>CM022950.1:43489015-44174922 GCA_012931725.1 Litsea cubeba
GCGCCCGGCCAGCACTTCCCCGCGCAATCTCGTCCCCTCGGCCGCCGATTCAGACCTTGATCTGGCCAGCTCCGACTCCAGCTCGGCGGTCCTCTTGTTCTTCGCCCGGACCTCGCCTTTCAGCTGATTAGCTTTCGACGTGAGTTCGGCAACATCAGCCAGAGCCGATGCCAGCCAAGCAGTCTCTTCAGTGCTAGCCTTCTTCAGCCCTTCCATTCCCTTCCTCAGCCCTTCTAGCTCCTTCTTCAGCCTTTCCCTCTCAGACTCCAGCTGAGTGACCCTCGTGGCGTTCCTGTCACTCCTCCCCACCACGGCCAGGAGCCTTTGCACATTCTGCAAGGGGAAAAAGTAAATCAGACAGGAGCAGTCGAGCTAAACCACTTGAAGAAGAGCGCTGAAAACACTTACCAGAAGGTTAGCTTGGATCGCCGAGACCATCAGGCTTTCGTTATCGAACGTGTCGTGCATTTCCATGTCTCGCGGCAGAGCGCAGGCTTTGGCGAGAGCTCCGATGACGTCGGCGTTCCCCATCAGCTGGTCCTCGACGTTCAAAGGCTTACCGGGTTGAGTCTCCATCCTCGGTCTCCATGGCGCTGGGGCAGTTCGAGGTCCGGAAGCCGATCTGGACCCTTGCCCTACCGAGATGGTGAGCTCGCGGGCCGCCCCGCCGGTCGACTTGCTGGCCGGCGCATTCTTCTCAGCTGGAGCCTTCACTTCGGGGGCCCGCATAGGAGTTTTACCCTTCGGAGGCTGTTCAGCCCCGAGTCCTTCTCCCCGCCTTGGATTTCTTCCTGGGCGGGGACCCCTCCCTCGGGCGATCCGGCGAGCGTCGCGACTCCCTCGCTCGGAGCAGGGGCAGGAGCAGAAGTGGCGCCAGCACCCCCCGAGCCCGAAGCTATGCGGGGTACTGGCAGATGATGGCGTCGCAGAGGAGGAAGACCCCCGCCTGAACTTGGCCGCCAGATCCTTAACAACTGGCGCCCTTGAGCTTCCCTCCATGCCTTCTTCCCGATCGGACGAATAAGCGTCCACTATCTGCGTCAGGTTCGGTAACTCCGAACTAGAGGTGGACGCCTCGGCGCCAGACGCAGCTCGGCTCGCAGCAGGATCGGTCAAAGGGATCCCGGCAGGCATGGCAACGGAGACGGTAGGACGATCAGGATGCGCCGTCGTCCTCTCGGCTACTCCGGTTCTCCTATAGTGGCCACGGTATCTCGGCGTATACCCGAGCAGCTTCCAAGCCGACCTGGTCTCGTGCCCCTTGTATTTTTCTACCTTGTTGATGTCGTCGACGTTCCTCCTCCAGCCTTCACTCGCAGCTCGGCGTCGCCTCGCGCCTGCCTCTGCACAACAGATAATAAGAGTGTCAGCTTGGCATCATCGAGATCAAGCAAAGCGAGTAAGAGAAAAGAAGCGGTGTTTACTTAGGACAGTCCCGGGGTGACGAGGGACCATCAGCCTCCTGCTCTCGCCAGCGCCGAACTCCCAGTCCCCCGACACATAGAAGAAAGTTTTCAATGGGCGTGCTTACTCGAATACCTCCAAGGCCAGACGAAGCTCTTCGCGCGGCTTCAACCTGAAAGTATTTTACCCTTCCCCCAGCATTGCAAGAGATCGTAGGTATCCTGATATCATGACACAGCGTTGGTCCCCAAAAGCGCATTCCTTCGCCGTGCCATGATAACCTTTAGGCCTTGGGCATCAGCTGGGCACGGGTAAGAGAACCAGGCACTGAGGAAGGCCCCTGAGCAAGGGGTGCAGAGGAAATCTGACCCCGCCCTCGATCACGGAGATCAGAGGGAACGGCATCCAGCCGCAGGACCAGCGAAGCGCGGCATAATCGACGGGGTCCGCCGGCTTGAGGAGGACTCCCTCCGGAATGTTGAAAGCGGCCCTAAACCTGGCTATGCCCTCATCGAAATCTAACTCAAACCTAGGGGTGCCCATGTCTAAAAAGGGTGACAGCGAAGCTAAACCCTAGAAGTCGCGAAACCCCAAGAAAAAACCAGACAGAGGCACGAAGCAACTTACAGAGACGAAGGGGCGAATCAAGAACAGATCCGGGCACGTCCTACGGTCGTCCTCGCTAGAGAGATCTCGAGCAGCAGAGCAGAAATCAAAGGTGAAGGCAAAGGCGAAAAGAAATCAGAAACAAGAAAGGAAGAAGACGACCCTATTTATGGAAAGGGAACCCTCGATTGAATACCACTTTCGAATTCGAAAAGACGGA
The DNA here is from genome assembly GCA_012931725.1 of Litsea cubeba. Lineage (NCBI taxonomy): Eukaryota > Viridiplantae > Streptophyta > Magnoliopsida > Laurales > Lauraceae > Litsea > Litsea cubeba. The sequence goes on from CM022950.1 coordinate 43,491,246, forward strand.
CTTCGCAGCCCGTGCCCGTCCCATCAATGAGACAACGCAATCAGTGAAGAGGCTACGCGTGTAGCCGTCGACTCGCTTCCCAGGACGGACAGGGCAGAGCATTTATTGCTTCAGAAAAGTTGAAACGACACCAGGCAATGATCGCCGCATCCCCAGACAGATTTTCTAGCTTTCGACCACTAAAGGCTAGGACGCTTAGGAGGTCAAAAGCTAGGGGGTAATTGCGTGGGGAGATTTCCAGAACTCCAGGTTCTCGCTAATCACAGCCATCAGATGAGACTAAGCGTTCTCACGCGCCATCCGCGTGCCGCCCACGTGGCACCAGATTCACCCCGGCTACCAGGATAGGGGTTCCGGCAGAAGTCAAGCAGGTTCGGACCGCTAGCGCCGAGCTCGGCTACTCCATGTGCCCACCTCGGCAGAAAGCTCCACCTCGGCCGAAGGAGCCGGGACGAAAGCCGAAGCAGGAAAGAGCCTCCACTCGCGCCCCTCATCCCCCACGTCATCAGGCACGTGGAGGAATAGGGGCGTGAGCTAGTGAGACAAATGCGACATCTAGCCGTTCACAATCTTCGCCAGATCACTGACAAGGCGGCATCTAGCGGCTGAAGCCACATCAGGGCAAGGCCCGAGGGCGGATCCGATGGTACTCCAACCGTCAAAGGCGTCCAACACGATCTGGCCCAACAAGACGCACATTTAATGCGATGTGGGCTGATCCGACTGGCATTAAATGCAAAGTGGCTGGAATGGACCGCATTTATTACTTTGTGGGCTGATCATGACTTCCAGTCGAGTCACGGGACCCACGCCAGGATATCATCCGAAGATACGACCCAAGCCTCTATAAATAGAGCCTCATACCATTAGCAAGGTACGTACAATTCAACCCACAGAGCCGTTACTCTGCCTCTCTTCTTCCTCTCCTTCCATTGTTCCAGTTCACTCACTGACTTTGGCATCGGAGAGCCTTGCGCCGCCCAGGCCAGGGTCCTCTGACCGTTTGCTCTTCTCTTTCAGGCTTTCGGACGGTACCTAATCTTCACCACCTTGGGTAAGTCCTCTAAGGCACCCCAGTTATTGTGGGTCATTATTTTCTGCACCTACACATGGCATTTAGTATCTCATATCTCCAGACAATAGTCAAGATCAGATCTTAGGAAACTTTCCAACAGAAAATAAAAAAAAAACAAATCTCTTGAAGCTTCAATAGGAGATGCGATGTCTATTGTCTTTTACATGCAGGGAGAGGACATGTAGATTAAAACAGGGAAATTCATTCCCAACAATAATATCAGATCTTTCCATAAAAGATGGGTAGAGAGATGCTCAAACCAAACTGGGATTTTTGCGGGATTTGGAGAGCTTATGAGTACAGAACATAGAAAGCATGATTTCCATCAATATTTGAGATGGTAGCATCCATATGAGAAAAGGGCTAGCTAGGACTTGTTCCATTGCAAGAAGGGTATGAACATGGTTCTTAGCTTGCATTTTAGTGTCTTGCCACTCAAACCCAAACGCGATCCAATATTCCTAGAAATTGGAGGCAGGGCTGAGAAATTGGAGGCGTTTGCAGCAATCCGTCTTGCTGCAGAGGAGAGAACGAGTGAGACGAGAGAGGGAGAGACGTCGGAGAGAAGGGAGAGAAAGGGGGGACATTGTCCGTCTTGCATAGGAGAAAGGGGGGAGAGAGAGGATCGACTAAGTCTAAGAAGGGGGAAATGAAAAACAAAGCGGGCCCCTTGAAATTTCGTCCACTTAACACAGAAATGAATCCCACACGAGCCAGTCGCACAACCCAGCTGATGCTCTCCTCAACTGCAGTTGAGGAGAGCCGGCCCCATATTTCATACCCCAGCCAAGGGGGCTAAGACCCAAGAGAGAGCCCCCACACACACATGGAAAGACAACCCACTCAAATGGGAAGGAGCCCTCACACACGGGAAGAAAGCTCACTGAAGTGGGAAGGGAGCCCTACACACGAAGGAATAAGTAGCGCCCAGGGTTCAAACCCTGAGCAACCAGGTGAGAACTATCGCTCCTTACCACTCAGGTGAGGAGCTGTTTTTATCGTTAACCCCAAGTGCAAGGCCGCGATGCAATAATAACCCATGAGTACGGGGTTGATCCCTATCCCATGAGTACGGGGTCGATCCATAGGGACTGTAAATCACTTCAACTTGAACCTGTCCTATGAAAATTCTAAAACTAATTTAAAACGAATCTATATAAACCCAATCTACTAATCCGAAAAGTTAATTAAGTACAGGCTTTACACACTTTAAAGATAATCCTAACTAGAAAACCTAGACTAAAAATCCTAACTATTAAACTGCAATCACCATAAGATGAGTCAAGAAAACCAATTGCATAAAATAAATTAAATCAGAAAAATAAAAAGTTAAAAATTGAAAATCAGATTTTGGGGTTGAAATTCAAGAGTTCGGGTCAATTGTTCTCTAAGCATTAAAAAAACATACGGCGTAATTTAGTCCCTCCCACAAAGATGAGCCAAGATGTGTGTTCTAAGTTGTTAATTAATAAGGAATGTCACACTCTGCAAGGGACCAACAACCTATTTTCATTACTAGTGATCCCTAAGCATTCTATATATCCAGAGAAGATATAATATCAAAGCGATATAGACAATGCAAATAAAATTAACAAACATAAAAAGCACACCTTTTACTTAATTTGTCCATCCATAGAATTAGTTAAATATTACAACTTCGCCTTCTTCTTTAATTACAACGAGGAAATCACCCCTCCATCTTCATATTCATCTTCTTCACTTCAAAATAATAGGATTTATGCCTCAAAAGTACAAGAATAGAGAGGAGAGGGGGTTGGAAGAGAGAGAGAATGGAGAGAGAGGAGTGGGACGTGTGGGATAGCGGAGGGAAAGGGTTGGACATCTAGCCTTGGGCTCCTTTTATGGTGGTTTGATTGCATGGTTTGCAATCGATTTGAGTTTTGGGAAGCTTTGATTTTTTGGTCTCTGAATTGTAATGAATTTTGAAAAATTACGTGAGCTAATCTTGGACTTTTGAATTTGTTTCCATCTTAAGTTGCTTGGCAAGCAAAAGTCTTCCAAATTCAGCGTACTTTGTTGCTTGAGTATCCCCATGCTTAGGACCCACTTGATTCTTGAAATTATTCTCTTTAAATCTGAATTTTTACTTTGTTGCAAATCTTTAGATTAGATGTGGGCCCCACTTGGGCATGCAACCTAAGGTGGAAGACCCCTGGACGTCCCTACCTTCTCGGATTTTTTTCTTAGCCTTTCTTTCCTTTTTTTTTCATCCCTCTTTCTTCCCTCCTTCATTCTTTATTATCTTGGTCACCAAGTCCTCTTGATTTTCTTTCCTTTCATAGACCTCAATTTGAAATTTGAAGTTTCAAAAATCTTCTCACAAGGAGGAAAGGAATTCTGAATTTTTGCAACATTTGGTGGGACCCACCATGGCCGCCCCTACCTAGGGATTCTCCACTATGGGATGGTGGGTCCCACGGTGGCTTCTTCATGGATTTTTCTCTGTTTTATTTCTCTTCAGTTCTTCTTTAAGTTCTTCCAGTAAAGTGGGCTCTAAAATCTGATTTTTCCTGCACAAATTCAAAGAAGAATTTCTCGTGAGGAAAATAATAATGCAATGCATAGGGCCCCATATAACACATATGCATGTGTATGAATATACCACATTGATAGTTTTTTCATGAACTACATAGTGGTAAGTTTGGGCACACAAACGATAGTAGAAAAAGAAAACTTTAGGTACCTTGGATCTATGGTGCAACGAGATGGAGGGATTGATACTGATGTAAGTCACAGGATTCAAGCTGGGTGGACCAAATGGAGGAGTGCTTCGGGGGCCTTGTGTGATCAGAAAGTCCCCCTCAAGGTTAAAGAAAAGTGTTATAAGATGGCGGTACAGCCAGTATTGTTATATGGATCAGAGTGTTGGGCAGTAAAGCATAATTATGTCAAGAAGATGGAAGTTGCGGAGATGAGAATGCTAAGATGGATGTGCGGGATCACAAGGAGAGATAGGATTAGGAATGAGGAGATTAGGGGCATAGTAGGAATAGTACCGATTGGAGATAAAATGAGAGAAAATCGACTGAGATGGTTCGGCCATGTTAGAAGGCGTCCAACAGAGGCACCTGTTAAAAGGTGTGAAAGCATGGAGTTTGCCAAGAGTAGGAGGGGAGAGGGAGACCCAAGAGAAGTTGGAAAGAAACTATTAAACATAATCTTGCCTACATGGATCTAACGGAGGACATGGCCCTAAACAGATTTGATTGGCGTCGTCAAATCCATATAGCCGACCCCACCTAGTGGGAAAAGGCTTGGTTTGGTTTGGTTTACACAGTGGTTCTAACAAATCATGCATGTCTATGAATGGATAAAAAGTTATTCGATGTGATAGTAGAATGATCGAAAAGAATAATTTCAATAAAAATATGCAATTTTATGGATTTTGACTTGAAATCAACTTTGGATGCTCAAATGCATGATTTTATGAAAACTTAATGCAATTCAATGAAGTTATCTTACATAAATCCATAAATTCACATGAAATATATTTTTATGGACTTATCACATTCTCTATTGCAATCCATAGTTAATTAAAAGTAGAAAAATTAAAACAACCAGTTAAAACTTAATGCAAAGGAGCTATATTATAATATTCAATGATAGTTTAATGTCGTATCTCGAGACTAAAATTAAATGGAAAGACAACTGTTAAAATTGAATTAAAATCTTATGGTATAATATATAATATAATAACATGTCAATATGGGTCTACTGTAAAATAAAGCACCTAGAGGGAGAGAGAGTAATAGGGAGGAAGAGAGATTCTTCTATTATCTCGAGTGTATACAAATACAAAGGAGGACGCATATTTATAGGCAAAGTAACCTCCACATTAAGGAACCCTAATTACAATAGGATTCTAACCCTAACTCATCCCATGTGGGCATCCACCCATAATACATATCATATAACACTCCCTCTTGGATGACCACTACTCAATGACAGTTGCCTCATTAAAAACCTTGCTAAGGAAAAACCCAATGGGAAAAAATCAAATCGAAGGGAAACATCGTACAACATTCTTTAAGATCATTAAACTGGTGTTAGACGTGCACAATGTTGCCTAGTTAAAACCTTAACTAGGAAAACGCAATGGGATAAAACCTAGAAGAAAAAGAAAGAGTACAACGCACAGATGTCCTGTGTAAGGACCTGTCCCTAGAAATGCCAAGTGGGACCCAGTTTGACTAAGTCGGCCCTAGGTTATCCTATTTAATAGGTGATTAGCATGAGTATTTAGTAATTCCCCACTATTTAAGCCTACTTTATGGAATCCTTGTGAGATTAACAACTCCATTAGGAGTTTAATTGGATTTCCTAGAAGTAATTAGCTAATTAGAAGCCTTAGTCGTAAATCCTAATTATAGGAGGGCTTTCCTTAGAGAGTCTTGCAACTACCTTAGAATGACCCAATTGCCCATGGCCTTAACCATTAGCCCATTAATTATATAAGGGTACTCTAGTTTTTCTACCTAAACTATTTTCCTCCAAATTGGAAACCCAAATACCCTAAATAAACATGGTCCCCTTCATTATCAACCAAGTAAACATAGGCACTCTAGTCATTATAATTAGCATACCTTTATTACCCTTAGGCTGTTTCATTTACAACCACTCATTTAAGTATACCTTAGTCATTAAACATAGATACCTAAACTACCGTAGTCCTTATCTTCTATTTCAATTAACAAGCCAAGGACTTCTTAGTCATTTCAACAGGACTACCCATAATGCCCCCATTCCTATCCATTACTCCCACTTACTAAGGAGGGCATTTTAGTCAATGACCCAACCAATTACTATAAGAAACCTACCCAAAGCTCCCCAACATTTTATACCTCTCCCTCTCATTCCACTACATTTCCCTCCCATCTCTCTCTATCTCTTCTCTCTCTCACTAAGCTAGAGAACTAGGTTTCTCTCTCTATATCTAGGGCTTCCAATTGTAAGAAGAAGAGGCTTTCATCAAGGTCCAGCCATCTCAAAGCTACATGACTCATCTAACCTTCTAGATTTCTTTACCCTCTCCAATTGATGGTAATTTCCATTTCCCCTTTTCAATTCCTTGTAGAATAGCTCATTCTCTTAGAATTCCATTTCTAATGCACTTCTCTCTTTGGGAATGGGTGTAGAGATTGTAGATTTGGCCATTGGAGTGATCTTAGAGCATTTAGAAAGCAGACTAAGTTAATTGAAGAGTTTTCTTCCTAATTAGGCAAGTAGATATACTTAGATTCCTTAATTTGCTTGATCAATATGCTTAGACTGTTAATTACTGTCTTGGATGGTTATTTAGCTGGGTTTTTGTATTTGGATTGTTGATTGGATGATATAATGTATGGGATTGTTGTTATAAGCCTTTCTTATGTGTTTTTGGCCATTGATGGATTGGAATCCTCCATTTGGAAGATCAATGGCCCATTTGTGATGGAATCATGATGTGGGAGGTGTACTTGATGTGTGGAGATGATTGGTGTAGATCCGGGCTCAAATTTGAACAAGTTTTGATGAAAAATGAAAGAGGACAGAATCCTGAAAATCAGGGATTCGTGTGTACCCGGTCAACCTAGTCATCCACGATGTCGATCGGCCACACTACGGACTTCCCCATAACTAGGAGCATGAAATTACACTCAGGGCTCAGAACCTAGTGTGCTTGATCGACCGGCCATACTGCAGACTCTCCATCTGCCAAATTTATGATGACATGTTTCCTAGCTCATCCGGTCGACCGGGAACACTGTGGACTGTGAATTCTGCTTCCCAGTCTTGTCCCATTTCGCAGTATATCAGGTCGACCCGAGGACCCATGATGTCGACCCGATACACTATAGACAGTAACTTCTCAGATTTGTTTCATTTTATGATTTGATCATATGTGGGCCCCGTTGACCTTCTATTTGGATTGTTTGGGATACCCGTGTAGCCACCTAAGTAGGGTCTTTGGTTGTAAAATGGAACTCAATTCAGTGGTAATGGACATCCTTTGATGCTATAAACCTGCAAGGGCACCAAGGATGCTTATTAAGCATCTAAGACCCGTAATCACTATCTTAGGTGAAGTGGGACTCTAGACCTGAAGAGAGGGGCAACGATTGTGGTGTATTAAGACATGGTGCTTATATTGTTGAGAACGGACACTAAGGCTGGCTGGTAGGTCCGAACCTTGGATGTATCCCTTGGGAGGTATTATAACTCAGGGCATCGCACTTAGGCTCTAATCCATAATCACAGTCCGCATGGGTAGTGTAGTAAACGGGTCGGTTCCGGTCCGGGTCCATGGTGGACCCGGAACCAAAACCATTAAGGAGAAGGTGGAACCGGATCCGAACCCGATACCATTTCGGAACCGGTTTCTTGGCTCCGGAATCGGAACCAGAACCATATATGGGACGGGTCTGGATTCAGGTCCGGGTCTAGGTAGAGAATGATATTAAAAAAAATATCATTTTAAGGAAAGATTTTCAAAAATCAAGGTAATATGTCGGGTCTCTGGTCCACGGGTCTGAATCAAGGTGGAACCGGACCCGGACCCATTTACTTATCAGGGCCTAAATAAGGACCCAATCCTGATTTTTAATGGGTCGGAACCTACGGATAATTGGAGAATCGGGGACACATTTACATCCATAATGATAAGTCAGGGCATTGCACTTAAAGTCCTAACCTACAATATTGGGAACTAAATGGTAGATATTGATGGACAGACTGTATAATGGGATAATATTAATTAAGCGTATAGAGAAGCGGGGTATATAAGTGTATGCATTATTAATTGTTGGGCATTACGAGGATGGATTAGCTATACTCAAACTGCGTGACTCATACCTGATGGACAAAGCTTCTGTCGCTCGGTTCATGCCGAGGTCGGCGGACGTGGGAGTCCGTTCGGGTCCGACCCTTTCGTAACCGGGGGGCAGAGGCATGCATCGACATTTTTTTGTGTGGGTGTACCAGATTTTCTATTTTACTTGGAATTACAAGTGGTGATCCGGAGATCAACCTTCGCAAGTAAAACGGAAATCAACTTCTTTCGAGTTTTCCATTGTACATATATTTAAGAAAAGAGACATTTTTCTTGATTTGCCGTGAAAGGCGATTTTTTGGCATTTATAGCCGATTTTGGAGTTTATAGCCGATTTTACAATTCTTATCAATAATGAAAGACAAGAGTTGTGACTTTTGTCTCTTTTGGAAAAATACAAACTAAAATGAAAAGCAAAAAAAGGAGGAACTAACTTCTCAGGAGATTGTGGGGGGACTCGTTCAGATTGACGGTCGCAAGCCATATGTGGGCTTCGCCATCATCCATGCAGATAAGAACAGAGGATGCTCTTGATTCGCTTGGCTTGGCTATAACCTCAGGTTTTTAGAGGACAAAGCCCAAAAAGAGGTCCTATGTCCAATAAAAAACTAAGTAGACGGGCTGAAAAGCCACGTCTAAGCCATTGGAGGCAGAAGGAGAAGGCAAGGACCTTGGGGGTACCCCCAAGGGACTTTTGTCACCTTGTAGCGGTGGTCGGCGTAGAACTTCCGTAGAGTTTTCGCTCTTTCTTTCTCTTAGATTTATGATGCCTTTTTCTGTCTGAATTTCCGAATTTTCTGCAGTCTGTCGTGCTTTTTTTCTTCTTGGAGTGCTCTCCTATTTATAGGCTTTTTGGTAGCCATTTACGAGGGTTTATGGGCTTTTATTGTCATCAAGCCGCATGATGGGAGGATTTATAGGATTTAATTCCTTTATTTTGTAACTCCTTTTTCTTGGCTTCTGATTGGCCGGAGGAGATTGAGGGCATTTAATCGCCTTTAATCGCCATGATGGGAGGAGTTTCATGGGTTAAATGCCATGAATCAATTGACTTGTAACACCCGGATGCTTTCTTCTGATTGGGCCATCCAAAGAAATTGGTTATTGACTGTAACAATGCTAGTCAATTAATCGCATTAAGTGGTCGCCGAGCAGTTGAAGAGTCGCGGGCCGTGCCGCGTCCTTTGGGATTCTTCTGGCGATGATCATCGATGGATCTTCATGTAGATCGACATATGATGACCATGTAACTTCAGGTATTGGTTGCCAACAGCGGGTCGATGCCATCCGTCCTGTCGATTTCTCGATCGGTCGGGTAGAAAGCACACTTTTTTGGTTATCCGATTGGCGATCAATTGTTGATTTTGATACTCTTGATGATTGACTCGTGATTTTGACGGATGTCAGAGGATTTGGTGTTTCAAAAGTATGAATTTTGGAAAATTCCAGAAGTCGGACGCTTCGAATCGCGAAAAACGATAAAAAACGGGGTTTCCGGGGCCCTCCCGGCGATCCCGGGCTCCAGGGTCGCAGGGGGGTTTTTCCCCTCTTTTGTCCCGTTTTGTGCCCGTTTTTGCTGTTTTTTCGATCCTTTTTTCTTCTGTATTTTTCCTTGACATTTTTTTATCATTTATTGGTCTGATTTCCTTATAGAAAACCTGATGAGAATCCTTGCATTTTGGTTTGCAAAGTTTCCAATTTTTTGGGAAAGCCGAAGACTTTGTCGCGCAGAGCTGTCGATTTTCTGTCAGAAGCTGAAACTGGGTCAAACGATGTCGGAATGACCTGAAATTTGGGGTGAAGCCTCCTGAGTAATAAATAAGACCAACCATAGGCTTTTATTTGATTTTTGAAGCCGTTTGGGGTCTTATCACTATTAGATTTATTTTTATCGCAATGAAGATGTTGCGGTTTGATGTGCGGTCAACCGATGTCCGATTGACTTGAAATTTGACAGGGAACCTATTGGAGTCATTTTAAGATGATCCATAGGCTCTGTCTTGGAAACCATGGTCCCGGGGAACTTCGCCGCCGAGAGGCCTGATTTGGCTTCCGAGCATCAAAGTCTGGTCAAATGTTGTTGAAATGACCTGAAATTTGACGTGTAGCCCTTTGTAAGCATTTTGAAGCTGTCTATGTGCTTGATCTGATGAGCGATGTACTCGGTGGGTCTCGCCGCCGAGAGGCTTGAGTTAACTGTTCGAGAGTTGATGTAGGGTCAAACGTTGTCGGTTTGACTCGGAGCTTGACGTGGAGCCTCTTGGATGTATTTTGAGACCATCCATCGGCTCTGATCGAAGATTTGGTGTCTCCGATGCTTTCACCACCGGGAGCTCCTTTTCAGCTGCCGAAGAAGCGAAGTTAGGCCAAATGATTTTGAAATGGCCCGAAACTTCTTGTGTACTCCTCTTTTGGCCGTATTGAAGGATCTTGCAGTTTTTGTTTGATTCTGACAAGATTTGATTTTTGGAAGTAACATTGCCTATTTATGGCAGGTTGCAACTTCATGTAGCTTTCTGGATTTTGAAGAAGCAAAGTGACACATTTTTTGGTGTCAACAAATGCCCCCTCGAGGTGCAGCGATGAGTTACTTAACTTTTGTAGTCGATGTGCCTCGAAGAGATTTTTCAAAGGAGAGCTTGTGACTTGACTAAGAGTCTTTGAGCAGTCTTTCTTTTGGTATTTGTAGCCTTTTGAGCTTCCAGGGGAATTTTATGGTAGTGAAAGGGATCACGTACCATCTCGAGGCAATGTTTTGAAGATGACATCAGGGATGTGGATTTGGGTTTTGACCTTGTGACCTAACAGGCTGTATGTGGTAGGTTAGGGGGTCAGGTTTGGTTTTGACCGTGTGACCCAACAAGCTGTATGTGGAATGTTGGGGGGTCGATTTTGGTTTTGATCTTGTGACCTAACAGGCTGTATGTGGCAAGTTAGGGGATCAGGTTCTGATTTTTGGTTTTGGTCTTGTGACCTAACAAGCTGTATGTGGCAAGTTAGGGGACCAGGATTTGGTTTGGATTTTTGTGGAATGTCAATTTCAAGATTTTGGCTCAATTTGGTATATGAGGCTGAATGGTTTGATTTTTGGAAGCTCATGTGGCTTGGAATTTTTTGTATGGTCTAATCAACTCAAAAGAGGCATGAAACCATTTTTGTATGCTCTTGGTAAGAGGGATTTCTCTTTGACTAAAAGCCCAATTTTTTTTTTAGTGCCTAGGTGGTCAAACCTTGGCTCATATGGGCTAACCCATGGGACCTTAAGCTTCTGAAATGGCTTAGATCTCATATGGTGTCATTTTTGTAAAGAACATATGAAAATATCTCATTTGGATAGATATCTAAGAATATCTTTACTTGGAGAGAATCTCTCATGTTCCCTTTATTTTGGGGGAGAATATCTCAAGATGTCTTTCTTTGGGAGAGAATATCTCAAATCTCCTATCATTTGGGAGAAAATCTCTCAAGATATCTTTCTTTTGGGAAAGAATCTTTCTAATTTCTTTCTTTTGGTAAGGTTACTAATTAGTAACACTTACCTATTTCTTCTTTTCTTCTTTGGTTTGCTCTCTTCTATAAAAGCAAGGAAGAGGTTGGATCTCTTGCTCTTATTGATTTCTTTTGCAACAATCCCAAGAGGGCTTCAAGACCAAGAGTTCTTCTTCTTCAAGATCTTCAAGACTTTTCTTCTTCTTCTCCATCAATGGCTTCAAGTAAGTTCCCTTTTTCAAGAAAACTTCATTGTAGGAAATAGGATAATAGAAAAAAAGTTCTTTTTTTTTGTTTCTTTCTTTTCTTTTCTCTTTTTTTTTGGTACCACATGTATTTTTTTGGTACTCTTCTTTTCTTTTCTTTTTTGTTTTGTTTTCCCTACGCTCACTTAAATCTTTTTTGTGATGAAAGTAATTGCTAAATGGGATTCTTTTTTTTTTTTGTTTTCCCTACGCTCACTTAAATCTTTTTGTGATGAAAGCAATTGCAAAATGGGATTCCTTTTTTTTTTTTGTTTTCCCTAGCTCACTTAAATCTTTTTGTGATGAAAGAAATTGCTAAATGGGATTTGATCAAAAGCTTGTCATTTGGTGAAAATCTTTTGTCAAATGATTGTTTTGGCATGGTAGCCAGATTTTGTTTGTGGCATGGAAGCCGTTTTTGGCATGAGAGCTAGTTTTTTGTGGCATTGATAGCCGAGTTTGTGGCATTAATAGCCGGGTTTTTTGAAAGCCAATTTTTTTTTATTTTGTGGCATTGATAGCCGCTTTTGTTTTGTGGCGTTTATAGCCGGTTTGGGGGCATTTATAGCCAGTTTTGGTGGCGTTTATAGCCGGTTTGGTTTTCAAAAATGCAAGTATCGACTAAAAGTTGCCTCCCTGCTGAATGGTCTTGCAAGTATCGATGGAATGTCGCATCCTTGCTCATTCAGTTGCGAGTATCGATGGAATGTCGCATCCTCGCGGATTTGGGTGCAAGTATCGATGGAATGTCGCATCCTAGCTTTTCAAAATTTTTGATTTTGCGGGTACTGACTGGATGTCGTTTCCCCACGATTTTTTGAAATTTGTGGTTTTCTCGAACCTTTGGGTTATGGATATCAATTGAAATGTTACGTCTCCATGGTTTTTTAGGTTTTTTCGAACCTTTGAGATTTGGGTTATGGATAACAACTGAAATATTGCATCTCCAAGGTTTTGGATTTTGCAAATATCGACGAAATGTCGCTTCCCTGCGATTTTGGAAGTGTCGAACGTGGTTTGCATGCTTCCGATTTGTGCGAGTATCAACTAAGCGTCTCTTCCCCGCGGTTTTTGAAAAACCATTTTTTGTTTAAAGACACGATGTGTTGGAATTTGAGATGACTTGAGAAGCTTTATGAAGAATTGAAGTGATTAGTATCTCAAGCATTGTTTTGAGTTAGAATTATTGTCAACACAATGTCACAAGCATGATGTTAATAGGTTGGTGTTGATAGAGCTTAAAAGAATAATCAGAGTTGAAACAGTTCAGGAATTCAGAATTCCTGAAGCAGAGTGGTCGGTCGACCGGGCACCCCATGCGGTCGACCGAGCAAGAGAAACCTGCAGAAAAAGTTTCAGGTAGCTCCCAGTTATTTTCGTGACACAGTGTGTCGTCGGTCGACCGAGACCCAAGGATGTCGACCGAGCACGATAATTGTCTGTTTCCAGACTGTGTATGATGTCAACCGAGCAAGGCAGGATGTCGACCGAGCACGGGAACCAGAGTTGCGCAAACAGAAGTCTTGCACGAAAATTCAGCATTCTTATTTATTTCGTTTGGGACTCTTTCTAAACGAATTGTAGCCTATTTTGAACACTCTTAAGGGTTACCATAACCTATATAAAGGCATGTTTGGTTCGTTTTTAACAAGACACCAAAGAGAGAGAAGAGAGAAGAGAAAAGAGAAGAAAAGAGAGAGAGTTTTGGAGAGAAGAGAGTGTTGTTGCTGTGTGCTATCTTGTTACAAGTTTCTACAGCAAGTGTGGACGAGGATGTGCTCTTGAAGATGGTGTTTCGTCCATAAGATAAGTGTCTCTCTGTTTATGCTTTAATTTTCAATTTGTAAGGGATTGAGAGAGAGAGATTGTAGAGGGGAAGGGTTGTAGAAAAAGGTTTCTACTCTTATTCTGTAAAACATCAAGTTGGTGCTTGGTGTCTGGGGTTTGGTGATCCTATCTGTTGGTGCAGATAAATTGTAAAGGGAGTCGGTGCTTCCTAGATAGTTGGTGCTATCTGAAACTCAAGGGAGTAGGTGCTTCGTAGATAGTTGGTGCTATCTGAAACTAAGGGTTGGTGCTCTTTGTCGTTGGTGCGACTAAATAGATTCAGATCTGTCCCGGATTGGTGTTCGGACAGTCTTTGAACCGTGGACGTAGCCTTTTGGTGAACCACGTTAAATTTGGTGTCCTTGTGTGATTTGATTTGCTTTTGTTGTTAAATTGGACCTGTTTTTAAGGAATCACTGATTCACCCCCCCTCTCAGTGATCGCGATATCTAACACGATGGTCATACGGTTTGACATAAAACCATTTTAGAGGTAAAAGGCAGGGTGGACTAGGGTGGAAATCCCTGAATCCGGATCTTGTTTCAAACCATGAATTTTGGGTTCAAGGGTTGAAAATTTTGGTCAAGTTAGGGAAAGGTTCCTAAACTTGGAATTTTTGAACAATGAAACGATGAAAGTAAGCATTGTTTAAATTTCTAGAAATTTCAACATTTGATATGAAAATTCTAAAAAAAGTGGGTTTAGCGAGCGGTACCTGGAAACCGGTTTTGGCCGTACAGGCCATTGCTCTTATCCAGTTGGGTAAGTCTTCAAGGGTAGTACCGCTTTAAGAACTTGCCGTTGATGGGCAGCATACATCTGTCACCCTCAATGTTTAGGAGTGCGTATGCACCGTTGGAGAAAGCTTTGTCGATGACGTAGGGTCCCTCCCATTTTGGCTCAAATTTGCCTTTGGACTTGTGAACGAAGACCATTAGTCTTTTTACCACGAGAACCAAGTCACCCTTTTTGTAGGCACGTTGCCTGACCTTTTTGTCGAAAAATCCTGCCATGCGTGCTTGGTAAAGTTCAATGCTTTGTCGAGCTTCGAGCCGTCTCTCATCGAGATTGTCCAGCTCATGGAGTCGCAATTTGACATTGCTTTCTTGAGTCATGTCATTTTGCAAGGATACCCTCAAGGAAGGAATTTGTACTTCCAAGGGCACGACAGCCTCGCATCCATAGACCAAGGAGAATGGTGTGCTATGGGTTGGTCCTCGAACGGTGGTTCGATAGGCCCACAAAGCTTCAGACAGTTTGTCGCTCCAGTCTCTTTTGTGATTAGAGACCATTTTTTTGAGGATTTTGCAGAGTGTCTTGTTGAAAGCTTCTGCTAATCCGTTTGCTGCCGGATTGTATGGAGTCGAATGACAGCTTTGGATTTTGTATTTGTCGCAGAACATGTAGAATCGATGATCCTGGAATTGTGGTCCGTTATCATGGACGAATCTTTTGGGTATGCCGAAACGACAAATGACGTTGGTGCGCAGGAAGTAAAGGACTGATGAGGTCTTCATTTCGTTGAGCGCAAATGCTTCTGACCACTTGGAGAAATAATCCGTAGCGGCGAAGATGAAGCGATGACCTTTGCTTGAACGGGGAGAAATAGGACCTGTGATGTCGATACCCCAGGCTTCGAAAGGCCATGAAATCGCTGTAGGATGTAGCCATTCTAGAGGCATGTGAATGTAATCTCCATGAACTTGGCATTGTTGGCAGCGCTTAGCAAATTGCATTGCGTCAGCTACCATGGTAGGCCAGTAATAACCTAACATTTTTATCTGATCATAGAGCTTGGGACCAGCCTGATGAGTGTCACACCCCGAAACCGGGCCCTGCAGTGATCCGACCTCGGGATGCGAAATTTTGGGATTAATTTGAAACTTTTGTTATATTTCCCAATATCCGCATGAATGAGGATAATCAAATTCCATCACGATCAGAGTATATTTTTGCGGAAGCTAAACATGGTGCTACGACTCGGAATCCGTGGCCATCGGGTTCCGTGTCGCACGCCACCTATATCATAAAGCCATCACATAAGCAGACTGGCACAATCATAATCCAAAGAACACTGAGCTGGTAGTAACAGGACTATTTATTTCCCACATATTCAAATTACAATTAACAAATGTCTTAATTACAAACCCAATGAAAAAAGCTAACAAAGCCATACAAATAAACCACTAAGTGACATACTACCCCAAGTGATTTTTAAGAACTCCGGTGCCAAACTTGACATCTAGATGATATCAATGGGCAGCCTCTCACGTCAGACCGGCGGTCCCACCGCCTCCTCTGATCAAACACCTAAAACAGAAAGAGAGGGAAACTGGCACCAAACAAACAGGGTCAGACACGACGGTCTGGCAAGTAAATAAACAAGTAATATGTAACAAAAGGACATTCATAAAACCTTATGGAATCATTGTGAAACCGATTAAAGAGTCTAAACAATAATAGCATTGAAGCATGATAAAATGATCGAAAGACCGAACATAAATATCAAAGCAAATAAATGGACAGATCCTGAGCATAAATATCTTGAAAAGATAATAGCCTGCATAAAACATTAATAATTGGAAATACATTTAAAATCCTGAATAATAGAGGCAATACGATAAAAGATCAGTTTCATAACATTAACAAAATTCAAAGAATATAATGAGTATAAACAAACAAGAATCATTAAACAAAATAATAATAGAAAAAACATTGGCAACCACACATAGCTATATTCTCCTATTACCGAAGTAACAAGAGCAGACAGAACCGTAGCCACTACATGTGGGACCGGAAATAGAATCAGAACCGCAGCCATACAAATGGGACCGGCAGATCAAAATCAGAACCGTAGCCACTACACATGGGACCGGCAGATAGAAACCGTTGCCATGGTCGGTACAGACAGAATCCAAGCTGCAGCTGGCGGACAAATTAAAAATCCCAAGCCGGGTGATCAGCCCGACAAGGTGACCTAGCCTAGTGGTGTCTTTAGTTTTGAAAACTCGAACCGATACAAATCAAACCATAGTAATACCTTTGGCTCATGGGCTCACACTACAAAGCTCTGGCTCCATCTTGCCTCGAAGTTTATTTTTTTTGAAATCATAGTCTCTTTGGCTCATGGGCTCGCACTACAAAGCTCTGGCCCCGTCTTGCCTCGAGATTTTGTTTTCAAATTACTAGTCTTATCAAAATAATAGTCTCATCGAAGAAATCCCGAATGTGGCGAACCACTCCAACCTCCTTTCAAATCGATTCGGAGAAAACATACGAATTCCATGGTAAACCGCCCAAATACACATCAAAGTGATTTGTATAAAATCACCCGATCAATCCTTTAGAATATAGAAAACCACATGATTTTATAACAACTCACCGATGCTATTTAAATTAGTTCACCGAGGAATACAAATACAAATACCTTCTCTGACTTGAAATGGAATGGATAGTGGAGAATGACTTAATGACTTACCAAGGAACCATCTCAATACACATTTAACCTTTAAACATTGATTAATAAAGAGTATGTTTGATGCCAATGAAAATCCATAACATTTAAATGATAAGGTGCGTATTGAGAGTCGAAAGGTTCCCGGGTAACTTCACACACGCCCATTCTCTCATTAATCCCATTCCCATTTCACAAATTCCAAGTATCACAATTAATCCCAAACTTTCATGGGCTTTCTATCAAAATTAACCCCAAACTTTCATGGGCCTTCAAGCATAAAAAGGGATTAACGAACCACAATCGAGGAGGAGAAACGAGCTGAAAAGGGGCTGAAACGGGCCTGAAAAGGAACTCCAAACAGTCCGCGAAAATAGCCCAAAGAATGGGCCCAGACAGACCTGGGCTCGCTCGAGCGACCCAGGGTCCGCTCGAGCCAAGCCCAGGCAGAACCTGGTCCGCTCGAGCGGCCCACTGGGTCGCTCGAGCAGACTGGGCTCTGTCCCAGTCCGGGCCGAGTGCAGAAATGCACTCTTTTGTGCATTTTTCTGATTTCTTTTCCCCCTCTTTCTTCCATACTTATTTTCACAATAACTTTGACCCTTCCTTGACCTTCCAAACTCATCAAATCACCATTCATTAGCAATCCAATTAACCAAACAAACACTTTTAAAAATCAAAGTTTTTCCCCATTCTTAGAACACAACACTTAACACAAAGAAGGCTAAGTTTCAAGATGTCCAAAGTGAAATCAAACTTCTAATACATTGTAAAACAATAATCTAAATGGAAATCACACATCATATTACTCCATTCATCCCAAAACACACCTATGAATCATAAGGAATTAGCACATAACATGAAATACCATAAAATAAAATAAGAGAAAATGAAACCATCATATTAATTGAAAATTCCACTTGCCTCAAGTCTAATTGAGAGAAATAATACTCCTTAAGCCAAGCACTAGGGTCTCAAGCTCCCAATCTACAAAAACCCCAAAATTTCCAAAGAAAACCCTAAAAATCCATCTTTCTCAAATCTCCAACGAAAGCTCTTGCATGAGTGATGAAAACACTCTAAATGAAGAGGAAAACAAAGGTCTAAAGTTTGGAAAGCCATTGCTAACCTTGAAAAGCCCAAACGAAGAAGAGAAGCTGGGATGAGAGCCTTGCCCTAGCTCAAAATCCTTGAAAAAGGCATCTTTGGAAAGCCAAGAGAGAGGAGAAGAGGATGGGAAGATCAAATCTCCATTTAGCATCCAAGAAGAAGAGATACATGAGGAGAGAGAAAGGGGCTGGGAGAAAACCCTATCTCCTCCCTTGTTGCAGGAAAAGGAAAAATGGGGAAGGAGAAGAGCCCCATTGGTTTTATAAAGGATAAGTGGGCTGGGCCCCATGGGCCCCAAACTTACAAAGGCTGAAACTAACATTTGCGGGTCCCGAATGAAGACGACGAAGAAGACAAAAACGATCAGCGAAATTTCTACTTTTGAAAAAGTATATTTTTCCCAATTTCTGAAATTTTTGAAATTCATGGACAGATTTAGTGTGAAAAGTCAGTTTTGCCCTTTTTCTAGAAAAACGCATTTTCTGATCATCAAATCATAATGGTCAAAACATGAAAGTTGTTAAACTTAATGAGATGAGTCAAAACACACCAAATTCGGAATTTTTAGAAATCAAAAGTAATTTCTCATAAAAATACATATCATATGGACCGGGTCAAACCAAGGTCAACGGTCCTCAAAATCTCCAAGACTATGGAAAAATTCTAGTCAAACTCAAAAACAAAGTCAAACCAACTCAAATCTTGCTTAAAAAGCTAAATCATGATTAAAACAATACTAAACAAAAGAACTGGGGGTCAGGATCTTACATCCTCCCCCCCTAGAACCCATTTGGTTCTCCAAATGGTCTAAACCAAATCAAAAATGAAAAACCCAAAACACAAAAGAAAACACTGACACCCTACGCTGAACCTCGGCAACTGAGATACCCTCTGATCAAACCTGAGGTTGAGATGTGCCTGCAAACAACATCTGATTCGGTTGAAGGCTTCAAACGATTCCACATATCTATTCGAAAACATACTTCTCTGACCAAACTAGAGTTCAATAATTCTTCTAATCATTCTTGGTGTCATCCGTCGTTCCTGTACTGGATCACTTCTTTTACTTACCTTGTCAGTCACTGTCGGTCCAAGAAACTGCCAATTCTGCCTCTTTCTATCACTTTGGAATTCTGTGCCTTAAGTCATTCAAAGCTGTACACGGTGCTCCCGATGCTTGTACGAAGATGTGATCGTAGACATGTTTTCTCTAAAATAATCTCTACTTCGAGAATTCCTGGAATTCCATATACCTACTTTTACCATACCATTCAGCTTCTGGCCTCCAAGAATCCCGTCAATCCTTCTTCGTTCTGAAATCACAACTCCAAATTCTATAGGTCTCCTGTCACTGACTTGGTCTGCTACGACTCAGATGTCATACTGCTATACACCAAATGTTAAACTGCCATAACCTGCTAAGTTGTTCTGTGTCGAAACTTCGCATGGCTTGCCTTTTCAGATTTCACTCTTCGAGTCTTCTACCCTTGACATGTAAAGCCGACCTTGAAAATCCAATCTGTGTTCACAACTCCATATTCCAATCTTTCTGTGCTGTACTCAGAATTCTTGCCCACATCTGATTCTATCGACTTGTTGCTCTTGACTTTCGGCTTGATACTATGTTATCAACAAAACATATCTGCCAATCTGGCATCATTCCCTGATAAGTTAAAACTTCCAATCCAAGTCTCGAATGATATTTACTCTCTTATAAATCCAACTTTGTCTTCAACTGAACCAGTACACGTCCTGACATCCATCAACCCTTCAATTCTCACACTTCCATCTCCAACCATAAGCTATTACAACTCATTCCATTCAATGCAAAACAAATCTTAAAATCTTACACATAATGACTAGACAGCCACTTAGTTGAATTCCATCATTTTAAAACATAGTAGAAACTGAACTTCCAAATTATCAAATAAAACTTAATAATTAAAGTTTATCAAAGTTTGAATATGAAACAACATTATTCGTTTTGAAATTCATATTTTCACAACCCAACAAATCATTGAAATACTCAACAATTTTAAATCAGGATTTCAAAAATAAATCAGGTTCATATAGTATGACTATACATCAAATTTTGTTGAAATCTGAGTGTTTAATTAAACAATAAACCTTGTTGAAATCTGAACTCATTTGTTCATAAAAATCTTGCGGAAATCTAAACAAAGTCGAGCGTTAAAACAAATGTAGGAAGTCTGCATATAATCTAAACACAAAACCCTTAGGAAATTCATTTTGCATAGCCAAAGAAAATGAATCAATGAAATAGAAATTTCACATCGTACTTTGAAAAAGAAACACAATTTTAGTTACATGTTTTTAAAGATCAGTTTATCCACTAGCCTCTACAATCCATCATTAAAAACATCCATCCATTTCCAACCAAACATATACAAAATTTTTGAAATCATCAAGGTTTGAAATGTAGCTGTCAATATTTAAGAAAATTAAAACAAGAGTAAAACTCTAAGATCATTGTAAAACAATATCTTAAGAAAATTAAACATAATCCATTGTTTAAACACTGCAAGGATAATCATGGACATTAGGGAAAACATAACAAAAGGTTGAAATTTCATGAAAATCATTATCATCAAGAAATGGTCATCACAACAACTGAGGTATTCACTTGCATCCACACGTTGTCCAATCCAATGCCCTGTAAGTCGGTAAAATCCACAAGGTTTCCTTTGCTGCCGAAAAGTATCTTGACTACAACTAACCATCCACTTGGTATCCCTGCTTAATCAACTACACTAGCTAAGCTGCAAGTTACGGAAATTCTCAGCCAAAACTATGACAAGGCTCATCGAATCCGGGAAATCCCTGAGTTTCTTGCACCAACTTCCAACCTTACTACCTAAGAATCACTTCTCCCTTCGTAAAATTGACAGTTAATATGCCTTGTTGCAGTCCTTCATCTTGGAAAGATGGTCTGAGTTCACCCAAAACCCACATTTACTTACCTTGGTACGCTGCATGATGATCCTCGACTAGCTGAGAGGGGATCTTCAAATACTGCCCAAGTCCTACATTAGCTGGCAAATGCACATGTCTTCTCTCATTAACCACAATGAAGATGCTGAAGGCTGAAAGTCTGCTGATGTTCTCCGAAAACAACATACTGAATCCACGAGGTTCTCAGTCTCCGACACAAGCACAGACAAAAGACACTGAACAAGAGTATGGAGACTTTAAATTCACCACCACTAAGGAGGAAATTTGGTCGTCTAAATCTCCTAACAACAAGAACAAAAAGAAAAGACAAGCAAAGTCTCCCGAACTAAAAGAAAAGCAGACTCAAATTCAAAGAAACAAAGACACGAGAAAACAAATCGACACAATCTAACGAATCCTCACCACACGTCTTAATGTCTCTAGAGTGTTTTATTTCCTAGAAACTAACCAGCTCTGATACCAAATCCGTCACACCCCGAAACCGGGCCCTGCAGTGATCCGACCTCGGGATGCGAAATTTTGGGATTAATTTGAAACTTTTGTTATATTTCCCAAGATCCGCGTGAATGAGGATAATCAAATTCCATCACGATCAGAGTATATTTTCGCGGAAGCTAAACATGGTGCTACGACTCGGAATCCGTGGCCATCGGGTTCCGTGTCGCACGCCACCAATATCATAAAGCCATCACATAAGCAGACTGGCACAATCATAATCCAAAGAACACTGAGCTGGTAGTAACAAGACTATATATTTCCCACATATTCAAATTACAATTAACAAATATCTTAATTACAAACCCAATGAAAAAGGCTAACAAAGCCATACAAATAAACCACTAAGTGACATACTACCCCAAGTGATTTTTACGAACTCCGGTGCCAAACTTGACATCTAGATGATATCAATGGGCAGCCTCTCACGTCAGACCGGCAGTCCCACCGCCTCCTCCGATCAAACACCTAAAAACAGAAAGAGAGGAAACTGGCACCAAACAAATAGGGTCAGACACGACGGTCTGGCAAGTAAATAAACAAGTAATATGTAACAAAAGGACATTCATAAAACCTTATGGAATCATTGTGAAACCGATTAAAGAGTCTAAACAATAATAGCATTGAAGCATGATAACATGATCGAAAGACCGAACATAAATATCAAAGCAAATAAATGGACAGATCCTGAGCATAAATATCTTGAAAAGATAATAGCCTTCATAAAACAATTAATAATTGGAAATACATTTAAAATCCTGAATAATAGAGGCAATACGATAAAAGATCAGTTTCATAACATTAACAAAATTCAAAGAATATAATGAGTATAAACAAACAAGAATCATTAAACAAAATAATAATAGATAAAACATTGGCAACCACACATAGCTATATTCTCCTATTACCGAAGTAACAAGAGCAGACAGAACCGTAGCCACTACACGTGGGACCGGAAATAGAATCAGAACCGTAGCCATACAAATGGGACCGGCAGATCAAAATCAGAACCGTAGCCACTACACGTGGGACCGACATATAGAAACCGTTGCCATGGTCGGTACAGACAGAATCCAAGCTGCAGCTGGCGGACAAATTAAAGATCCTAAGCCGGATGATCAGCCCGACAAGGTGACCTAAGCCTAGTGGTGCCTTTAGTTTTGAAAACTCGAACCGATACAAATCAAACCATAGTAATACCTTTGGCTCATGGGCTCACACTACAAAGCTCTGGCCCCATCTTGCCTCGAAGTTTTATTTTTTTGAAATCATAGTCTCTTTGGCTCATGGGCTCGCACTACAAAGCTCTGGCCCCGTCTTACCTCGAGATTTTGTTTTCAAATTACTAGTCTTATCAAAATAATAGTCTCATCGAAGAAATCCCGAATGTGGCAAACCACTCCAATCTCCTTTCAAATCGATTCGGAGAAAACATGCGAATTCCATGGTAAACCGCCCAAATACATATCAAAGTGATTTGTATAAAATCACACGATCAACCCTTTAGAATATAGAAAACCACATGATTTTATAACAACTCACCGATGCTATTTAAATTAGTTCACCGAGGAATACAAATACAAATACCTTCTCTGACTTGAAATGGAATGGATAGTGGAGAATGACTTAATGACTTACCAAGGAACCATCTCAATACACATTTAACCTTTAAACATTGATTAATAAAGAGTATGTTTGATGCCAATGAAAATCCATAACATTTAAATGATAAGGTGCGTATTGAGAGTCGAAAGGTTCCCGAGTAACTTCACACACGCCCATTCTCTCATTAATCCCATTCCCATTTCACAAATTCCAAGTATCACAATTAATCCCAAACTTTCATAGGCTTTCTATCAAAATTAACCCCAAACTTTCATGGGCCTTCAAGCATAAAAAGGGGATTAACGGACCACAATCGAGGAGGAGAAACGGGCTGAAAAGGGGCTGAAACGGGCCTGAAAAGGAACCCCAAACAGTCCGCGAAAATAGCCCAAAGAATGGGCCCAGACAGACCTGGGCTCGCTCGAGCGACCCAGGGTCCGCTCGAGCCAAGCCCAGGCAGAACCTGGTCCGCTCGAGCGGCCCACTGGGTCGCTCGAGCGGACTGGGCTCTGTCCCAGTCCGGGCCGAGTGCAGAAATACACTCTTTTGTACATTTTTCTGATTTCTTTTCCCCCTCTTTCTTCCATACTTATTTTCACAATAACTTTGACCCTTCCTTGACCTCCCAAACTCATCAAATCACCATTCATTAGCAATCCAATTAACCAAACAAACACTTTTAAAAATCAAAGTTTTTCCCCATTCTTAGAACACAACACTTAACACAAAGAAGGCTAAGTTTCAAGATGTCCAAATTGAAATCAAACTTCTAATACATTGTAAAACAATAATCTAAATGGAAATCACACATCATATTACTCCATTCATCCCAAAACACATCTATGAATCATAAGGAATTAGCACATAACATGAAATACCATAAAATAAAACAAGAGAAAATGAAACGATCATATTAATTGAAAATTCCACTTGCCTCAAGTCTAATTGAGAGAAATAATACTCCTCAAGCCAAGCTCTAGGGTCTCAAGCTCCCAATCTACAAAAACCCCAAAATTTTCAAAGAAAACCCTAAAAATCCATCTTTCTCAAATCTCCAAGGAAAGCTCTTGCATGAGTGATGAAAACACTCTAAATGAAGAGGAAAACAACGGTCTAAAGTTTGGAAAGCCATTGCTAACCTTGAAAAGCCCAAACGAAGAAGAGAAGCTGGGATGAGAGCCTTGCCCTGGCTCAAAATCCTTGAAAAAGGCATCTTTGGAAAGCCAAAAGAGAGGAGAAGAGGATGGGAAGATCAAATCTCCATTTAGCATCCAAGAAGAAGAGATACATGAGGAGAGAGAAAGGGGCTGGGAGAAAACCCTATCTCCTCCCTTGTTGCAGGAAAAGGAAAAATGGGGAAGGAGAAGAGCCCCATTGGTTTTATAAAGGATAAGTGGGCTGGGCCCCATGGGCCCCAAACTTACAAAGGCTGAAACTAATATTTGCGGGTCCCGAATGAAGACGATGAAGAAGACAAAAATGATCAGCGAAATTTCTACTTTCGAAAAAGTGTATTTTCCCCAATTTCTGAAATTTTCGAAATTCATGGACAGATTTAGTGTGAAAAGTCAGTTTTGCCCTTTTTCTCGAAAAACGCATTTTCTGATCATCAAATCATAATGGTCAAAACATGAAAGTTGTTAAACTTAATGAGATGAGTCAAAACACACCAAATTCGGAATTTTTAGAAATCAAAAGTAATTTCTCATAAAAATACATATCATATGGACCGGGTCAAACCAAGGTCAATGGTCCTCAAAATCTCCAAGGCTATGGAAAAATTCTAGTCAAACTCAAAAACAAAGTCAAACCAACTCAAATCTTACTTAAAAAGCTAAACCATGATTAAAACAATACTAAACAAAAGAACTGGGGGTCGAGATCTTACAATGAGCTCCGCAAAGAACAGCATGAACTTCTTTGAGTGTTTCTTCAGCCTCTTGTCATGACAAGCAGCGTAGAAGTACTCCATTGAAGGATTTCCTGTAAAGGATTTTTGAAGGAATATCCAAATGAAAGCTTGGGGTTCGCCTTTGGATGCTTACCCGTTCTTTTGGATCTTCAGGTAGGATTCCGAACATAGTGTAATCAATGAACGGATCCCTCCAGTCGCCGATTGAAGGTTGAAGGATTGAAATCCGACTTCCAACCACTTGGTGGCATTCAGCACCTGCTTGATATGTGTTAAGAGAAGGAAGGATTCTTCTTTCACGCAGTTGGATTTGCATGTTTTCCCCTTCCAGGATTGCCATAGTTGCGGCAAGTCCGGCCAAGACATCTGCACATGTGTTTTCACCTCTACGAATGTGGGTGATGTGACAGATGTCAAACTTTTACAGAAGCAATTGTGCCTTGTTGTAGTTAGGCAGCAGATCAGGCTTCCTAACTTCAAATTTCTGATTCATCTGTTGACGATCAGTTGAGAGTCTCCAAAGACTTCCAGCATGGTGATACTGGATTCGATGGCGAGTTCCAATCCTAGGATCAGAGCTTGATATCCAGCTGTATTGTTTATGCATGGTTCCAGTAGCGAGAAAGCGTGTGGAATCATGTATTTGTCGGGGCTAACAAAGAGGATGCCAACTCCCGAGATCAGCTGTCTTTTTTTATTTGTCCTGGTTGCACCGTCAAAGTACATGTCTCAGGAGGCACTTTGTGAGAAAGTCTCCACATTGTAGACTAGTTCGTCTGGGAGATCATCTCTGAGTGGAGAATCTTTAGGCAATGGATGCTCTGCTAGAAAGCCTGCTAGAGCTTGTCCTTTGATTGCCTTTTGCGGTACATACCTAATATCAAATTGTGACAGAAGGATGAACCATTTTGCCAGTCGGGCATTGAGAGAACCCGCTTTTGTAATAACGACCTTCAAAAGGTTGATCCTCGAGACCAGGTAGACTGTGTTGGAAATCAAGTAGTGATGCAGCTTTTGTACGGCGAACATCACTGCAAGACATTCTTTTTCGACTGGAGAGTAGCGATGCTCTGCACCTATTAGCATGCGGCTGAGGTAATATAGAGCAGCTTCTTTTCTTTCATCATTTTCTTGTGCAAGCAGAGCTCCCAGAGAGTGATCAAGGGCTCTTCTGTACAATATGAATGGTTTTCCAGTGGTAGGAGCAGCTAACACTGGAGGTTTTGTCAGGTATGACTTGATATCTTGGAATGCAGCTTCACAGTCAGTATCCCAGACAAAGTTTACACCTTTTTTCATCAACCAAAAGAATGGATGGCATTTCCCAGAAAGATTGGAGATGAACCGTCTGATGTAGGCCAATCTCCCTTGAAGCCCTTTGAGTTCTCTCAAGGTTCTTGGAGAGGGCATTTCTAGAATGGCTTTGACTTTTATGGGGTCAAGCTCTATTCCAGCTTTCCGAACTAAGAATCCGAGGAACTTACCTGACGAGACGCCGAAGAAGCATTTCAAAGGATTCATTCGCAGTTTGTGTTTGCGAAGTCGGAGGAAGACTTCTCGAAGGTTTTCGAGATGATCTTCTTTTCTTTTGTTTTTGACGGCGACGTCATCAACGTAACATTCGTCCGTCTTATGCTGCATATCTTGGAATATCTTCATCATAGCCCTCTGATATGTGGCACCAACATTTTTCAGACCAAATGGCATGACAGTGTAGCAATACACGCCAAATGGGGTCCGAAAGGATGTATGTTTTTCATCCTCAGGATACATCTTTATCTGATTGTAGCCAGAGAAACCATCCATGAATGTCATTCGCTCGAATCCACAGGTATTATCAATCATTACCTCTGGTATGGGAAGCGGAAATTCATCTTTACGGCATGCGCCATTCAGGTCTCTATAGTCAATACAGACCCTGATCTGCCCGTTTTTCTTTGTCACGGGGACAATGTTGGCCAACCATTCAGGATGTTGTTCCTCACGGATGAAGCAGACGCTTTTGAGTTTTGAACTTCTTGTTCAATTTTATCGATCACATCTGGACGGAATCTTCTTTGGCCCTGTTTGACAGGCTTATGTCTTCTTGAAGATTGAGTTCGTGGACTGCTATTTTGGGGTCTAAGCCAGGCATTTCAGCATAAGACCATGCAAAGCAATCAACGAACTCACGAAGAAAGGCGATATACTCGAGTAACTCATCATCCTTTATATTCTTGCTTATGAATACAGGACGTGGGTTATCTGGTGCTCCCAAGTGTATCTTTTGAACATGATCTTCTGTTGGAAGGTTCGAAGGTGGTTCCTCCACAATATTTTCGGAGGCTTCCAGCTCAACGAAACCTTCTGAGGTTTCAAGGGCATTTCCAGACTAAGGTTTTATTCCTTTCCACGGGTCTTCTTGATCGGCAATTTTCTCAAGGTTTGCTATGAGATGATCCCAATCGCCTATTGAAACCAGGTCGAAGTAGGGTACTTCTTTTGGAGATGAGGATTCTTCTGGGTTAGAAGACCATACGTCTGTGCCATCGGACAACTCCTCTTCATTGTCAGACAAATTGTGCCAATTGGATGAGCTTCCTGGATCTTTGTCAGGTGACTCATCGAAGAGATATCCAAGGAGATCGATGTCTTCATGGATACGAGATGTTGAGGCTTGGTCAGTAAATTGGCTTTTAAGCCTTTGTGTCAACTGTCTCAGGTGAGTGTTGGGATCATACCCTAGCCCGTGTGAAGACTTTTCTACATAGCCGTAGAGTCTCCAGTCTTCCAGCTGGCTTTTGGTCAAGACGGGCCCCAATGGCGTGAGAAGACCACGGCCTTCTCCCAAACCGACTGGGTTTTGACCGTCATAGCCCATTTTCTTCATAATAGCGTATGCCACAGAACTATATAAGGATAGTTAACGCATACCTTCATTTTGGAAAGGTTCAAGCATGGTGTTTGATGAAGAAGCATCCGATCTATGGAAGAAGATCGGGTTTCCCTTTGCTGAAGTTGCTGGAACAACGAAGGAAGCTGACGTAGGATCTTCTATGTCAGAAGTTGTCTCCATTGGAGTAAGAGCAGGCTGAACTTGCTGAGTATCAGCTTGGCTTGACGATGTGTCGTCTTCTGGCTCTGAATCCGAATCCGTGTCTTGCATGATAGACACGAAAGAGACGACAAATTTGCCTCCAGACTTTTGCTTTGCCTTCTTCACTTTAGTTGTGATGACCAAAGGCTTTGAAAGTTTGAGGGAGATGATGAAGGGAGTTTGAATGCTCTCTTCGGATTTACCGGATGGTTTGTTTTCTTCCGGTGATTGTTGAGGAGCCTTGCCATTATCTTTCTGGAGATTTTCGGCAAAGGGTGCTGTGTGCTTCTCCTCTTCTTCTTTTTCACCTTCATACATCTGTGAGTCTGCAAAGTGGACTTCTTTACCTTTGAAGGGTTTTCTGTCCGCAAAGACTCGATGTATCATGCCGTCATCGCCAACAAACTTGATGCATTGATGTAAAGTTGAAGGGACAACACCATTCTCATGGATCCAGGGGCATCCGAGAAGGATGTTGTAGCACGAAGGGGTTTTTATTGCATACACAGTGACCTCATAGATAAGATCACCGATCTGCAACTTGAACCTGATTTTGTCTATAGGCCTTTGAGTACTCCCATCGTATCCAAAGATAGATACAGATGTGTGGCTCAGCTTGCTGGGTGGGATGCCCAACTCTTCGAGAGCCGAAGTGGAGATGAGGTTGAGTACAGAACCTGGGTCGATCTGAACTCTGTGCATAGGCATTTCCTTGATGTAGCCTGTGAAGTACAGTGGTCGGTTGTGCCTTGTTTCGCCAAGTAAGAGGTCATCCTTAGTGAAGGCGATGGTTGCACTGGCCGCCTTTTGAACCGAGAGGCATTCAATGCATGATCCCTCAGTTTTCTTCTTTTCTCTCTTTGAGGAAGCTTCTGAGTTTTTGACCCGGTAATCCATTTCAATTTGGAGGACTTGCGGGGCATGTTTGTCGACATCCTCATTCAGCTTTTGTAATTCTGAAATGAGATTATCACGAGTGTGCGGAGACGTTCACAATAAATCTAGGATGTGCAGACGTGCAGGTACGTGCTTAAAGTGTTCAATCAAGTCATACTTGAAAGCCTCCTTAGGGCCTACATGTTCATCATTGTTGCCACTAGGGGCGCTTACAACATCTTTTCCCAAAGGATTTACATATGTAAAATAAGATTGGTTGTAATTTTTGTGGTAGTCCCGACCAGAGCGGGTGCCTCTACCAACTTCGAGAGCTTCTTGAGAAGGGTCTTCTTTGGAAGATTGTCTTCAGGATCAAGAGGTTGTCGTTTTTCATTTGCTGAGGATGTATCAGCAGCAGAGTTGCCATCCTCAATGATTGTGTTGCACGGAGCATTTTTCGGGAACAAGTCCTGAACATCATCCAGCAACCTTTCTTCTTCGTTAACCAATTCATCGTCCCAAGCATCAATAGCTGGGAATTCTTCAGTCAGGAAGGGTGTGAACTTTGAAGTCACAGTCTCAGGAGAAGAAACCTGAGAGGATGTCGTCTCAGTGAAAGTCACATGAGATGAGGTGGCTCCAGAAGATACATTGCTAGGCGTCACTAGAGTGTAAATGATCTCATCAGACGATGCTTCGGAAGAGCTATAATCCCGACTTATCATATTACAGGCAGCTCTGACAGGAGACGTTGTCTGATCGAAGTCAGACTCATCCTCGGATGTAAGAGGATCGTCTATCCAGCAATTTTCTCCATTTTAAGGACTTAAGGGAGGATGTACCCGATGGTCTTCATGGACTTCAGGCTCTGGATTGCGAGGAAGCTCGTTGACGCAGTCTTGCTCTTGTTCTAGAGCGAGACGATGCAAGATCCTTGCATATTCTTCAAGATCAGGCATGGGAGCCAAATCTTCTTCTTCATCAACTCTTTGTGGCTCAACATTGTTGATTTCCACTGGAGCAATGAGGGGTGCTGGTTCAACAACATTTTCTTGTACATCCTCTTGGTATTCTTCATAATCAGACTGGGATCCTTGCAGCTGTAGGGGGTTATACCAAATTATTGGCATAAGATGAGTCTCAGGAACCCATTCTTCATCGGAGAGATATTCTCCTATTTCAAGGGACTCCTCCCA
The DNA here is from genome assembly GCA_012931725.1 of Litsea cubeba. Lineage (NCBI taxonomy): Eukaryota > Viridiplantae > Streptophyta > Magnoliopsida > Laurales > Lauraceae > Litsea > Litsea cubeba. Next base: position 43,521,408 of record CM022950.1, read on the forward strand.
CTCGTCAGTGTAGTTGGATTCGAATCCATCATCGGTGTCGCTGGACTCGTCTCCATCAATGGAGAATCCAACTATCGAATTGCAAGAGTATGATGCCCCCTGCATGGCTTCTTTGAATTGAGGTGGCATGAAATCACTGAGAGTGAATTTTCTTACCCCCTTTGAAGTCTCTGGAAGGGACATTTTTGTTGCCTCCAGTGAAGCGGTAAAGGAAGCCTCTGCCTTTTCTTGGACTTCTTGTTTTGGCTGGGTCTTCTCTTGCCGTTTGAGGTTGAGGAGATGTTTCCTAGCCTGCCTTCGCTGTTGAGCTGTAGGCTTTGTTTTCACGACCTCCCAATTTTCATTTTCTAGGAGATCGGGATGTACCCATATGGCTTGTCCGTCTGGTGTCGGGTAAGGAACTAGCTCCTCGGACACTTGGATTGTGTTTATCACCTTGAAGGAAGTAGTGATCTTCTTCTTCGGTGATTTTGATGTTTGTCCACATGTCACCATGTTGACGGAGGCAGACCCATAGTTTTTGTCAAAGGTGATGACTCCGTTTTTCCACATCTCGTTTATTTTCTCTCTCACAACAAAGCATTGATTGAGAGGATGCGAGATCATCTGGTGGTATGGACAGTACCGAGGATCATTGGTTTTGCAACATCACTCGGTCTTTTGGGTTCAGGCAAAGTGAGCTTGCCGTTCGCCACAAGAGCTCCGAAGATTTCATCAACATCTTCATCAAACGGGTATTTCTTCTCTACTCGTTCTTTGAAGGCATCTGAGAGTTCAGGTCTCTTACCAGCAGCTTTGTTTTCAGCTTTCTTTGGTGGCTGAGGAGCTGACTTGGTCTGCACATTGAGGACCTCTTTCTTCTTTGGTTTAGAGGTTACAATGGCGGTTGGCTATTTTCTTAATGATTTCTGACTGTTGAGGTTTTTAATCACCATTTCAGCTTCCATGGAAGCTTCTAGGAGTTCTCCTAGGTTTTCTTATTTATTGCCGATGACCATAGAGCGGATTCTAGCTCTCATGTTATTTCGGCAGATGTCGTGGCGACGCTTGTGGCAATACATCAGAGCATTTGTCTACCATTGCTTTCCACTTATGAATGAAGTCATATGTTGACTCATTCTCCCCATGTTTTAGGCTGCACAGCTGCGCCATAGTAGCGGGATGATCCTCACCTTTGAAGTGAGTCAGGAAGCGTTTCTCTAGCATGGCCCAATTTTGGATGGAGTCCTCCGGCAGAGTGGAGTACCAATCGAAGGTCGTACCTTTTAGGGTATTTGCAAAGAGGCAGATCTTGAGTGCATCCTGATCCGCGATAGCTCCCGTCAAGATCTTGAAGTGGATGACGTGCTGTCTGGCTGATCCTTTCCCCGTATATGTCTGGAGAGTAGGATGCTTGAATTTTGTGGGGAACGGGACCGAGTCGATCCATAAGAGATATGGTGGCTTGATCCCATGCTCCTTGAGTATATCCTCTTCTTTTGCTTTAGCGAGGATATTGTCTACGTCCTTTTTGGTAAGGGCGCTGTTGACACCAAAAATGTCACTTTGCCTCTTCAAGATCCAAAGAGCTACATGAAGTCGCAACCTGCCATAAATAGGCAAAGCTACTTCCAAAAAATCAAATCTTGTCAAAATCAAACAAAAACTGCAAGATCCTTCAAGACATCCAAAAGAGGAGTACACAAGAAGTTTCGGGCCATTTCAAAATCATTTGGCCTAACTTCGCTTCTCCGACAGCCGAAAAGGAGCTCTCGGCGGTGAAAGCATCAGAGACACCAAATCTTCGATCAGAGCCGATGGATGGTCTCAAAATACATCCAAAAGGCTCCACGTCAAGTTCCGAGTCAAACCGACAACGTTTGACCCTACATCAACCCTCGAACAGCTAAATCATGCCTCTCGGCGGCAAAGCTCTCAGGGACCATGGTTTCCAAGACAGAGCCTATGGATCATCTTAAAATGACTCCAATAGGTTCCCTGTCAAATTTCAAGTCAATCGGACATCGGTTGACCGCACATCAAACCGCGACATCTTCATCGCGACAAAAGCGAGTCTACTGGTGATAGGACCCCAAACGGCTTCAAAACTCAAACAAAAGCCTATGTTGGTCTTATTTATTGCTCAAGAGGCTTCACACCAAATTTCAGGTCATTCCGACATCGGTTGACCTAGTTTCAGCTTCTGACGGAAAATCGGCAGCTCTGCGCGACAAAGTCTTCGGCTTTCTCAGGAAATTGGAAACTTTGCAAAATAAAATGCAAGGATTCTCATCAGGTTTCCTATAGGGAAATCAGGCCAATAAATGGTCAAAAATGTCAAGGAAAAATACAGAAGAAAAAAGAATCGAAAAACAGCAAAAACGGACACAAAACGGGACAAAAATGGGAAAACCCCCCCAGGGTCGCAGGCCCCTGCGACCCTGGCACCCTGGAGCCCGGGGTCGCCGGGAAGGCCCCGGAAACCCCGATTTTCACAGTTTTTTCGCGATTCGAAGCACCCAGCCTCTGGTAGTTTCCAAAATTCATACTTTTGAGACACCAAATCCTCTGACATCCGTCCAAAACACGGGTCAATCATCAAGAGTATCGAAAACAATATTGATCGCCACCCGGTCAACCAAAAAAAGTGTGCTTTCCACCCGACCGATCGAGAAATCGACAGGACAGATGGCACCGACCTGCCGTTGGTAACAAACACCTGAAATTACATGGTCATCCGATGTCGATCTACATGAAGATCCATCGATGATCATCGCCAGAAGAATCCCAAAAGACACGGCACGGCCCGCGACTCTGCAGATGCTCGGCGACCACTTAATGCGATTAATTGACTAGCTTTATTACAGTCATTAATCCATTTCTTTGGACGAACCAATCAGAAGCAAGCATCCGGGAGTTCCAAGTCAAGAGATTCATGGCATTTAACCCATGAAACTCCTCCCATCATGGCGATTAAAGGCGATTAAATGCCCTCAATCTCCTCCGGCCAATCCGAAGCCAAGAAAAAGGAGTTACAAAATAAAGAATTCAATTTTGTAACTCCTCCCTTTATGTAGCTTTATGACAATCAAGGCTCATAAACCCTCCTAAATGGCTACCTAAAAGCCTATAAATAGGAGAGCTCTCTAAGAAGAAAGAACAGCAGACACACAGACAATAGAGAAACCTTGATCCGTTCCTATCGTTCATCGCGCTTGCAGAAATGTTGAGCCTGTTCGACTAAGGTTTTGGCCCATCGTTTCTCTTCGATGAGTTCATTAAAGATCTGAAAAAAATATATAAATAAAAAATAAAAAAATTAGATTTCTCATTTTGGATTCAAAAATGAGAAACCTTGAGCCGTTCCTATCGTTCATCGCGCTTGCAGAAATGTTGAGCCTGTTCGACTAAGGTTTTGGGCCATCGTTTCTCTTCGATGAGTTCATTAAAAATAAAAAATATATATATATATATATAAAAAACAAAAAAAAAGAGACATAGACCACTAAGGTTAAACCAACTGTGTTCTTTGATCATGGTTGATTCAAAGAAAAGCCTTGTCCAGAGTGTGGAGACAGCTTGACTGTTCTAGGCAAGGGTCCTCCAAATGGGTTCATTAAGTAATCCTACCCTTACCTGGGGGCAATTCTATCAATCAAGATTTCATAAGACCGGGTTAGGAGGCCTATGTATACTCTCTTGTCTTTTAAATAAATTTTTTTTAAAAAAATAATTTTTTTTTTAAAAAATAAAAATTTTAAAATAAAAAATAAAAAAATAAAAAGAATTTTCAAAAAAATAAATCTTAAAATAAATAAATAAATAAAAATAAATAAATAAATAAATAAAAGATTTTTTTTTTAAAAAAAGAAGAAAAAAAAATCTTCAAAAAAAAAAAAACTTCCGTCATTTTGGGTTTAGATTGGAGAAATCTTGGTCTTCTCCTTTCTGAGCACTGGCGCTCGCGGAAATCGCTGAGCCCGTGTTCAGATTGGAGTACCTTTTGCTCTCTTTGATGAACCCGATATTGGCCTTTCAAAAAAAAAAAACTCGTCATTTTTAGATTCAGATCCGAGAAATTATGGTTCATTTCTTTCTGAGCACTGGCGCTCGCGGAAATCGCTGAGCCCGTGTTCAGATCGGAATACCATCTGCTCTCTTTGATGAATCCAATCTTGACCTTTCAAAACAGAGAATCTCATCTCATAGATGCGGTCTCAAAACATTTGTGTCTAGCGGTACTAGTACGCCCTTTCAGGGTCTACTGTATTGCGACCGGCACATCTGTAACTCCAACTTTATATTCTTCTTACCTCGAGCAAGCTCTGCTTCTCGATAAGTCGAATTTAAGTTCACAATTGCTTCTAGCAGTCACTGGGATGCCCATTCTGGGCTTACCATACCTGTAATCAGAACAATTGTATCCTCTATGGCGTTTTGCCTTCTTCATGTTGCTTGGGTCATCTTCCTCTAGCAATTTGAAAAGACGAAACCATAGAACTTCCCATTTATGATCATTATATTCTTGTGATTACTAATGGATGTGGTCTTGTTTCAGAAATTTTCGAAAACTAACAATGGCAGCTTCACTAACCATTACTTTCGATGAAAACAAGCACCAACTCATGCTTCAACAGAAGCAAACCACGCGCACTTACAAGCGCCCCATCAGCTGCCGAAGCATCAACTCCCTCGGCAATTCTCTGAACTCCGGGTCGACCTCGACTCCCCGGACTATCGTCTTTGGGACACTGGGACCATTCCCACTTCCCGAGGAACAAACTGCTCCCTCCAAGAAGCAGAAACTCGCCTCTCAACGTGTCACTACCGTGACACCAAAGGCGAGCACCAGCAGGCCTGAAGCCCGTGGCACCCCCACGAAGCCTCGACCTGCAAGCAACCAGGTCTATCCCAAGACTTGGTCCCCAAGACCTTCACCAAAACAAAGAAGGTCCCAAACATCCACTAAGCCAGCATTCCTGGCCCCACTCAAGGAGAACCAGTTCTACCCTCTTGCCTACATGAAAGAGGAGAAACCCATCTCCAACCTGACTTCCAAGTCATCCCAGCATGAGCCAGCTTGTTCCTACAAGCCCAAAATCAGATCATGCATCACAAGGCCTCTACAAGCACCTGCTAAGGCCTACAAACCTGCAGTTCGACCCTTCATCTCTATAGGGGCGGAACTCCTAAAATTCAAAGCTTCGCTGCAACAGGCGAAGGACAGGGTTCGCATCCTATCCTTGCCCAGCTGCAAAGAAGACAAGCTCGGCTACTGCGCCCGAGGGAGCACATCCTTCATTGTCAAAGCCCAGCCAGAGCTGACCGAAGCTCAAATTGCTCATCGCATACGCCGCCGCGCGTCGTATAGACAAAAGAGACTAGAGAAGCAAAGGACCCAGCCTCCTACACTTCAAGTCTCTCCTAAATGGGTCGAAAAAGATAGACCTAACCAAGTTGCTGCCGTCCATATGGTTGGAAAAACCAGAAGACGCCAAAAGTCAGCAACAAAAATCCATGTCCGACGTCCGATGACCCGCAGCGTCTCAAGGACAAGAAGACATTCAGAAGAATCCCCTGCTCCTTCAAGCAAAGGACAGCAGAGTGATCCTTCCTCAAGCTCTTCTTCAAAAAGAATGAGCCCCAGCTCAGTCACCAGGACAGTTTCTTCGTTCGAATCACGAAGGATGAATGTCTTAGCTACAAATTCTGAGCCACCACCCCGCAATCCACCTCCAGAAGATGCGATCACCCGCATCCAGCAGTTGGAACAGGGCCAGCAGAGGATTGAAACTCTGATGGAAAACCTTCTCCTCGCCTTCCAAAATCAGGCGAACAATGAACCTCCTCCGAATCATCAAAACGACGAGGTAAATGGAGAAGAAAATGAGTCACGCGCCCTTACCAAAAAGGACGTAGACAGTATCCTCGCCAAAGAAAAAGAAGAGGATATACTCAAGGAGCATGGGATCAAGCCACCATATCCCTTATGGATGGACTCGGTCCCTTTCCCCACCAAATTCAAGCATCCTACTCTCCAAACATATACGGGGAAAGGATCAGCCAGACAGCATGTCATCCACTTCAAGATCCTGACGGGAGCTATCGCGGATCAAGATGCACTCAAGATCCGCCTCTTTGCAAGTACCCTAAAAGGTACGGCCTTCGATTGGTACTCCACTCTGCCGGAGGACTCAATCCAAAACTGGGCCATGCTAGAGACACGCTTCCTGACTCACTTCAAAGGTGAAGATCATCCCGCTACTATGGCTCAGCTGTGCAGCCTAAAACAGGGGGAGAATGAATCAACATATGACTTCATTCACAAGTGGAAAGCAATGGCATACAAATGCTCTGATGTATTGCCACAAGCGTCGCTAGTCGACATTTGCTGAAACAACATGAGAGCCAGAATCCGCTCCATGATCATCGGCAACAAATCAAAAAACCTGGGAGAACTCCTAGAAGCTTCCATGGAATCTGAAACGGTGATTAAAGACCTCAACAGTCAGAAATCATCAAGAAAAGAGCCAACCGCCATTGCAACCTCTAAACCAAAGAAAAAAGACGTCCTCAATGTGCAGACCAAGTCAGCTCCTCAGCCACCAAACAAAGCTGAAAATAAAGTTGCTGGTAAGAGACCTGAACTCTCAGATGCCTTCAAAGAACGAGTAGAGAAGAAATACCCGTTTGATGAAGACGTTGATGAAATCTTCGGGGCTCTTGTGGCAAACGGCAAGCTCACCTTGCCTAAACCAAAAAGACCGGGTGATGTTGGCAAAACCAACGATCCTCGGTACTGTCCATACCACCAGATGATCTCGCATCCTCTCAATCAATGCTTCGTTGTGAGAGATAAAATAAATGAGATGTGGAAAAACGAAGTCATCACCTTTGACAAAAACTATGGGTCTGCCTCCGTCAACATGGTGACATGTGGACAAACATCAAATTCACCGAAGAAGAAGATCATTACTTCCTTCAAGGTGATAAACTCAATCCAAGCGTCCGAGGAACTGGTTCCTTACCCAACACCAGACGGACAACCGATATGGGTACATCCCGATCTCCTGGAAGATGAAAATTGGGAGGTCGTGAAAACAAAGCCTACAGCTCAACAGCGAAGGCAGGCTAGGAAACATCTCCTCAAGCTCAAACGGCAAGAGAAGACCCAGCCAAAACTAGAGGTCAAAGAAAAGGCAGAGGCTTCCTCTACCGCTTCACTGGAGGCAACAAAAACATCGCTTCCAGAGACTTCAAAGGGGGAAAGGAAATTCACTCTCAGTGATTTCATGCCACCTCAATTCAAAGAAGCCATGCAGGAGGCATCATACTCTTGCAATTCGGTAGTTGGATTCTCCATTGATGGATACGAATCCAGCGACACCGATGATGGATTCGAATCCAACTACACAGATGAGTGGGAGGAGTCCCTTGAAACAGGAGAATATCTCTCCGATGAAGAATGGGTTCCTGAGTCTCATCTTATGCCAGTAATCTGGTATAACCCCCTACAGCCACAAGGATCCTGGTCTGATGATGAAGAAGACCAAGAAGCTGTACAAGAAAATGCTGCTGACCCAGCACCTCTCATTACTCCAGTGGAAATCAACCATGTTGAGCCACAAAGAGTTGATGAAGAAAAAGATCCGGCTCCCATGCCTGATCTTGAAGAATATGCAAGGATCTTGCAGCGACTCGCTCTAGAACAAGAGCAAGAACGCGTCAACGAGCCTCCTCGCAATCCAGAGCCTGAAGTCCCTGAAGACCATCAGGTACATCCTCCCTTAACTCCTGAAAATGGAGAAAATTGCTGGATAGACGATCCTCTTACATCCGAGGATGAGTCTGACTCCGATCAGGCAACGTCTCCCGTCAGAGCTTCCTGTAATGTTATAATTCGGGATTATAGCTCTTCCGAAGCATCGTCTGATGAAAGCACTTACACTCCGGCGACGCCTACCAATGTATCTTCTGAAGCCACCTCGTCTCACGTGACTTTCACTGAGATGACACCCTCTCAGGTTTCTTCTCCTGAGACTGTGACTTCAAAGTTCACACCCTTCCTGACTGAAGAATTCCCAGCCATTGATGCTTGGGACGATGAATTAGTTAACGAAGAAGAAAGGTTGCTGGATGCTGTTTAGGACTTGTTCCCGGAAAATGCTCCGTGCAACACGATCACTGAGGATGGCAACTCTGCTGCTGATTCATCCTCAGTAAATGAAAAACGACAGCCTCTTGATCCTGAAGACAATCTTCCAAACGAAGACCCTTCTCAAGAAGCTCTCGAAGTTGGTAGAGGCACCCGCTCTGGCCGGGACTACCACAAAAATTACAACCAATCTTCCTTTACATATGTAAATCCTTCGGGAAAAGATGTTGTAAGCGCCCCTAGTGGCAACAATGATAAACATGCAGGCCCTAAGGAGGCTTTCAAGTATGACTTGATTGAACACTTCAAGCACATACCTGCACGTCTGCACATCCTAGATTTGTTGCGAATGTCTCCGCACACTCGTGATAATCTCATCTCGGAATTACAAAATCTGAATGAGGATGTCGACAAATATGCCCCGCAAGTCCTCCAAATTGAAATGGATTACCGGGTCAAAAACTCAGAAGCCTCCTCAAAGGGAGAAAAGAAGAAAACTGAGAGATCATGCATTGAATGCCTCTCGGTTAAAAAAGCAGCCAGTGCAACCATCGCCTTCACAAAGGACGACCTCCTACTTGGAGAAACCAGGCATAACCGACCCCTGTACTTCACAGGGTATATCAAGGAAATGCCTATGCACAGAGTTCAGATCGACCCAGGTTCTGCACTCAACCTCATCTCCACATCGGCTCTTGAAGAGTTGGGCATCCCACCCAGTAAGCTGAGCCACACATCTGTATCTATCTTTGGATACGATGGGAGTACTCAAAGGCCTATCGGCAAAATCAGGTTCAAATTGCAGATCGGTGATCTTATCTCTGAGGTCACAGTGTATGCAATAAAAACCCCTTCATGCTACAACATCCTTCTCGGACGCCCTTGGATCCACGAGAATGGTGTTGTCCCTTCAACTCTACATCAATGCATCAAGTTTGTTGGCGACGACGGCATGATACATCGAGTCTTTGCGGACAGAAAACCCTTCAAAGGTAAAGAAGTCCACTTCGCAGACTCATAGTTGTATGAAGGTGAAAAAGAATAAGAGGAGAAGCACACAGCATCCTTTGCCGAAAATCTCCAGAAAGATAAAGGCAAAGCTCCTCAACAATCACCGGAAGAAAACAAACCATCCGGTAAATCTGAAGAGAGCATTCAAACTCCCTTCATCATCTCCCTCAAACCTTCAAAGCCTTTGGTCATCACAACTAAAGTGAAGAAGGCAAAGCAAAAGCCTAGGGGCAAATTTGTTGTCTCTTTCGTGTCTATCATGCAAGACATGGACTCGGATTCAGAGCCGGAAGACGACACATTGTTAAGCCAAGCTGACACTCAGCAAGTTCAGCCTGCTCTCACTCTAATGGAGATAACTTCTGACATAGAAGATCCTACGTCAGCTTCCTTCGTTGTTCCAGCAACTTCAGCAAAGGAAAAGCCGATCTTCTTCCATAGATCGGATGCTTCTTCATCAAACTCCATGCTTGAACCTTTCCAAAATGAAGGTATGCCTCAACTATCCTTATATAGTTCTGTGGCACAAGCTATTATGAAGAAAATAGGCTATGACGCTCAAAACCCAGTCGGTTTGGGAGAAGGACGCGGTATTCTCACGCCATTGGGGCCCGTCTTGACCAAAAGCCAGCTGGAAGATTGGAGACTCTACAGCTATGTAGAAAAGTCTTCACACGGGTTAGGGTATGATCCCGACACTCCCTTGAGACAGTTGACACAAAGGCTTAAAAGTCAATATACTGACCAAGCCTCAACTTCTCAAGTCCATGAAGACATCGATCTCCCTGGATATCTCTTTAATGAGTCACCTGACAAAGATCCAGGAAGCTCATCCAATTGGCACGATTTCTCCGAAAATGAAGAGGAGTTGTCCGATGGAACAGACGTGTGGTCTTCTGACCCAGAAGAACCCTCATCTCCAAAAGAAGTAGCCTACTTCGACCCGGTTTCAACAGGCGATTGGGATAATCTCATAGCAAGCCTTGGGAAAATTACCGATCAAGAAGACCCGTGGAAAGGAACAAAACCTTGTCTGGAAATGCCTTTGAAAACCCAGAAGGTTTCGTTGAGCTGGAAGCCTCCGAAAATATTGTAGAGGAACCACCTTCGAACCTTCCAACAGAAGATCCTGTTCAAAAGATAGACTTGGGAACACCAGATAACCCACGTCCTGTATTCATAAGCAAGAATATAAAGGATGATGAGTTACCCGAGTATATTGCCTTTCTTCGTGAGTTCGTTGAATGCTTTGCATGGTCTTACGCTGAAATGTCAGGCTTAGACCCCAAAATAGCGGTTCACAAACTCAATCTTCAAGAAGACATCAAGCCTATCAAGCAAGGCCAAAGAAGATTCCGTCCAGATGTGATGGATAAAATTGAACAAGAAGTTCAAAAACTTAAAAGCGTCGGCTTCATCCGTGAGGAACAACATCCTGAATGGTTGGCCAACATTGTCCCTGTGACAAAGAAAAATGGGCAGATCAGGGTCTGTATTGACTATAGAGACCTGAATGATGCATGCCCTAAAGATGAATTTCCGCTCCCCATACCAGGGTAATGATCGATAATACCTGTGGATTCGAGCGAATGACATTCATGGATGGTTTCTCTGGCTACAATCAGATAAAGATGCATCCTGAAGACGAAAAACATACATCTTTTCGGGCCCCATTTGGCGTGTATTGCTACACTGTCATGCCATTTGGTCTGAAAAATGCTGGTGCCACATATCAGAGGGCTATGATGAAAATATTCCAAGATATGCAGCACAAGACGGTTGAATGTTACGTTGATGACCTCGCCGTCAAAAGCAAAAGAAAAGAAGATCATCTCGAAAACCTTCGAGAAGTCTTCCTCCGGCTTCGCAAACACAAACTGTGAATGAATCCTTTGAAATGCTTCTTCGGCATCTCGTCGGGTAAGTTCCTCGGATTCTTAGTTCGGAAAGCTGGAATAGAGCTTGACCCCATAAAAGTCAAAGCCATTCTAGAAATGCCTTCTCCAAGAACCTTGAGAGAACTCAAAGGGCTTCAAGGGAGATTGGCCTACATCAGACGGTTCATCTCCAATCTTTCGGGGAAATGCCGTCCATTCTCCCGGTTGATGAAAAAAGGTGTAAACTCTATCTGGGATGCTGACTGTGAAGCTGCTTTCCAAGACATCAAGTCATACCTGACAAAACCTCCAGTGTTAGCTGCTCCTACCACTGGAAAACCATTCATCTTGTACACAAGAGCCCTTGATCACTCTTTGGAAGCTCTGCTTGCACAAGAAAATGATCAAAGAAAAGAAGCTGCTCTATATTACCTCAGCCGCATGCTAGTAGGTGCAGAGCATCGCTACTCTCCAGTCGAAAAAGAATGTCTTGCAGTGATGTTCGCCGTACAAAAGCTGCGTCACTACTTGCTTTCCAACACAGTATACCTGGTCTTGAGGGTCAACCTCTTGAAGGTCCTTGTCACAAAGGCAGGTTCTCTCAATGCTCGACTGGCAAAATGGTCCATCCTTCTGTCACAATTTGATATTATGTATGTACCACAAAAAGCAATCAAAGGGCAAGCTCTAGCGGACTTCCTCGCAGAGCATCCATTGCCTAAAGATTCTCCGCTCAGAGATGATCTCCCAGACGAACCAGTCTACAATGTGGAGACTTTCTCACAAAGTGCCTCCTGGGACATGTACTTTGACGGTGCAACCAGGACAAATGAAAAAAGACAGCTGATCTCGGGAGTTGGCATCCTCTTTGTTAGCCCCGACAAATACATGATTCCACACGCTTTCTCGCTACTGGAACCATGCACAAACAATGCAGCTGAATATCAAGCTCTGATCTTAGGATTGGAACTCGCCATCGAATCCGGTATCACCATGCTGGAAGTCTTTGGAGACTCTCAACTAATCGTCAACCAGATGAATCAGAAATTTGAAGTCAGGAAGCCAGATTTGTTGCCTTACTACAACAAGGCACAATCACTTCTGCAAAAGTTCGACATCTGTCACATCACCCACATTCGTAGAGGTGAAAACATACGTGCAGATGCCCTAGCCGGACTTGCCGCATCCATGGCAATCCAAGAAGGGAAAAACATGCAAATCACAGTGTGCGAAAGAAGAATCCTTCCTCCTCTTAACACACACCAAGCAGTGGCTGAATGCCACCAAGTGGTCGGAAGTCGGATTTCAATCCTTCAAACTTCAATCGGCGACTGGAGGGATCCATTCATTGATTACATTATGTTCGAAATCCTACCTGAAGATCCAAAAGAACGGGTAAGCACCCAATGGCGAACCCCAAGCTTTCATTTGGATATTCCTTCAAAAATCCTTTATAGGAAATCCTTCAACGGAGTACTTCTACACTGCTTGTCACAACAAGAGGCTGAAGAAACACTCAAAGAAGTTCATGCTGGTCTTTGCGGAGCTCATCAGGCTGGACCTAAGCTCTATGATCAGATAAAAAGGTTAGGATATTACTGGCCTACCATGGTAGCTGACGCAATGCAATTTGCTAAGCGCTGCCAACAATGCCAAGTTCATGGAGATTACATTCACATGCCTCCAGAATGGCTGCATCCTACAGCGATCTCATGGCCTTTCGAAGCCTGGGGTATGGACATCATAGGTCCTATTTCTCCCCCTTCGAGCAAAGGTCATCGCTTCATCTTCGCCGCTACGGATTATTTCTCCAAGTGGTCAGAAGCATTTGCGTTTAACGAAATGAAGACCTCATCAGTCCTTCAGTTCCTGCGCACCAACATCATTTGTCGTTTCGGCATACCCAAAAGATTCGTCCATGATAACGGACCACAGTTCCGGGATCATCGATTCTACAGGTTCTGTGACAAATACAAAATCCAAAGCTGTCCTTCGACTTCATACAATCCGGCAGCAAACGGGTTAGCAGAAGCTTTCAACAAGACACTCTGCAAAATCCTCAAAAAAATGGTCTCTAGTCACAAAAGAGACTGGAGCGACAAAATGTCTGAAGCTTTGTGGGCCTATCGAACCACCGTTCGAGGACCAACCCATAGCACACCATTCTCCTTAGTCTATGGATGCGAAGCTGTCGTGCCCTTGGAAGTACAAATTCCTTCCTTGAGGGTATCCTTGCAAAATGACATGACTCAAGAAAGCAATGTCAAATTGCGACTCCACGAGCTGGACAATCTCGATGAGAGACGGTTCAAAGCTCAACAAAGCATTGAACTTTACCAAGCACGCATGGCAGGATCTTTCGATAAAAAGGTCAGGCAACGCGCCTACAAAAAGAGTGACTTGGTTCTTGCGGTAAAAAGACCAATGGTCTTCGCTCACAAGTCCAAAGGCAAATTTGAGCCAAAATGGGAGGGACCCTACGTCATCGACAAGGTTTTCTCTAATGGCGCATACGCACTCCTAAACATGGAAGGTGACAGATGTATGATGCCCATCAACGGCAAGTTCTTAAAGCGGTACTACCCTTGAAGACTTACCCAACTGGGTAAGAGCAATGCTTGTACGGCCAAAATCGGTTTCCAGGTACACGCTTGCTAAACCCACCCTTTTTTTAGAATTTTCATATCAAATGTTGAAATTTCTAGAAATTTAAAACAACGCTTACTTTCATCGTTTCATTGTTCAAAAAAAAAATATTCAAGTTTAGGAACCTTTCCCTAACTTGACCAAAATTTTCAACCCTAGTCCACCCTGCCTTTTACCGCCAAAACGGTTTTAGGTCAAAACTTATGACCCTTGTGTCTTTAAACAAAAAAAAAAGGTTTTTCAAAAAAAAAAAACGGAAGGAAGCAACGCTTAGTCGATACTCGCACAAATCGGAAGCATACGAACCACGTTCAACACTTCCAAAATTGCAGGGAAGCGACATTCCGTCGATACTTGCAAAATCCAAAACTGTGGAGACGCAACATTTCAGTTGATATCCACAACCCAAATTTCAAAGGTTCAAAAAAAAACCTAAAAAACCATGGAGACGCAACATTTCAGTTGATATCCATAACTCAAAGGTTCGAGAAAACCACAAATTTCAAAAATCGTGGGGAAACGACATCAAGTCAGTACCCGCAAAACCAAAATTTTTGAAAAGCAAGGATGCGACATTCCATCGATACTTGCACCCAAATCCGCGAGGATGCGACATTTCATCGATACTCGCAACCGAATGAGCAAGGATGCGATATTCCATCGATACTTGCAAGAACATTCAGCAGGGAGGCGACTTTTAGTCGATACTTGCATTTTTGAAAACCAAACCGGCTATAAATGCCATCAAAACAGGCTATAAATGCCACAAACCGGCTATCAATGCCACCAAAACAAAACAGGCTATAAATGCCACAAACCGGCTATCAATGCCACCAAAACAAAACCGGCTATCAATGCCACAAACAAAAACTTGGATTTCAAAAAACCGGCCATCAATGCCACCAAAACAAAACAGGCTATCAATGCCACCAAAAACCGGCTATAGATGCCACAAAACAAACCGGCTATCAATGCCACCAAAACTGGCTATAGATGCCACAAAAAAAAAAACTCGGCTATCAATGCCACAAGAAAAGCTGGCTCTCATGCCAAAATTGGCTTCCATGCCACAAACAAAAACCTGGCTTCCATGCCAAAACAATCATTTGACAAAAGATTTTCACAAAATGACAACCTTTTGATCAAATCCCATTTAGCAATTACTTTTATCACAAAAAGATTCAAGTGAGCGTAGGGATAACAAAACAAAAAAAAGAAGAGCATCCCATTTAGCAATTACTTTTATCACAAAAAGATTCAAGTGAGCGTAGGGATAACAAAACAAAAAAAAGAAGAGCATCCCATTTAGCAATTACTTTTATCACAAAAAAGATTCAAGTGAGCGTAGGGATAACAAAAAAAGAGTACCAAAAAAAAATATACATGTGGTACCAAAAAAAAAAGAAAGTGTTCACAAGCACTACAAAAAAAATAAGTACCAAAAAAAATACAAGTGGTACCAAAAAAGAGAGAAGGATGGTTTCTGTAAAAAAAAAATACAGGAGCTCAATCAAAAATGGTCTCCAGCCAAGAGTTCAGCTCCTCAAGCAAACTTTTAGCCTCAGCCGTCAAGGATTCCAAGGCACGCTTCTTCAGGAATTTGCCATGAGATGCTGGAGTGGGCTGTACCCCTTCTTTCGCACCAGGAAGCTTATCTCGAGCAATTCGCCATTGTTTGTTCTCATCAGACTTCCTTTTGAGAACCCGATCGGCATCTGCAACCCGGTGAATCAGAGCAGTCTCCCTTTCACGAGCCTCTATTATTGCAGTCCACTTGGTAGCGACTTGTGCCTGCAGATGCTCAAGACGTCTCCTGGCCTCATCAACCTCCCTATCAAGGATGTTCAGGTCATGTGTCAGCCTAATGATGTTTAGCTCTTCTAAGTTCTTCTCTCGGACTACCTGCTTCCTGCTTTCTGTAGCCTCATTCAGGTTAGACTGAGCCATATTCGCAGGGTCCAGGAACATCTCCTTGAAGAACTGATCATCAGGAAAACCAATGGTCTCAAACCACCTGTCACCCAGCTCAACGATCCTATCAACGATCGCCCTGGCACTTGTGACATCTAGACCAGCCTCTTCAGCATCACCGAGAATCTCACGCACATGCTGGATCATCCCAAATCCGGCATCTAAGTGCCCAGAAAGCAGAGTCTCAATCCAAGAGCTCAGAACTCGCAGCACCACCTTCTTCGCAAAAAGAAGAGATGGCCCAGCTGAAGACTCGCCCAACTCCGTTGGTCGGCCGCTCATATCATCATCTGTTGGAAGAGTAACAAAAGAACTCTTTCTAGTTGAAGCTGCTCCTGCTCGGGAAGGAATCTCAGCACGAGGTATCTCCTCAACATTGTCAGAACTGGTCCCAGGAGTCTCTACCTCTGGATCAACCTCTGGCATCCCTTGCTCTGGTTCTGAAGGAAGCGATGGACCCTCCTCTGTCACTTCAAAACCTGCCAAAGAAGCACAAAAAGGTATGAATATGATCCTGTTTGAAAATCATTATCAGGGCTATAACTACAAAATACCTTCTTCGACGACTGGCGGAACACTTTCCTCCTCCATGAACTCATTGGAAGCTTCATCAACATTTGCGTCCATCGAGGGTTCAAAGTCATCGGAATCCTGTGGCAAGTCAGCTGGCAAGAAATGTGTTAGCAAACCAAGTCACGGACAAAAAAAAAGGGAAGTCGTACCAATTGGAGATTCTGGATTCACTCCAGAATCCCTCGGTTCTTCTTCAGGTGCCTCGACAGGATCCGTCACCACCTCATCGACTGGAACCTCAGGCATCGCCAAGTCTTCCTCTGCTAAAAAGAAAAGAAAAGCAGAAACAAGAAGCAAATCAGAACATGGAAAAAATCCCATGAAAAGAAATGGAAAGAGAAAAAGGAAGAATCATACCTTCACCGACGGTCTCTTCTTCTCGGCTTCTCTTCTCTGGAGGCTCGTCAGCATCCACTGGCACATCCTCATTGATAATAAGAGGAACTTCCAAGTCAGGAGAGTCCTCATGCTGCCCCTTGCTGCGATGATGACTCCTCCTCCTCCTATTCCTACGGGCTCGCTTCTTAGAGGAACCTGCCCCGCTGTCAGAGTCAGGTTTCCCACTTGACTCCTCACTGGATGGTCTACTCTTGCCAGTAGACTCCACGGAAGCTTGCCTCTGTGCCGCTTGCATCCAAGCGCCAAGTTCGGCTTCCTCCTGTTCTAGCTGCTCTAAAGCCTCATCAGGTATTTCTCGAACAGCTTCAGAACCAATGACGCCCTGGTCACCGAGAAAGCCTATCTTGTGCTTCTCTCTAGAAAGGAAGGCCCAAACTTCCTCTCGCCGGACGCCATCCGACTTTCCAAGGCCCTTTCCAGATGCCAGCTTCACATCAAGCTCCTTCTTGGAAAGCCCCCGATATGCCGAAAAGCTCTCCGCGAACCACTTCGCAAAGCCGGCAGTCCGGGAAGTCAGCAACACAGGATAAGAAATCATGGCTGTAGTGTCTTCAGCATTATAGAAAGCCCATGCATTTCTCCCGTCCTGTAAGCCTCCAAAGCACTTCACCATGCTTGAAGGCGCTCCAACAACGCCTTGAGAAAAGCCCAGCTGCAAAGCAAAGCGAGAGGGTACATACGGCTGGATGTCGACAAAAAGATGTCTACTGTACACCATCGTGCCGACACGTATGCTAAAAAGCCACTCTCTCTCTGCATTCGTCAAGGAATAATGCCTTCCCGACGCCGCCCTAGTAGAGTCTCGGGAGGCACCAAAATCAAAAGCCTTCTTCCGCAACTCCGGAGAAAGCTTCACTGAAGACTGCCCCATCTCGACGTCCCTGAACCGTCGGATCCTCATGCGGGCAAACAAAAGTGATTCGGACACGGCTTTGCCCTTAGCCAGTCGAATCATCAGAGGATCATCATCCTGTGCAGCACCCAGCCGGTGGAAGCCAGGACAGTGGTATACATACCACGAATAAAAGATGTGGGTTGAAAATACCCTATTCATGGGAAGCCCAAGCCGAACCAAAAAAGCAACAGCCTGCAGTTCGGTACACAGGTAGGAATAAAGAGCTGGCACCAAAGCAAGCTGCTCTCCAAACGCCATCTGACAAGCCGAAAAAATACAATGCGGCCTGATGTGCGTTCCATCTCCTCCAGCAAAAATAGCCTCACCAAGCCAATAAGTGAGGTAAACAGCGAGAACTCTCCGCAGTGCAATGTCAGGACATATGGCGTTTGTACTGGCACAGAAATCTCTCAACTCTTCTTGCATGGCCAAGATCTTATTTGAACTTGGATCCTGAGCTCCGGCTTCTTGGGTCACGCTATCAGAAGACTCCCTACTATCAAAAAAGTTGGGGAATGAAGAGATAGAACTCTTCCAACTGCTGGATCTAACTTTCAAACCCTCCTTCTCCTTCAAAAAATCATAGAAGGCGACGAGCTGAAAGTACAGAAGCCTGAACTCCTCAGACTGCCCCTCGAGGACGCTGTCAATCGACATAAACTCCTCATAGAGTTTGCCGAGGATGGGCAATCCAGTAATGACGCTTAGCTCCTTCAAAGAAAAACCAATCTCACCATTCGTCACAACGAAGGTATTGGTTTGTGGGAGGAATGATTCCAGCATAACCATGAAGGCCTCGTCGGAAAAGATCACGGTCTCCCTAAAGGCGCGGACCGCATCAAAAATCCCGGCTTCCTTCAAAACGGCGCTATCAATTAGTAGGACGCGATTAGTCCACGACTTCCACTCGGAGTCAGCATTGAAACGGCCATGAAGTCGAAAAGGCTTGATCCAATTGCTGCCGTCACCGCTGAAAATACCAAGGCCCACCGGTCTCAAATCGACCGACGGATAATCAGAGCCCTGGTAGCCGCTGGATGGCATCAACAGGTCCATGTCAACAGGCGACCTCTCCGTATATCCAGGAGAACCGCCAACAAAAACCCCGGTCTTGATTACATTTGTCCTTCTCACCCAACTTGGAGGATCTTCCCTCTTAGAGCACGTGGGGGCAAGGCTCAGAATCGAGACGGTGCGATTAAACGTCGACCGGGTAACAACAGTCTTCTTCTCACCATCTGCTGTGAAAGAAAACTGAAAACACCTCCTCTGGTATGTCATGTCATCAGGGACTGCGTCACCAAAGAAGAAGGTAGGCTTGGGCAAAACGCTCTGATCTTCCATCACCCATGGACGACTGCTTACCATGATATTATAGAATTCCTCTCCCTTGAGAGCGATCAGTCGCTGCCTCATCTCATCTCTGTTGAGGGAGTCGCATTCTTCCAGATTTCTCTCAACATACTGGACCTTCTCAAAGGCCTGCTGAACGGCCGGATTAGAAGATCTAGAAGATCGACGAGGTACGCTTGTAGCAGGCTCTTTACCCTTGTTCGTTCTGGAGGAACCACCTGCAAAGGATGGAAAAGAAAAATATCAAACATCAAAATGATAGAATCTCGCTAAAAAAAAAAATTTGGCGAAATTTTGACATGATGACGGGGCAATTCCGAAGAAAAGGAATTTTCCCGAAAGAAATAGAAAGCTTGAAGATGGGCTCAACATCGCTGCGAGCTCCGAAACTCCAAACTTTCGAAACCTCAAAGTCTCCGCAAAATCAGGAAGGGCTCAACATCGCTGCGAGCTCCAAATTCCCAAATTTGCGAAAACTTTCAGGTATGCTATCACATCATGCTACAAATTTAATTTACAATTAAATGCATGCATGAACATCTAGGTTTGCCAAAAAAAAAGGGGCATTACCATGATGAACAAAAGAAAACTAAAAAAAAAAGAGAAAAAAAGAAATGAAACTTTCTCAAAAAAAAAGGGGAAAGAAAACAAAAAAAAAAGAAAAAAGAAAAGAAACTTTCTCAAAAAAAAAAGAGGGAAAGAAAAAAAAAAAAAGGGATGGCCCACAGGCCACGTGGCTGTACGGCCAGATCCGTACGGATCTGTCCGTACGGCCCACAAAAAAAAAACACATGCAAAAAAAAAAAAAAAAAAAAAGAGAGAAAAGAAGAAAGCAAAAAAAAACGTGTAAAAAAAAGGGGGAAGCAAACACGTGTAAGAAAAAAAAAAGGAAAACACGTGGAGAAAAAAAAAAGAAAAAGAAAGAAACAAAAAAAAAGAAAGAAGAACTTTTTATTTTTCCTACAATGGAGTTTTCTTGAAAAAGGGAACTTACTTGAAGCCATTGATGGAGAAGAAGAAGAAAAGTCTTGAAGATCTTGAAGAAGAAGAACTCTTGGTCTTGAAGCCCTCTTGAGATTATTGTAAAAGAAAGTAATAAGAGCAAGAGATCCAACCTCCTCTTTGCTTTTATAGAAGAGAGCAAACCAAAGAAGGAAAGAAGAAAGAGATAAGTGTTACTAATTAGTAACCTTACCAAAAGAAAGAGATTAGAAAGATTCTTTCCCAAAAGAAAGATATCTTGAAGGATTTTCTCCCAAAAAGAAATCAATGAGAGATTTTCTCCCAATAGATAGGATCAATGAAGGATTCTTTCCCAAAAGAAAGATATCTTGAGATATCCTATCCCAAAATAAAGGGAATATGAGAGATTCTCTCCAAGAAAAGATATTCTTAGATATTCTCTATCCAAATGAGATATTTTTGGATATTCTTTACAAAAATGACACCATATGGATCTAAGCCATTTCAAAAGCTTAAGTTCCCATGGGTTAGCCCATATGAGCCAGGTTTGACCACCTAGGCACTTAAAAAAAAAAAAATTTGGGCTTTTAGTCAAAGAGAAATCCCTCTTACCAAGAGCATACAAAAATGGTTCCATGCCTCTTTTGAGTTGATTGGACCATACAAAGAAAATTCCAAGCCCCATGAGCTTCCAAAAATCAAACCATCCAGCCTCATATACCAAATTGAGCCAAAATCTTGAAATTGACATTCCACAAAAATCAAACCAAATCCTGGTCCTCTAACTTGCCACATACAGCTTGTTGCGTCACAAGACCAAAACCAAAAACCAAAACCTGATCCCCTAACTTGCCACATATAGCCTGTTAGGTCACAAGATCAAAACCAAAATTGATCCCCCAACATTCCACATACAGCTTGTTGGGTCACACGGTCAAAGCCAAACCCGACCCCCAAACCTACCACATACAGCCTGTTAGGTCACAAGGTCAAAACCCAAATCCACATCCCTGATGTCATCTTCAAAACTTTGCCTCGAGATGGTATGTTATCCCTTTCACTACCATAAAATTCCCCTGGAAGCTCAAAAGGCTACAAATACCAAAAAGAAAGACTCCTCAAAGACTCTTGGTCAAGTCACAGGCTCTCCTTCAAAAATCTCTTCGAGGCACATCGACTACAAAAGTTAAGCAACTCATCGCTGTACCTCGAGGGGGCATTTGTTGACACCAAAAATGTCACTTTGCCTCTTCAAGATCCAAAGAGCTACATGAAGTCGCAACCTGCCATAAATAGGCAATGTTACTTCCAAAAAATCAAATCTTGTCAGAATCAAACAAAAACTGCAAGATCCTTCAAGACAGCCAAAAGAGGAGTACACAAGAAGTTTCGGGCCATTTCAAAATCATTTGGCCTAACTTCGCTTCTCCGACAGCCGAAAAGGAGCTCTTGGCGGCGAAAGCATCGGAGACACCAAATCTTCGATCAGAGCCGATGGATGGTCTCAAAATACATCCAAAAGGCTCCACGTCAAGTTCCGAGTCAAACCGACAACGTTTGACCCTACATCAACCCTCAAACAGCTAAATCAGGCCTCTCGGCGGCAACGCTCTCAGGGACCATGGTTTCCAAGACAGAGCCTATGGATCATCTTAAAATGACTCCAATAGGTTCCCTGTCAAATTTCAAGTCAATCGGACATCGGTTGACCGCACATCAAACCGCGACATCTTCATCGCGACAAAAGCGAGTCTACTGGTGATAGGACCCCAAACGGCTTCAAAACTCAAACAAAATCCTATGTTGGTCTTATTTATTGCTCAAGAGGCTTCACACCAAATTTTAGGTCATTCCGACATCGTTTGACCTAGTTTCAGCTTCTGACGGAAAATCGGCAGCTCTGCGCGACAAAGTCTTCGGCTTTCTCAGGAAATTGGAAACTTTGCAAAATAAAATGCAAGGATTCTCATCAGGTTTCCTACAGGGAAATTAGGCCAATAAATGGTCAAAAATGTCAAGGAAAAATACAGAAGAAAAAAGAATCGAAAAACAGCAAAAACGGACACAAAACGGGACAAAAAGGGGGAAAACCCCCCCAGGGTCGCAGGCCCCTGCGACCCTGGAGCCCGGGGTCGCCATGAAGGCCCTGGAAACCCCGGTTTTCGCCGTTTTTTCGCAATTCGAAGCGCCCAGCCTCTGGTAGTTTCCAAAATGCATACTTTTGAGACACCAAATCCTCTGACATCCGTCCAAAACACGGGTCAATCATCAAGAGTATCGAAAACAATATTGATCGCCACCCGGTCAACCAAAAAAAGTGTGTTTTCTACCCGACCGATCGAGAAATCGACAGGACAGATGGCACCGACCTGCTGTTGGCAACAAACAGCTGAAATTACATGGTCATCCGATGTCGATCTACATGAAGATCCATCGATGATCATCGCCAGAAGAATCCCAAAAGACACGGCACGGCCCGCGACTCTGCAGATGCTCGGTGACCACTTAATGCGATTAATTGACTAGCTTTATTACAGTCATTAATCCATTTCTTGGGACGGACCAATCAGAAGCAAGCATCCGGGAGTTCCAAGTCAAGAGATTCATGGCATTTAACCCATGAAACTCCTCCCATCATGGCGATTAAAGGCGATTAAATGCCCTCAATCTCCTCCGGCCAATCCGAAGCCAAGAAAAAGGAGTTACAAAATAAAGAATTCAATTTTGTAACTCCTCCCTTTATGTAGCTTTATGACAATCAAGGCTCATAAACCCTCCTAAATGGCTACCTAAAAGCCTATAAATAGGAGAGCTCTCCAAGAGGAAAGAACAGCAGACACACAGACAATAGACTGCAGAAAATCCGGAAACTCAAACAGAAAGAGGCATCAGAAATCTAAGAGAGAAAACTCTGCGGAAATCCTACACCGACCACCGCTACAAGGTGACAAAAGTCCCTTGGGGGGTACCCCCCCCCCCCCAAGGTCCTTGCCTTCTCCTTCTGCCGCCAATGGCTTAGACATGGCTTTTCAAGCCCGTCTACTCGGCTTTTTATTGGACATAGGACCTTCTTTTGGTCTTTGTTCTCTAAAAACCTGAGGTTATAGCCAAGCCAAGCGAATCAATAGCATCCTCTGTTCTCATCTGCATGGATGATGGCGAAGCCCACATATGGCTTGCGACCGTCAATCTAAACGGGTCCCCCACAATCTCCTGAGAAGTTAGATCCTCATTTTCTTGCTTTTCATTGTAGTTTGTATTTTTTCAAAAGAGACAAAAATCACAATTCTTGTCTTTCATTATTGATAAGGATTGAAAATCGGCTATAAATGCCAAAAATCGGCTATAAACGCCAAAATCGGCTATAAATGCCAAAAAAAATCGCCTTTTCACGGCAAATCAAGAAAATGTCTCTTTTCTTAAATATATGTGCAATGGAAAACTTGAAAGAAGTTGATTTCCTTTTTACTTGCGAAGGTTGATCTCCGGATCACCACTTGCAATTCCAAGTAAAGTAGAAAATCTGGCACACCCACACAAAAAAAGAAATGTTGATGCACGCCCTTGCCCCCCGGTTGCGAAAGGGTCGGACCCGACAGACTCCCACGTCCGCCGACCTCGGTAGAACCAAGCAGGAGCGCGGTCCATCAGGCGCGTGACTCATTTTCTTTTCCATTTACCTCATCGTCTTGATGATTCGAAGGAGATTCATCCTTCGCCTAATTTTGGAAGGTGAGGATAAGGTTTTCCATCAGAGTTTCAATCCTCTGTTGGCCTTGTTCCAACTGCTGGATGCGTGTGATCGCATCATCTTGAGGTGGATTGCGGGGTGGTGGCTCAGAATTTGTAGCCAGGACGTTGATCCTTCGGGATTCGAACGAAGAAAATGTCCTGGTGACTGTGCTGGGGCTCATTCTTTTTGAAGAAGAGCTTGAGGAAGGATCACTCTGCCGTCCTTTGCTTGAAGGAGTAGGGGATTCTTCTGAATGTCTTCTTGTCCTGGAGACGCTGCGGGTCATCAGACGTCGGACATGGATTTTGGATGCTGACTTTTGGCGTCTTCTGGTTTTTCCAACCATATGGACAGTAGCAACTTGGTTGGGTCTTTCTTTTTCGACCCATTTGGGAGGGACTTGAAGTGTAGGAGGCTGGGTCCTTTGCTTCTCTAGTCTCTTTTATCGATACGATGCACGGAGGTGTATACGACGAGCAATTTGAGCTTCAGTCAGCTCTAGCTGGGCTTTGACAACGAAGGATGTGCTCCCTCGGGCGCAACAGCCGAGCCTATCTTCTTTGTAGCTGGGCAAGGACAGGATGCGAACCCGGTCCTTCGCCTGTTGCAGCGAAGCTTTGAATTTTTCTAGTTCGGCCCCTGTAGAGATGAAGGGTCGAACTGCAGGATTGTAGGCCTTAGCAGGTGCTTGCAGAGGCCTTGTGATGCATGATCTGATTTTGGGCTTGTAGGAGCAAGCCGGCTCATGCTGGGTTGACTTGGGAGTCAGGTTGGAGAGGGTAGAACTGATTCTCCTTAAGTGGGGCCAGGAATGCTGGTTTGGTGGATGTTTGGGACCTTCTTTGTCTTGGTGAAGGTCTTGGGGACCAAGTCTTGGGATAGACCTGGTCGTTTGCTGGTCGAGGCTTCGTGGGGGTGCCACGGGCTTCAGGCCTTCTGGTGCTCGCCTTTGGTGTCACGGTAGTGACCCGTTGAGAGGCGAGTTTCTGCTTCTTGGAAGGAGCAGTTTGTTCTTCGGAAAGTGGGAATGGTCTCAGCGTCCCAAAGATAATAGTCCCGGGAGTCGAGGTCGACCCGGATTTCAGAGAGTTGCCGAGGGAGTTGACGCTTCGGCAGCTGATGGGGCGCTTGTAGGTGCGCGTGGTTTGCTTCTGTTGAAGCATGAGCTGGTGCTTGTTCTCATCGAAGGTAATGGTTAGTGAAGCTGCCATTGTTAATTTTTGAAAAGTTTCTAAAACAAAACCACATCCATTAGTAATCATAAGAATATAATGATCATAAATGGGAAGTTTTATGGTTTTGTCTTTTCAAATCGCTTGAGGGAGATGACCCAAGCAATATGAAGAAGCAAAAAGGCCATAGAGGGTACAATTGTTCTGATCGCATGTATGGTAAGCCCAGAATGAGCATCCCAGTGACTGCTAAAAGCAATTGTGAACCCAAATTCGACTTATCGAGAAGCAGAGCCTGCTTGATGTAAGAAGAATATAAGTTTGGAGTTACAAATGTGCCGGTCGCGAATACAGTAGACCTAAAAGGGCGTACTAGTACCGCTAGACACAAATGTTTTGATACCGCATCCATGAGATGAGATTCTCTATTTTGAAAGGTCAAGATTGGATTCATCAAAGAAAGCAGATGGTATTCTGATCCAAATACGGTCTCAGCGATTTCCGCGAGCGCTAGTACTCAGAAGGAATTGAACCATAATTTCTCGGATCTGAATCCAAAAATGAAGAGATTTTTTTTTTTTTTTGAAAGGCCAAGATCGGGTTCATCAAAGAGAGCAAAAGGCACTCCATTCTGAACACGGGCTCAGTGATTTCCGCGAGCGCCAGTGCTCAGAAAGGAGGAGACCAAAATTTCTCCAATCTGAACCCAAAATGACGGAAGTTTTTTTTTTTTTTAGAAGATCTTTTTTTTTTTTGAAAAAATCTTTTTTTATTTTTAAAGATTTTTTTTTTGAAAAATCTTTTTTTATTTTTTTTTAAGATTTTTTTTTTGAAATTTTTTTTTATTTTTTATTTTAAAATTTTAAAATTTTTTTATTTTGAAAAAAGGATTTTATTTAAAAAACGAGAGAGTACACATAGGCCTCCTAACCCGGTCTTATGAAATCTCGATTCATAGAATTGCCCCCAGGTAAGGGTAGGATTACTTAATGAACCCGTTTGGAGGACCCTTGCCTAGAACAATCAAGCTGTCTCCACACTCTGGATAAGGCTTTTCCTGAATCAACCGTGATCAAAGAACACAGTTGGTTTAACCTTAGTGGTCTATGTCTTTTTTTTTATTTATTTTTTTTTATCTTTAATGAACTCATCGAAGAGAAACGATGACCCAAATCCTAATTCGAATAGGCTCAACAATTTCTGCGAGCACACGAACGAAAGGAAAGGATCAAAGTTTCTCAATTTTGAATCCAAAATGAGAAATCTGATTTTTTTTTTATTTCTAATGAACTCATCGAAGAAAACCAATGGCCATTTCTACAATTCGAACCGGCTCAATGATTTCCGCGAGCACAGAGACGAAACGAAAAGGATCAAAGTTTCTCAATTTTGAATCCAAACTAAGAAATCTGATTTTTTTATTTTTTTTTATTTTTTTTTAAGAGAAAGAGTGGAAATAAACTCAAAGAATTAGATATTTCCAAAAAATCTCATCTCATTTTTTTTAGATGCGGAATCCAACATGGGCCACCAGTTAGAAAGTAGCCAAGGAATCAAGAAAAGAAGTATAAGCATAGAGCAATAGATATGATATGCAAATATTTCATTTCTAGCATCGTGTTCTCAAATGAACGATCCCACCGGGTGTGCTAGCCTGATGGACAGTGCTTCTATTGCTCGGTTCATGCCGAGGTCGGCGGACATGGGAGTCCGTTCGGGTCCGACCCTTTCGTAACCGGGGGGCAGAGGCGTGCATCAGCATTTTCTTGTGTGGGTGTGCCAGATTTTCTATTTTACTTGGAATTACAAGTGGTGATCCGGAGATCAATCTTCGCAAGTAAAATGGAAATCAACTTCTTTCTAGTTATCCATTGCACATGTATTTAAGAAAAGAGACATTTTTCTTGATTTGTCGTGAAAGGCGATTTTTTGGCATTTATAGCCGATTTTGGCGTTTATAGCCGATTTTTTGCGTTTATAGCCGATTCCACACTTCTTATCAATAATGAAAGACAAGAGTTGTGGTTTTTGTCTCTTTTGGAAAAATACAAACTACAATGAAAAGCAAGAAAATGAGGATCTAACTTCTCATGAGATTGTGGGGGTATTCGTTCAGATTGACGGTCGCAAGCCATATGTGGGCTTCGTCATCATCCATGCAGATGAGAACAGAGGATGCTCTTGATTCGCTTGCTTGGCTATAACCTCAGGTTTTTAGAGGACAAAGACCAAAAGGAGGTCCTATGTCCAGTAAAAAACTAAGTAGAAGGGTTGAAAAGCCACGTCTAAGCCATTGGAGGCAGAAGGAGAAGGTAAGGACCTTGGGGGGGGGGTACCCCCAAGGGACTTTTGTCACCTTATAATGTTGGTCGGTGTAGAACTTCCGCAGAGTTTTCTCTTTTTTTTCTCTTAGATTTCTGATGCCTTTTTCTGTCTGAATTTTCGGATTTTCTGCAGTCTGTCGTGTTTTTTCTCTTCTTGGAGTGCTCTCCTATTTAAAGGCTTTTTGGTAGCCATTTAGGAGGGTTTATGGGCTTTTATTGTCATTAAGCCGCATGATGGGAGGAGTTACAGGATTTAATTCCTTTATTTTGTAGCTCCTTTTTCTTGGCTTCTGATTGGCCGGAGGAGATTGAGGGCATTTAATCGCCATGATGGGAGGAGTTTCATGGGTTAATTGCCTTGAATCAATTGACTTGTAACTCCTAGATGCTTTCTTCTGATCGGGCCGTCCAAAGAAATTGGTTATTGACTGCAATAATGCTAGTCAATTAATCGCATTAAGTGGTTGCCGAGCAGTTGAAGAGTTGCGGGCCGTGCCGCGTCCTTTGGGATTCTTCTGGCGATGATCATCGATGGATCTTCATGTAGATCGACATATGATGAACATGTAACTTCAGGTATTGGTTCCCAACAGCGGGTCGATGCCATCCGTCATGTCGATTTCTCGATCGGTCGGGTAGAAAGCATACTTTTTTAGTTATCCGATTGGCGATCAATTGTTGATTTTGATACTCTTGATGATTGACTCGTGATTTTGATGGATGTCAGAGGATTTGGTGTCTCAAAAGTATGAATTTTGGAAAATTCCAGAAGTCAAACGCTTCGAATTGTGAAAAATGACGAAAAACGGGGTTTCCGGGGCCCTCCTAGCAATCCCGGGCTCCAGGGTCGCAGGGGGGGTTTTCCCCCCTTTTGTCCCATTTTGTGTTCGTTTTTGTTGTTTTTTTTATTCTTTTTTCTTCTGTATTTTTCCTTAATATTTTTTATCATTTATTGGCCTGATTTCCCTGTAGAAAACTTGATGAGAATCCTTGCATTTTGGTTTGCAAAGTTTCCAATTTTCCGGGAAAGCCGAAGACTTTGTCGCATAGAACTGCCGATTTTCTGTTAGAAGCTAAAACTGGGGCAAACGATGTAGGAATGACCTAAAATTTGGGGTGAACCCTCCTAAGCAATAAATAAGACCAATCATAGGCTTTTGTTTGAGTTTTGAAGCCGTTTGGGGTTTTATCACTAGTAGACTTATTTTTGTCACGATGAAGATGTCGCGGCTTGATGTGCGGTCAACCGATGTCCGATTGACTTGAAATTGGACAGGGAACCTATTGGAGTCATTTTAAGATGATCCATAGGGTCTGTCTTGGAAACCATGGTCCCCGGGAACTTCGCCGCCTAGAGGCTTGATTTGGCTTCCGAGCGTCAAAGTCTGGTCAAATGTTGTCGAAATGACCTGAAATTTGACGTGTAGCCCTTTGTAAGCGTTTTGAAGCAGTCCATGTGCTCGATCTGATGAGTGATGGACTCGGTAGTTCTCGCCGCCGAGAGG
Source organism: Litsea cubeba (assembly GCA_012931725.1). NCBI lineage: Eukaryota > Viridiplantae > Streptophyta > Magnoliopsida > Laurales > Lauraceae > Litsea > Litsea cubeba. The sequence goes on from CM022950.1 coordinate 43,549,964, forward strand.
CTTGATTTAGCTGTTCGAGGGTTGATGTAGGGTCAAACATTTTCGGTTTGACTCGGAACTTGACGTGAAGCCTCTTAAATGTATTTTGAGACCATCCATTGGCTCTGATCGAAGATTTGGTGTCTCCAATGCTTTCACCGCCGGGAGCTCCTTTTCAGCTGCCGGAGAAGCGAAGTTAGGCCAAATGATTTTGAAATGGCCCGAAACTTCTTGTGTACTCCTCTTTTGGCTGTCTTGAAGGATCTTGTAATTTTTGTTTGATTTTGACAAGATTTGATTTTTGGAAGTAGCATTGCCTATTTATGGCAGGCTGCGACTTCATGTAGCTTTCTGGATTTTGAAGAAGCAAAGTGGCACATTTTTTTGTGTCAACAATACCCTTGACTAATATCATCTCAAATTAAGGATAATAAGGCGATCTAGTTCGGAGAACCCCCATCTGGTGATCTGTAGGATAGTGGATGTACGGTTGGACGGTCGACGGATTATGGTATCAACATGTATATTATTATTGAGATATGGTTGAGTACAGTAGGTACCTTCTGGGTACCGAGACTGCCGACACTCAGACCGGGTACGTTGTGGATGGATATTAATGGTTGAGATAGCACGTAAGACCAATGACTGGGACTTGGCCGTGGCTATTGATATGGATATCGATGATTGAGATGGACTCATGTGTACACTCCTAATCGATGAGACGACAACGATGGGTGGCCATGACCCCCCATGGTTGATGTCTATCGACAGTTGTTGGGACGACGACGATGGGTTGGCTCTGACCCCCCATATCCCTTGTACTTCTGTGGACGTACCTTTGTGTGCTCCTATGGATGTATATGGGATGTTTGATTATTATGTATTATGGATGTTGTTGCTTAGTGACTTTAACTGCCAACATTGATACGGTTGGATTGAGATACGATGGACATGGCGAGACTATTACCTCTGGTTGTCTCTGTTGTTGGTGACACTTATGTGCTCGTATGGTTTAGATGATATATTGATGATGATGGCTTCTCTTATTTACCTGATATGCTGTATTAAATATCTGTTATTTTCCTACCTCTATTATCATTAATACACTACACACCACACTATTTATGTTGTACTCTGATATTCTTTATTTATTATAGAGTTACTAATCATGCATGTACAACTTGGGTCAAGTATGGTCTTTTATACTATCTGTTAATATAATGTAATGCCATCTAAACATGCTTATTTGCCTAGCTCATCGAGCCTGACCCAGTCCTTGGTGCTTTCAGGACCTTTTCCTCTTCTTTACTTGGCGGTTGATCCATTGCCGCAGGGATTGGAGAGTGATGCGGTTGGTGCATCGAGAGATATCTACCACATATATTTGTTATTCTTCCCTTTATTTGTATTTGGCTATGTTGGCCTGGGATTGTACTTGGTTTAATTTCGAAAAGTACCTTATAATCCCTAAAGTGAAATAAAATTGCAGGGCATGGCCCATTTAGTGGCTCATATGAGATTCATATTTGTCCTTTTTATTGGATTTTCCGATTCTCTTGGGTACTTTTCCTTAGTGTCCCGAGATTCGAGGCGCCCAGATTTTGGAGCGTTACATCCTGGGTAGCATATTTCAGGATGCCCCTCTAATTAACTACTCCCCCCGATGATAACAACCCTTCACATAGTTTGATGATGAATTTTACGCATGCCAATCTCATAGACAATTTTCTGGAATATTGATTTTGGCAAAGATAAACAGATTAGCCAGGTTATTACTCAAACGAACTTGCTTGACTTCAATCTTATTGTTCTTCTGAAGTTCATGAGTGATAAAGCACTTCGGTGCTATATGCTTAGTCTTGTCTCCTTTAATGAAACATTCTCGAATTTGTTTTATGCATGCTTCATTATCTTCATAGATAATATTAGGGATACCTGCAATAGAAGGAAATTAACAAGAACTACGAACATGCAGAATCAAAGATTTCAGCCATACACATTCCCTACTGGCTTCTGATAAGACTACAAAATTGTAACTTTCATTCATCATTTTATATGCATTTGTGGACTTAACTAGGTTAATTGCATAGAATTACACTTAATTTCATGATTTCTTGCATTTGAGCATCAAAGTTGGAATCTTGGTAATAATCCATCACATTGCATGACTTTTGTGAAATTAGAGATTTTCATCTCATTTATCACTCAAAATTAGTTTTTTAGCTTCACTAATGCAAACTTGTTAATTTTGACACCATGTGCTATTTTTGAAAAGTTGGGTATTTTTGGTGCATTACGTAGGCATGTAGGGTCCCATGCATAATCCATCTAGATTCCTCACACTTGATTATTATTGACATTATTTAATTTTATTTTTGTAGGAGAAATCAAGATTGGGACTTGCATTGGTGAAGTTTGAGAGAGATCAAAGGCGGGACACCCTTTATGTGGGCCCACATATCTTGGCATCTTGGTGGAGTTGGAAAGCTTGAAATCTCTCAAAGAAGAAAGAAAAAACTCAGATTTGGAAAGATGGTGTTGACTTGCTAACCAAAATCAAGAAAGATAGAAAATTAGAACATTTGCAAGGGGAGTTGATTAGTCAAAGTTGCAAGTAAAGAATCATGCCAAATATGAAAAGAGAATCAAATAAGCAAGTAAAGAAAGAGTCCAAACATGCCTTGGACATCCAACATGGGTCCCACACACTCCATAGCATGCCAAATATAGAGGCTTCCATATGTTCAAATTATTCCCGGATTTTTCAGGGGCTGCAAATTAAAATAACCAGAACTTTTAAACCGAGTTTTGGATTGGTGTAATCTACCAACATTGGAAAGATCTTTTCGAGTACATATCCGTGGAGCCCAAGATTTCTTAAATCGAAGCTATATTGAGGGAGATATGATCTCGGGAAGTTGTCTGTTATAATTCTATGCGGGAATTGCAAAATGTTATCAAAATTGGCAACATGGGAGATATTTGAGGAGTGCAATTTGGCTAGAGTTAGAGTCCAAGAGATCACACTTAGTAATAAATCCTCTACAATTCAAATTGTTGCCTAAGTGAGAAGCTTTAATTGAAAGCTAAGCCAAGAATCATCTCAAGACGGAAACAACTCTTAACAAAAGGAGGCGTGCAAAACTATAAAAGGAGGCCACTAGTGTAGGACATTACAAGCCTATTCTCCTTCAAAAAGTGGCCAAGCCATTCTCTCTCTATTCTTCCCTTTTCTTCTTTCCCCTCTTCTAGTTCTAGTTCTAGTTCTCCATATTTTTTATTTTGGGTAGCTTTGGGCCTTGTCCAAGCAAGTACTTGAGGGAGAAGTTGTAAAGATGCAACTTTAATAACAAATCAAGAAGTCTTCTTTGCAATGGCAGGCTAATTTTTTTATTAGAGCGATGGATGAAAATAAGTGATTACCTTTTATTTATTTAGTAATTCTAATTCAGTTCCATCTTTATGTGCTTAGTGATTAATAGACTTGTCTTCGTGCCCTAGGTAAATCTCTATTTTTTATTTCTAAAAATAAAAATTAATTTTTGACTACTCATGCTTAGGTTTGATAGGCCATGCTTAGGACTTAGATCTTTTTTATGGTTTATGCTTACTTTTGATGGGTAGTGCTTAGATTATTTTTATTCTTTTATAAGGTGAAAGAAGTCTTGGGTTTTAGATTCTATAATTAAAAAGAGTTTTTTAAAGTTAAGTTTTTCAAGTCAAGAATATTGATTTGTATTTGATTTGAAGTAAAAATTGAAACAAATTAGGGTTACTTGATAAATAATTGGTAAATGCTTATTGGACTCCTATGCTCTAATCACTTTCATTAATTGGTAGATTTCATATTTCTAAATTGGTTGCTTTCTTTTATTTCTAAGTACTCAAAACTTTCATTAATTGTTAGTTAATTAGTTTTCTTAATCTAAAAGTTTTTTTAATTAGCTCCCTATGGGTTCTACCCGTTCTTGCCACTTCTCATCTACACACCCGTGCACTTGCGGTATTTTATGATTGGTATTGATCACATCAGCTTCATAAAGGGCTAGAATCTCAACATGTTTAAAGGAAGTAGCTACCAAAGTCTGTTTAAAAGAATGCCAAGAAAGGACGACATTACCACTAAGAAACACATAACCTGTTTGTGATCGACCCTTATGAGGATTAATGAGATAACCCAAATCTAAATATCCTACAAAGCTGGAATCTCTACAATTATAAGAATAAAATATTTTCAAATCAGTTGTTCCATGTAAATATCATAAGATGTGTTTAATACTAGTCTAGTGCCTTTGAGTTGGTCTAGAGCTATATCTGGCGAGTAGATTCATAAAAAATTTAATATCCGGTCTAGTGCGTTGTGCCAAGTACACCAGGGCTCCAACAGCACTTAAGTATGGTAGGTCGGGACCCAATACTTCTTCATTTTTCTTGATGGGACGGTATGGATCTTTCTTTATATCTAGAGACCGAACTACCATGGAGGTACTTACTGGATGTGCATAGTCCATACCAAAATGTTTAAAAACGTTCTTGGTATAATTAGAATGATGGACCAACATCCCACTATAATTTCTCTCGATTTACAGGCCGAGACAGAATCTCATTTCTCGAAGGTCTTTCATTTCAAATTCTTCTTTAAATAATCAACAATTTTTTTTTTAGCTCTTCTAGAGTCCCAATCAAATTTATATCATCCACATAAACTGCTACTATTACAAATCCCTTCAAGATCTCCTTTATCAATAGACATGGGCAAATGTGATTGTTTTCATACCCTTCCTTAGACAAGTAGTCACTAAGACGATTGTACCACATTCTTCCGAATTGCTTCAGGCCGTACAATGACCATCTTAATTGGATTGAATATGTACTCCTTGACTTCGCTTCTGGCAAAGAAAATTCTTTCGGGATCTTCATATAAGTTTCTGTGTCTAAGTCCCCGTGCAAGTAAGCAATTACAACATCCATAAGTCTCATTTCTAGATTTTTAGAAACTAATAAACTTATCAGATATCTCAATGTTGCTATATCCATAATAGGGGAGTTTGTTTCCTCATAATCAATCGCGGGTTTCTACAAGAAACCATGTGCCACTAATTGTGCCATATATCTGTTAATTTCATTCATTTTATAAATAGTAATAATAAATTCAATTCAATAAAAACAAAGCATACAAGATAAGGAACGGTAAAGAAATGCCATGATTACTGTAGACAACCATCCTAAACTAATTGCATGCATTCTAATAAATTAAATTTAAGGATAGTTCAGATTCCACTTACTGTAATTGAAGAAAAAATACAACCCTTTTTTGAACTATTGGATTGCCCTTTTGTTGCTACTACTGCGTAGATCTGCTCGCAAGGACTCAGTAGGCACAAACGGATCATTGATCAGAATCCGGATAGCCGAGATATTGCACTTTGAAGTTTCAATGGTGATCAACACCGGGAAATAGCACAGGGACAGTGCAGGAAATCCGCGCAGAGAAATCTGCGAAGGGAAGGAATCCGTGATGGGAATCCGCACAAAAAATCTGTGTAGAGAACGAATCCGCATAGAGAATCCGCACAGAGTCGACTTTCTTCTCTCTTCAGGTGTCGTACATAACAAGAAGACTAGGGTTTTCTTCCTTCTCCTATAAACCTTCATGCTGATTATGTGTGTACAAATATAAGGGAGGACGCCTATTTATAGGCAAAGTAACCTCCTCACTAAGGAATCTTAATTACAATAAAAATCTGACTCTAACTCATCTCATGTGGGCATCCTCCCATGATATATATCGTATAACAAGGTCCTTGGTGAGAGTCAAGATTTAAAGATACCTATCAAAATTGAATTGAAACCTTCTACTTATATATATGAGTTATGCTACAAAACTCCCCGGGTGTTTTTCACAAAAAATACGCTCCTCTTTTAGTCAATGAAAGTCTGACACGTGTCATCAATGATACACGTAGCCATTCTCTCTCCTAAACATTCTCCTACAAAGGTGGTTCTTTTTAGATTCTCTTAAAATACTAACAAATCATTGGCTATTAGATGGACATAAACTCCCCTTTTTGAGAATTTCTCATTATATTATATATATATATTAAAGTAATAGGGAGGGAAGATGTACAGGGCGCCATGTCTGCACCCATAATTTCTCCTTTCAAAAAAATACTTATAAAAACACACAGAGCTTTGGGTTTAATGTGGGCCACTACACTCCTCCCAAACAAGTCTCCTCCCTCAAAATCTCAACCCAAACAAATCTCTTAAAATCCCCTCCCTTAAACATAGGAATAGTTATAATCTTAAATCTAGATCACAATATTGTTTATAGCAACAAAACTCCTCGGATTTGTTATTTTCTTAACTATAAAATTCAAATTCAAATCCTCTTCTACCCCACTATCCTTCTAACTAGAAACTCATTTTTAAGAAAGAGATATGTCTAAGATAACACGTAATGAGTCTTAAACTTACTATTCAAATCATTATTATCCCAAAAGTCCTCCATAAATTAATCACGTATCTATCCCCTAAAATCTCTGATTTTGCTTGAGTTGCCATAAGTTCAACATTTTTAATCTTATTGTTCAAATCATTATTATCCCATAGAATCCTCCATAAATCACTCTATTATGATCGATTTGACTTTTTTCAATTCCATCAATTAGATTCGACAAGATCAGATTAATGAAGGTGGCATCAGACTATCAATTTAAAAAGAGAAACCACTCTCAAATTTATTACTACTCAATAGTAGCAGCAGCAACGGCCAACCTAAATTAGATGACTGCCTTGACCACAGATCGGATAATTAAATCAAATGGACTCCTTTAAATGTCCTTACTTAAACTCCTCCAATCTTGGTCTTTTTATATGTAAGTAAATATTGATCATGATGTTATTTTATCTATATGATGATGAACGGGACGCCAAAGATTTGATTAGGGATCTTGATGCTAGAGCTTTTGGACAGCAGTTGTGCATTGTTGGCGATGTCGGCAATGTAACTTTCATTTGCAATTTATCAATTAATAAAGGTGGTTCTCTCTCACTTGACCCTTCTCTCTGTATTTTTTTCCATTCCCATTGAAGGGTTGCATTAAACAGCTGGTTACAGGTTGTTCTGTCACCACACAATTTGCACTCCTCTCTGTTGGTGTGTATAACTGGATCACTGCTCCACGCCGGTACACTGGATCACTGCCACAGGCTTGGCCTGCCTTGAATACTTTGATTTGCTTCTTGATAGGTCAGGGCCACCTTCATTGCATTTTTTTTTCTCAAATGGAGCCCATCATGATTGCATTTTAAATTTTACCCATTTTTTCATCACACTAAAGTGCTGCATGTCCATCAGCTCATAAACTTTTGTTTCAATTAATAATGTTGTCAATGTCGGTTTCAATTGGCCCTCTTTAATATTTGCTGCCATAGCACAGCCTAAACCAAACCCACTTTATATCCTAACCTCTCTAGCTACCTAAACCATCTCTAAGTTGTTTTCACAGAAAAAAGTGGGGAAAAGGCATTTTTCTTTATTGCTTAAAAAAAAGGCTTGCAAGGAGCCATGATGTATCATACGTGTCCAAAGCATCTTTACCTTGGAAATCTCTTTATCAAGATTCAAAATTTAAAGCATGTAGTATACCTTTGTACGGTGATCATCTGAATTAAAGTATGCACGGTCTTGATCGTTTGACAACAAAAATAAATTCAAAACTCCATATTGGGCCCACCTAGGTAAGTATTGTTTGTTTGCCCTCATTTAATTCTCATCATGCTTGTTTGGGTACTTATTGGAATGTGCACTAGTATATCTATATAGTAATTGCATGCGGAGAGATTTTAGTAGTTGTATAAGGAGAGATTTTCACTTGCAGAGGTCAGTAGAAGAAGTCATTCACAGAATTTGTTCCCAACCCTCTAATGCAGGGAATAATGCTTTGCATTAATGGCTGAGATTAAATATCTCACAAATTAAGCTTTCCTTGCAGAAATCCATAGGATAAATTTTTACATTCTTTGATAATCTACTTTTATCCCACATTTGAAAGTGGGAGCATGCTATTTATCACTTTTTAGAATCCATGCAATGGGCCCACCTATGATAAATCTAACCATTCATAAAACATGAAGCACGCTATCAATCAAATGTAAGAACATAATTCATTGCATTGAAATTAATCATGCATTTTACACGTGCTTAATCCAATGAGTTTCCACTTTAATTGAAGTGGTTTTCTATCGTGATATTGTATTCATTATATATGGGCCTTAGAAAAAGTGGAGCAACCTAACCCTTGGAGAAAATTATAAAGAACATGTTATATGTGACAAACTACATATTTCTTATATGCAGTCTAGCTCATGGGGACCACTCAGATGCATACAAATCAATAGTGTGTGGTACATAGAAAGGGCTCCTTATAGATAAGGGTCGGCAAAAAAGATCAGCCCTGTCAGATCATCCTAGGCATTAATTTAAGAGTCACGAAGTTTGGTGGTCTTTTAACCATGGATTATTTAGATATTTAATCGAATGGTAGATAAAGGTTTAATGCAAATGTGATTGGGCCTACTACTAGGTCATGGGGGATAAAAGTGTGAAAGGGCCTGCACCGATCAAAGATGGGACCAAATGGGCCTCATGGAGCAGGACTATGGTAAGTTCCTAGAAATGCATAATTTTACACTATTTAAGGACTTATTCACCATAACATGCTTCATTGTATTAGAAATTCATGATTTTATGTTTTCATGCACTAAAGTTTGAATTCATATTGAACATTCATTAAACAATCACCCTTGGTTAGATTAAGAAAAACTAGATAAAATGGTGTAATAGAATTATTATTTTATGATGAAAATTCACGTTTGTCTAAGTTTATCAAGGAAATGGGACCCGCATGGAGTGAAAAATATCATGAGCAATTTCATAAATAATCTCCAAGAATTGATGGTAAAGGAAAATTTGAAGATCAGGTGGGACCCACACCTACACTTGTTGACCATCGCAGCCGCACTTAAAACTGACACAGTCGCACTTATAGATTAGTTTGGTTAGCTGTAACATTTAATGTGGACCACCAAACAGCCGTAATATGAGAATTTGAGGCTGACGCATCCATATTGCCCATGTGGACCGTCGAAAGATGAAGCTGACGTTGTCTCCTTTCAGTTCATATAAAAAGAGGGAGAGGGAGACTTCTCAAGAGTAGAAAAAGAAAAGAGTGCTGCTATTGGCACACAAAAATTTTCTTTTCAAACACAAGGATTTTTTTGTTTTTTCATATTACATTTATACCCCTTTATGAAATGACTAAAGTAGCCATTATCCAACAAAAACTCAAATCAGATTTTCTTTTCTCACACAATCTCCATTCTTCTTCCCTAAAGAGCTTCTCCCAACTCACTCTCCACTTCTCACTCTCCACTTCCTCCATCTTCCTTGGGCATTCTATCTCACTCTCCACTTGCATTTTATTTTTTCTGGGCATTCTATCTCACTCTCCACTTCCTTCATTTTCCTTTGCAACTCATCTTTCACTCACATTCCTCCATTTGATTGTGCAATGAAGGAAGAGATGGATGAAAAGAACAATCAAATGGTGCCTTTTAATCAAAGCAGTAGTGGAAAGGTATTTTTCATTGATATTTTTTTTCATTTTTGTATATTTTGTAATTTCTTCATCTCGCCTGAAACTTAGAACCTCCCGATATGTACGGTATTTCAGAACCGAACATATAGCATATGTTCGGACGTACAGGACCGAACATATGAAATATGTTCGGACCTATACAACCGAACATAAGCTATATGTTTGGTCGTGCACTTCCGAACATATAGCATATGTTCGGTCCTGAGATTCCGAACAGATGCTATATGTTCGGAATTAAATATCCGGACACTGATATTTAATTAATATATTATGCAGGTCTCTACGCAAGAAAGTCAGGTTGGATCGGACTTTGTCATGGATTATACCAGTGAGTTTATAACTCACGAGGTAAGACCAACATATGTAGGATTTATTATTCAAGTTACATTTACTTATTACTAAATTCGCATTTAATTTGTTTATTTATTGTAGATATTTCATAGCCGCGATTCGTTGATCAGTTGGGCTCGTGGAGTAGGAAGGAAAAATGGGTTTGTTATCGTGATAAAGGTTTCAAATGCTGCTCGAGTGGGTGTCAAAGCGAGAGTACTCCTTGCTTGCGAGAGAAATGGACAATATAAACAAGAAGAGTGCCAAAAGCGAAAGAGGATCAAACAAACCGGTTCAAAGAAATGTGGATGTCCTTTCGCACTAAAGGGTAAAAAGTTAGACTCAAATGATGATTGGATGTTGGAGGTCATATGTGGTGTGCATAACCATTCGGCAGCGGAATATTTAGAAGGGCATTCATTTGCAGGAAGATTATCAGAGGAGGAAACAAAGTTGCTGGTTGACATGTCGAAGAGCATGATTAGACCAAAAGAAATTTTGGTTACGTTGAGACAAAGAAGTGAATTAAACGTAACCACAATGAAGACCATATACAATGCACGCTACAGATATAAAGTTAATGAGCGGGGTGGAAGAAGTCAGATGCAACAATTACTTGGTAAGTTGGCAGAGCATGATTACATAGAATGGCATAAGAATTGTGAGGATAGCGAGATTGTAACTGACTTGTTTTGGACGCACCCAAAAAGTATAGATTTGTTGCGTGCATTTCCACATGTCTTGATAATGGACTGTACTTACAAGACCAATCGTTATCGCATGCCTCTTCTGGAGATTGTTGGAGTCACATCCACAGACATGACTTTTTCAGTATGCTTTGCATACCTTCATGCTGAACGTGAAGAAAATTATGCATGGGCACTAGGTGTATTGCGTTCTATTATTGGCGATGGTATTCTTCCTGATGTCATTGTGACGGATAGAGAATTGTCACTCATGAACGCCATTAACAGAATATTCCCTGGTGCTACTCATTTATTATGCAAATGGCACATTAATAGAAACGTATTGGCGAGATGCAAGAAGTTGTTCGAAACGAAAGAAAAATGGGACAGGTTTATTTTGAGCTGGAATATGTTGGTGTCTTCATCCACAGAAGATGAGTTTGGTGAACAACTCAGTAAGCTAAATAATGAATTCAGCACGTACCCTGATGCACTCAATTACGTCAAAGGTAGTTGGTTGGATGCTTACAAAGAGAGATTTGTCTCCGCATGGACGGACAATTGTGTCCATTTTGGGAATACTACCTCGAACAGGTAATTTTTAAAAAAATTACTTTATTTGATTTATGCTTATTAATTAATAACACTAACCTCTTAATAATCCAATGCAGGGCCGAGAGTTCACATGCACAACTCAAAAGACAGCTTGGTTCAAGTCAAGGAAATTTTGAAGCAGTTTGGTCTAAAATCCATAATTTGCTTGAGTTGCAGCATACCAATATCAAAGCTTCATTTGAGAAAAGTAAGACAGTTGTGCAACATAATTTCAAGCCGGCAGAATACAAAGATCTTCGTGGTAATGTTTCTAAAAATGCACTTGATAAAATTTTAACAGAAACCAAGAGAGCTACAGTAGTTGGAATTGACGCCAGTGCGTGTGGTTGTGTTATTCGACGCACACATGGATTACCCTGTGCGCATGAGATTGCAGAATATATCAGTCAAGGGCGGCCTATTCCTCTAAGCTGTGTACATCAGCATTGGAAGAAGCTTGATATGTTGCCAACTACTTCGTCGATGACGAGTTCTTCTATGAGTTTGGATTTGAAGGCAGATTTGGAGTTACTTGAAAAACGGTTCAATGAGTATGATTCCACTAGAAAATTACAACTTCTAAAGAAGATACGGGAGCTATCTATGCCAGACAGCACTCATTTGATTGAACCCGAGTTGATATCAAGAACAAGAGGTAGACCAAGTATGAAAGCTGACACATCAACTCGACGAGATCCAAGCGCTTTTGAATTGGTGCCGTCTGCACAGGATAGCTACTCGCCTAAATCAGTTGCAGTGAAAGATGTTAAAAATAAAGGACAATTGGGATTCAAACCAAAGAGAAACGAGAAGATAAGGGCGATTCTACAAGGTCAAAGAACATCAGTAATTATGTGGACTCATTTCCCGTGGGGTTGAGACCTTACATTAAGGTTGTAAAGGATGTTGCAGCTGATGGTAATTGTGGATTCAGAGCAATCGCTGGATTGGTAGGCCTACCCGAGGATGAATGGAGACAAGTCAGAAGAGATTTATTACAAGAGCTGCTTGCACATGTAGACCACTACAGACAATTATATGGAGTGGAGGAAGGAGTTGAGGAATTGGTTGAAACATTATCATGCATGGATGACAACCCATTGATAGACTATTGGATGACTATGCCTGACATGGGACATCTCATAGCATCACGTTATAATTTGGTGTTATATCATTTGAGCAGAGAACAATGCCTGACTTTCCTGCCTTTGCGATCTGTGCCGGTGCCAATGCCTTCTCGGAACGAGAGAACAATCGGTTTTGTTAATGGGAATCATTTTGTACAACTATTTTTAATACCTGGTCATCCAATTCCGCCTATTGCAAATAAGTGGAAACAGTTCCATTATCCTTGTGCGGATGGATGGGAGACTCCATATAGGGAGCGGATTGTTCAATTCAAAGAGCTCGTAACTCCAGACGTATCAATAGCAGAGACAATTGATTTGGATTGAATGTAATTGGACACAATTCCTTTATGTTTCTGTATCAGAATGTTCTTTTAATCATTTAATGAAGTTGATGATGTTTTTTATTTTTTTTCTGTGCATTCTATTAAAATAAGCTTTTTTATGTTGAATGTGGTTGAGTCCGTGCTTATTAATTGAATGCAGACTCATTAAAAAAAGTTAAATTCGTAACTGTAATACCGTTCGGATACACAGTGCCGAACATATCCATATAGTTCGGTTCTGAGTTACCGAACATCATGGATATGTTCGGCATTGAAGTTCCGAACATCATGAATATGTTCGGAACTGAGTGTCCGAACAAAAACGTTTTGTTCGGACCTGTGTATCCGAACGGAGGTTCTGTTACCCTACTTTGACAGTATATAATGCAAATATTTCAACTTGTACATAAAAAATCAAGCACTATCCAAAGTAATTAAAGATAACATCAAATAACTAAAACACATTTGACAGCAAGTACATCCATATTCAAATTACACAAGAACATCGTCTTAAAATAACCATCTTAGTACTTGAAAAAAATATATTACAATGTTTTTTTGTTTTTCGTCAATTATAACAAAAAGTTACATTTCTTCAACTGTCCCTTCCCCTCCTAGTCCTAGTGCGACTGTAAGTTTGTGAACTCATGTGGGGATGTCGAAAGGTTCGTTGAGCATCCTCAATTGAAACTCCCCGTAACACATGTGCCACCTGATTCACATGGGTATATAATCCCCGCGGGTCTTCAACCCAATGGTCTTCACCTTTTCCTGTAACCTCATCAAGTATGATCAGTGCATCCGAATTACGCTGGTGATAGTCAATCATACCGCTACCACTTGGCTCATTTTCTTCGGGACGGGGCGCGAAATTAGAATGTAAGTTTGGGTGTTGTAATATCCTCCACGATACTCGTGCATACCAATCCATATACCCGGGAACGCAATCTGAAGGACGCCTAACTGGTTGACTACGATTCAATGCAGATAGTAGGTGATTAGGCCATCCTTCCCAAACTTGATTGATATATTGATATGCGATTTGATAGTCACGGGCAGTAGGACCTCACGTAGCACGAATAGGGGCTAATGGCGGTGGAGGAATCGTCTGAACTCTCCCAAACTGTCTGAGCACCCTATCTGGGTGATAAGGCTCAACAACATCCATACATTTGATGCACCCACAGTAGTATGCAACTTCATTGAAAGGATGATATTGTCTAACATCACGATATGGGTCCCAAGTCACCTGAAAGTAGTTAGTCCAATCGTAAGATATGAAAGTATATAATAGAAAATAAAAAGTTAATCCGATACACTATTTAAAAGAAACATCAAGTTAATTACCTGATCAGCACTCATGACGTCAATTCTCTCTCGTATGCTTTGTAAAGGAGCAGACTCTCTACAAGGAAACCAACGATGGACCCGGGGCTGAATGGCTTGATAGAGTAAGTTTGGAGTCGGAGCCAAACTTTCGAAGTGTTCGTACACCCAAGCTTCTAGTAGAGTCAAATAGCCGGCTATTTGTTTCACTTCATGCCTGCTTGCTAACCCCAACTGCCTGTATAAGTATGCTAGTGCAGCAGCACCCCATGCATATGAACGTATGGCCTCTACATCCACGAGTTTTGTAAGGAAAATGATCGGCACCCGTGTGCCACTCTTGTCAGTAAACAAGGTACAACCCAATAAGTACAAAAGGTATGCTCTTACTGCAGAGTCTATCATCTCGTCCCCATCACCATCAGTCAAACTGGAAAACCTTTCCTGTAACCACTCCAATCTAACTGATTGGCCCCGCACTTGTATCAACTCATCATGTGCTTCTACCGGTTCTACTCGTAGTGCATCAACAAGGAGTGCTTGAGCTTCTTCATATGACATTCTTTCATTATAAGAAACCGTCCGCCCAATCACTGGGATGCCTAGGATAGATGCAACATCATCTAAGGTGATGGTCATCTCACCAAAAGGCATATGAAAGGTGTTCGTCTCAGGTTGCCACCTTTCCACAAAACCAGATACAGTAATCTTATTGACGGAGCGGTAAGATGCATTCACTAGTGGAGCCAATCCAGACCTCGAGACTAAATCTCTAAACCTGTCAGACTCATTCAGTTGCCACAAAGGCACTTTCTGCCCATGACTTAGACATTTCAGTGGGCCTCGATCCTGCATTCAACCATTAATATATAATTTAATAAATTAACAAATAAATAAAAACTTTCATATGAAACAAGTGAAACACACCTGTCCAATCCAAATATACCCAGCTGTATGTGTATCAAAGCTGGTCAATAAGGACCTATCTTGTGGCCCCAGGGCTTGTTGATCTTCCATCTCTTGTTGTTGTTCTTCCTCTTCCTCAGATATCTCTGGGTCTTCCACAACCTCTTCTATTATCTGACGCCGCTTCCTATTTGAAGCAGTAGGTCGCACTCGAGAAGAGCTTGGCCGGTCCATTTCTAAAATACGAAAGAAAAAAATTTTATTTGACTGCTAGATCTCTATATGTTCGGACCTGAGTGTCCGAACATATTACTTTTGTTCGGACCTGAGTGTCCGAACAAAAGTAATATGTTCGGACACTCAGGTCCGAACAAAACCAATTTGTTCGGACTTTAGTGTCCGAACATCTGCAACCCGTTCGGTCAACCAGAGCCGAACAGTCGCGATTTCTGAACCTAAAACCGCGACGATGGATGATCAAATGCAACCCTAAACTATTAGAAAACAGTAACATTGTCTGTCAAAACTTACATTGAGTGAAAATCTATCCTAATAATAAGTTTAATGGAAAAATAAGTAATCTAAGATGGAAAAAAATGGTAAAGAATAGATAGGGAAGAAGAAGAAATGGTAATGTTGGAAGTATCCATTTACCTTTGAAGAGAAGGATGTCTAGAGGAATAGGAACGCCGGTGGCACGCCGGAGAATCGCCGGAGAATGATGATCCAGTAGGTGGAGTGGAAGTGCCTTTTGGTTTGTGTCTGGGAAGAACAAGAAGAAGATGTGTGTGGGAAGAAAAAAGAGGGAAATGAATACTTAAGGCATGTGTTTAGGAACTTTTGATGTGTGTGGAAAGAAATACATTCATTTTTAAATTTTAGTAATGTGTGTGGAGAGAAATTGTGTGGGAAAAGATAAATTTTGTGTTCCAATAGCAGGACTCAAAGAAAATTGTCAAGTCCAGGGAATTGCATCATTTTAGGGAGAATTAGGGACTTAAGTAGGTTAAATGCATCAATCTTCACTTAATTTTATCATTTCATATAATTTTTATTTAATATTTTATGCAATTTTTCTTCGAATAGTCCTAGTTGGAGTAAAACTCTATCCGGACGAGTCCCACTTCAAATAAGTCTCTTTAGGATTTTATGAGTTGAATTAGAATGTGCTGGAAATGCAGGACCCGTACAACCCTAAATAAGACTTGGAGAATAATCCTACGAGCATCAAGACTTTGTAATGGGAACCACATCCCTATGGGACTCCCATGCACACTCTCTTCCCTCATCCAGGAAGATTTCAAAAGTTTCCAGATTATTCCCCTATCCTTATCTCTCAAGAAGTTTGAAAGTTGTAGAAATTATCAACAGAGAGAAAGCTTGAGCAAACTGAAGCCAGAAGTGGGCCGCACCTCATCTTGGACGTACCACTCCCTCTCTCCTTCTTATCCTCAACATCAAAGAATTCTTCCTCTCTATCTCTCTCAGTCCTATCCAGATTTGAAGATATGATAAGAAAGAGAGATAGAGTTGGACTCAAACTGAAAGAAGGTGGAAGAAACAAGGAAGCAGAGTCCCAGAATGACTCCACACATGTAGGGGACGTCCAACACTCTCCCATGAGCCCATCTCTTATGTATGGAAGATTCTTATTATAAGAAAGTCAACCCCATTTTTCTCAAAACAACTAATCTTAAAATGGCCATAACTTTTAATCCGACCGTAGGATAGATGAAATTTACCTACCGTTGGAAATCTTATTCAAAGTAGATGTCTGTGGATCCCAAGATCATGCAACTTTGAGCTAAATTGACAATTATGGGTTCGAAAACTTTCATGTAAATTTTTAGGGGGAATTGCAATTAAATCCACACTATTGATAATCCATTGCCGCACATCCCTTATAAAACCCCATTTGAAGATTAGCCAAGCCATCCAGACGATATCAAAAGCTTCCACCTCATTCAAATTTAAAAGGGATAAGAGATCTACCTCATCAAAGAAGACAAATTAAATCTGCAGAGAAAGTTTCTAGATTTAATGTTTCTATAAGATAACCGAGAATTATAAAAGGAACCCAAAGGAAGTGTACGTGGAGGCACTCCTCGCTTGGACGTCCACTCTTCTCCTCTCTCATTTATTCTCTTATTTCTCTAATTAAGTGTATTTTGAAAATTATTTTTGGTTATTCTGGAGCCCTGTTTCAGCAATTAGGACTAAAAGAGAGAAATTTGAGAGATCTATTGTACTAATCTGGAGAAATCAATGAAATTTTTTTTTAAGTTCTTCAGTATAGAGGAGTAGTCTGCTAGATTGGAGCATCTTAATGAAGTTAAGTTAGGTCCCGTTTGGAAACTCTAGTTCCCACCTCTTAATGGCTAAATGCAGTTTAAAAATGTAAATAGCTTGTTTGGTAACTTGAATAGTATCGTCCATATGCAAACGCAAAAAGATGGTGTTACACCCCGTGCTAATTAAGTATATTTTAGTTAATTTAATTATACTTAGTTACTAACTATGGTAATTAGTGCTAATTAGTCCTTATAGGTTAAGTTAGTTGAGTCTTGAGTCTTAGATACAGTTGAAACCAATTTGACTCAGTTGGGAAGAGTCGATGACTTTTTCGTAATTATCGGTTTTCTCATTTTGCATCATATGCACGTCATTTTGGCATCATCGCGTGTGTCTCATCGAGTACGTTGATTTTCGCATTAAACTCTACTTCATTTGATCGACCATTGTGTAAGTGGGCCATTATTTGTCTCTATAAGAAAATACTATAAATTAGTGGGACTTTCTTGTAAAATGGGAACCTTATTCCTTAAACCGAACCACCACCCCCCCCCCCCCCCCCCCCCCCAACCCAAACTCATTCCAATCGATACATTCCCTTTTAATGGCTACAAAGGAGCTTTTCTTCTTCTCTTTTCCTTCATTCCTCCTTCTCTCTTTTCCAATCATCAAAAGGGCTTGTGGCATGTGGAAGCAAGGTTTGGAGTCATCTTCATCCTCTTTTCTCTTTGTTGACAAGAACCCATCTCCACCATCTCCTATTCTTTCCAAATTCGGATTTCTTGTCAAGGTGAGAGCCAAACCCTTTTTTATTTATGATCTTGAGTTGTAGTGGAGTCAAGAGACTCTTAGATAATCATGCAAGCATATTTATTACCATTTTCCATGTGTATTTGTGATTAGGGTTTGATTTTTGGGGGTTTTAGGTGTATTTGAGCAAGGAGTAGGGAAAAGAAGTTAAGAAGCTTGATTTGAGGCAAGTACAAGCTTAACTTGGAATTACATGTTGTCTATTCATTTATTGATTCAAAAATTCTATTTCTTTAATGATTCTAGTCTCTTAATGGATGGTATGATGTGGATTGGTTTTATTGATTTGATTTGATGGAGCTGAATGGAGGAGTTACATGTCATAAATGGGAGCAAGGTGACTCATTAGTGCAGGTTGTTTGATAGAAGAGGGTGTGAGAAGGAATGGAAGGAAGCACATGAGAATTCCATATTCTGGAATTCTGAAGTAGGCGCTCGAGCGAACCCTCTCAGAATGGCTTTCGCTCGGGTGAACAAAGGGGTCGCTCAAGCAAACCTGAAGCTGAAGGCTGGGTCCTTTTTTACTCAATTTAGGGGTGAATTATCACCCCTAGCCTATAATAACCCTCCATAATCCTCTATAATAGATAATTATGGTGCACGCCCTTGTTTCCGTAGGTGATTTAAGACTTCAAAGACCTTTATGACCTTAAAATGGAACCTTTAACCTTTTCATTGTCTAATGGAAAATCCTTAGTCTAACACTATGCCATTGGGGTTGGTTTAGAGACTCAACGTATTTTTCCTATAATAAGTGGCATTAAAACGAGAAGGTAGTACGTTAACTACTCTAAAACTATCTTGTATTGGATGGTGAGAGACTATGGGTAATAGATTAGAGTTGGCTAGTAATATACCTTGGATTTTCTAAATCTATTGCATTTCATATTGAAATCAACTTCTCCATTGATATCAATTATGGTTAATTAATCAGTTTCATCATTAGTATCAATTGTGATTTGGTCATTCATTCTCAATTCGTTGTTATTAAATTGTCTTACAACTGTTTCGGTATTCAATGGAGATTTGAATTGAGTAAGTAGTTGTATATAAGTGGGTACTATTCGATTCGATTTTGAACAATTCAAGTTAAACTTACTCAAATTCGATTTTTATTCGATTCGATCGAGTCGGCACTACTTAGATTCGACCCTTTGATACCCGACGGGGTTAAACTTGGTTTAGTTATTCGAGACTACCACAGTAAGTCATCTTGAGCCCTGGAACTCCAAAATTGGGTAGCCAGTTAGTCTTTGGCCGGGCCGCTGGTAACATCCCAACTAGATTCACTCTCTATTTGAAAGGATGAGCTCTGATGAGTCCTCAAAGGCACACATTTTCATACACATTTTGGACCAATTTAAGGGTTTATTAATATTAAAGAGCTTTATTTAGTGTCAAATCATGTTTTTATGCATTTAGGGTCCATTGCAGTGCATTCATGCGTAATTTGCTAAAAAATCGCACTTTTTGCATAAATTCATGAAACCTGTCGTTTTTGGAGATTTATTTTTGAAAAGTCGGTTATTTTGGGTGCATCAAGTAGGGTCCCATGCATCGTCCATTTAAATTCCTTACATATAATTATTCTTGAATCCATTTGTTTTAATTTGTGTAGGAGAAATCAAGAATGGGACCCACATTGGTGAAATTTGAGAAAGATCAAGGGTAGGACATCTTTCATAGTGGACCTACATATCTTGGTATTTTTGGAGAGTTTGAAAAGTCAACAATGAAAGCTAGATTTGTGATCTCAAGATCAAGAAAGGAAACTTCAGATTTGGTAAGATCTGATTCTTACTAAGTTTGAAAACTCAAAAATCAAGAAAGAAATTTAAGAAAGGAAAGTGTGCTAGAAGAGTTGACTAGTCAATCAAAGAAGCTTGGAAGCAAACTAAAGATGGAAGGAGAGTCAAGAAACAAGGAAAGAAAGATCCACAAGATCCCTTTAAACGTCCACATGGGTCCCACACACCCCATTGCACAACTAGCATTCCATAAGTGCACAAGTATTCTTGGATTTTTCAGGGGCAGCAAGATTAAAAATGGTCATAACTCTTAATCCAACCGTCGGATTGGTGCAATTCATACACCGTTGGAAAGCTCTTTTCGAGTAGATATCTTTAGAATCCAAGATTGTGTCAATCGGAGCTAAAATGAGGATGATATGGCCTCTGGAAGTTGGTGCTGTAATTTCTACTCGGGATTGCAATTTTGCACTTGGAAAGCACCAAGAATCTCTCACTCACCTTGCTATTTCTTTGAAGACTTGTTGGCCAAGGAAAGGACTTGCCATACAAACAAGATTGCATGCTACAAGCTTGGAACAAAGAAGGAAAGAAAGGGAGCAAAAATCTATAAATTGAAGGCATAAGCATCCCTCTCCTCCAATGGGAAGATAGACCAGCTCTCTCTAGAATTACTACTACACTCCATCTTCTTCCTTTCTCTTTCTCTCCATTGGAGTCCTCAAGGAGATTTGACCCGAAAATCACACTACACCCTTGGGCTTTTTATCTAGAAGAGGCTTCTCATCCTAGTATGTAATTGTCTTGGTTTATTTTTTATCTTATGTAAAACTTTGCATATTAGTAAAAGTGTTGCTTTCTCTTTTCATTTTTTTTCTTATCCTTGGGTGATTGGTGCTTGTTTTATGTTTCTTTTCTTGTTGGTATTTGGATTGACGACCCAAAGGCCCTAAGAGCATGATTCAAATTATGACCCCGCTTAGAAAAGAATTTTGAAAGAGAAGAATACACTTCCACACATTTAAATTTATATTCATCCACACATTTAAATTCTTGTTTTCACCACACATTTAAATTCTTGAACTTTTATTTATTGTCTTTATTTTTATGATCAATTCAATTTTATGTCTATTTTTGCAAAGTTTATGTTTGGAACTAGATAGCATGGCATGCATTGCATTACTAACTTTCTAACTTAGGTTTCTTTTGTTTCTAGTGTAGTTTCTTATTTTTAATTTTGGTACTTTTTATTCTTGACATTCTAACTTGTTTGTTCTTTTGTAGCAATTTTAGTTTTTAGTTTAGGATTTTTAGATTTAGGAAGTTTTCTTTTTATTGGATTGTAATTAATGTAATTTTTGGAAAGTAAGAATGATGGTTGTAATTTTTTTAGTTTTTAGGCTAGATTTAGATTTTTAATTTAGGGTAAGTACAAGTTGAGAAGGAAACTTAATTTACATTGCTCCCTGTGGATCGACCTAGTCTCACCAGTTTTATTACTACAATCGCACCCTACACTTGGGTCCGATCAAGTTTTTGGCGCCGTTGCCGGGGAGCGCCATATAAGGTAACTTCTCTAGCTTTCCTTATTTACATTGCTTTTATGGGTGTGTTATTTTTGGCATGTTTCTAGATATAGGAGGTGCATGCATGGAATTTTAAACCGCTCCAAATTGGATTAGGAAAGTGCATGGATTGCTAAATTAGAAAGGATACATCATTGAATCTTTTTTAGAAAATTTCTAAAAATTGGCAAAGTTACTTTTTTTTTCTCAACTTATTTTAAATCTTTTTAGAAGAAAGTGAGCCAAAGTGACCTAATCGCTGTCCTTGATCATCTTGGTGCCGAAGCAAAGCCTTGTCCAGAGTGTGGAGATAGTCAGACTATTCGAGGCAAGGGTCATTCAAACGGGTCCGTTCGTGATCCTACCCTTACCTGGGGGCTGAACTGGCCGAGCTGGTTTCATAGGGCCGGGTTGGTGAACTTTGGAAAACTTTTCAACTTTAGGAATTAACTTAGTAGCTGCTTGTGTAGGCTAATTTCCTTTCTTTTTTCATTAAAAAAACTCAAAAAAAAAAAGAAAAAGAAAAAACAAGATGAAGTGATTCCAAAAATGGACCGATGGAAATCCACAAACATGAGGAGGCCAAATTTTGGACAAACCAATGAGGTTAAAACTGATAGTGATAGCCCAAAGAAGTCCTGGCGTGAGTACCTATACCCCACAGATACGTACCTATCAACTTACATTAACTCATATACGAATGAGTGGGGATTTTATCAAAGCAACTCCGATGATTCTTCAAATAATAAAAAATCCATAAGGGAGTTGCGTGAACAAGAATGGAATGCAAATATACATCAAATAACTTGGTCGTTGGAAAGAGGTACCACATATGGACGGAAGTGGGCCAATCACTATGGTCATGATTATAATGAGGAGTTCATGGAGGGTATCAATGGAATGATAATTGAAGATGAACAACCAACATGGGCCCCACATGATTACTCATGCCCCCCACACTCATTCGCTCCTTCAAATATGGATGTGGGAATTCAATGGCAAGCAGAATCAAATGCAAATCGATGGCCTTGCCCCGATGAAATGAGTAACATGAGTAGCCTGGGCAATAAAGCTCTTGATAATTGGCAAGATGGGTTTGATATGGAAAACTCTTATCTCCAAGAATTTACTCCGGGTGGGTCGTATGATTACCCCTCACAGGATATTTCATATGCACCACATTCTTCCCCTTGTTCATATGCACCTGATGACACCCCACCGCCTGAATGGTCATATGAACCACCACCACCACCCCCGGAGGGATCCTTGGAAGACACTTTAGCCAGATTCATCACGTTCACGCAAAACACCATGGAATCCATTCAGAACAAAGCACAATCCATGGAAAGACTAATGACTTCAATTAGTCTAACTGCACTTCAAATGAAGAAAGTAAACGACACCCTTGGCAGTGAGAAAGAATCTCAACATGATGATCCATCACTCATTGAAAATCCGACGGATATGGATTGCATAAATACGCAGAGGGTATCCAAGGGTGCACCTATGGATATGGATGATGGTGGGCTGCATGAATCAGATTATGAACCCTATGAGCCACATTCCTCCGACCCTCACTTTTCTGATCAGAAGGAGAATGTGGACCCCTTCGAAGAAGATACCGTGCCCTTCTATGTTGATCCTTACTTTGGGTCCAATTCTTCTGATGATTTTCGCATTGCGGATTTCCTAGAAATTGATTTTCCCATGATTAACGGAACCGCGAATGTGCCCAATGAGCCCCAAATGCAAAACTACTATTGGGAGGATGACCCCATTTTTCAGATTTCTAATTCGGACAATGTGGAATCCTTGGAATCATGTACTGAAATCTTCATGAAATCTGATGATCCGACCCTTAGAGAAATTGCACTCACATTTCTTGGCCCTCAATGTAATTCAAGGAAACTTTTGGAATTAAAGGAGATTGGACCCAGTCAGACCTTCGAGTCTGACACGTTGGAATCATTTGAGCCCGTGCCTAAGGACATTGTGGAAGTTAATTCAAAAGAATTTGTGGCATGGGAGGAAATGGGGCCACTCAGTTGTTCATTGCGTCCTCCTCTCCTTCCATTCAAAGACCCATTTTTAAGGGAGGAGGATTCATTTTTCATGGTGGTCCTTTTTACACACATTTACGACACACATCATGCGGTCCTTGTGTTCAATGTGG
The DNA here is from genome assembly GCA_012931725.1 of Litsea cubeba. Taxonomy (NCBI): domain Eukaryota; kingdom Viridiplantae; phylum Streptophyta; class Magnoliopsida; order Laurales; family Lauraceae; genus Litsea; species Litsea cubeba. Next base: position 43,573,488 of record CM022950.1, read on the forward strand.
TTCACGTTTACATGGTAACATCTCTTTTTGTGCTTCATGTGAATTGTGTGGAGGAAAATTTCATCTGGGATCCGGGTGGATTCATGGTTTCGGATCAAGTAGTGTAGGATTTTTCTTTCTTTTTATTGTAGATTTTTTTTTTCTGTTAGTAGAGTGGCTTCTTTCCCTTTTGTTTTCTTTGTTTTGTCTCACCATGGACAGAGATCGAAAAAGCTGCATCTTCAGGTGACTTCTTCCCCTTTACCCTCTTGTCATTTACTTTCCTCATGTTCTATTTACCTTTTGCACCGCATGCATAACATCGAGGACAATGTTCATGCTAGGTTGGGGGGTGGGAACAAGCACACTTGTCCATCTTTAGACAATAGTTTTACACAATTTGTTCTTGATTTTTAGGTTTTGAAAAAAAAAAAAAAGAAATTTCGAGAGGATTTTTATGAAACAAAGATACCTTGGACTTTGGAATTTTTGGTGCTTTGGGCAAAGAAAGAGAACAATGGTTTACTATTTTGTTTATGGAAAGGATTTTTGGAAAAGTGCTGAATTTTGATCCCTCACTTTCACACAGTCTGTATATGTTTTCAAAGTTTTTGAATGCCAAGCCATGATTTCCGTTTTTCTTTAACAATTGGATTGAAAATATGATGGAAAACTGACCCTTAGTTTCACAGTTTCCTAGTTCATCTGGTTTTGTTGGCCACAGAGCTAGTGAATTAATTCGGGCACATGAAAAGGGCTGCCTATTATTGGAGACCGTAAAAAAAAAGAAAAAGAGAAAAAAAAGTGTTTAGTTTTGAAAAGAATAAAAAGTTGTGTGACTAGTTTGGGTACAGAGCCTTTTTAACCCGAGCCAGTAAGCCCGTAGGGGTATTTACATACCTAATGCCCTAAAGACATCTGTTTTGGGAGTCATTGGCCTAAAGCTCGTTACATGGGTTAATTAGAAAGCTTAAGGAACCTAGGCATTGCACAGTTACTTGTGTGTGTTAAAAAAAAAAAAGTAGTGCGAAAGCCGTCATGGTTGCCTTGAGAGGAACATTGTTTTTCTTTGCTAATGTTAGGTGGCCCAGAATTTTGGATTGAAAATTGTTTTCACGGGAATCTTGGCAAATCATTTGAAGCTTATGTGTTTTTACATATACACACTATTTCACCGTGCACGATCAATTTAGCATGAATTCGAGAATTTCGGACCAAAAGATGGGATTTGTGAACCGAGTTTCAAATTTGCCTTTGCTTTGAAAATTTCAATAATCAAGAATATCCGGTGTTTGAAATCTTCTTTTGAAAAAGATCCTTTGTTTTTGTTAGGTTTCTACTAGGATTCTTTATTGATATTAAAAAGAAATAGAATTTTGTAGGTAAATTCACTACAAACCCTCACGAGACACAACTCGTCCACTAGGGGGAACCTAGGGGTTTAACGGCTTACTGCATACGCTAAATACGTCCACTAGGGGGAACCTAGGGGTTTAACGGCTTACTGCATACGCTAAATACGTCCACTAGGGGGAACCTAGGGGTTTAACGGCTTACTGCATACGCTAAATACAGTCGAGAGTGCCAGCGAAAGTGGCGTTGCATTCATTTTTAGTTAGTTTTGTTAAATTAGTTTTAGATTAAGTAAGGATGAAAGCCTCATGTTTTTCGCAGTTTTTGCTAGGGACTAGCAAAATGCTAGTTGGGGGGTGTGATGAGTCCTCAAAGGCACACATTTTCATACACATTTTGGACCAATTTAAGGGTTTATTAATATTAAAGAGCTTTATTTAGTGTCAAATCATGTTTTTATGCATTTAGGGTCCATTGCAGTGCATTCATGCGTAATTTGCTAAAAAATCGCACTTTTGCATAAATTCATGAAACCTGTCGTTTTTGGAGATTTATTTTTAAAAAGTCGGTTATTTTGGGTGCATCAAGTAGGGTCCCATGCATCGTCCATTTAAATTCCTTACATATAATTATTCTTGAATCCATTTATTTTAATTTGTGTAGGAGAAATCAAGAATGGGACCCACATTGGTGAAATTTGAGAAAGATCAAGGGTAGGACATCTTTCATAGTGGACCCACATATCTTGGTATTTTTGGAGAGTTTGAAAAGTCAACAATGAAAGCTAGATTTGTGATCTCAAGATCAAGAAAGGAAACTTCAGATTTGGTAAGATCTGATTCTTACTAAGTTTGAAAACTCAAAAATCAAGAAAGAAATTTAAGAAAGGAAAGTGTGCTAGAAGAGTTGACTAGTCAATCAAAGAAGCTTGGAAGCAAACTAAAGATGGAAGGAGAGTCAAGAAACAAGGAAAGAAAGATCCACAAGATCCCTTTAAACGTCCACATGGGTCCCACACACCCCATTGCACAACTAGCATTCCATAAGTGCACAAGTATTCTTGGATTTTTCAGGGGCAGCAAGATTAAAAATGGTCATAACTCTTAATCCAACCGTCGGATTGGTGCAATTCATACACCGTTGGAAAGCTCTTTTCGAGTAGATATCTTTAGAATCCAAGATTGTGTCAATCGGAGCTAAAATGAGGATGATATGGCCTCTGGAAGTTGGTGCTGTAATTTCTACTCGGGATTGCAATTTTGCACTTGGAAAGCACCAAGAATCTCTCACTCACCTTGCTATTTCTTTGAAGACTTGTTGGCCAAGGAAAGGACTTGCCATACAAACAAGATTGCATGCTACAAGCTTGGAACAAAGAAGGAAAGAAAGGGAGCAAAAATCTATAAATTGAAGGCATAAGCATCCCTCTCCTCCAATGGGAAGATAGACCAGCTCTCTCTAGAATTACTACTACACTCCATCTTCTTCCTTTCTCTTTCTCTCCATTGGAGTCTTCAAGGAGATTTGACGCGGAAATCACACTACACCCTTGGGCTTTTCATCTAGAAGAGGCTTCTCATCCTAGTATGTAATTGTCTTGGTTTATTTTTTATCTTATGTAAAACTTTGCATATTAGTAAAAGTGTTGCTTTCTCTTTTCATTTTTTTTCTTATCCTTGGGTGATTGGTGCTTGTTTTATGTTTCTTTTCTTGTTGGTATTTGGATTGACGACCCAAAGGCCCTAAGAGCATGATTCAAATTATGACCCCGCTTAGAAAAGAATTTTGAAAGAGAAGAATACACTTCCACACATTTAAATTTATGTTCATCCACACATTTAAATTCTTGTTTTCACCACACATTTAAATTCTTGAACTTTTATTTATTGTCTTTATTTTTATGATCAATTCAATTTTATGTCTATTTTTGCAAAGTTTATGTTTGGAACTAGATAGCATGGCATGCATTGCATTACTAACTTTCTAACTTAGGTTTCTTTTGTTTCTAGTGTAGTTTCTTATTTTTAATTTTGGTACTTTTTATTCTTGACGTTCTAACTTGTTTGTTCTTTTGTAGCAATTTTAGTTTTTAGTTTAGGATTTTTAGATTTAGGAAGTTTTCTTTTTATTGGATTGTAATTAATGTAATTTTTGGAAAGTAAGAATGATGGTTGTAATTTTTTTAGTTTTTAGGCTAGATTTAGATTTTTAATTTAGGGTAAGTACAAGTTGAGAAGGAACCTTAATTTACATTGCTCCATGTGGATCGACCTGGTCTCACCAGTTTTATTACTACAATCGCACCCTACACTTGGGTCCGATCAAGCTCAATGTAGTAGCCAAGTTAGTATGTAAATTCTTCATTGATTCGTAAAGCATGAATTACTCGATATTGCATAATTGCCTAATTTACTTAACATTAGCATCTTTCAATCAATTATCTTTAATTCAATTTTTTAACATTATGTATTTCCATATCTATGCCTGTACTTGCCAATTCGTCGTATTTACTACTCTTGGTGTCACAGACGCAGGTGCAGCTCCCGATCCTAAGGAGGCCCAGGAGAGAGAGGAGGAGACCTAGGAGGTTCCTCCAGGCTTAGAAGAGTGGCTGGGCAATGGGCCAATGTAGATACTTCTCCACCAGAAAGTGTTGTGTACATTTTGAGAGCTCTGCAATTAGAGTGTGACTAGCCTTTTTTTTTGTGCGGGACACACTTTGCTTTTCAGTTATACTTTGGATTATACTTTTGGTATAGTTGTGCAGGGTACTTTTATAAAATCTCTTTTGTATATACATGTGTAATTCTTTTGTATAAACTTGAACGTTTAATTGAACTAAATGGGAAATGATACCTTGATGTGTATGTAATTACAGCTTTCGCTATTTTTAAATGTTATTGATAGGTTCTAGTGAGCTAGACTCACGAGTAGAAAAAGTTGTTTTTCTCCTTCGTGTGTTGTATTCGACTCGAGACAGGTACAACATCACGGGAGTATGTGTGTCTCACCTCGGGGATTACCCTAGGCCAGGGTGATTCGGGACTGGAATGTAACAGATGGAAACGTTTGTATTGGAAAGCACCAAAAATCGTGGGATTTGAAACAGACTTAAAAGTCCGAAGCGCAAAGACATGCGCTGCTACAGTGCACAATGCGTTAGTTTTTGCATCATCATTTTTTCTTTTTTATTTTAAATTCTAAGACCCCACATGATAATCCGAACCGTTAGAAATTTTTACAAGACCAAACACGGCAACGTGTTCACATTTGAACCATTGATCTTTTTCAAATCTCGAGATATTCACATAAAACAACAAAGTCATAGATCCACATTTCAGGGCTTTTATGGGCCCCACAATCATGATCAGAACCGTTTATCTTATTTGGAATAGTGAAAATGGCTATGAGTCCAAATTTCAGGCAGTGATTAGGTTTACATCTTGAGGAAATTACAAAATACTTAGAGTCATTGGATATGGTCAGGTTAAAAAACTACCATCCACGTGAACTTTCACCATCCCATTTTTCTTTTTCTTTCTTAAATTATGGGACATTAAATGATAATCCGAACCATTGAAGTTGTTCACATGATCAGACACAACATTATTTTAAATTTGAACCATTAATCATTCTCAAATCTCAAGATATTTACAAAAAACTGTACTACCACAGATTTGTATTTAAGGAATTATGTGGGTCCCATAACCATGATCCTAACTACTGATCTTCTTTGGAATACTGAAAACAACCATGGGTACAAATCTCAGGCCTTGATTCATTATAGAACTCAAGAAATTAATGAAAAACTCTGAACCATTGGATTTTTAAACATCTATTTCAAAAAGTTTACTGTGATACCAAACGGGCTAATTTTTAAACATCTATTTCAATCCGCCCCATTTGAAACAAATCTATATCATACAGATTTTTTTCATACATATAAGATTTGCCAAACAAGCCCTTAGTTGTTACTACCTTTTTTATGCAATTTCTTTAATTTAATTGTTTGAATGTCTCTATATTATGTATGCTTTATCATAAGAATAAATCTGTCTTCATGTCTATGAAGAACCTCTGCTTAGAATTCTATTGATTGCACTTTGATCATATATGCTTGTTTAATATATTATGCTTAGGGTTTAATCTCTTTGGTAGTCTATGTTTACTTGATATACGATGCTTGAATGTTTTCAGGTCTTTTATGAGGTGAATGAGGTTTTGGATTTTTTTTAATTAATTCTGAAAAATTGTTCGCTTGATAGACAAATCATCTGGATCAGAAACTTTGATTTGTTTCTGATATGAGTTAGTTTGAGACAAAACTGTGTAATTGATTACAAGAGTTGGTTGATTAACTTACTTGATGAATTTTTTATGTTCTAATCTATTATCATCATTATAGTTTTTCTACACTATAGTTTTAAACATTGCAAGTCTTTTATTCATACGCATCACCTTTTTAATTATTGTTTTCGAGAAAAAAAATCAGATTTTTAATTTAAGTTCAAATGTGCTCTATGTGGGTTCGACATGTATTTGCCACTGTGCAACAAGATAACTGTGCACTTGCAATTATATTATGGGAATTAAATAAATTCCATATCAAGTTTTTGGCGCCATTGTCAGGGAGCCAAATCTAATTTTTTTATTAAAAATATGATTTTTTCTCTAAAACCATAATTAAAAAGGTGCTGCGTATGAATAAAAAACTTGCGATCTTTAAAACTAGAGGGTTTTACAAAAAAAAAAAAAAAAACACACACATTAGATAACCAGTGGCCTCAAAGATCATTTTAACCTCCATTGCACCAGATCAATCATTTTTCACGAAATTTCAACTAGCGTCCCTAGCGACCCTAGTTTTATAACGTTAAGGGTCGCTAGGGACCCTGCGGTGTATACGAAAAGTAGAACAGAAAAGGATTTTTTGTCTCTCTTTTGTTGTCAAGGTCTTCTTCTCCAACCCGACCGCGCCTTGTGCGACGCTGTGGTCCCCTCCCTCATCAACGTTCTCTTCCTCGCTAACCTACCAACTGTGGTCCCCTCCCACATCCTCTTTGTCGAAGGTATGTGCTTTTCTATGCTTTCCTTTGTCATCTAGGTCATGCCCTCATCGTTCAACATGACTTTTTCTTTGAATAATGTTCCTCATGGCAGACATCTACTCTCCACTCGATAATCGCCTCTCTAAAAGGGTTTCTTTGTCTTCCTTGTGTAGCACTACTTGATAGCAAGAAAAATGCCCTAAAAATGGCTTTACCACTTTCTGGATGAAAATGGGCAGACCTAGAGTGGTGGATTCTATTATTTTCGAAATCTGTAAATGTTGCGAGCTGGTTAATCACTTATTAGAACCCAATACTGCTTCAGCATCAAATATTAGCCCAAATGGGTAAGCAAGAATGTATAGGAAATGGGTTCGTAAAATTCAAGCCATGCTAATATTACCGATCCAGAGCATGAGATTTGTGTAGAAAACCCTTGTACGTGAAGGGAAATGAGATGGGTCACTGTGGAAATAAGATGTATGCGATATTTCTTCTTCTGTTGCTCGAGTTCTTGCCCAGAAATGGAAGGGTGATGAGAGATTTTAGTCAATACAAGTTGTTGCTGTTGTTTTTTTATTATCGAGAAACCTGAACTTGTTGTAAAGCTTGTATGAGTATTTAATCTATGGAGATACAACGGAGAAATGGTGGGAAAGCATCATGTTTTGTATATAAGTGTGAATTAGATGTAGATATGGAACCACAAATGGGTGACTACAAATTTCAAGGGTGTGGAGAAATAGAGAGTTCAAGGCATGGTAAGCAGTTGGATTCAGACTATAACATGAGATTTTTTATTTTTTTTTGTGGAGAATCCTTTAATGTGTTGGGAAAATCCACAGGGAAAATCAAGATGACCTTCTCTATTTTCTTTCTCTCCATTGTGTTTTAATTCTTCCTTTCCTTTTCTTTTATTATTCTTCCTACTTTTATTCTCCTTGTTCAAAACAAAGAAGCTACTTTTCTACTCACAGCTTTGCAGTCAATAGTTTCTTATCATATATTGTAATGGTGGCAAAGTTGATATTCAGCATTAAACTATTCATTGAGATCATTTGGAAAGAGAGAGACATTTAGAGGTTCTGGAAATTCAATCTCAGAGTTTTATTTCACTCCTATTTTAGGTGAGCATGGGAACTTCTACCTCCAACTATTTCCCCCTTGTCTCCCCATTCCCCCACAAAATACCTTATTTTTATTAAATTCTTCTACTCATGAAAACTAACCATTAAGTTCTTCAACTGTCGTTGGATTTTAGCTTATCAGGGGCTTTTGGATTTACAGTCATGTCTCTTGTACTGTTTGGCTTCTTTAATAACATCCGGTCACTATTTATTTGAAATAAAAAACTCTAGTTAGATTTGCTTTAACCCCTTTCCTTCTTCTTCCCTTATCTTTTAACTATAGATCTTTGCATGTTTTGTCTGGGATTCACCCCAAGCCCCTGGCTTGTCACATGAGTTCTTCTTTGAGACACTCTCCTAAATTCTAAATCTTCTTGTGCATTTATTTTGTGAAAATTTGGCATCCTTTTTTGATGAAGGGTTTTAAACCAGTGGTCCACGACAACTGAATACTACATATGAGCTAAAGTGAGGGAATTTACCAATTTTTGTGAGACCTTTCCCAATCATTCTGGCCCTTCTTTTGATTGATCATAAAGTTGTTATGTGATGCAGGAAGTGGCAACATGGTTAAAGATGGATATTAAAATTTTGGTAAAGTCCTTTATGTTCCACTTATAATATCATGAAAGGGATGCTAAGTGAGAACAAGATAATGTAAGAAAGATTAATAAAAAGAGAAAAAGAGTGAAAATGACAAAGTCAACAAAGAAAACTGCTCTAAAGTCAGTTCAAGGATATAAAAGTATTATGTGTTTTGGATTTGTATTATATAGAGTTCTCACATTTCTAATAACAGAAATCTAAGGGGCTGCAATCATTCTTGTTTAGAAGGTGAACACTCATGTGGGCCTGAAGTATTGGATAGGATACATGTATTTGGAAAGTAACATTATTTCACTGAAGTATTGGATAGGATACATGTATCACATCCTTTTTTTTCCTGAATTTTGGAATAGGTAGACTCATATATATTCCTCATCTTGATATTCATGTATGTATTGTATTCTTCTGCATATCTTATATGACAATTGTGGATAAAGTAGCTATGATGAGGTTGATTAAAAAAATGTTTGTTGTTCCATTCTTTTTTTATTTTGTGTAAACTTTTTTTCCTAGTTTGGATAGTGGTAGGGTACAGGAGTTGATAAGTACCTAATTATTAAGCAATTAGAGACTTAATTGCCTTTCCATCACCTTCATTTGTGTTTAATTCCATTGATTTCATATAATTTTGCACGAATATTGGTTTTTGGTCAATTGCATAAATTTGATGAATAATGAAGCTTCTGGAGGATGAATGGATCAAATAGAGAGTAAAGAAACTGGTCCCCATCAGTCAACCGCAAGTTCTACCGGTAGAAATGGCTTATATTCTGGCAGAGAGTTTGGCATGAGATTTGTATCAGTCAATCGCAAGTTTTACTGGTAGAAATGGCTAATATTCTGGCAGAGAGTTTGGACATGAGTTTTACATCAGTCAACCACAAGTTCTACTAGTAGAAATGGCTGATATTCTAGCAAAGAGTTTGGACATGAGATTTGCATCTGTTAAACCGGTAGTTCTACTAGTAGAACACTCGGATTTGGATAGAATTTTGCTTTTTGGGGCTGTTTTGTAATTAAAGTTGTGGGGACCTATATAAAGCATTATAACTTTTTGGAGTGTTGACCTATAATCAAAGGGATCAATCCCTAGCTGCTATTGAATCTCCTATCTCATTGATACATAGTACTAGAAGATGCAACATTGAGAGTTCACAGCTTATAACTTTAGGTATAATCTAGGATTATTGTTATAAATAACTTTGTTATTTTAGCCTTTTGGAATTTTTCATTCATATTCCTAAATACAAACAGTTTACAATTTACAACTTACAATTTCAATCATACCTTCCACTCAGCAAGCATGTTATTTAGTGTTTTTGCATCACACCTTTTTATTTATGTATCTATAAGGAAGCCTAATTGTAAGAGACTTCACCTTGTTATTATCGGCCAAATCTTTGTATGTAAAATACTTTTCCACAATGCTTAGCGAGTTATAAAACTGTTACTCATCTCATTAATGAATGTGATGATTTACCGTGGTCTTCATTCTCTTTTTAACTCTAATCAATATGTACATTTTTTTTAATGTGTCTTGATTGAAGTTCTGACTGTCTACATCTTCTACTGTTTCACTTTATTTGTTCTAACGTAAATTACCTCTTTTATTTTCATTTATAGAGTTGGTGGCAAGGGAAATAGAAGACAGGAGATGATGCAGCTTTTGACCCGGATGGATCCAGAGTTTGGGATGCAAAAGAGTGTAGGACCCTTGTTTACATCCTACACGCGCACAATCATTTCGCTCTTCTCATATCAGCAAAATGGGACAGACTGCGGTTTTTTTGCCATTGGATACGCAGAGCACTGCATATACCGTCGCCCCATAAGGTTCACCCAAACTGACATTCCATATTACCGTCGGAAGATCTTGGTTGAGATTTTCAAGATAAGCTGGCTACTAATTGCTGACAGGCTTCAACTCCCCAACCTCCCAACTGTGTAAAGTTCTATTACGGATGAAATCAAGCCCTTAACAGTATATGTTTCGCTAAAATCGTTGTAATTAACTTATTTTTTTGGGTGAAAATGTTGTAATGTTTGGAACAATAATTTTTTGTGTAAGTTGAAGTTCCTGTATGATGTAATTAACTTGTTATTTTGGGTGAAAATGATATAATGAAATCGTTGTTTGGCTGGATCCTGTTTGTTGAAGTTGAGGTTTATGTAAGGCTTAATAAACTTCTTGTTTTGGAAGAATGTACATCACTGTACAGGGCAAGCATGAGTCCATAATTGTAAAAAATAATTACTTGATGTTAATCCACCATTATTTAAAAACAGAGAACCTTCCCAGCGTCCCTAGCGACCTATATTTGTTATAGATAAGGGTCCCATGAGACCTATACGACAGCATCGAGATCCTTACCAGCGTCCCCATCGACCTATATTAGTTACAGAATAGGGTCCCTAGCGACCCTTGCAATAGCTTCTAGACCCTTCCCAACGTCCCTAGCGACCTACATTAATTATATATATGGGTCGCTAGGGACCCATTGAACATCATCTGTTTCCTTCCCAGCGTCCCTAGCGACCTATATTACTTATAAATAAGAGTCCCTCGCGACCTTTGTATATTAAAACATAGTGCATATCTGAAATAGTTTTGATGGGCAAATCAAGTCCATTCCAATATAAATATATGCAGAGCCTGATCCAACGAAGTGGAGGAAATTATGATGTTAATAATAACTAAGAAGATGCCAGATGGATCATTGCATCTGAAAAAAATCCAAAATGTCATTGACATGTCATTACATTTATTATGATTACATTGTTGTTTGTATGCATAAAAAAGCCATAAAAAAACTTGTGAAACAAAATGTCAATTATATGTCATACAATTTATCTTCTTCATATGCATAAACAAAACCCATCAAATTACATGTGACATAAGAGAGCAAAAAATAAAAAATTGGTTCCTCTACAGAACAACCAGTGGATTACAGTAGGTCCCCCGATTGTGTCCCCTCTCTTTACAGTTGGAACAGGTTACAACCCTTCTGACGTGGTTGCGATCTTCCACCTGAACCCTATTCTTCTTTGGCCTGCCCGATTGCTTACTTGCTTCCTAATTTGATGCTTCGAGTGCAATATTCACAAGCTCACTATATGTTATGGTTTTCCGGAGATGCCTCATCTTCTGTCTTCTACCAATATATTGAGCATGTTTGAGATCAGATTGAAAATCACCATTATAATGTAATATTGTTAAAACATCAACATCCGAAGTAATACTGTAACATTAAAACATTTAATATTAGTTGGTTAAATCAGTAATAACAAACACGCTTCAATGATCATATCCAATTTGCAAGAAGAACATCTATTCAATACCACAAGTTTATTTGAAAGTTGACTGGTAAGTAGGGCTATTTATTGGCGCGCAGTGGTACAATTATTTTTGATAACATTGATTCGATTTATCTTGCTAATTTTACAACAAACCCAAGTGGTAATCAAAGGAAAAGTATTTTTATCATATATGATTCTCTATATTTTTTCTAATCACATAACTCATTTCAAATCATTTTCTCTACGTTATCTATGAGTTTCTCTAAAACCCAAAATTCCAATGTATGCTGACATTTCTTTTGGTCCATATTATTCTCACATCAATGTTAGTGAAAAATAAAAACATAAAAAATCATATCAAAGATTTTGCACACAATCTCTATCTTGGCCGTGATAAAAATACAACATTTATTCTTCTTATCATGACAAAAGCATTTATATTGGAAAGGAAAAGGAAAACACAAACACTTTGATTTCAATTCTCTATCTGTCTATTTTTTTTTTATGATGGGATGCTGTAGGGGAAGAAGACGATGAGATGCATGCAGAAATGGTCGCATGTAGAAATTGTCACATGAAAAAGATTTATCAAAAGTAGAAAATCATGTTTTATGGCAAAGTACAAACTTCACTTTTCCATTGCTCTGCCCCAATCAGAGTATCATATGACCTTTAATGTTATCCACCAAACAAAGGCATGTGTCTTTAATGGTCTTGATTTGTTTGTAACGATAGTTATTATTCATTGACTTAAACTCTACTATAATAATATGTACAAGAGAAAAAAAAATCATGTTATATCAAAGTCTTGATGTGTTTATAACGGTTTTTTTAATATCACACTAGATTAACATATCAAAATACATAAACACACATTAGAACCATTATTCTTAACATATAAAGAAACAATTTTGTTATAAGATAGATAGAGAGAGAGCTGAAAGAATGAAAGAAAAATAAGATAAGGGAACCAAAGACCATCAATCTTCATGCCTATGTTGTTTCTCAAAGTAGATTGATTACAAAAACCCTTCTATGTTTTAAGTCTTCATCCTAATCATAAGGATTCCAAAACTTAACTAATAACCAAGACAAAGTAAGTAAATTTATTTTAAGGCAATTATAGAAGATCTGTGAAACATGTGCAAGATCCAGGCCATCATCATCTGGTACCCACCATGAGCTCCACTAGGCCAGAAGTACATTAGAAAAATAGGACAGCTCTCAACAAGGACAGTGGAGGTTGAAAAATGAAAACATAGAAAATAGTGTTATTTGCCAAGCCATCCCCTTGGTGCAGGGGTCCAATAAAAGGTGATAAAGTCATCTTGTGTGCATCTTCTTCAAGTACTAAATTAAATTAAATTTTCCATCCAGCTGCTTATGATGCCCAATTTAGCACCTCTTTTAGGAGAGTTGAAGTTACTTACTATAGGGCTCTTTGCATGCTGGGCACATATAACGTCATTTTCTACCTCTATTATCTATTTCTAGCTGAGCTGAGGTGGAAATGAATGGAGGATTACTGTTGGAGAAATGGGTGAATGAGGAGCCAAAACCTTAATAGAGGACTACATGTTTGAAAAACTCTAATATGGGATTAGTGGCAACTAAGTAAGATCTTCAAAATATAACTATACCTCAATTTCTTCTAACAAGAATTTCATCAAACACTTAAAAGGCAGCATGAGTGCCTTAATTTGTGGAATGTTTTTATAACATTCCTCAATTCTACAAAACAGTGAACCTTAGAAGACTACATGTTTGAGAAACCCAAAAGGAACACATCAAACCCTCATACTTGAATCAACAAACCCTCATACAGTGTATAACACATATGTTGGCCATTAAGATCTCAAACAAAAGCCACGAGGAAACATTAACCAAAGTAAAAGGGATGGAGACGCAATATACACATGACTTATGTTGGGATTGGTGTATGCCCTAAAGCCCACTAGCTGCACTCTCATCTTTTGTTACTGGATATTTACTGGTTATTTAATGGAATGACTCTTTTCTGCTTAAACATGTATATATGTATGGTTGTGTAAGGCCCATTATTTCTAGTAAATGAATTAGGTGTGTAGTGTCTACACACAGATAGGTCTAATTCATGGACACTGGAAACAACATATTTGTTCATAACTGAGAGATGGAGCTGGGCACTTCATCTTGGTATAAGTTATAGTGAGAGATTCTCCTGTATTAAGGATGACTTGCCTAAGTCATGGGAGGACTTTTCCGGATTTATCTCATTAGTGCATATGCAATGCATTGAACAAGACCATGGTAGGTGTGATCTCTAAAATAGTACTATCACTGAGAGAGATCAAGTCACCTCATGATACTGAGTGACCAGTGCTCTTAATCTTGAGCATTTGTGGATGAACTGACGAAGTCAAGTTCTTGTGCTTTAATTCACTATGGGTGAGATTCTTTTCATGGGTCAACAACTCTGTGTTTTGGGTACTCGGACTTGATCAGTTGGGACATGCAGATGCAATAAAGAATCTATGCCATCTAATGATGGAATGATCGTCCCCTTAGAATTATCCGATTTATCATCAAAATCTAAAATCTTAGTATATGGATGTTCCATATGGATATTGAACTTATGGGTCGCTCCCTGGACCAAGAGAATGATATACGGATGATGATTAAGTTAAGGATATGAAGTTCTAAGGTTTAGATGTAATCGAAAAGGTTGATAGTACATCGGATAACCTGACTTGATTATGGATGTTACATAGAGGGGCATTTGGGTCATTTTACTTAGTAGGTCGAAGACAACTATCATTTTCTGACGAGCTTATTATATTATATATTTGTCCCTGGAGTTCAACCATAACTCTTTAGTAGAATGAGTTAAGGTTAAAATGGTCTTTATGTTGCTATGGGTTTAGCATGGACATTTTGGTCATTTTGGGAGCCAATGGCAAATATGTCTTTTGGTCCCTTCTCTAGTCACTTTCCAAGATTGGCATGGTTTCCTAAAATGTTTAGATGACATATGATTGAATTATTTTAGTGGAAAAATAATTTTGAGTTTGAATTCAAATAGGCCTTTGATGGCATACATGAATTTAATTCTAGATAAATTATTTGTGGGCCATGGTGTGTATTACTATGTGGGACGTCCATAATGGGAATTCCATAAGGTAAGTTTCCAGTTTTGAGTAGGTCTCTCTACTTGGAAGGTTGGACTCCTCTTTGGATTAGTATTCATATAAGAAAGTTTTTTTTTTGAATTAGAAACTTAAATTAGTAAGTGTTGTGCAACTAGGATTACTAATTGCTAAAGTTTGTGGGAAGTTCTTTTAGTTTCCTTTTCTAATTGTAGTGTTTCTAAAAGGAAATAAATATTTAGATTATACTTTCCTTTTAGGACATTTATGAGAATTAGAAGAGATATTTTTTTAGGAAAGGATTCCCAAAGTTTCTATAAAAAGGATGCAAGCTTCCCCCTTGGACGTCCACAACAAGAAAAGCCAAAAAGTCCCACACGGCCAGCCATTCTTCTTCTTCCTTGAAGAGAGATTAAGATCTGAGATTTTTTCCATAGAAAATAGTTCTCAAAATCCATCTAGAGACCTAGATTAAGATCCCACCATCTTAGCCAATCAGATTTGGAAGTGAGATAGAGAAGAAGATCAAAGGCAATTCTACTGCAGAAAATTCCAGCAAGTTGTTTGGTAATTGCAAGTCTGAGTTCAGCCCTTTGGATCTATTTTTTCAGAGATTTGAAGTCCACAAATCTTCAAGGTAATAGTCTTCTTGATTCTCCTTTAATTATACACTTGTTGGTCATGAATTCATGGAGTTCTTTTGCGATCATTATGGCTGATTTATGCTGCCCAAATCAGATTTTTAAAAATCTGACATGTTACAAATCAGTCATGAAAGTCTTCCCCTAGTGATGTTCAGATCTGAATCGCAGTTTCTTTCAACCTAGACGACAATAATGTCGCAGACGACTCAGAAAATGCCAAAAGAAATAATCCAAAAGCATATACCTTTGACAAAGAGGATGTGGGGAGGGGACCATAGTTGGTAGGAGGGAGGGGACCGCAACTTCGGTGCTGGGCGCAGACGGCTTGGGGGGGAAGAAGACTTGTCCCGTTGACAACGAAAGAGAGACAAAAAACCCTTTTTTATTCTACTTTTCGTATACACCGCAAGGTCCCTAGTGACCCTTAACGTTATAAAACTAGAGTCGCTAGGGACACTAGTTGAAAGTGTTAAAAAAAATGCCATTTCATGAAAAATGAATGATTTGGTGCAATGGAGGTTAAAATGATGTTTTGAGGCCACTGGTTATCTAATGTGTTTTTTTTTTTTTTTGGTAAAATCCTCTTAAAACTAAAGTGTAGAAAAACTATAAAGGATTTTACCAAAGAAAATCACTTTAGGTGACCAGTGGGCCTAAAAGATCATTTTAACCTACCTTGCACCAGATCAGTCATTTTGCCTGAAAATATTTTTTTTTTAGCACTTTCAACTAGTGTCCCTGTCACGCCCCAAAAATTTGATTGGATTCTAACCGCATTATTAGGGCATGAGAATCGGGGCCAATTAAAATCTTTCCCTTAAATACATTTGCGACCCCAACTCCGGGTGGATCGAAGTCCATAGTGAGGTTATGAGTGATGATCAGTCACCATAAACAAACACGGAAGCAACGATTCATACAATCTGCGCAGATGGTCACCAATACAACATACAATAACAAAAGAGCTGATACAAGTAACAGAAAGGCATTTACTTATATTTCAATTACAAAATACATTAGAGTTTTAACGAATGTCTAAAACTCCATAATAACCTGTGTAAGAAGCACCTATGCTCATAGCAGGAATGTAAAGTGAGGCTCTCAGGTACCAATCCAGCAAGACCATACTGCTACCACACTCCACTAGGGGTAATCCCTCAACTAATGAATCTCGTAAGACCGGCACAACCACCTATACAATGAGCTCCATTACCTAAGCACCAAATGTAGCAACATCAGATATACTGGCAAGTAAATAGATATGAGTAGCAGTGTAACATGTGCCAACCAAAACCAATATGTAAGAAAGTACATAAATAATGGATAAACGAAACGTAACTAACCAACAAAATAATCAGACCATCATATGCTATGAGAATGAACACACCCGGGCGAACACGGTACCCAGACAAGCTGGTCAAACAAATGCAACCCAAGCGAACACGGTTAAACCCAGACAAGCTGGTATGGTGGTGTACGTCCACCTCCCGATCTGCAGACGGTAAGTACAAAACCATACAGCGGGTACACACACACAAACCCACATGTACACACACACATATTCAAACCCACATCTACACACATAGATACAAACCCACAAATACAAATCCAAACCTACACATACACACACAAACCCAAACCTACACATACACACACAAACCCAAACCTACACACACGCACAGATCCAAACCTACACATACACACACAAATCCACACACACACACACACACACACACACACACACACACACACACAACCCAAACCTACACATACACAAACCTGCACATTCACACACAAACCCACACACACACACACAGAGATCCAAACCTACACATACACACACACACACTCTCTCTCTCTCTCTCTCTCTCTCTCTCTCTCTCTCTCTCCCCTAAACAAGAGCTCCAATTAATCCTACATAGGGTGCTCCCATCACATTGTCAATAGAGCCACAAGGGAGCCCACCCCGTGAGCATACTAACAGAGGGTATTAGACTGAGTAACAGAATGGGTATATGCTCATGTCTTGTAATATTCGGGAGGTCATAAGCTAACCATAGCCTATACAAATCCTATAGTCAAGGGCCAAAGGGAATGGGCACTAACCAACCTAGGGCTAGGGTCATTCATCACATGTAGGGTCCATACTGTCTAACACGGTGGTTACGTGGGTCCGAAATGCCTCTCATAGTCATTTGGTGCTTCTGAAATTGTTGGCATCTCGGGGTTCCACTACGCCACCCACTTAGCCCAATATGGGTCCCACATATATTGTTAGAGTGTTTATTTTGTTGCAATTTGATTGGATGCATTCATTGTCTCATCTTGATCTCTCTCTCATTCATGTTCTCCTTCTTAGGTTTCTCTTGCATATCTTTCTTTCATAAGCTTTGTTTTTACTTGAAAAAATCTTCAGATCTTTATGTTTTCTGCTTGCTCATTCTATCGGTCCATCTGTCGGCTCTTATCGGTCAGCCGACACTAGAACCGAGCCCAGCCGATAGACTGTCGGTTCCAGTTCCAGAGAGCTTCAACTTTCAGATCTTCTCTGTCGGTCAGATCCTCGGCTCCTATCGGTCAACCGATAGTGCTTAAAACTCTGGACCGCGAGTTCATCGGTCCCAATATCAGAAAGCTTCATTTTTGGACTTTTTGCTCTATCGGTTCCCAAGTCGGTTCCAAGGTCGGTCGACCGATGCTGTCGGTCAAACCGACAAGTGTTTCTTGGTCAGCAAAATTTTCAAAAATATAGCCATTGCGTATGACCGTTAGGCTATCGATTGACCGACACCAAGTTCTCGGCTAGCCGATAGCTATCCGTTGGGAACACTTTTTTCTATAAAAAGTGACTTTCTCTTTGGGAAAGCTTGCTGAATTTTTGAGATCATTTGAGCCCAAAGGAGAGGAACTTTACAAGAGCTTTTCAAAAGGGATCATGGAAGCATTTTCAACCTTTCAATCTTTGATCTTTAAAATTGGTGTGCTTTCTAAATCTCTACCTCTTTTTCATGCTTAGACTTTTAATCCTTGTTTTCTTTTGAGCATGATCAAAGTGTTAGTCCTCTTCTAAAGATGTTGTTTCTTTTCATAACATGCCTTGATCTTTGAAAAGTATTTGCATTATGAGATCAACATAAGTCTTCTCATTCACATGTGTTTTTGAATATTAACTTTCAAAACTAATGGTTTTAAGTTTGATCTTTTGACAAACCATGTGTTGAGTAATACAACTCTTTCTCTTACATTTGATCATCATCCTTTGCATTAATTGAAGTTACATCCTTTTAAAAGAGAAAGTGAACCTTCTAGTTCATGCATTAGTCATAAACATTATCATTGTTCATTCAGCCTATCTAGAGGCAAACCACTGTGTTTTATTTGTTCTCTTACCCATGCACAAATAGGCATTTCACTTAAGAGAAAAATCAATGTTGTAAAGGTTGGTGCTTAGCCTTGAAAAGCACATATAGTGTTGTAAAGGTTCATGCTTAACCTTGAAAAGCATAATGATGTGGTTGTAAGGTTTGAGGTGATCCTAAACCCCAAATTGACTAGTGAAATCCGGTAAGGTTACCGGGAGTGGATGTAGGCAACTTGGCCGAACCACTATATTTGATTGTGTTATGGTGATTTGTGTTTACTTTCCTTTTTATGATTGTTGAACTCTTAATTGGGTACGAGCTTGATTAAAGGATGTATTTGTCTTTTGAATGTGTATGATTGACTCAAAAACTCTCTCTCTTATGAAGCTAGCTTACTATCATCAAAACATAAGTCACCTAAAAATCAAAATGTTCAGAAGTGGGTTAAATTGTTAATAGCATCCTATTAACCCCCCCCCCCCCCCCCCCCCCTCTAGGATTCGATCTTGGTCTTTCAATTGGTATCAGAGCTAGGTTGCTCTGGTTTTAGGTCTTACAGCCTAGAGCTGAATCCTAGTGAGTGTGTTTCTTTTGTTGCCACTATGCAATCTCATCTGGGTGAGGGAAATGCCACCAATAGACCACCTCTGTTTAATGGAACACATTATAGGTATTGGAAAATTAGGATGCAAGTGTTCCTAGAATCCCAAAGTTTAGATGTGTGGAACATCATTGAAGAAGGTTATCATCTACCCACTGCCACAGAAAAGGATTCTGAAGGCAATATTATATCCTTAACTCTCAAACCTAAAAGTGCTTGGACTCAAGGGGAAAAGGATAGAGCTAATCTTAATGCTAAAGCAAAAAACTCTTTATATTGTGCCTTATCTCAAGAGGAATTCAATAGAGTTGTCAATTGCAATACTGCTAAGGAAGTGTGGGACACCCTAGAGACCACCCATGAAGGTACAGATTAGGTCAAGATAGCCAAAATTCAAATGTTGACCTCTAAGCTAGAAGATATCAAAATGCTAGAAGAGGAAACTTTTGATGAGTTCTACACAAAGATTATGGAATTAATCAACTCTCTCATAGGACTAGGAGAAAAGATGGATGAATCTAAAACTGTAAGAAAAATTTTAAGATCTCTTCCTAAAAGATTCAAACCAAAGATTATTGCCATAACTGAGAGTAAAAATGTGGATCAAATTAAAATTGAAGAACTAAGAGGAAATCTTCTCACATATGAACTAGATTTTGAAGTTAAAGATAAAAAGAAAGGAGTTGCCTTTACCTCTCAGACTAATGAAAATGAAAGTGAAGATGATAGTGATGATGACAATGCTCTTCTTGTCAAGAACTTTAAGAAATTCTTTAAGAATAACAAAAACATTAGAAAATCTGATGAAAACAGCAAAAGCTCTAGATTTCAAAGAAGTTCCAAAAGTTCTTTTATCAAAAAGGATGTGCAATGTTATAATTGCAAGGGGTTTGGACATATTGCTCAAAATTGCTCCACTCCTAAAGAATTTGAAAGAGGGGATAAGAAAGCAAAGAAAGAATTGAACATAACTTGGGATGAGGAAGATGAAGATAGTGACAAAAATGAATCCCAGAATGATGAAGATGAAAATCCTCCTAATTGGCTTCTTATTGCCTCTATTGAAGAGATAAATGATCATAACACATTAATAGATGACACATTAGGGGAAGAGGAAACTCATGAAGAAGATGAAGTATTTGAGATCCAACAAGCTTACAATGATCTATATGAAAATTCTGAGATCTTAATTAAGAAAAATAAAATGTTAAAAGAAGAATCCAAAAAACTGGTCAATGAAGTAAATGTTCTAAAAGATGAATTGAAACTAACCATAAATGACAAAGTCAATTTGGAACATAAATTCATCACCCTAACTAAAGAACTAGCTCTTGCTCAAAATCACATTCATAGCTTACAATCCAAGCTTGAGTCTAGTCAACTTGAAACAAACTCCTTACAATTAAAACTCAACAAAGGAAAATTC
Source organism: Litsea cubeba (assembly GCA_012931725.1). Lineage (NCBI taxonomy): Eukaryota > Viridiplantae > Streptophyta > Magnoliopsida > Laurales > Lauraceae > Litsea > Litsea cubeba. The sequence continues at coordinate 43,594,056 of CM022950.1, forward strand.
ATTGTTGAAAAACTCACCTTGGGAAATGACAAGTTTTATCAAATGTTAGGCATGCATAAAATCTATGGTGACAAGAGTGGTATAGGTTTTGAAGGCTCCCCTAGCAACATGAAGGACAGCTCTCAAATACTTACTAAGAGTGTCCGCAAAACTATAGTTGAGAGAAGTTTTACCACTAGATGGACTTGTCATTTTTGCAATCATAGTGGTCATTTGGTTCCTAATTGTCCATATAAGAACAGGTTATCTCTCAACAATCCCTCTAAAGTATCTTTTAAATTTGTCCCCAAGACCATTCCCTATAAATCTCCTCTGTCTAGATGGATGGTTAAACAAACAAACCTTGAGAGTCTCATAGTGCAAACCGCCTTAAAAGCAAAAGAAAATCCTACTTGGTTTTTAGATAGTGGTTGTTCTAAACACATGACAGGAGACCGATCTAGATTCAGCTCTATAGTGGAATATGATGGAGGAAATGTCTCTTTTGGAGACAATAGTAAAGCTCAAATCATTGGCAAGGGAAGTGTGAAGGGAGATCAAATACCAACTCTGAATGATGTATTTCTTGTGGAAGGATTGAAGCATAATCTCCTTAGCATTAGCCAATTGTGTGACAAGGGAAACAAAGTTGTCTTTGACAGTCTTTCATGCAAGGTAGTAAATGATAGAACTAACCAAGTTATCCTTACTGGGTCAAGGACAAAAGGGAATATCTACATTATAGAAGAATGTGATGACAATGAATCTAGGTGCTTGATAACCAGAAATCAAGAGAATTACTTATGGCACCAAAGGATGGGTCACATAAACTTTAAATTGATGAAAATCCTATCCAAGAATGAAATTGTGAAAGGAATTCCCAAGTTGTCTGCTGAAAAATCTGAAATCTGTAAGGCATGCCAACTGGGTAAACAAATAAAGAAGAGCTTCAAAGGTTTAAAGGATATATCGTCGTCTCGTCCCCTAGAATTAATCCATATGGACTTGATTGGACCTGCACCAGTGCAAAGTATTGGAGGAAAGAAATTTATTCTGGTTATGGTAGACGATTATTCTCGTTTTGGTTGGGTTGCCTTTCTCCATGCTAAATCAGATGATGTAGACAATATCATAAGAATTTGCAACAAGATACAGGTTGAAAAAGATTGTAAAATTCAGAAGATCAGAAGTGATCATGGAGGAGAATTTGAGAATGAAAAATTTGCCAAATTTTGTGAAAATCATGGGATCAATCATCAATATTCAGCTCCTAAAACTCCTCAACAAAATGGAGTAGCTGAAAGAAGAAATAGAGTGATTCAAGAAATGGCTAGGACCATGCTCAATGAAAAGAATCTTCCTCGTAATCTATGGGCTGAAGCTGTGAATACTGCCTGCTATATTATAAATAGAGTCTATCTCACCAAGAATACCAACAAGACCCCGTATGAGCTTTATTTTGAAAGAAAACCTAATTTAGGGTATTTGAAAGTGTTCGGAAGCAAATGTTATATTCTAAGAGATAGGGAGCAGTTGGAGAAATTTGAGCCTAAATCTGATGAAGGAATCTTCCTAGGCTATTCTGAGAGGAGCAAAGCTTACAGAGTGTTTAATCATAGAACTATGACCATAATGGAGTCAGCTCATGTTGTCATCGATGATATGAATCAAATTGGAAGAATTCTTCAAGATGATGATGAAGTTGAATATGTTATTGATCAACCAACACCTAAAGACAAAAATGATATCATCCCATCCAAAGCTACAGTTCCAACCAAACTCATGAAAGATCATACATTGGAGAATATTATTGGAGATATCAGTAGTGGGGTCATGACCCGGAGACAAGTTCATAATTTATGTGCACATTACTCTTTTGTCTCTCAAATTGAGCCCAAGAATTTTTCTGAAGCTGAATCAAAATCAGAATGGATGGAAGCTATGCAAGAAGAATTGAATCAATTTAAGAAAAATAATGTTTGGGATCTTGTTCCATTACCTACAGAGAAAAATCCAATTGGTACTAAGTGGATATACAAGAACAAATCAGATGAATCTGGTAATGTTGTGAGAAACAAGGCAAGACTAGTAGCAAAAGGATATGCCCAAATAGAAGGAATTGATTTTGAAGAAACCTTTGCTCCTGTAGCCCGTTTGGAGTCTATAAGGATCCTATTGAGTTATGCGAGTAGCATGAGAATTAAACTATTTCAGATGGATGTCAAAAGTGCCTTCCTGAATGGAGAAATTGAAGAGGATGTTTATGTTACCCAACCAGAAGGCTTTGAGGACCCTCATCATCCTGAGTACGTCTACAAACTCAAGAAAGCTCTTTATGGATTAAAACAAGCACCAAGGGCTTGGTATGAAAAGCTCACAACTCATCTGATTGAAAATGATTTTAATTGTGGGAAAGTTGATAAGACCTTGTTCATCAAGAAAATTGATCAAGACATTCTTGTAGCTCAAGTCTATGTTGATGACATAGTGTTTGGATCCACATCAGACAAATTGGCTCAAGGATTCTCAGAGTTAATGAGCTCCACCTTTGAGATGAGTCTAGTCGGTCCCCTGCAGTTCTTCTTAGGTCTCCAGGTTAACCAAACCGAGCGAGGAATTTTTCTTAGCCAGTCCAAATTTGCCTTAGAAATCATTAAGAAGTTTGGTCTAGAAACCTCCAAGCCTAATAGCAACCCCATGGGATCTACTTCAAAACTGTCTAGTGACCTCAAAGGCACCAAAGTAGACCAAAAACTCTATCGTAGTATGATAGGAAGCCTTCTCTATCTTACTGCTAGTAGACCTGATCTCTCTTTCAGTGTTGGAATCTGTGCCAGATATCAATCGGATCCTCGTGAGTCCCATCTCAAAGCTGTTAAACGAATCTTTAAATATATCAATGGGACATCACATTATGGCATCTGGTATCCTTGTGACTCATCTTTACAATTAATTGGATACAGTGATGCTGATTGGGCGGGATCAATAGATGATAGGAAAAGCACCAGTGGATGTTGCTACTTCATAGGAAACTGCTTAGTAGCTTGGCATAGCAAAAAGCAAAATTCAGTATCCTTGTCTACTGCAGAAGCTGAATACATAGCTGTAGGTAGCTGTTGTGCTCAATTGTTGTGGATGAAACAAACCTTGTTAGATTATAATGTCCCACAACAATGTATGCCTATCATGTGTGATAACTCAAGTGCCATTAGCATATCTAAAAATCCTGTTCAGCATTCTCGCACTAAACACATTGACATTCGCTATCACTTTTTGCGTGATCATGCTGATCAAGGCTCTATTGAGTTACTTTTTGTTCCAACTGATTCTCAATTGGCTGACCTGTTTACTAAACCCCTTGCAAATGAAAGATTTATTAAACTAAGACATCATTTGGGCATTGGCCCTTGCCCTGAAATCTGAAATCTTGTTGTCTAATCACCTGTTATTGCATCTTCACTGTATTATAACTCTTATAAACAGGTGCTACTGACAAGGTTTGTGTCTTCTTGTAGATGGGCGAGATCCTTTGCAATTAGATGTCAAAGGGGGAGAGAATGATATGTAAAGTGGTCTCAATTTGAGGGGGAGAAGAATCAAGGTCTATCAAATTGAGGGGGAGAAGCTTTGTCTAGTTGCTCCCAAAAAGAAAATCCAAAGCTCCAGAATATCCAAAATCCCAAAGCATCCAAAGCACCTTAAATATCCAAAGAAGTTGGTGATTTAGTTCGTGGCTTATGAGAGAGTGTCAAGCTTAGAGTTGCCATCAAATTGCAAAGGGGGAGATTGTTAGAGTGTTTATTTTGTTGCAATTTGATTGGATGCATTCATTGTCTCATCTTGATCTCTCTCTCATTCATGTTCTCCTTCTTAGGTTTCTCTTGCATATCTTTCTTTCATAAGCTTTGTTTTTACTTGAAAAAATCTTCAGATCTTTATGTTTTCTGCTTGCTCATTCTGTCGGTCCATCTGTCGGCTCTTATCGGTCAGCCGACACTAGAACCGAGCCCAGCCGATAGACTGTCGGTTCCAGTTCCAGAGAGCTTCAACTTTCAGATCTTCTCTGTCGGTCAGATCCTCGGCTCCTATCGGTCAACTGATAGTGCTTAAAACTCTGGACCGAGAGTTCATCGGTCCCAATATCAAAAAGCTTCATTTTTGGACTTTTTGCTCTATCGGTTCCCAAGTCGGTTCCAAGGTCGGTCGACCGATGCTGTCGGTCAAACCGACAAGTGTTTCTTGGTCAGCAAAATTTTCAAAAATATAGCCGTTGCGTATGACCGTTAGGCTATCGGTTGACCGACACCAAGTTCTCGGCTAGCCGATAGCTATCCGTTGGGAACACTTTTTTATATAAAAAGTGACTTTCTCTTTGGGAAAGCTTGCTGAATTTTTGAGATCATTTGAGCCCAAAGGAGAGGAACTTTACAAGAGCTTTTCAAAAGGGATCATGGAAGCATTTTCAACCTTTCAATCTTTGATCTTTAAAATGGGTGTGCTTTCTAAATCTCTACCTCTTTTTCATGCTTAGACTTTTAATCCTTGTTTTCTTTTGAGCATGATCAAAGTGTTAGTCCTCTTCTAAAGATGTTGTTTCTTTTCATAACATGCCTTGATCTTTGAAAAGTATTTGCATTATGAGATCAACATAAGTCTTCTCATTCACATGTGTTTTTGAATATTAACTTTCAAAACTAATGGTTTTAAGTTTGATCTTTTGACAAACCATGTGTTGAGTAATACAACTCTTTCTCTTACATTTGATCATCATCCTTTGCATTAATTGAAGTTACATCCTTTTAAAAGAGAAAGTGAACCTTCTAGTTCATGCATTAGTCATAAACATTATCATTGTTCATTCAGCCTATCTAGAGGCAAACCACTGTGTTTTATTTGTTCTCTTACCCATGCACAAATAGGCATTTCACTTAAGAGAAAAATCAATGTTGTAAAGGTTGGTGCTTAGCCTTGAAAAGCACATATAGTGTTGTAAAGGTTCATGCTTAACCTTGAAAAGCATAATGATGTGGTTGTAAGGTTTGAGGTGATCCTAAACCCCAAATTGACTAGTGAAATCCGGTAAGGTTACCGGGAGTGGATGTAGGCAACTTGGCCGAACCACTATATTTGATTGTGTTATGGTGATTTGTGTTTACTTTCCTTTTTATGATTGTTGAACTCTTAATTGGGTATGAGCTTGATTAAAGGATGTATTTGTCTTTTGAATGTGTATGATTGACTCAAAAACTCTCTCTCTCTTATGAAGCTAGCTTACTATCATCAAAACATAAGTCACCTAAAAATCAAAATGTTCAGAAGTGGGTTAAATTGTTAATAGCATCCTATTCACACCCCCCCCCCCCCCCTCCTCTAGGATTCGATCTTGGTCTTTCATATATTACCTCACAACCCACAAGGAGGTGCTAGCCTACACACCCCCTTACTAGAGGTCCAATTCATATTCATAGGTCAAGTGGGGCCAAGTTCCAAGTTTTAAGGGTAATGGGTTCCAAATATTCCATTCAATTTAACACCATTTTAAGACCCATTAATAGTTCCACTATTAGTGCATTTTAAATCCATACTTACCAATCCAATTATCATAAATGCACATGTTAGAGATATCTAACACATTTATAGCATTAGTAGATATATTTAACACATTAAAGGTATTAGTAGAGGTATTTAACACATTTCAATCATTAGTAGATATATTTAACATATTTAATATATAGTTGATATATTTAACATATTTAAAGCATCTAGTAGAGATATTGAACATGTTTAAGGCATCCAAACCAACAAATGTAACATATACACACTACTATTCATGTCTATATACTTGCCTTTGGTTGAAAATGCCCAAATCCACAAATCCTAGCTCCATAGCCCAACAAACCAAACCTAAGGGATAATAGCAAAATAAAACTAAATTAAAATGTAAAATTAAAAGAATGGAAAGCTCTAAGCTATCTTAACACAACTCCACACCCAAAGCACATGAACCAAACCTAGGGGAAGGGAAGCTTACCAAACAAATGGGTGGATGGAGTGGTGGCTTGCAAATTGGGGGTGAGAAGCTCGCGGGGTCCACGCGAAGACGATAGTGATGATCGGAGGTTGTGAGGCTCACTTGATCGGTGGCCCACTGATTGGTGGTGAAGGAGGGTCTCGGTGGTGCATTGGATGTAAGAAGGAATGTAGACAGGAACAAAGAAAGAAATAAAGAATGGAGAAAGAAAGAGAGAGAATAGAGAGAAAGAAGTAGAGAGACTGAGAGTGTGTGAAATGGGTGAAGACAGAAAGTGGAGGAAGGAAATAAAAGAGGGAAAGAGATAGAAAATGGGGAGGTGGGGTCTCACCTGAATTGTGAAATGGGTGGGGATTTAATCACATGGAATAAGGAGATGGGAAAGAGAGAAATAAATAAAGAAAACAGAGGAAGAGAGAGAATGAGATGGTGGAATGGGTGGGTGCTTATTCACGTTGGCAGGGAGGGTGAAGTGAGAGATAGAATGAGAGGGTGAGATGGGTGGGGAAGCTCAGTCATGTGGGCAGCAAGGGGAGGATAATAGGGTAAGAAAGAGAGAAACAGGGAAGGAAAGGAAGAAAGGAAAAATGGGGAAATAGAGAGAGATGGAGTGGGCTGGCTCGCCGGAGATGGGGGGAGCTCGGCGACGGCGCAGGTGGGTCCGGTGGCGACGGTGATGGCATCAGGATAGTGGGGGCAGCATGGCTGGTTGAGGGAGAGATGAGAGAGAAATGAGATGGGAGAAGAGATGAGAGAGTGGAGAAGAGAAAGGAGAAGGAAAGCTTGATGGTGATGATCGCCGGAGATGGGGGAGCTCAACGATGGCGAGGCAGCGAGGAGAGTGAGGGAGGGAGAACAAGAGGGATGAGAGGGCTGCTCTTGATGTGGAGTGGAATGAAGGGGAAGAGAGGGGGAGTTTGACCTAGTAAAGGAAAACGGGGGAAAGTGGAAATGGGTGAAGGTTGCACGTGGGTTAAGGTGGGGAGGTGGGGAAATGATGGGAGTGAGGTGATGAGGTGGGGCTCATATGGGATTAGGTTAGGTGGGGTGGGATGAGATGGGAATTAAGGCCAGGGGCCTTACATTCTACCCCCCTTAAGGACATTTGGTCCTCCAAATGACTAACGTACATCTAAAAGAAAACAAGAATATTGTTGTTGTACTCGGTCCTGGGCTTCCAAGGGTTTCTGAACATTGGTGATCCCTCTGAAATTGACCAAATGAATTGTCTTGTCTCTAGGCACTTGCTCCTTGGTATATTTGATCCAGATAGATTGTTCAACGAGTGTTGCGACTTCTTAAACGTCTAGAACTGCTCGCGCAATGTCTTTGCCACATATCTATTCGACATGAAAACGTGGAGGCTTCTGTCACTCCGAATGACTCATGTGGCAAGACCGATCGGTTGGTCACATCACCCATCTCGCCGTTTTTTTTAAAAGGTCAACGTCCTTGGCCAACTTCTCTTTTTACTCAATCCCTAGGGCTCCGTGAATTGGGGATAGCTTCCAGAACACGTGATCACCGATCCGAAATTGTAGATCCTTTCTCCTACTACAACGTAGTTCCTCTGGTGACTTCTAACGACCTTCAATCTCTCTTGAACCGGCCTGATCTTTTCCCTTGTATCGCTGACCACTGGCGGCCTCTTGAAACTCCACACACCAACTTCTTCTTGACATAACAGGGTTATGCACCTTCTCTATACCAATGCTCGTCTTGAATAGTAAGAAAAAATGTGCAAACTTGATCGATTGAACCGCAACCACTCAAATAGCATCATATCCTTTTTCTAGTACTAATCAATTCCGACACAAAATCCATAGCGAGTTGGGATTGGTGTATGCCCTAAAGCCCACTAGCTGCACTCTCATCTTTTGTTACTGATATTTACTGGTTATTTAATGGAATGACTCTTTTATGCTTAAACATGTATATATGTATGGTTGTGTAAGGCCCATTGTTTCTAATAAATGAATTAGGTGTGTAGTGTCTACACACAGATAGGTCTAATTCATGGACACTGGAAATATCATATTTGTTCATAACTGAGAGATGGAGCTGGGCACTTCATCTTGGTATAAGTTATAATGAGAGACTCTCCTGTATTCAGGGTGACTTACCTAAGTCATGGGAGGTCTTTCCCGGATTTGTCTCATTAGTGCATATGCAATGCATTGAACAGGACCATGGCAGGTGTGATCTCTAAAATAGTACTATCACAGAGAGAGATCAAGTCACCTCATGCTACTGAGTGACCGGTGCTTTTAATCTTGAGCATTTGTGGATGAACTGACGAAGTCAAGTTCTTGTGCTTTAATTCACTATGGGTGAGATTCTTTTCATGGGTCAACAGCTCTGTGTTTTGGGTACTCGGACTTGATTAGTTGGGACGTACAGATGCAATATAGAATATATGCCATCTGATGATGGAATAATCGTCCCCTTAGAATTATCCGATTAATCATCAAAATCTAAGATCTTAGTATATGGATCTTCCATATGGATATTGAACTTGTGGGTCGCTCTCTAGATCAAGAGAATGATATCCGAATGATGATTATGTTAAGGATATGAAGTTCTAAGGTTTAGATATAATCGGGAAGGTTGATAGTACATGTGATAACCTGACTCAATTATGGATGTTACATAGAGGGGCATTCAGGTCATTACACTTAGTAGGTCGAAGACAACCGTCATTTTATGACGAGCTTATTATATTATATATTTGTCCTTGGAGTTCAACCATAACTCTTGAGTGGAATGAGTTAAGGTTAAAATGATCTTTATGTTGCTATGGGTTTAGCATGGACATTTTGGTCATTTTGGGAGCCAATGGCAAATATGTCTTTTGGTCCCTTCTCTAGTCACTTACCAAGATTGGCATGGTTTCTTGAAATGTTTAAATAACATTTGGATGAGTTATTTTAGTGGAAAAATAATTTTGAGTTTAAATACAAATAGGCCTTTGATGGCATACATGAATTTAATTCTAGATAAATTGTATGTGGGCCATGGTGTGCATTAGTATGTGGGACGTCCATAATAGGATTTCCATGGGTAAGGTTTCCAATTTTAAATAGGTCTCTCTACTTGAAAGGTTGGACTCCTCTTTGGATTAGTATTCCTATGAGAAAGTTTTCTTTTTGGATTAGGAACTTAAAATTAGTAAGTGTTGTACAACTAGGATTACTAATTGCATGGGAAGTTCCTTTAGTTTCCTTTTCCAATTGGATTGTATCTAAAAGGAAATAAATCTTTAGATTATACTTTCCTTTTAGGACATCTTTGAGAATTAGGAAGGATAACTTTATGGGAAAGCTATCCCAAAGTTTATATAAAAGAAACCTCCCCCGCCCCCTTTGGACGTCCAACACTAGGAAATACCCATCCCACACGTCCAGCCCTTTGGAGGTTTTCTTCTTCATTGAAGAAAGCTTTAGGTCTAAGATTTTTCCTTAGAAAAATAGTTCTCAATTCCTAGATTAAGATCCCACCATCTTAGCCAATCAGATTTGGAAGTGAGATAGAGGAGAAGATCAAAGGCAACACTACTGCAGAAAATTCCAGCAACTTGTTTGCTAATTGCAAGTCTGAGTTCGGGCCTTTGGATCTATTTTTTCATAGATTTGAAGTCTACAAATCTTCGAGGTAATAGTCTTCTTCGTTCTCCTTTAATTATACACTTGTTGGTCATGAATTCATGGAGTTCTCATACGATCTATATGGCTGATTTATGCTGCCCAAATCAGATTTTTTAAAATCTGTCATGTTACAAATTAGCCATGAATATCTTCCGCTAGTAATATTCAGATCTGAATCGCAGTTTCTTTCAGTGCTCTCATATTTCACTTTGGTATCTTCAATGTCTGAAAAAAGGTTTGAAGATTCCTACGATTTATCTTGGTTTGCTAGCAAATGAGGCACTTCGAAACAAATTCTACAATATCTTTCTTCATCTTGCTCCACCAGTAGTGGATTTTCAAACTTTGTTACATCTTCATGCTGCTTGGATAGATGATTTATTAGATGTGGCGAGGCTTTTATCGTGATCTCATTCTTCCATTCCGGCACATTGAAACACGCAACCCGTCTTTGCGATACAAAACGCCATCGACGAGCTGAAATCTAGCCTCACATCCACGTGCTCCAAGATCATGATAGGCTCTGGGTCACCCTTCTAGTCCATCTTTATCCTCAAAATTAACGTGGATTCCCATAGAAGCATGTTGAAAATATCACTCTTTCATCAAATGGCTGGAAGTAAACATCCATATCCATGAAACACTCAACCCAATGTCGCTATGTGAACATACTGCCATTGAAAACCCCTTTCTACTCAGTGCATTTGTACACCCAAAAGATTCCACAAGAAACTCATGGTGACCATATCCTGTCTTAAATGCTATCTTTGAAATGCATTGCTCTCGAACTATCAACTGATGATACACTGACTTCAGGTCCATCTCACGGATAGGCGGTAAACCAGGTATTCTAACTTAAAAGACATTTGAGAATTCACATACCACCGGTATCTCCTCCACCGCTTTTGTCCGAAGTAATATCTCTGGCCGAAGATCCTTGAGAAAACGTTGAGTCCTCCCGCTTCAAAGAGTGATTAAAGTTGTAACGGGTCAGGAGAGACGTTCAAACTGAAGCTCAAAGTCATTGCAAACAAATCCCTCTACATCAATGCTCAGAATCCACCAACTTCCCAGTCATGATATCCTCGGAATAAGACTTCTCGTTGTACTACTCCTTAAATGTGGTTCAAGTTGTCACGTCATATTCAGTCGCATGTCCTGCAAAAGGAAAATACATATGTGGCATATGCAAGAACCTACAATCTAAACACCAGCTAATGCAAAGACTAGACATAACAAAGAGCCTATTCTAAAAGCTAAACCCTTAGAGTAATCCGTAAAGTCACCCAACACACAATCCCAACCTCACGTCGGACCTAGGTTTCTAGCATCTTTTATAAATTCTAGAAACTCGACCTGCTCTGATACCATCTGTCACGCCCCAAAAATTTGATTGGATCCTAACCGCATTATTAGGGCATGAGAATCGGGGCCAATTAAAATATTTCCCTTAAATACATTTGCGACCCCAATTCCAGGTGGATCGAAGTCCATAGTGAGGTTATGAGTGATGATCAGTCACCATAAACAAACACGGAAGCAATGATTCATACAATCTGCGCAGATGGTCACCAATACAACATACAATAACATCAGAGCTGATACAAGTAACAGAAAGGCATTTACTTATATTTCAATTACAAAATACATTAGAGTTTTAACGAATGTCTAAAACTCCATAATAACCTGTGTAAGAAGCACCTATGCTCATAGCAGGAATGTAAAGTGAGGCTCTCAGGTACCAATCCAGCAAGACCATACTGCTACCACACTCCACTAGGGGTAATCCCTCAACTAATGAATCTCGTAAGACCGGCACAACCACCTATACAATGAGCTCCATTACCTAAGCACCAAATGTAGCAACATCAGATATACTGACAAGTAAATAGATATGAGTAGCAATGTAACATGTGCCAACCAAAACCAATATGTAAGAAAGTACATAAATAATGGATAAACGAAACATAACTAACCAACAAAATAATCAGACCATCATATGCTATGAGAATGAACACACCCAGGCGAACCCGGTACCCAGACAAGCTGGTCAAACAAATGCAACCCAGGCGAACCCGGTTAAACCCAGACAAGCTGGTATGGTGGCGTACGTCCACCTCCCGATCTGCAGACGGTAAGTACAAAACCATACGCGGGTACACACACACAAACCCACATGTACACACACACATATTCAAACCCACATCTACACACATAGATACAAACCCACAAATACAAATCCAAACCTACACATACACACACAAACCCAAACCTACACATACACACACAAACCCAAACCTACACACACGCACAGATCCAAACCTACACATACACACACAAATCCACACACACACACACACACAAATCCAAACCTACACATACACAAACCTGCACATTCACACACAAACCCACACACACACACACAGAGATCCAAACCTACACATACACACACAAATCCACACACACACACACACACACACACACACACTCTCCTAAACAAGAGCTCCAGTTAATCCTACATAGGGTGCTCCCATCACATTGTCAATAGAGCCACAAGGGAGCCCACCCCGTGAGCATACTAACAGAGGGTATTAGACTGAGTAACAGAATGGGTATATGCTCATGTCTTGTAATATTCGGGAGGTCATAAGCTAACCATAGCCTATACAAATCCTATAGTCAAGGGCCAAAGGGAATGGGCACTAACCAACCTAGGGCTAGGGTCATTCATCACATGTAGGGTCCATACCGTCTAACACGGTGGTTACGTGGGTCCGAAATGCCTCTCATAGTCATTTGGTGCTTCTGAAATTGTTGGCATCTCGGGGTTCCACTACGCCACCCACTTAGCCCAATATGGGTCCCACATATATTACCTCACAACCCACGAGGTGCTAGCCTACACACCCCCTTACTAGAGGTCCAATTCATATTCATAGGTCAAGTGGGGCCAAGTTCCAAGTTTTAAGGGTAATGGGTTCCAAATATTCCATTCAATTTAACACCATTTTAAGACCCATTAATAGTTCCACTATTAGTGCATTTTAAATCCATACTTACCAATCCAATTATCATAAATGCACATGTTAGAGATATCTAACACATTTATAGCATTAGTAGATATATTTAACAAATTAAAGGTATTAGTAGAGGTATTTAACACATTTCAATCATTAGTAGATATATTTAACATATTTAATATATAGTTGATATATTTAACATATTTAAAGCATCTAGTAGAGATATTGAACATGTTTAAGGCATCCAAACCAACAAATGTAACATATACACACTACTATTCATGTCTATGTACTTGCCTTTGGTTGAAAATGCCCAAATCCACAAATCCTAGCTCCATAGCCCAACAAACCAAACCTAAGGGATAATAGCAAAATAAAACTAAATTAAAATGTAAAATTAAAAGAATGGAAAGCTCTAAGCTATCTTAACACAACTCCACACCCAAAGCACATGAACCAAACCTAGGGGAAGGGAAGCTTACCAAACAAATGGGTGGATGGAGTGGTGGCTTGCAAATTGGGGGTGAGAAGCTCGCGGGGTCCACGCGAAGACGATAGTGATGATCGGAGGTTGTGGGGCTCACTTGATCGGTGGCCCACTGATTGGTGGTGAAGGAGGGTCTCGGTGGTGCATTGGATGTAAGAAGGAATGTAGACAGGAACAAAGAAAGAAATAAAGAATGGAGAAAGAAAGAGAGAGATTAATACAGAGAGAAAGAAGTAGAAAGACTGAGAGTGTGTGAAATGGGTGAAGACAGAAAGTGAAGGAAGGAAATAAAAGAGGGAAAGAGATAGAAAATGGGGAGGTGGGGTCTCACGTGAATTGTGAAATGGGTGGGGATTTAATCACATGGAATAAGGAGATGGGAAAGAGAGAAATAAATAAAGAAAACAGAGGAAGAGAGAGAATGAGATGGTGGAATGGGTGGGTGCTTATTCACGTTGGCAGGGAGGGTGAAGTGAGAGATAGAATGAGAGGGTGAGATGGGTGGGGAAGCTCAGTCATGTGGGCAGCAAGGGGAGGATAATAGGGTAAGAAAGAGAGAAACAGGGAAGGAAAGGAAGAAAGGAAAAATGGGGAAATAGAGAGAGATGGAGTGGGCTGGCTCGCCGGAGATGGGGGAAGCTCGGCGACGGCGCAGGTGGGTCCGGCGGCGACGGTGATGGCATCAGGACAGTGGGGGCAGCATGGCTGGTTGAGGGAGAGATGAGAGAGAAATGAGATGGGAGAAGAGATGAGAGAGTGGAGAAGAGAAAGGAGAAAGAAAGCTTGATGGTGATGATCGACGGAGATGGGGGAGCTCAACCATGGCGAGGCAGCGAGGAGAGTGAGGGAGGGAGAACAAGAGGGATGAGAGGGCTGCTCTTGATGTGGAGTGGAATGAAGGGGAAGAGAGGGGGAGTTTGACCTAGTAAAGGAAAACGGGGGAAAGTGGAAATGGGTGAAGGTTGCACGTGGGTTAAGGTGAGGAGGTGGGGAAATGATGGGAGTGAGGTGATGAGGTGGGGCTCACATGGGATTAGGTTAGGTGGGGTGGGATGAGATGGGAATTAAGGTCAGGGGCCTTACAGTCCCTAGCGACCTTAGTTTTATGGCGTTAAGGGTCCCTAGGGACCCTACAGTGTACACAAATTAGAAAAAATAGGCGTGTTTCCTCGTGTTGCAAGATGCCTTATTTTGATGGTTCTACGTTCTTGAAAAGGCATGATTTCTTTGTTTCTTTTCCTCTTTATGTTGTTTTTATCTCTCTTTTGGATTATTGAAGTCCAACTATGTACGTTGATAAATATTTGCCAAGGTGAGAAATTTTGGGGTCCTATACCAGAGGAGATATAATTTGCTGCCCCTTTTATTCTTTATGCTTGGTGATCCAGCCATTGAAGTGATGGTTCTACCATTAATGGAGAGTATTTCAAAAAGATTCAGGTTGAAAGATTCTATTTCGAGTGGTGCTACACAGCCCGGGCGCATTTCCCCGGGCTGTATGGACTTTTCCTTCTATTTCCCAGCTCTTTAATATGGCTTGTAAATAGACACCTGAAACTGCATGCAGATGTAAATAAAAAAAGCTGAAGAGTGTATGTATACTATCTTCCAATCTGGAAAAGTGGGTTGCAGAAAACTGATCAGTTTCCTTTTTGTGGAGGGTTTAAAACTTCCTCTCCCATGCTCAGCTCAGGTGGATGGATTCATTTTTGCTTCCCCCACGTCTCATTTCCCTTCTTGTTAGATGGGATGGCCTTAATTTATATTAGTCAGGATTTTATATCATTCTGCAGCTCCAACATGAATAATTCTTTCCCGGATGCAGCACAAGACTGTGGCTCGTGTAGGGGATTCCTTGGGTAGGCAGCAGTTCCAGTCATTGATGTGTATGGTCATAGGTGGGAAAGACAGACCAGAAGTGGAAGATGTTGGAAGTGAGTATGGTCTCGTCAAAGCTGCAGGTGCTAAATGACCCGATGGTGGTGTCTGGGCCACGCTCGATATTGACATCTCATCAGTGATAGGCGGAGGGGACCACAGTTGGACGGCTGGGTCGGAAGAAATGGGTGCTGACGAACGTGGTGAAGGAAAATAGACTTGTTGACATCGAAACAGGATGAAACAAGCCTGTTTTTTCTAATTTGTGTACACCGCAGGGTCCCTAAGGACCCTTAGGGTCAGAAAACTAAGGTCGCTAGGGACGTTAGTTGAAGGTGCTAAAAAAAATACAGATTTTCAGGCAAAATGACTGATCTTGTGCAAGGTCAGTTAAAATACTCGTTTAGGCCCACTGGTCACCTAAAGTGTTTTTTTTTTTTTTAGTAAAATCCTTAAAACTACAATGATGATAATAGATTAGAACATCAAGAATTCATCAAGTAAGTTAATCAACCAATTCATACAATCAATTATACAGTTTTGTCTCAAACTAACTCAGATCGAAAACAAATCAAAGTTTCTGATCCAAATGATTTAGGTTGCATGCTCATATTTAGGTTGCATTAGTTGTTTAGCCATCTAATTTGCATTAGTAGTGTTCTTTGCAATTAGTAGTCGTTATTTTTTCACTTTACTAACTTTTTTGATTTTTTTGAATTTTCAAAATTATTAATTATTAAAAGAAATTCTAGGATTTCGTTTAATTTTGAATTTTGGTAAATAAGAACAAATAAAAAAAAATGATTTTAGATTAGCGTACCAGTATTTTGATTGAATTCGATTAGGATAGATTGATTAGATAGAGTTTTAAATTTTTAGGACTAGATTGTCTTGATTAATGTGCTAACCTTTGAATTTTGAAATTAGGTAGTTAGGGATTTTAAGATTCTATCCCTTAAGTTGTTTAGATTAATTAGAGTTTGAAAATCTAAAAATTGAATTGGATAATAATTGGATACTTTTTCAAAACTCTAACTATATCTGGACACTTGATTGGAGAACTTAGGTTTCTTGTTTTTTTAGATAGAGTTTTCGATTTCCTCACTAACTTAGACTTAATCTTTGATAGAGTTTTGATTAACTTGGTTCTCTTTTGTATTTTATTATCTCTTTTTCTAGATATGATAAGATAGAGTTTTTAGGATAAGAGTTTGATTTGGTTTGCTAACTTAGGATTTACTAATAAAAGTTTCTTTTGGATAGGTTACCTTGCTAAAAGGAGAGTTGCACAAAAACAGGGAACTACGTGGATTTGCTCTAAGCAAAGAAGTTGCTCACAGAAGTCCAAAAATTTAAAATTGCTTGCAATAATTTGCTTTAAAAAAAAAAGAAATAAGCTTGCGATAAGATTTGCATAGATCCATTGTAAGATCTTCTATCCTTAATGTAGGAATCTTTACCTACAAGTGGGCTTGATTGATTAAATTTCTGCAAATTGTGAGTTATTGCTTGGCACACAAATTAAATTAGACCCACATATTTAATCAAGGGCAATCTACCCAAAAATGATAAAGGACTGAATTTCATCACTAGATTCTTGCCCAATTAGATTTAACCACCTCTCACATACAACCTAACCATTAATTAAAATCAAGTAGGAACGAGACCTTAGGAATTTGAGCTCATTAGGACGAAGACCACCAAAGGTTACACCAGTTGCACTCTTTGATTAAGTCAATGTTTAGGTAAATCTTGTCCCTATAAGAAATGGTGGCAATCTTTGTTCTAGGATTTTGGTTATTAAGCGGGACCTTGCCAAGCGCATTATGACTCCACCACTAATCCTGGGGACTTACCTGGTCGATTTTTAGAGGCCTAGGTGCACTCTTCAAACCAGTTAGGCTGTCTAGAGATTAGGTGAACCTACTAGAAATTTTTGTGTGCCCTAGTCTTCGCTTAATTGCTTGTACATTATATTAGAATCATTGGACCTTGCATATAGATTAACTTGAACCTGGTGCATGCTATCTAGACCTGAGAGAGAAAAGTTTTGGAAACGTAAGAACAAAATGTTTATTGGTATAGAGCCCGAATTAGCCTTAACTGTTGTAGGAAAGTCTTCAATTTTTAAAAAAAACTTTTAAGATGGCTGATCAAGGGGACCCCGCCCATGACTTTGAAGGACTTTGCCTCAGACCAATGCTACCTTTGAGCTAAAATTTGGTATAATCCAAATGCGCTTCCAGTATTCCATAGGCTAGACCAGAAAAACTCATGTCAACATGTTAGAGAATTTGAAGAATAAAACATATGACTGAGGATGCCCTAAAGCTTAGGTTATTCCCATTTTTGTTGAAGGAGAAGGCTAGAGCCAAACTTCAACCCTAACCCACTAACGCAGAGGGTTGATTCTTTAGAAGAAGCCATAAAACTTATGTTGTTCAATTTCAGCAGAGCACTACTCGACTTTTGAGTATGGTCCGTTGCAAAATTGGAATACCAAATGGGCCAGCGAGCCAATTCCTTGAGTACTAGAAATAATGAAACCTTCCCTATTCGACCAGAACCCGATCCCAACGGCCAAATTGCTCATGACACCAAAGGAAAAGGCCCAGAGCCAGTCAAATCCATAATCACCCTTTGGACAGATAGACAAATTGATACCAAACAACTATCACACACTAAATCCATAATCACCCTTAGGACAGGTAGACAGATTGATACCAAACAACTATCACACACTAAATCCATAATCACCCTTAGAACAGGTAGGTAGATTAAAAAGGCCCAGAACTGTCATTCAACTTAAACCCTGACTTTCAACAGTTCAGCCGCCATCAAACACCTATAGATGTATTGACTGTTCAAACACCGAACAGGTCCCTGTATTCTTTAAAGCTCATGGGTGTACTCAGGGTGTAACTGGAATGGGCAGGAATCATGGGAATGGAATTCACTGAGCTGGGAAATAAACTGGGTTGAGAAAAGACATAACAAACAGACATTTTCCGCAAAAGTTTCCATCTGCTAGTGAATCAATAAAAAAATGGTTTGGAGAATCATTTTAGCATTTAAGAGAATTTATCTCAATGTCACACACTAAATTTAGGACTCGAATTTCTCATCTGCCAAATATCTGAAATTCCAGTGTCAGATTTTTCCTCCTTGAATTCTACAAGCAGAAACTTTTCCCACTCGAAAATAAAATAAACATGGGAAAATGAAGAAAAAAATCACATTTTCGGTGCTAGATTTTTATTGAAATGGAATATCATGACAAAATGTTAGTATTCATTTTACCCCAAAATATCACCAAAGGCGAGAAGGGGTGAAACCATCATCAATTTCTTGCTGGTAGGCGATCAGTTTTCCCCAAAGAAATTGGAGAACGCTTATTAGTACTAGATTGGGTCTGTGATGACTGGAGAGCTGTATCCTGTTTCTCTCCAATGTCGCTTTCATGCTGGGGTTTTAAGGGACCACCCGATTCTGGGCGAGCCTGAGAATGTGGCTTCTCAGGAGGCAAAATACGAAGCAAAAACCTATGAATCATCTCAAAACTCGTAAATGTAATAACAGCAGCTGGGGTAGTTCTCAACAGATTAGTGGCACAGCCACGGTAAAAGCCGGCAATGCCTTCTTTCTGGAAAACCCTCTTGACACAATCGATAACACCGGTGTAATGGGTCTCGGAGTTGCGAAGTTGGCCCTGCTCTTGCAGCCTAGATCGTACAACCTGACCGGATAAATCAGATCACAAATTAGTAAAGAGAAACCGAAAACTTAAGCTCAAGAAAACCTTACAGTAAACGGAACTCTCACATTCAACAAGACTTCAAATGGATAAATGCACTCTTTCAAAAAAATTTGGAACCACCAGTGACGAAACACTTAAAAACATGTATGTCACAGATTCCATCAAACAGAATGCGATCATAGAAGAAAATAAATGCAAAGAACAATGTAACTAACACCTTGCCAACATTGATCCAGTACATGACTACAGCAATATAAGCTTTCGACATCCCAATTATAGGGGATTTTTTCTTCTCTTATGGGAGCCCTTTGGCCCACGTTTTCTTCTCCTCTTCTTAATACAAATTTTACCTAAGAAGCATGGACACCTCTCCAGGGTTGGCGTGTCAATGTCCAACACGTGTTGGACACCGACACGCCCGAACACGTGTCCGACACGCAAAAATGGTGTCCTACTTATTATCTTGTATTTTATTTCCCAAACACGCAGGGGACACGCTGGCTATTTTAGTTGGAGAAAAGTATTAAAATTATAATAAAGAAAAGAGAAGGGGCCGTTTGTAAGAAAAATCTCTTATAGTTGGAAAAAAAAAAGGAAGATAAGGCAGAGGGTAGGACTTTAAATTAGAAAAAAAAAAAGAGGAAAGTTTTGTATTGCTATTTGATATGTTTGTTAGTTGGTACAGTAGTACACTAATACTTGAATTTTTATTTATTTGATTGCTAAATTGATTACAAAGTTAAAATGACACTATCTTTTAGTATATGATTAGATATATTATTATTATTAAATATTAACGTGTCCCCGACGTGTCCGTGTCCTACTTTTTTGAGAAATGCTGTGTCGGCGTATCCGTGTCATGTCGTGTCTGAGTCCCGTGTCCGTGCTGCTTTGAATTTTACCTTCAAGAAAAAAAAATTATAGGGGATTTTTCACTGGAAGGCACAACTATACTATGGGACAATGAAGTTGGCTTATTTGAAGAGCCATGCTATCATGCATGTTTTGCCATGCATCCCGCGGGTCCCTCCAACAGTCAAGTTAGAGAAAAATAGCCTCGGTGAGAAATCACGAGATTGTGGTTAGGGTTGCAAACAAATATCAGATCATTCAATTATCTGGGATATCCAACCCCAAAAAAGGGGTTTAGAACCTTAAATTAGGTGTTGAATGCAAATCGGAACCGGATCCGGATCTGGATCTGGATCTGGAACCTGTTCCTGGACCTGGAATCAAATTGGGTTTGGGTATCCATACAGTTTCCTACCCGTTGAACCAGACCCAGCCCATTCGCAAAAGAGCTGCAGCTAGTTTTTTTCTTTTTAAATGAAAACTCCCTTGTCCCTATCGTTATTAACTACTTTTCCTCCCCCCTCTCTCGACTCTCAATCTCAGAAACTGCAAGGCCACTGCCTTCTATTTATATTATTTTCCTCCTCTCTCTTGGCACACCAAGGCAGCCCATTCTCGACCGACTCCAAGCCTGCAAGCCCCATCTTCATCTTCCTTGGGCCTTGGCTCTGCAAGGCTGCCATTAATCTTCCGCTTCTTCTTCATCATTGTCTCCAAAGCCCACGGCTTCGCTGCTACCTTTGATGTTCTGCTGCTGCTTCATCATCATCCCCACAACAGCACAACCCAATCCCTGGTGGGCCAACTTCTAGGCATCCCAAATGATCGCATCAATGGCAACACCAAATCTTGTTAAAGCAAAGGTATATCATAAATGGATCTTTGATTGTTGTTCTTTTTTCAAAGCTTATGAAAATACAACAGGGATGTTTGTTGGGTCATCGGTAATTCCACCTATTTGCTTTGTTGGTGCAAATGAATCCCAACTCATATATATTCTTTCATCATATGAAGAAACTCAAAATTTTCATCTTTGATCAATTATTTTATTAGTGAAATGAAGCTTTATGTTAACCGAAATTCGTATTTTGATTTATTTTGATATCACAATAAATAATATGCTATCTACTACTAAAAGATTCGGATAGTCGTAGCAAACAGATCTGGTAATCCCTGTTATTGTGGTATTACTCTATGGAAATCGTTGGATTTGTAGGATGAAGATGTTTGTGTATAAAGATCTTTCTCAGAAATTAGAAAGATAAATAGCACTTTTCTTCTTCATGTGGAATGTTAAATCACGTTCTCTAAATAAATTGGTGGAGAGCCATTATCCATTTGGTACCATGCAAAGTGCATTGACAGAACATACCATTTAAAAAAAAAAAAACAATGGAAAAAAAAAGGGAAAACTCAAAAACTGAATCGGAACGGGCCCAGAACTGGGTTTGGAACCAGAAATGGTTTAGGAACCAGAACCAAAACCTGAGTTAGAGTCGGATCACATTACGGATCCGGATCCCGGTCCTCAGAACTATATTTGGAACCAGGAAACAGGTTCTGAGCCAAAACCGGATCCGGATCCAAATCCATCCCGTAGAAAACAGATGCTGATATGGTTCCAGCTCAGACCCAACCCATTTGCAACCCTAATGGCGGTCTAGCCACCTTTCCAGAGTAACTGAATTTGGAAGTGGAAACAGAAGCAACAAAAAATGTGGTTGAAGAGGATTATTAAGTGATGTGCTCATTGAACACCAGAGACCAACAAAGAGACCTTGGTGGTTGAAGAACCCACAGCGGGCAATCCTGTGAGCTTACCATATTTATAGCCAATTTTAAGGGCAATGTATAAATAGCCATATTTAAGGAACCCCCTTTATATAACTTTACTACATAATATGGTTAGAGAACCACCACTCACAAGTCATTGTTGTGGAGCCTTAACAGCTGGCAACACCCCAGCAGTTGGTAAGTAATTACCTTGCTTTTACTTAGGCATAACAGGAAATGTTTCAATGTATTCGGATATGTAAGTGATGTTATTCATAGAATTTTAAAAATACCTCATGGGGGTAGGTCATTGTTGATGCAAGTACTTTTGACAATGAGGAGGCAACGGCAACATTTCCAAGACTAAGCTTGTCAACGGTTGTGTTGTCTGGGCATTTTTCTTTTAATCAGCAACAGTGAAGAATATATAGGAAACAATTAAAAATCATAGTTGGAAACTTCTAAAAATCATAATTGAAAGTACATGATTACCCCTTCTTGCAAGATAAGCTTTGATCTTTTCAAATGCTGGAAACTGGATTGCGACATGACTTACCCCTACTAACGCAGGCAACAGGCCACTGTTCATATCAAGAAAAAAAATGATGTTAAAATTGCTAACCCAAACGATCGTCTAGAATATTGAAAAAAACAATTCAACACAGGGCCTAGAAACCACAATCCATAGCCCAAGACTTATTTAGCGGTCAAATCCTGAAGTCTACGAACTGTGGGAGACAATGAGAGATCAAACAAGACACAGGGAAGTCATGTTGCAAACTCAATTGATACTTTGGCATGTGTGCAAGATCCAAGCTTCTCTATCAGGAAGGCTACATTGTTGACGCAAAAGGCAGACCGGGCAACTCATGTAGTGAGTGGTCCACAGATATGCCAAATATGAAGAATAATCAACATTTTTTGCCATCTATCTCTTGAATACACAACCAATCCAACAAATTAGAGGATCCAAGTTGCGAGACATGGAACTTAAGACCTGAATGATGAACAGATTAGGATTTACATTTTGTTATATGTACTGTGCTGGCATGGGCAGATTGCTTGAAATGGAGCTGCAAAGATTCCATTCTAAGTTCTAATTTTAGAAAATACAGACGAGCAAACAACCAACCTGTACAATCCCCGAATACCCTCTTCATGTGCAATTCTTTTCAAGGCCGAAAATATACTCTGGTAAGGCACAACTCCTGACCTTATTCCTTGTGTCTGAGGAAAAGACAAATTCATATACAAAGCCACAATCAAATTCACACAGATTAAAATGAGATCAATTGGGTATATGTAGGCTTTGCATATCTAAACACTTATATTATAGTCCAGTTTCGTACAAGCAATTAAGCACCCATACAGGTAGGCTCCAGTCATGTATTTCTCGAGAAGAATGGTCAATAATAAGACAGGAGCATATGCAACTAAACTAACTTGGACACGGAGGGTCAACCTATCCTAGGAAATGATTACCCAAAACATCCATGCAGATAATTTATTAGTCACTTGACACAATATAAATTTTAATGCACAAAAATATGAAAGGAAATGTCACAAGCACCCACCCAGCCATGCACACACACAAATAAATAAAGGATTAAGATAATATATATATTTGCAAGAACATGAAGGATATTTACAAGATACTAACTCGACAAAGCAATTTTTCAAAACCATCTGACCTTGCTTAAGTAGATCACTACTTGGAAGAAAATTTTCCATTAGGCAACTGAGCTGTTTTTAGCAAGTTCCTTTTGGGAAGAGGAAACCACTACCAAGAGAAACATATGGCCTCACACAACAACCATGGTACTGCAAGAACCAAAAAGTTTCTCTCCCTTATTCCTATCAGAGCCTATGATAAGTAACTAGAACAAAGAAAATTTTGTGGCTAAAGATCCCACAGTATGATTCTACAGGGTAGCAATATATATTCTATTGCATAAGCATACCCATTACGAACAGCGGAATAGTTGATAACCAATACAATTCAAAAACATGTAAAAGTCAGTCTCAACCAAAACAGTGTGGCTGCACAAATACCCAGGATTTCAAGAGCAAAGACTACAATATAATAACGTAAGCACATCAAGGCACAAGAAACAGTAATCGAAAAGATTTAAGATCGTGAGGTTACAGTAAAGGGATCACATCCAGCCTACCATAGAATGATAGATACCCAAAGAACAATATAAGAACATCTAAACATACCTGTAGTCTAGTCTTAACAACCCACAATGGATTGGTTGCAATGGCTGTCGCAGCACCAGCACCTGAAGCTGACATCATATGTGCACCCGTTGTAAGTTGACCATTTTCATCAACTACATAAAAACACATCAAAATTATAATAAAGTCAAACCAACCGGACCACCTGCTTCCAGGAAGTGAACAAATCAATAGATAATAAGTAAAGATTAAATGACACCTATCTAAAATAGGATCAAAAGAAAGAAAAACACAGAAGGCCTGAATAAAGAAACATACCGTAAAACCTATCGCGACAGCGAAGAAACCCTTTGAGTTTCTCATAAACTGTGAAGTACACCTGCATGATTTGAGAACAATGTTCATATAATCAGATGAATGTCTGAACAGATAAAACATGTTTCTTCAAACTCAAGCTTCTAATTATTGATTGCTAACAGAGAACACATCCCATTGACATCTGCAATTCATTGGTTGCTAAGAGTATGCTATGCATGTGCAATTTAAGCCCACCTCATCAAGAACAGGGTCAACATGGGTCGACTGCAGATGAATTAGCAAAGTATTTATAAACATAGTAACAGCACAAAAATAATTAAAGCTGTTCTATAGCAGCTTGTGATTGGCATCTTTGGTCTCATCGTAGTATTCTTGGAGTGTCAAGACTAGGAGCAGGCATGTGATTGATCAAGGTAGCCCTGACAAATTCAAAATCTTATTGCAGTTTCATTGAAAAAACTGGTGCCTTAAGTCTCCTGAGTCTGTTGTGCTCCAGATAAGGACCTGTATTCTGCTGACATCAGCATCGCATCAGCCTAAGCCAGTCAGCAGAGTGGTTTGACCAGATCTGACCATCCATATTTTTTTTCAAGATTCAAGGTCGATCCAAACTCCAATTTCAAATTAGTTTTCACCTGCACGGTCGTGAAGACTCGATCTACACATCAGGTTAGTCCATCCTTGAGAAAAGCATTGTGTTTTCATGTCCTTACATCCAAATCAACATGAGAACTCAAGAAGCATGCAGGTTTGCTAAAGAGGGTAATCCTACACTTATTGTACGCCGACTTCTCACTTAAAACGAGAAGGATGAAGACAAACGGACACGGACTAAAATATTCCAAACACGCATAAAGTGCTCAGGCAAGGTAGCTAATCTGGTTATTAATAATGGTAGAACGATAAATCTTGTTGCGCAAGAGGTTACCGAAAAACTTCATTGGACAACTAATAAATTGTTGAAAGCCTACAAAGTCACATGGGATAATGGTTTTGTCATTCCCGTGACTCAGATGTTTGGTATCTTTCAAGATTGGAAGCTACGAGGACGAAATTTGGTGATGTGAACCCTATGAATATCACTGATATTCTTTTGGGACAACCATGGCTTTTTGATCGGGAAGTGCACCGTGTCAAAGACAAGAACACATATTCCTTCCAGTGGAAAGGATGACAGGTTGCATTAGTTCCATTGCAATAGGAAACAACACCTCCATCTGCATCATCAACTTCCTCTGCAGAACCGAAAAGTGAGCAAAAAGAAGAAACGAGGTCATAATTGCACCAAAATAGCAACAAACAGTGAAAGGAGAAATCAAAAGAGACATTGAGGAGCAAGATCAAGGAAAGAAGGATGTCACTGCAAATACAAATGAAACAGCATGTAGCACTCCTCAAATGAATGAAAAGGAGAGGGCCGAGAGGCAGAAGATGGAGCAGGAGCACACCCCTAATTCGAATACCTCGGCAGACCGCCGAAGACGTCATCATAACCTGAAAGACCACCGTACTCAGGGCTGCTCGGGTTGTGCGAGGAGGGTCCGAACAGCCCCTAGTCGTCTCCGAGAAGGGATCCGCCAGAGGGGGTCAAATTCCATGTGGATCTCGCCGCCGCCAAGCAAGTCAATCTGGTGCCCCCGACGGATCCGATCCCAACGTTGGTGGCGGCGGCAGCGCCCTTGGAGGTGGACATGGGGGCAGATTTGCCTTGGGGTCAAAAGCCAAAATCCATGTCTAGAATCCCGAGGTGGGGGGGGGTCCGGGTCCAGTCTCAGTTGCTAGGAGCTAAGAGAGGAGGAAAATCAAGGGATTTGGGGGTGATTCTTTGTGTTTGGTCTTGGGATTTCTAGGGATTTGGTGAATGGGAAAGGGATCAGAGAAGGGAAAGATGGGATTTCGATGGATGGAACTCTCGCTCGCTCTCTTGCATAGACATTGAACTCACTCAAGAGACTTCCATTTTGCTTAGTTTTTATATATTTTTACAGTTGTAATAGGGCCCTCAAATGACCAAGAAAGTTATTAGTTGATTTTAAGTACTTAGATTTGACATTGAAGTTAATAGTGAAGTTAGAGTATTATACTTGTGCTCTGTTATGACATCTGATATTTGATGTGATTGAAAATACATTCCGTTGCAAAGTTTAATTTGACCTAATCTCATAAATGCGGAAAAATATTATTCTTGACATGAAAGACGGGCTTCATTAGAAAATATGGGTTTCAGGTTATAACAGTTTTACTGTTTTAGATCTATCCTTACTACTTCCATCAATGTCCTCCTCGGCCTACCCCTTCTCCTTGGTGGGCCATCAACTTGTATAAAAAAATTTCTTCAACAACACCGTCGCTAGCCTGCACTGGACATGTCCAAACCATCTCAAACGAGTATCTCTTAATTTATCACCTCTAAATGCCTCTGAAAGCGCTAATTTCTAATACTATTAATCTATCTTAATTTATCACCTCTAAATGTCGCTGAAAGTGCTTATTTCTTATTCTTTCTTTTCCACTTTTATCACACTTTCATCTCAACATTCTCATCTCTGCTACACTCATTTTGGACATGCGTTGCTTCTTGACTGGCCAACATTCTATCTCATAGATCATAGCAGGTCTAATCGTTGTTCTGTGAAATTTTTCATTCAATCTATGTTAATTAATGCTGATTACAAAGCACTGCAAAAGAAAGTCTTCACTTTAACCATCCCACTCTTATCCTATGTTCGACATCTTCCTCAAACTCTCCATCTTTGATAATCATCGAGCCAAAGTATAAGAACGGATCTCTTTGTGATATTGCTTCATTTGCTTGAGCTCTAATTCTATAGGAGTTCAAGCTCTTTGCACATCCCCATTGAAGTTGATATTCAAATATCATGTCTTTATACAACATATTTTAAAGCCCTTAGATTCTAAAGCCTCTGGCCATCTCTTAAGTTTTGCATTCACGTCACTTCTCGATTTATCCACCAAAATTATATCATCTACAAACAACATGCACTAAGATACCTCCTCTCGAATATGAGCAGTTAGCTCGTACATAATTACTTAAGTAGTGCAAAGAGATATGGCCTTAAAGCTAACCCCTGATGCAAACCTATGGTCACTAGAAACCGACTTGTCTCTCCACATGTATTTCTCACTCTTTAATTCCACCAAAAAAAAATTTTTTCCAATCTTCAACTCATTCAGGCTACTTAAGTCACTTGTGGGCTCATGTAAACCTCATTTTGCCTCAATTTTTCCTTTGGGCTGCAATAATGATGACAGGTGATGACACCTTAAGAGTTAAGACATATAAAATGTGCCTTGTTAAATAATCTAATAACGTTAATCAATAAACATTCAATATGACAATGAAATTTGCTACACTTTTAAGTATAGAAAAAGACATCGGGACTCATCTTGCTGAGGAGAACTGCTAGTGATCATTTCATACAACCAATTAAAAATCTCCAAAATCTATGAACTTTACCTTTACCTTTTCTAAAAAAAAAAAAAAAAAATCTTAGCAACTGGTTAAAAATAAATTAGGAATGTAATGACAGGATACAATATTAAAAAACTATACGTGAAATTATTTTGCAAATACTAAAAATTTCATATCCACAATATGGCTATAATAATTGGACGTTTTCTTGTTTTAAACAGAATCAATCAATCTCAATGAATAAAAAAGAAGTAACACTTGTAGAAACGATTACTACAAGTGTTCTGGTGTGATGTACTTAATTTCATGAGTTCAACTCCATAAACAATAAAATAAAATAGATCAAATTGTCTTTCTTTACCCCTTTTTTAACAGCTTCAAACTGTTCTACATTATAAAACATTATTGACATGCAAATGATAGAATAAAGAACTTCGATCAAGAGAGAGCTCCAAATTGTCGGTTTTATAAAAAATAAATAAACAAATAGATAAAAGATACTCACTGCCCAGTTTGGGAGTAGTGCCAGTATGGTCGGAGAGAGGCCACGATACATTCCCCTGATGCCTTCCTTTTTTATTATCTCTTCCAAGCTCGCAACAATGAGACTACCTGGTTAAAACCAAATTAAAAATATTTTCAAATCCAAAAATCCAAAGAATAAATATCTCAAGTTAAAAGACAGAACATAATCAGTAAATGGCATATGAGCTGCAAAATTGCAATTTATACTTTCAGTAAATCAAGCTAAGTTAATGACACTCACTTTCAGTATCTCAAACTAAGTTCGGATTAAAAATGGACCGTTTCAGTTAATGGCATAGAAACTACAAAATTGCAGGTGTTTCATTGTTTTATCCTTCAAATTAATTACGTAACTTATATTATCAGAAATTTCTTCCTAGGAAACCAAACACTATGGAATAATCAACTTGAGCTGAATTAGCATTCGCGAGAAACAAATGAATATTCATACTTGAAAGGTTACCTATTGGAGTGAAACAAACACCATCACAATGGCCATGTGACAAGGAGAACCTCAAACTCAAGAAATTAATAAGAAAAAAAAAAAAAAAAAAACTGGACTTGTGGGTTGTGGCCTCATGGACCAATCCAACATTCTAGATTTTTTTTATATTTTTTGCAAATTTTTTGTTGCCTAAAAATCATGCCGCATGGACCAAAACAATATCCATCTTTTTCCAGATGGGTCGATGCTCGATACACCCATTGGTACCACCAATTTTGACCATCACGATAGGACTTCAGTCAATCAATCTCTCTTTGGGTTGAATTCAAACTGAGGTTCTTTTTTCCCCTTTTTGAATGGAGAATCAAATGGAGTTTATAACTGACTGCCTAAGCCTAAGCCTGTTTTTCTAGACAAACAACTAACAAGTTGAACCTAGGCCCGTTCCCTACTAGATGGTCCAGCTACATGCCGACGCCCAACTTCCTAACACATAAGCCTAATAAGCTGCAATTGGTTCGGCTTGATCCTGGCCTAAATATCAATCTCAATAACTAAACATGTTGTGATTATGATATTTGTGGTATCCTTTTCTGCATTCTTGATCTCATTCCCCTTACATATCCTTATATTTTAGCTAAACTTATCTTCAAACCAAGCCTTCTTATTTAGGTGCTGGTGCAATAAGGACTGCATAAACCAATCTATTTGCAACAACCGGGGTGCTGGAAATCAGGTTCAGCAGCCAGACAGGGCCCAAACGGCAACAAGTTTGCTGCTATAGGGTGGGTGCACAGGGTCCTCTACTTAACCACACAGTAAGCCTGTAGGCTCCTACAAGTCTCAACGCATCCATGAATCAACCAAATGAGAAGGGAAATCAAGAGAGAATTACAACAAATGCAATCCAGCAGTGTTGACTGTTGAGCAGAAAATCACAGGACTGGTTTTCCTTGCAACACAGTTGACTCTGCCAAGGATATGCGGCACTTCAAATTCATTCTGCAAGCTGCCCTCCTCTAGAGTTTCCATTGTTCAAGTATGTAAGGACCCAAACCAAGATTTATAAAAGTGATCAGTTTGCTGGTCCAAGGGTTGCAGTACATCCTTCGTTGGTTTTAGATATTCTATATGCATTGTAAGATTTGTTTGATAATCCTACATGATCCTTGACTAGCCATCCGCATTCCATACTTCGCATGATACCTTGTAATCAATCCGTGTGCCACTCAGTAGTCTGTTGTGATTTGTATGTCTTGATTTGTCTTAGATCGATGTGTTCTACATGCATGATGTGGTGTTAGATTATATAACTTGTGTGGTATGTTAACTAGACTTGTCAACCTGTTTCGATAATCTAATTAGGAAACAAGTCACATAAGGAAGGGATCTAAAGTATGTGACTTACATTTCCAAAAGTATCTGATTGGTTCCTTGATTACATGCGATTTAACCATTGATTTAAAGACAGATGGCTTGTAGGTCCAAAGGTTTAGTGAGTTTTACACTTATTTTTTGAAGCATTACATGCACAATAAGGTTTCCTATGATACGTCTACATGATTCCCAACTTGATTGCCTATATTACCATGTTGCTCATATCATCATGAAATCATGTGCTCTATGGTTTTTAAAGGTTCACATATGCATTTGACTCTTATGTGTTATCCGCGTGTGATGTGACTTATGACCACGTGACATGATTCTTGTGATGTAAACTATCCGTGTACCTTATTGTCAAGTTCTAATGTAATGTACTTCATGTCCATGTCTGTGTTCAATGCCTATTCTTTATGTGATCCATAAGAAAGCATGACCAGATTATGGGAAACCATATGCCTGATAGGGTAGGCCACCAAAAACAGTGTTTATCGAATGTTCAATGTACATGATCTGAGAGTGAAGATAGACTACAAGAAACCATGTGTCCAATAGGGTAGGCCGTTGGAAACGGTGTGTCTATCATATGCTTGACCTATGTGATGTGAGAGCTAAGATAGACTAAGGGAAACCATGCGTCTAATAGGGTAGGCTGACGAAAACAATGTGTCTATCAAATGCCCAACCTATGTGATAAGAGAGATAACTCAGATAAGATAGACCACAGGAAACTGTGTAACTAAAGGGTAGGCTGCCGGAAATGGTGTGTCTATAGAATGCTCAGGTTGAGATCGCTAAGAAAGACTACGAAAAACCATGTGTCTAATAGGGTAGGCTGCGGAAAAAGGTCTGTCTATCAAATGCGTGAAAAGATAGACCATGGTACGATACGTGTCTAATGATGTGATAAGCTATGATAAGATAGGCCACAAGCAACCATGCATCCTAATGTGATAAGATAGGCCACAAGCAACCACAGCTCCTAATGTGATAAGATAGGCCACAGTTCGTCGTGCATCCAATATAGACTTGTGCTTGTTGCCTTTCAACATTCTGAGTTTTTTTTTATAACAGTAAATTTTATTAATCAGAGGGTAGAACAAAACACTAGAAAAAAAAACTCAAAACAAACTATACATCAAAAATAAAGAAGAACGAAACACCCCCCCTTTCCTTATAGAGCTTATCCGCCGAAACATTAGCCTCACATAACACTCTTCAGCATTCTGAGTTATTGTTCATGTTCCTTGAAGCTGCGTATGTATGATTAAGACATGATTCGAGATTCTTGTTCATGATTCCCTCCGTAGGCTCCAATCCCACCCCCCCCCCCCCCCCCTGCCCGAAGAAAGAAAACACGCGCACCCACCCCCACCCCCACCCACCCATGCACGCACGCGCGCACACACACAAAAGTCTTCAATTTGTGCAGGTTAAGTGCCAAGCCTTCGAAATTTGGGAATGTGCAGAGAGCATCAGATGATTTCTAGCAGAGTTAGAGATTTGGACTAAATTATCAGAGGACTTGGAAATTGAAATAGTTTATTCCAGTTAGCTTATTAGATGATATTTGTTCAGATAAAGTATTTAAGGTTTAAGCTTTGTCTAGTTTGGTTGTTAAAGACACACTTCTGTTCATTATCATCAAAGCCCTATGTTGGGGTCAGCAACATGAATTCTATTTCTCTATTTTGATTTATCTTGAGCCAAATCTCGGATAGATTGCACTTCCTCATATCAAAGACACGTTTGTGTTATGTAATTAAGATTTGAAAGATAGATAAGCA
This sequence comes from Litsea cubeba, assembly GCA_012931725.1. Lineage (NCBI taxonomy): Eukaryota > Viridiplantae > Streptophyta > Magnoliopsida > Laurales > Lauraceae > Litsea > Litsea cubeba. Next base: position 43,625,543 of record CM022950.1, read on the forward strand.
CTTATGTTCCGTATTATATTTGAAAAATACATTACTGATTTGACCCATGATCACATTTTGAAAAATCACGGCACAAAATTTGAGGGCCCCGAGTTTTGGATCGTGACAAAATATGCCTTCACAAAAGCGACAACCCTAGATCAAATCTACCATAGAATCCAATACTTAAGCTAATCTACACTGTTAAAGATGACTTAATAAGTCTGAAATGTCCTTCAGATAAGTGGGCCTACAGCAATCAAAAGACAGAAAAATAGATAAATGGGCTGTGGAAATAGGAGCATCACTGGGTTTGGGCCCAAGTGAGCTGGACGAAGATAAAATGGGGGCTGCTGGGCACACGGCTGGGTCTGTCGACCCCTGCTGGTCACGCCTGTCTTCTCTTCTTCCTCTGTCTATACTCTTTCATGAAACATTTGGCTAAAGCCAAATTGGGATCACCATTAGGTATTCCTTGATATAAGTTTCTTTTTTCTAGACATGAATCTTAAATTCTCAAACTCCTGACGTTTAGTCCTCGAGATAGTAACTACTAACTAATTTAAAGGTGTTCAGAATTCACGAAATTCACGTCAATCTGCATAGCACTAAGTGCTCTGGATGTTTGACTCTCTCAAATCCCAATGCCTTGCTAGATGTCATTAATCATAAAAGGATATTTTTGTTGAGCTCTCTCTGAAGTCTCATACCTCAAATGCAGTTCTAAAATGAAAAATCTCATCCAATAAGTGTTTCTATCATAATTAAGTCATTCTTACAGATGGTTGTTCATTTTTCAATAATTGTGTGGGTGATAAACAACAATTTGTATGTTCTGCATCTCCAAATTCACAATCTACTTAACTTGCACATTTAGAATTCATCATCGTCTTAGGCTTAATCCCACCGCAGAATTATGTTCATTTAAAAAATGCATATCATAAGGCTCCAAAAAATTAAAAATTTTAATTGAAGCACATCCAAACTTTTGATTGCTAAAGAAAGACATTCAACCATTTCTGTAGATGAGAAAGAAGGTTCTCTAGCATACCTCTCCGTCCAGAATGAGGCACTTGAGGCAGGCCGCGAACCTGAAGCCTCGTCTTGATAACATCTAGAGGGCAAACAAAAGTTGCAGCGATGGCTCCTGCAGTGCAAAAGCATTACAAAACTAAAAAGAGAAAATTCCAATTGAAAAGATCCAAATTTACAACCACCCCATAAACACACACAAATCCCAAATTCTAAAAGAAAAGGGAATATCATTTTTTTTTGGGGGGTGCAAATGCAGTTCTTCTTCTTCATCTTCATCTTCATCAATGGTCATCATCTAACTACTACTACCAAATTTACTACAACCCCTTAAACACACACACAAATCCCAAATTTTAAAAGAAAAGGAAAGATGAGATTTTTTTTATATAACCCACGACGTGCACGCACCTACATCGCAAGTATGTAGTTATTCTTCTTCTTCTAGATCATCTAACTACTTCTACTCATGCTACTACTCTAATCAAACAGAATTTAGAATTCAGATGCAACTAAATTCGACCCAATGTCAAAATCAAGAAGACCCAAACATCAAACCCCACCAAACCCAAATCAACTACAGGCCACCCAAATCGACAGAAAAAGGAAATTGCTGTATCTGAAATCAAATAGGAATAGTTTAAATTTCAACGCGGAGGAGCAAACCTGCGCAAGCGCCTGAGACTGCACTGCAGAGAAGATCTCTGGGAGTGGGGCCTTCGGATTCTCTACTCATTTCAGGATTCTACAGAGCAGAAAGTTGGGATCTTAGAGGTTATCAAGGGCTGGTTTTTTGTGCCTTAGGTTTTCGATGAAATGCCAGAAGAGTAATCGCATGGTCAAATGAAAGCGTATAAGAAGAAGAAGAGGAAGAAGAAGAAGACATTGAATCGAAAGAGAGTAGAAAGTGAGAAATAGGGAAATGAATGGATTTTGGAGTGGAGGAAGGGTTGTGTGGAATTTGGAAGATTGGGAGAGTTTTGAAGGGAATTGAAATGCGTGTTTTACTTTTGCCGGGCTTTAAACGGGTGGGAGACTGAGGAGGAATTAGATGCTGTGGAGAAGTGGAATTAGACTGCGAGAGTTTTTCCGTCAATGCAACCGCGTTGTGAGAAGTGGAATTAGATGCTGCGGAGGAATTAGACATTTAGGTGGGAATAGACGTCATAGGTTTCCATGGTTAAAACACAACTTGTTATAAATTGGGTTGCGTTTGGATGGTGAGGAAATCAGCAGAGTTTTCTCTGCTTTCATTTTTGTCCACCTCGACTTTTATATATATATATATATATATATGAGCATGGCTCTCCTAGGCTCAAACTTAGGATAAGGTAAATTCAAGTGTGTGGTGGGATCCACTTGGGGACCCACATGGGGATGGGGGTGGGGGGATTTCAAGGACTCCCTAAGATCTTCCTCTTTGCAAAAAATCAGCCTCAACCGTAATTTCTATCATCTCCATATGGGCACAAGAGTTTAATGGTCAACAATCCATTCGGATTGATATATAGTTAATCCAACGGTCCAGTAAATTTGAATCTTACTGAAAGTTGGTGGACATGTGCAATTTAAGGGGATCATGTGTTTGGTCAATTTGGATGGACCAAAGGTGGGCCCCACAAGCACAAGCTTACGAAATTTTTTCCCTAAGCTCGAGCTTAGGGGAGCCTTGCTCTATATATATACTAGTAGAGCACTGCACGTGCAATGCACGTGCACCAAACACACAGTTTTACTAAGAGAATTTTTAAAAAATAAAGCTCTTAAAAAATTTAGTAGAAGCTGAAATACATTTAAAAATCAAATTTCAATAGAAAATGAGTGATTGTAAATTGCGAAGCCCGTGCAATGTCCAAATACAGCGACACTACTTTATGCATTTGAAAACCATAAAATGATGATATAGTAAGAAAAATGACATCTCAAAAGACAATCGATATAGAATTTATATAACTTTTTGAGGATCTAAATCACATATTTCTAGATTTTTTATCATGAATGTATACAAAGAAATTTAAATTTACTTTATTTAACCTATAAGGTCGACTTATCAGTTACCTGTAGACTTGACCTGCTAAAGTTGGAGTCCAGTCGAAAGCATGGTCAAATTGATAACATACAGTTTTATAAAAAAAATAAAATTAAAAACTAAGAACCAGATGAGCTTACTGTTCTAACCAATTACTATGAACATTATATGTTCACAACAAAATCAGATTCTATTAAGGAAAAAAAAAATTAATTATATCCTACCAAAGGACATCAGAATAAAAAAAACTGAGGTGGTGATTTTAGTCTTAACTTACAAAGAAGAATAATATCTCACACCGACCGTCAAGAATAATGAAGTAATCTGGCTTGTCCTCAAGCGACAGGGATCAACAATGGTGGAACTATGATATGAACTCTGACGGGTAAGATTTGCAGAGCACCTGTTGATTAATATTAGTATTTAACATATGCTTTATTTTATTTTATAAGATGAACCAAAGCGACAATACCTCTCCAAGAGTCAGCATCTTCTTTTGTTTGATACAAAGTGCTATATTTTATATTATGTAAGAAAAGGAAAATACAAAGTAATCATAAAAGTTCAGTTAAATGGAAGCTCACAAATAAAGATATCCATAGGAAAAAAAATACCAAAAAACAAAAACTACAAATACAAATCTGCCAAAAGAATTGGACATTTCTCTTAAGAAATAAATTAGAATGTAACCTATGTATTCTAGATCAACTCTTATGCTTTATTCTATATGGAGGATGGGAGCACTAATCAAAGTAAGAAAAATTCGAAACAAACAAAGACAAACTGAATTTGTTGCAGCTCAGCATCAAATACTTATTTTAGTTGTTTACACTTAAAATGATAACTTCATTAAGTGACTCTCAAGTTAGTAGTAACACTAGCATAACAAGCAATTTCTATGAGATTCTCTTTTTCCTTTAAGGGTTTAGAACATTATCAAAGTTTTTCAATTTAAACCTCATGAGTAAGAGCAATAATAAATAAATATATTCATGCCCTTGAAATGCCCTTTTATAATTAAAAAAATTCACAAAAGTTGAATATTAAGAAACTAAAAATTGTACAGAATAACAATAATTTTACAATAGCAATCTATAAGACCTACCACTATATTGTATTTATGAAATTATCGTTAGTAATCACTAGTATTAGAAGAGAACCAATAATTAGTAGTAGTTATCATATTATCCAACTTGTGATTATTCTTCCAACTGGGGTGATTATTCTTCCAACTGGGGTATAAATCAAGATCGATACAACTATTATGTCAGATTGAAAACTCAATTATTCTAACTAAATAAAATACAAACAATTAGCATTGTTTCAGGTAAAAAAAAAAAAGAGAATGTTAATTCTCTTATATGTAGTCGATTTAGTATTTGAATTATAACATAACCATAATTGGCCACCAGCAACAATAACAAAAGTAGCAAGCTAGCTAATACCTTTTGTCGCGACTTTTAAACTGATTTTTAAGCTGATGGCAAAGTATTTAAAGTGCCCACAAAATTGTAAGTATTGAACACCAAAAGGTAGTAAGTAAAATACACTTGATTCCTTTTCTTTTGATCCATTATATAATACACTATTCATTTTCTTTTTAATTTTCACCCCGTCTTAGTTCAAGGTTAATTATTGAAAAAGCACATGGCATTTAAGTTTTCATAGTTAACCATGAACCACATAATGGAGTAAATAGTGCATAGTTAAAATCTTTTATTTTTCCCACCTTGGCTTAGTTTATTAACCGAGGTAGACAAAATAATGCCAAAAAAGACTAAAAGAACTTTATGAATGATAAAATCTGAAATGTTTTTCCTTTAGAATGATTCTTTAATAGCATCATATCTCAAAATTAATTTTACAAAAGACAAAAAAAAAAAAACAACTGAATAAAATTTTAAAAATTAGTGAACAAAATGATTCAACGAGAACCACGAATGATTATTGGTCTTATCCCACTCTTAAGGGGTTTGGAGGGTGACGATTGAAGAGGCATTGGTCTAAAGCGTAAGAATTTAACTAACATAAACTAAAACAGGAAAAATAAATAAAATAAAATGTCAAATTCTTATACAAATATGGATTATGTTTTTGGCCTTTTGAATATTAGCACTTGTACTGCTTTAACAAAAAGTCCTTCCCCTTCAACTCTATGGAGAAGGAAAATAGATTCTGACAGATAACGAAAAGCTTTTCCATGCCTCATAGCATCGTTCTTTTAGTTATTATCTACTTTGCTTTTCTCAACCAAGACACTTTCTATTTGAGTTTTCCATTTTCCTATCTCACATAACAAAACAGTATCAATTTTACATTTTAAATGATATGCACAAATTAATATTTCAAACATAGAGTGAGAACTAAATACAAAGTTCTACTATAATGAAACATGAAACATGCACAATTTGGAAGCCCGCAGTTGAGATTCAAGAAATAAAACAGACATATAATTAAAATTATCAGAGCACGAAGGCTATCAATGGGCCTAACTTTGGCCCAAACAGGAATGAGAAAGAAAAAATCAACTCTTCATCATCATTTTCTTAACTCTGGTTGGACCCATTTTTCTCAGAATGAAGATTTTATTGCAACATTAAAAAAAATTAAAGAATAAGACACAATCAAACGATAATAATTTCAGTAGACAGTGCTCACTTACATGTATGAAAACTCTATCCATTCCCAAAGAAGCTATTGAGTCAATAAAGAATCTGTTAAAACGCCATGTTCTTCCTTATACAATTACTCATAGAGGAAAAACCTCATACCCACAAAATTCCCTGCATTGAAAGTCTTGTAGTATCTGAATAAGAAGAATGTTAAAAGAAAATTAAAAAAAAAAGATGAAAAAAAAAAACAACATTTGAGATATTGATTTGAGATAGATTCCAATCTTATCTATATTTTCTTTTCCTTTTCTCCACCACCTTAAAAAAAAGAAACCAAAAAAAAAATTACTCGATTTATCGGAATGTATTACAATGAAATTTTATTACGTTTAAAATATCAGCATCTACTCAATAGAAGAGATTAAAAAAATCATTAGGATCGTGTGTGCCAAGTTTGGTCTACATCCGGGTTCATTTGGGTATAGTAGGGGGTAGTTAGCAATTTTCCAGAGAATTTAGGGGGCTTTTTCATAATTTTAGATTTTTAATATTACGGTATTGTTGGGTAGATATTTTTAATTCCTAAACTTTAGTCTTCTAGCTCATCTTGATACGGATCCTCAAAACCCCTCTAAATCCAAGCCTGACCCAAAGTCTATTTTAGATAAATTGGGAAATTCCCATTATGTCATCCATCCGATTCACTCTCTCTTATCTCTTTTCTTTCTCTTTCCTTTATCTCATTCTATTTCCTCCCTTACTACATCTTACTCTCTTATTATTGGGAAGGTGCGTAGTGAAACCGTACTACATCTTACTCTCTTTTATAATAGGGTATAGATAGATATAGAAATATAAGATAATATATAATAATTATACTAAGTGGGGCCCACATCTTGCATTTTATTAGACATGATCTTGTATTTTATTGGATAGGTGTGTAGTGAAAAAGTACTAATCTTACATTTTATTGGGCAGTTGTGTAGTGAAAAAGTACCACACTACTAATACTAAGTGGAGCCCACATCTTGCATTTTATTGGGCAGGTGTGTAGTGAAAAAGCACTACACTTTGCTCTCTTTTATAAGGGTGTAGATAGATATATAATAATAATAATAATGTATGGATTATATTATTATATAGGTGGGGCCCACAGAAGTTCTTCTCTTTTATAATCTTATTATTATTATCTAAGTGGGGCCCATACAAGTTATGTCATTTTTTTTCTCTTAGATGTGGGCCAGGTGTGTAGTGATTCAAAGTGCATTTTCCTCTCTTTTATAAGAGTAGAGATATAATAATAATAATATAATAGAAGAAGTGGGCCAGGTGTTTATAAGAGTAGAGATATAAGAATAATAATAATAAAAAAATATAATAATAGAAGAAGTGGGCCAGGTGTGTAGTGATTCAAAAATGTCATTCTATTCTCTTTTATAAGAATAGATAGATAGAAGATATATATATTTTAGATTCCCTTCTTGTTAGATAGGCCTGTGCCCAACTTTTTAAGACCAAGTTGCTTCATCACTCGCCGTTTATTTTGTCGTTCAATAATTTAATAAAAAATAAGGAGGGTTGATGACAGAAATAGTTTATGATCAACTTTAGGTACGTGTTGTAAAAACTTTTTTTCCGTACAAACATATGGTTGCCAATTGAGCTGCATTAAGCATAAATAATATGTAATCAAAACGCTGAAGGGTATAGCATTTAATTAAAAATAATGGAATAGAGCTACAACTCACTTTGGTTAACCCAATCAGCTGCCAAGTTGTTTAATTGTCGACGGACTGCCTTGACTGTTGTGAGAGCATTGTGATCCTCCAGCCTCTTTATCCATGTTTTGAAAAGTGGAAATTGGAAGTCTTTTCTCCAACTATCATATGATGGAGGACGCCATCCAATCGACATCCTTGAATAAGCTCATATCTACACCGGATTATCACAATTCAAATGTTAGATACCTTTAATTCACATTGCATAAAAGTTAAGAATGATTATCATTGACCTGTAAAAGTTGCAGAGGGGTGGTTCCACCAAGTAGCATTTGCCAACATTCTATATAAATTTGCAAGACAAAGGGGAGCCCACACATTAAGCTTAAATTCTTTGAACAACTCAAGTAGACAAGCAGGCCTCCTCGTTCCAAAAGTCTATGTAAAGATTTGACTGGATATCAAAAAAAAAAAAAAAAAAAAAATGAGGTAAGCCCTGGTGGTACAAATCTCATGATCTATTTAAATTTTCTTCTTCTTTTTTGACGGTTTGAAAATTTCTTCCAATCACTTAAATTTCAATGTTATGCCAACAAAGTCTAGCTTTAGACGTGGTGTATTTCCAAACAACTCCTCACATATCAGCTGTACTAAAGTGAAGGGGAACGTTCTTCCTGCTACCACCAGGCCTTCTTGAAGGCCGTAAATATAACCAACGTCCCCTAATATTATAATTGCCTCTTCGGATGGAAAAATGGAACAAATTTATCTCCAGTTGCTACCTTTCAACCAATCATGCTATTAAAGCACGACCTATCATCGTACGGTCTACTTCTGCTAGATGGTAATATTTTTTGGGGAATTTTACCAAAAAAGTGTCGGTACAGTCATTTTATACAGATTTAGTGTCAAATACACGTATATGACCATTATAGTGTTCGTACGGTGATTTTTGACTATTGTACCCCTCCCCCTTTCGAACGACATCGTCATCTATTTTCCCTTTTCTTACTTCTTTTTTCCTCATTCCCGCCAGAGCTTCTCCAGCCCTTCTCCCGCGTATTCCTCTCTCCTTCCTTCGGCTCCCAGCTCTCTTTCCCTTCTTCCTCTCCTGCTTCGCCGATCCCTGCTCTCTTTTTAGCTCTTCCTCTCCGGCTTCGACCTTCACCGTCAGAACTATCCAACCAATGGCCAGGAATCAAAGTGCAGCACCATCATATGAATAAATCAAGGGCCCAGATGATTGAGATGCTGATGATCGTTCAAGCTCGTGAACTTTTACGCTCAGGTTTCTTAATGTATATTTTTTATGTCATCTCCTGCTATTTATTCCAACACCCCACCTCAATCTATTCCCATTCAGTTGTCTAATAGTGGAGAAAAATATAAGTATTGGCTGTAATGGAAAAGAGAATGTCTGAAAAGTACAATCTTGCACAGACAACTAATCTTTTGGGAGATAAGTGGGTTTATTCTCTTTGTTCCTCTTCAATGTCTGGCAACTCTACATCCGTCTCTTGTCGGCGGAGTTGTTGGAGAAGATCTTGCATATGAAAGAGGCTTGTTGTAGCCAATAAAGGTGAGAACTTGCTTAACATAACCGTTTTGGGTTTTTTGCAACAAATTTAGACTGTGTTATGTCAGTTTTTTCTCTCTCGTCCTTGTTGCTGAGAAAGTCTTTCAACAAATTTGTTGTTGAGTTCTGTCAAATTTTTCTTTTCACTTCACGTTTATATTGCATGTTGGGTTTTCAGCAAATATCCATGTGTGAGAATTGGCTTGTACTATGGCCATTCTTACTAGAACTGATGCGCATTTAATGGTTAGTTTTTTGAAACTAAATGAAAAGCTTGATAGGCTATAGTGTCCAAGCCCCTATTGCTCCTGCCGAAGTTTCAGTAATGGTGCCGAGCCTTGCACTTTGCAGGGAAAAAAACTATATATTAAGTATTGCAATCTTGATGCCTCAAACATCAAACAGAATCTGCCAAATGTTGATGCAGCTTGTATACATTGTACCTATTTTAGCATAAGTCCCAGTTAAGTAATGATGCTGCATTCAATTCGTCCAATGGCAATTCTGCTTTTGATATATGATGATATGCATCTGCTTTTTCATTGAAAGAATAGGAAACGACAGAGGTCTTTGTTCGGGTCAAGAAGGCAAAAGGAAAAGTGTTATGTTTTGAAATTCATGTCTTCTCAGCCACCTTCGAAGTGATTAAAGCTCTAAATCACTGTGAGGAATGGTCACTGATTCTGTTAATTTGGATTGTTTTTTTTTCTTTGGGAATTGCTTATCTGTATATAGCTTACATTAATTTTGTTCCTACAACTTTTATTGTGTATGTGCATTTCATCTACTTAAAATTTATTGTTCTCATGATGATTTTGAGTGGACGGGTACCGTTCCGGACTTCAAAGCATTTATTTTAACAGCACACAATCTTTATGCTTGTTTTGAATTTTTATTTTGTGCAAGGCTACATATATGCCTTTAGTTGTCTTTGTTGACACCAAAAATGTCACTTTACCTCTTCAAGATCCAAAGAGCTGCATGAAGTCGCAACCTGCCATAAATAGGCAATGCTACTTTCAAAAAATCAAATCTTGTCAGAATCAAACAAAAACTGCAAGATTCTTCAAGACAGCTAAAAGAGGAGTACACAAGAAGTTTCGGGCCATTTCAAAATCATTTGGCCTAACTTCGCTTCTCCGACAGCCGAAAAGGAGCTCTCGGCGGCAAAAGCATCGGAGACACCAAATCTTCGATCAGAGCCGATGGATGGTCTCAAAATACTTCCAAAAGGCTCCACGTCAAGTTCCGAGTCAAACCGACAACGTTTGACCCTACATCAACCCTCGAACAGCTAAATCAAGCCTCTCGGCGGCGAGAACCACCGAGGCCATTACTCATCAGATAGAGCACATGGACGGTTTCAAAATGCTTATAAAGGGCTACACGTCAAATTTCAGGTCATTTCGACAACATTTGACCATAGTTTGACGCTCGGAAGCCAAATCAGGTCTCTCGGCGGCAAAGCTCTCCGGGACCATGGTTTCCAAGACAGAGCTTATGGATCATCTTAAAATGACTCCAATAGGTTCCCCGTCAAATTTCAAGTCAATCGGACATCGGTTGACCGCACATCAAACCGCGACATCTTCATCGCGACAAAAGCGAGTCTACTGGTAATAGGGACCCAAACGGCTTCAAAACTTAAACAAAAGCCTATGGTTGGTCTTATTTATTGCTCAGGAGGCTTCACACCAAATTTCAGGTCATTCCGACATCGTTTGACCCAGTTTCAGCTTCTGACGGAAAATCGGCAGCTTTGCGCGACAAAGTCTTCGGCTTTCTCAGGAAATTGGAAACTTTGCAAAATAAAATGCAAGGGTTCTCATCAGGTTTCCTACAGAGAAATCAGGCCAATAAATGGTCAAAATGTCAAGAAAAAATACAGAAGAAAAAAGAATCGAAAAACAGCAAAAACGGACACAAAACGGGACAAAAAGGGGGAAAACCCCCCAGGGTCGCAGACCCCTGCGACCCTGGAGCCCGGGGTCGCCGGGAAGGCCCCGGAAACCCCGGTTTTCGCCGTTTTTTCGCGATTCGAAGCGCCCAGCCTCTGGTATTTTCCAAAATTCATACTTTTGAGACACCAAATCCTCTGACATCCATCCAAAACACGGGTCAATCATCAAGAGTATCGAAAATAGTATTGATCGCCACCCGGTCAACCAAAAAAAGTGTGCTTTCTACCCGACCGATCGAGAAATCGACAGGACAGATGGCACCGACCCGCTGTTGGCAACAAACACCTGAAATTACATGGTCATCTGATGTCAATCTATATGAAGATCCATCGATGATCATCACTAGAAGAATCCCAAAAGACGCGGCACGGCCCGCGATTCTTCAGATGCTCGGCAACCACTTAATGCGATTAATTGACTAGCTTTATTACAGTCATTAATCCATTTCTTTGGACGGACCAATCAGAAGCAAGCATCCGGGAGTTACAAGTCAAAAGATTCATGGCATTTAACCCATGAAACTCCTCCCATCATGGCGATTAAAGGCGATATAATGCCCTCAATCTCCTCCGGCCAATCAGAAGCCAAGAAAAAGGAGTTACAAAATAAAGAATTCAATTTTGTAACTCCTCCCTTTATGTAGCTTTATGACAATCAAGGCTCATAAACCCTCCTAAATGGCCACCTAAAAGCCTATAAATATGAGAGCTCTCCAAGAAGAAAAGGGAATCACAAAAAGCACAAACACACAGACAGACAAAGCACAGAAATCCAGAGAAAGAAAAAAGAGAGAAAACTCTGCGGAAGTTCTACACTGACCACCGCAACAAGGTGACAAAACTCCCTTAGGGGGGTACCCCCCCCAAGGTCCTTGCCTTCTCCTTCTGCTTCCAATGGCTTAGACATGGCTTTTTAGCCCGTCTACTTGGTTTTTTATTAGACATAGAACCTCCTTTCGGTCTTTGTCCTCTAAAAACCCGAGGTTATAGCCAAGCCAAGCGAATCAATAGCATCCTCTGTTCTCATCTGCATGGATGATGGCGAAGTCAACATATGGCTTGCGACCGTCAATCTGAACGGGTCCCCCACAATCTCCTGAGAAGTTAGATCCTCCTTTTCTTGCTTTTCATTGTAGTTTGTATTTTTTAAAAAGAGACAAAAATCACAACTCTTGTCTTTCATTATTGATAAGGATTGTAAATCGGCTATAAACGCCAAAATCGGCTATAAACACCAAAAATCGGCTATAAACGCAAAAAAAAAATCGCCTTTCACGGCAAATCAAGAAAATGTCTCTTTTCTTAAATATATGTGCAATGGAAAACTTGAAAGAAGTTGATTTCCTTTTTACTTGTGAAGGTTGATCTCCGGATCACCACTTGCAATTCCAAGTAAAATAGAAAATCTGGCACACCCACACAAAAAAAGAAATGTTGATGCACGCCCTTGCCCCCCGGTTACGAAAGGGTCGGACCGGACGGACTCCCACGTCCGCCGACCTCGGTAGCACTCGAGCAGGAGCGCGGTCCATCAGTCTTTCACATTCATCTTTTGAAAGAAATTTACAATGAATTTGACTATAATAGTTTTTTATCCAACTGCTCATATTGCGTGCTCCTATTTCCAATGGCTAGACATTGACCTTACCCAATCTGGCTATTTCCTTTTGTCCACCTTCTTACCCATCGTTGCCATGGTTCTTTTTTGGTCCCCCTCAATATATTCACTTTTTTTTATGTACAAATATTCTCGACAGTCATTTACATAGAATGTAGTGATTTCTTTCCCAATAAATAATTATGTGTAGAATATGGTTATAGATTTCCAAAAACCAATATTTTTCAATCAATTTTTCGGGTTTGGTCAGCGAATTACTAATGGCCATTTTCCCTAGTTGATAATATTAGACTCTAATAATATGGACTAACAATCAGGTTATAGCAAGGCGTTAAGAATGCTGGAAAAAACGAATTTGTTATCACACTCATTCGTATTTTGTCATATAATTGAGGTTGGAATCAATATATGTGTGAAGTCTGTAAGTCTTTCTTCATATTTTAAGCACCCAAATATATAACCATTATCCTTTTGTTGTAGGCTGCAAAAAAACTGTATGTGTATCTATAAATTACTGAAACGATATCGTTATCAGAAAAAGTGAAATAAATAGTCCTTCTCATTGTTCATCCATACGAATATAAAATCAGCAATGTTTTGTTGACGGATACCATAATTGGAAGAAGAAAATAACAAATATGGTAACGATATCGTTATCAAATAACAATTTCCTTTAGCTCAAAATTGAGTGAAATCAAGAATCCTCCTCATCGTTTATGCATCTTAATATAAAGTGACCCCTGCTGTATTGTTGGACACCACGATTAGATGAGGAAAATAAAGAGTGATGTCATTATCAAAGAATAATTTCTTTTTTGTCAATAAGCTAAGTTGATGTAAATGGTGAGTGCCTCTCATTGGTTATGTATTTCAATATTAAGTCAGCAGTGTTTTGTTCGTATGAGTTTGGTAAGCTAATTACTAATGGGCGTTTTCCCCTAAGCGATGTTTTGATATTCAAATTCTTCACAGTAACATACAAGCATTCCACCACCGTTTATGCATCTCAGTATAAAGCCAGCATTTTTTTACATTGTTGGATACCATAATATGGATGAAGGAAATAAAAATTATAGCAGCGATATCGTTATCATATGAAATTTCCCATAATTCACATTGGTCGAACTTGACTGGCTTTGTGACTCCCTTCTCGTTGTTCGTTATCATATGAAATTTCCCGTAATTCACATTGGTCGAACTTGACTGGCTTTGTGACTCCCTTCTCGTTGTTTATGCATCTAAGTTTAAATTCGGCAATATTCTGTTTGACAAAAAAAAAATTTACTTATCACAAAATGTGTTTTAGTCAATAGCATTGGTTTTGGTTTATTAGTCCTTCGGTTTTAAGTTACTGAATACTATTCATTTCTCCAAATCATATACGCATCTTCTAATAGAGTCGCCTGTGATGGGACTATTAGGAGTGAATTATGGTGGTGCCACTTATGAATATGTTAAACTGTGTTGGATTAGTGCACTTACGATTAATATTGCATACGTCTGCCAATTTAGTTAGATAGTAGTTTTGCTTATCAAGACTATATGCCTGCACTTATGATAACCCGGTCAAGTGACTGCCAATTTAGTTAGATAGCTAGTAGTTTTGCTTATCAAGACTATGTGCCTGCAGCATAATGTCCGATCGTGATTTACTAGTCATCCTCCATTCCGGTGGACAATTTGTTTGGGATAATGGAAGTCCAACTTACAATGGAGGTTCTCTAAAGATGGTGTTCTTGCAGAGATCCATAACGTTCTCACAATTGGTCCAAAAAGTCCGCGATCTCTCTAATGGTTACGAGCTAGGACATGTCCCATATATACAATACCTTCATCAGAATAGGAAAGTTTGCACTTTAGTTGGCATAACAAACGATGAGGATGTAGAGATTATGTTCAGAGCATCTGCAGTTGATGCAAGTGCAGTGTATCTATACATCCAACCAAATGCGGTTCATACAATAGATTACCAAAGTAATGAACATAGGTATGCCATGATTGGACTTGTTAACTGCAACAATGATTCATAATACTAAGCAGCTAATTTTATTTATATGCAGAATGGGATCTAGCAAAGTTGTTCGGCCTAGTAGTCCGACTTCATTTCTTGGAAAAAGGTCAGCACTGGGTTTGTTTGTAGTTATATGTTATCCTAAAGGGTCACTAATTGTATTCTTATAAATAACATTTATTTCTTTTCGTTTGTAGGGATGCATCTGGACATGTTTTTTATCAACAAGACAGAACAACCGACGTGAATATCAACGAGGATGCAAATTTTAATATAACACTACCATCTCCAAAGTTTGTTATTGATTTATTTATTAAGAATTTTTGTCTCTTTTTTTAAAAAAAAAATTTGTCATTTCGTTTTCATATTTTTGCTTTCATCTGTTCGTTGTAATTTTGAAATTCCACATCCGTGGAAATGCGTTGGACTGACTCTGTAAAGCAGCTTGTTGTTAATGATTGAATCTAGCAAAGATATGTCCTCATTGTAAATGATTTTCTCTTATTATTTTTTGAAATAATCAAGTGTCATTCCATTCTGTCAATATCAATATTTGTAATGATCACGTTTATTTATCATGCAGTGTTAACCAAACGAGGAAAGGATGTGACCTGGCAGCAATAAATGCCAACGTCTTTAGAGAATCGTGGTTGCATCATTCATGTCCTTCCGTACACCTTGGCTCCGATAGTGATATGGTGTTTCCATCTAGATGCTATACCTGCAGCTCAGAAGAAAATGGATTTGTCGAGATGGATGTTGGAATGGATATCAACCATGACAATCTAGATGCTCTGCATGTGAATCCAGAATTTCATAAAGAATGATTCCACCCCTGCCTTCGTGATGGAGAGGAAAATCCAGCTGCAAAGAATGATGTTGGCCTGGTGATTGATATTGACAATCTTGATGCACAAGGACCAGCAGGATACGACCAGGGAATTCCCAGTCATATTGAATTTAGAATGGATAAAATACAACCGCGAGGCGCCGCTTCCTCATTCCAAGACAAACCATCGAACGACTCCGAAGCCGATTATGTTGATATAGATGTCATCGTACCCGGGACTGTACAGTTTGCTCCAGATTTGAACAAGCCAACAGTTATTATCGACACCATGCAGGGAGCGGATGATTTACACATCCATACGCCACCCCATGATGATTCGCCGCACGAGATGTGGAAGGGTAGGGTGTTTAATAGCCGTGATGCATTCAAAAGCACATTGACCAAATTTGCGATGTATAAAAACTTTTGCCTGAAACCATTAAGGACTAATAGATTTGAATCAACGGCCAGGTGTAGCCATCCTACATGTCCTTAGCGCATCCACGCTTCCATTGCGGAGTCTGGTCCCCAATTTCAAGTAAGGTCGTACAATCCAAAAATATTTGTATAGGACCACTTAATGGGACGAATTATCCTCAGGCAACCTCAGTGTTGATTGCAGATTTTATCAGAGAAAGACTAAGAGTCCATCAAGACTACAGGCCAAAGGAAATTATGTGTGACTTTCAAAGGGAGTTTGGCGTTCAAATTTCTTATCGGAAGGCCCACATCGCAAAGGAAATAACTATGAAACACATCCGCGGTTCTTTCGAGGATTCGTACAAGACCCTATCTGATTATCGTTTGGAGCTGAAACGGACAAACCCGGGCACAGTTGACAACATGTGGACAGAAGACGATGGCTCCTTTCAGAGATATTATGTATATTTTGGTGGATGTGCCAGATCTTTCAAATCATCAATCAGGCCACTAATCGCCCTTGATGGGACACACCTCCAGGGTAAATACCCAGGAGCCTTACTAATTGCGGTATGTCAGGACGGTGACCATGGTCTTTTTCCACTAGCATTTGCCATTGTAGAGTCTGAGTGCTATTCGACTTGGTCGTGGTTTATGGCGAATCTGGATTTAACCTTGGAACATGTACAAAATCTTACAATAGTGTCGGATAGAATGAAGGGACTCACCAATGCAGTGAAGGATGTAATTCCAACAACAAAACACTGTTTCTGCTGCCGTCACATTTCACAAAATATTCAGGCGAAATTCAAGAATGATGGAATTGTCATGAAGTTTTGGTGCGCCACGCGTTCAATGCGCGTTTGTGAGTATGATAACTACATGGCAGAAATATTAGCAATTGATGTGGGGGCTCACGATTACATAAACGCCATCGGTCACAAACACTGGGCAAATGCATTCATAGAGGGTAAACGCTATGATATGCTAACTACGAATATTGCAGAGAGCACAAATAGCTTGTTGAAAGACATAAGAGAGCTACCCATCACACAACAGATAGAGTCGATACGGGCAAAGCTGATGGAATTTTATCAGAGCCGGCGTGAAAAAGGGCTAAACATGAATACAAGAGTCACCCCATATGTTGATAAGATCATAGCTCACGAGGCGGAAGTCTCACGGAGACTCCAATGTTGGCAGGCTGGAGAATTCGAATTCCAGGTATTGTCGCCAGAGTATACGGATGTGGTACACCTCGATAGGTTGACATGCACATGCCGCAAATGGAGATCCTTGGCATTCCTTGTTCACATGCCCTCTGTGCTCTCAAACTCAAGCGATATGATCCATATGACTTCTGTGAGCATTAGTTTACCGTGAGTGCTATCGAGCAACTTATGCTGATGTCATCCATGCCACACGTGACGGAAAACAGTGGGATCCTAGAAGTGACGAGCGTGTGGTGCCGCCAGTAGCTCGCAGACAGCCTGGAAGGCTGAAAAAATGTCGGATAAAAACAGAGGACAGGATGAGGAAACAGGTTACATGCTCTCATAACAAGAAGCGTGGTCATAATAGACAGACATGTAGAGAACCACCTCCAAGGGGATGAATAGTATTTTTCCCAATTTGGTGTAAATATTTGTCTATGGTGGTACAACATATTGATGTCATTATTTTGGATGTATCTCTCGATAATTGTGTGAGAACATCAGGTGTATATATTGATGTATAGACACAAACCATTTACGAAGTTTCGATATGATAACTTGAAAATTTTTTGTATACCTGCACCATCAATATGGAGTTTTTTTGTTATCTATAAGTTCTTTGCGTATCATTGTCTCTCTACATTTTGTTTTTTCAATCTGCTCTATGCAACTAGCTCTTTTCGTTTTTGTAATAACTCAGTGTTATTATCAGTCTTGTTTTTTAAATTGTGGCAGGTCATCCTATAAGTTTTTTGTCTGGACAGAATTATAAATTTGATATGGTGGAAGACTGTGTTCTTGTGAAATCGACTGCTATGCGTTTAACTTGACACATCCTTCAAATATTTTGTCCACTGGAATTGTTTCATACTGACCCTATGCTTTGTTCCATTCGGCATTTACGTACTTATATCCCCTCTAATACTATATGGATTCTCGTATGTTTTGAGAATTAAAACCCCTGCTCGCATGATCGGTAAGAAACATCACAAATAAGACTGCTACAATTATGCTTATGAAATGGTTACAATGAATATAGCAAATAAAAGAGACATATGGTTGATCACTTGATTGCGACGATGTCCTTATTTCATTGATGCTTAAAGAGATTTCAAGTACGAAGATTCATAATCTAATTTCACAATACAATTTATTGTTTTTAATTTTCATTTCTTTATCCTATTTATGTCACTATTCACATTTGTGTCCCTATTAGCTGGTTATTTATATATGGCAATCTGCTCTAAGTCCATACCTGTCTTCACAGAATTATAAATTTAATATGGTTGAAGAATGTGTTCTTGTGTAATCGACTGCTATTTGTTTAGCTTGACACATCCTTCAAACATTTTGTCCACTTGAATTGTTTCAAGCCGTCCCTATGCTTTGTTCCATTCGGCATTTACGTACTTCTATCCCCTCTAATACTATATGGATCCTCGTCTGTTTTGAGAATTGAAACCCCTGCTCGCATGATCGGCAAGAAACATCACAAATAAGCCTGATCTAATGATGCTTATGAAATGGTAACAATGAATATAGCAAATAAATGCGGCATATGGATGATCACTTGACGGCGACGATCTCCTTATTTCATTTATGCTTAAAGAGATTTCAAGTACGAATATTCATAATCTAATTTCACAATACATTTTATTATTTTTTTTTATATTTCTTTATCCTGATTATGTCACTAGTCACCTTTGTGTCCCTGTTAGCTCTCTTCTTTATACATGGCAATCTTTTCCAAGTCCATACCTGTCTGGACATACAAATATTGATTCCACGTATTTTCTTGAAGAAATGGTTGCTTTAAGATGCAAAAATCTTTGGATTTTATTTTATTGATATGATCATGCATGAAGTATTTTATAAACATTGTCAGTTGCTTGCAGTTAAAAAAATTACTTAGCCTTTTATCCAACTTAATCCTAAGTGTATACAATCCCACACCAGACTATCTAAACACTGGTAGGATGAAGTATCATCTTGCCTTTCAGTCATGGCATGACGCCCGCACGAGATAGAATGACATTATCAATGAATTTTTTTATTTGTGAACATCCATTCGCCGAAATAAGTCACAAACGAACAAAATAATAACTATAGTCCATGGGGAGAAAAACAAATTAAGAACAACTTCACTGTCTGGTTTACTGTATATAAACTAATTGATTGCAGCATTATATTATACCACATATTCAGGAAATGACCATAAAACAATTAAACAGTCGTTACGTATCTCAAATTCCACAATAACAAGGCTGATGAGTTGCCCCAAAAAATGTGGAAAAAATGTATGCGGTCGATTCACAATAAATTCAAGGTTAGATGGTCAGTGTCTTAGGCTAACTAAGGCTTGATCCTAGAGGAAAGTTAGGTGAAGGTGTGAAACTAGTCTTCGATGCATTGGACCTACAAGCACATTGGGATTCCTCCTACTCAGTAGAAGGTTCGAATCATCCCTTCTAGGGTTCGAACCTTCGAACTTTTTGTGATTTGGCCCAGGAGGGGAAATAATTGAAGGTTCGAACCATCTGTGTAAGGGTTCGAACCTTATTGCTCTCTGAGATTTTGGCCCATGAGGGCAAATATGTGAAGGTTCGAACCCTTGCTGTCATGGTTCGAACCTTGACATTCCCGTCTATCTGGCCCAGCATATCATTAAGGTAAAGGTTCGAACCCTTACTTTAAGGGTTCGTATCTTACTGGTCTCTGTGAATTGCCACAAGGGGGAATAGGTAATGAAGTTTCAAACCCTTAAAGTAATGGATTCGAACCTTTGTGATTCGACAACACTGATATATATATATTTTAAGCTTGTATATTTTGTCTTTGGCCATTGGTGAAGAAGTATATATCACCATCAGTTGTAAGAGTTGTGATTCTAAATAATGTAGAATCAATATTTGAACAAAATAACTCTGCTAACCCAAGAAATGTGAGCATATTGTTAGATGTAGACTGAACAATTTGACTATATTGATTTCCTCATGTTTTAAATGTTATATAGTCAAATGGATAAATTAAATTTGCAAAATCGAATATTTTTTGAAAATCAGTCCATAGGTAAGTGGTGTCAAATAATTGAGCAAATGGAAGTCCATTTTGCATCCATTCTTCAAGAAGAGAGGTGTCTTCTCTGATCTTTGTATTTATATATGTAATTTTTTTTCACATCGATATCGTATTTGCAACTACTCCTAAGGAACACCAACCAGTCCTCAGGAAATAGAGCTTTAATAAAGCCGAAATGGAAGCATCTTCGGTTTTTATTTTTACCACGCGATCCATAAGTTCCAATTTATATTTAGATATTTGGAATGCCTGTTTGTGACTTCTACGTCTTTGTTTGGCACCAATATAGTCGCAGGTGTATCTTTCTTCGAAACTTATTGATTTTTAGGGGAATCACCGATATTCATGAGCACAAACGCTTTATATATTTTCATGCCATAAACCGGATTGGTTCACATCTTACGGATAGCATATGCTTATAGTCATTGCTACAACTGTAAGCCCTACAGCACATATCTGCAAAAGTACGCCACACTTGTCGATGGAACATGCGGTCAAAAACAATAACAAATAACAATCCAATAACAATTTGTAATAAGCCAAACTGTTTCATCACCCTCTCCGGATTGTGCCGCTCCACAATCCAATAAGAAATCAAAACAGTATTTGACCGGAAAAGGGGTACATCTGCATCGTCGATATAGTCCGACATATTTTCATATTTGCTATATGGCTGCCAGATGAGCTGAAAGAACATAGAAAAATGAGTTCGTCAATAAATTGAAATATTAACCAGCTAATACTCAACAAAATAATTGAGTGTATATTCAAACAGCAGCACCGCCAATGCTTCTAGCATTGACTGATTGTTGTAAAATCATTTTTACTTACGCCATCAATTTCCATAATATCCAGACGTCGCCTGGCTTCTTCTACTTTCGTATGGAAATGATGGGACCTTAATCTGTTGTACCACGTAAGGAGAAGAGGAAACTCTACATCTGTGTCCCAATCAGTTCTCCTACGAATAGGCCTGCCAATTGTCATTCGCGAATATGCCCATACCTGGACATGGGATAAAATAATCATGTACACAATTATTAAAAAATAAAATATTAAAATGTCAAACGAACACTAGACTATTCACTCTAATCTTTTACCTATAGTAGTTTTAAAGGACCCGTTATAGTCTTTACAGGTTTTCGTTTGGCTTGGCATGTGGCTACCTTCGAAAGGCCCCTATATAGATTTGCAAGGCAGGCGGTTCCCCAAGACCGCTTCTCAAAATGACGAAATAATTCAAGAATGTGTGCTGGAGCCTTAGTACCCGAAGATGTCCAAAAAATCTGACCTGCAACGAGACAAAACAAGAAAGCACATGTCCGCCTTGCATCTTGGTCTCTTGGTCTGTTTTTGGGCATTTCCCCAAAATTGTCTCTAAGCCATGTGAACCTAATCTGGGTACCATAGCAGTCATAGTTCACATCCGGTGCCAATCCTAGCAACTCTTCGCATAATTTCACCATGGAGAAGGTATTGGCGAAGGTCCTGGAATTAACCGGAAGACCATCAATGGGGAGGCCATAAATGTAAGCAACGTCCTCCAATGTTACGGTGGCCTCCCCACTATTTAGACGAAAAGTATTTGTCTCTGGCCTCCACCGCTCTACCAAGGCAGTGATTAGGCCATGATCTAGTTCTATTTTTTTGATCTTCGCCAGCTGCTCTAACCCTGCCTGGCGAATTAGTTCCCACATTTTATCGCTTATTTCCCAGCTGTCATGGTTTGGGGTTGGGATACAATGAAGTGGGCCTGCTTCCTGCATTTAATAAATGATAGAGAATCCATCATAATTGTCATGGCATTGTCACCCAAACTGAACGATGTACGACAAATTTATACACAAATTATACTAACCTTGCCCTGCCAGATTTGTTCTGAAATATGTCTCTCTTGTTCATATAAGACTGATCTATCAAGAGGACCCACCTGAAAATTCTCAATCTAATATCCTTTTGCAACTTTAAGAAAAGCACAAAGAACATATCAAATATCGAAGACACCTTAAATGAGGTTAACATTAGAAAACACTAAATTTTGTGTTTGAGTATATGAGAGAACTTTATTTAATGATTAGAATCAGGACAAACCATTTGTTTTTGTAGGGTTGACGAGAGATGTGAGCTCGTTTATAACGTAGATATTGGATACGGAATTATTTTTTATGATTCTATACTAGCTGATATTAAGTTGAAATGTAAATTGACTCTATGAGTTATTGATTTAATAATTACAATCGATAGGTTGAATGTTGTGACTGAAAAGGTAACGATATCGTTACCAGTATGTTTTTATCTTTTTCTTGCTCTTTGTTATACAACTCTTAAATGAAGAGTAAATTCGATTGAGATGCGCAAACAGGGATCCATATCTAATAACTTCACGTTAAGATCATATTTTCAATCATTTAAACATAACGGTATCGTTATCGTACTTGTTAGATTTTTTTTCAAAAATTATGTGTACAATCACAAAGTATCAATTTAATTATGATGACATGCAAATAACTAGGTAAACTAATAAGTCTGCAACTGTTTCCTTGGAAAAAAAAATCAAACTCATCGTTTGTTTAGAATCGTACATTTTTTTTAAAATGTAATAAATAAATATTTAAAAATGTGAGATTGCTTTTGCAACCCATATTCAAGGCAATGAATGGTATTTTTGTCGGAAAAGAAAATGTGGTTGAGAACTTACAAATAATTATAACGATATCGTTATGTTCAAATGTATTCATGTTTTCGTTGTGTGGAAACGTGAGTATTTCTTAATGTTTAAACACCTCAATATAAAATATATCTTCTTTTCTTATCGATTAAAAAAATTATTAAGAAATTATAAATGATGGTAACGATATCGTTAGTAAAAATTATAGTCGAGCCCAAAAAATCAAGTTCGTATGACAAGGAAATCAACATAATATCATGTTAAGCATGTGAGTCACCCTTAATATGCCATTTTATCCCATTCTTCTTTTATTTCTTGTTCATGCTATTTTCTTTAAGGTTGATGAGAGAATTTAGCTTGTTCTTCACGTAGAGAGGGGATACTCGATTTTTCTTTTATTTGTTACTTGACAGTCTTC
Source organism: Litsea cubeba (assembly GCA_012931725.1). Classification (NCBI taxonomy): domain Eukaryota; kingdom Viridiplantae; phylum Streptophyta; class Magnoliopsida; order Laurales; family Lauraceae; genus Litsea; species Litsea cubeba. Next base: position 43,648,705 of record CM022950.1, read on the forward strand.
TTATTAATTTGAAGTGTAAATTGACTATATGAGTCCATGATTTAATGAGCCACAATCCAGAAGTTGATGTTGTTACTGAATAAGTAACGATTTCGTTACAAGAGTTTATGTTTCTTATAAACATTTTGTTTTGCAACTATTATAAATGGATGAACTACGGAATGAGATACACAAAAGGTGATCCACATGAAAGAAACTGCGATTCAGATCTAACCATCACTAGCGGAAGACATTCGTGGTTGATTTGTAACATGACAGATTTTAAAAAATCTGATTTGGGCAGCATAAATCAGCCATAGTGATCGCTTAAGAACTCCATGAATTCATGAACAATAAGTATATAATTAAAGGAGAATGAAGAAGACTATTACCTTAAAGATTTGTAGACTTCAAATCTCTGAAATAATAGATCCAAAGGGCTGAACTCAGACTTGCAATTACCAAACAACTTGCTGGAATTTTCTGCAGTAGAATTGCCTTTGATCTTCTTCTCTATCTCACTTCCAAATCTGATTGGCTAAGATGGTGGGATCTTAATCTAGGTTTCTAGATGAGTTGAGAAGTATTTTCTAAGGAAAAAACTCAGACCTTAAACTTTCTTCAATGAAGAAGAAAGCACCAAAGGGCTGGACGTGTGGGACTCGTTCTCTTTCTATGTTGGACGTCCAAGGGGAAGCCTCCTTCCTTTTTTATAGAAACTTTTGGAATCCTTTCCTAAAAAGTCATCTCTTCTAATTCTCATAGATGTCCTAAAAGGAAAGTATAATCTAAAGATTTATTTCCTTTTAGAAACACTCCAATTAGAAAAGGAAACTAAGGAACATCCCACAAACTTTGGCAATTAGTAATCCTAGTTGCACAACACTTACTAATTTAAGTTTCTAATTCAAAAAGGAAACTTTCTTATAATAATACTAATCCAAAGAGGAGTCCAACCTTCCAAGTAGAGAGACCTACTCAAAATTGGAAACCTTACCCATGGAATTCTCATTATGGACGTCCCACACACTAATGCACACCATGGCCCACTAATAATTTATCTAGAATTAAATTCATGTATGCCATCAAAGGCCTATTTGAATTTAAACTCAAAATTATTTTTTCACTAAAATAATTCAACCATATGTCATCTAAACATTTTAGGAAACCATGCCAATCTTGGAAAGTGACTAGGGAAGGGACCAAAAGACATATTTGCCCTTGGCTTCCAAAATTACAAAAATGTCCATGCTAAACCCATAGCAACATTAAGACCTTTTAACCTTAACTCATTCCACTAAAGAGTTATGGTTAAACTCCAGGGACAAATATATACTATAATAAGCTCGTCATAAAATGACAGTTGTCTTCGACCTACTAAGAGTAATGACCCGAATGCCCCTCTATGTAACATCCATAATCGAGTCAGGTTATCACATGTACTATCAACCTTCTCGATTATATCTAAACCTTAGAACTTCATATCCTTAACATAATCATCATCCGGATATCATTCTCTTCATCCAGGGAGAGACCCACAAGTTCAATATCCATATGGAACATCCATATACTAAGATCTTAGATTTTGATGATTAATCGGATAATTCTAAGGAGACGATCATTCCATCATTAGATGGCATAGATTCTTTATTGCATCTGCACGTTCCAACTGATCAAGTCCGAGTACCCAAAACACAGAGCTGTTGACCCATAAAAAGAATCTCACCCATAGTGAATTAAAGCACAAGAACTTGACTTCGTCAGTTCATCCACAAATGCTCAAGATTAAGAGCACTGGTCACTCAGTAGCTGTCACGTCCCCAAAATTTAAACCGGGGTTATACGTGAGATTAGGGCTAATTAAAACTTTTTACAACATAAGTCAAATATAACTTAGCCCCAATCGTGTCCCAATTGGATCGAAGACCGCTGTGAGGTATAAACATTTCCTCAAATACAAACAATCAATAGCGGAAGCTTAATAATTACAAATGGTATCTTAAAGATGCATAGTTTGGAACCATATTATATATCATCATTAAAGTTCAGAGTTTAAACGCTTTAAACTAAAAGTATTATTTACAACATTAGGCCACATCAACACTAAGGCCTAATCAAAGATAAACGAAAGTACAAAAGTTGAATCTATCAAGATAAGCATGAAGGCTCTCAAGTACGGGGTCAGTACGGCTATACAATGCCGTCCGTACTAAAATCTAAGAAGTCATCAGACTGATCCGCCTGTACTTCTTCCGTCGTCTCCTCCTCGATATAGAAGGGTTCGGTACCTATGCACCAAGAGTAACATCGTCAACACGATGATTGGCAAGCAATATATATACAAATGACAACAAGATATACATATCGAATCAGAGTAGACAAGAGACAAGATCAATAGAAACATATGCATTTCAGACATAAGAAATACATAGTATACGAGTCATAAACAATCTAGCAAATAGGCAAATCACACAAGCTAATACACCACGGATAGTTTCAACAAGGACCCTCCATACTCAACATGAGAGTTGTGGTAGAGTGGCACGGGATGAAAACCCGGCAAACAAGTAAGCAAGCAAGATGGATACTAAAGGCCAAACAAGATCAATAATGCAAGATGTATCCGATGGTGTACAATCCATCAAAATATAAAAAGTAGTACTGCGCAGACTTTCAAACCAAGGTCCTCACACATGTGGTGCCCCACCATGTGTTGGGCGTTGACAACTGAGTGATGCCTGACACAAGAGTCCTAGACAAGTAGGAGTGAGGAGACTAGGCTTTCTTGCGTGAACAAGATTCATAAACAATTGAGAGACTACTTTCCATCAATCAGATCAAGACTATCAAGCAAGCTTATTCAAGTATCAATACCATAGTAGTCCTCATCAAGCTTTTACGATTAAAGCCGCCTAATCTCAACACTTCCATCAATAATATACAAGATAAACAAAACATCAAGGGGATCCTAGGTCATCATCTAAGTTCATCATGTGATCCCAAACCAAAATAAGTAAAGCAATCTATAGAACATGAACATTTCATGTAGAAAGTACCCAATTGTACTATGTAGAATCGAGAACAATAAACAATCCAATCTTAGGTCAATAGTTATTACCATAGTCTCGTACAACTCTATTCAGTCAACGAAAGGAATAAGGTTCGCGATACCCGAACAAACAATCTTCGTGCATAGATATAAAAGAGGTATCCCGTTGTCCCGTACCGTTCAAGATTGATATAAGTTGAACACCGAGAAAATAGGAATAACAATGAGAAATGCATGCTCCATAACACTCCTCATATCAAGTCAAATGAGTCCATAAAGATAGCCAATGTTCCATACAAGTCCAATAGAAAAAGAGGTCAAAAGAGTCCCTCAAAAGGTCCTCTACAGTTGTCCCGGTCGACCTGGTACATCCCGGGTCGACCTGCATTAATATGCAGAAATGATGAACAGTAAAATGGTCAGGTACTGTCCGCACCTGACCCTGTGTCTTCGGTCGACCGAAGCCCTGGGCCGGTCGACCGAGTACACTACAGTTACAGAACATCAGTTCTGTAACTGATGTGTAAATGGTCTAATTCCTATCCCATAATCCCTGAACTTGTTCCCTAACATTTCAAGGATAAAACCACATCAATTCAGGTCCCATAAACCTATCAATCTATCCATTTAATTATCAATTCAATTCATTAAGCAATTAAACAAGATTATCATATTTTTAATTAAAAACAATCTAGATTAGAGCATAGGGTCATCTAGACATAATCAATCATCATTTCAAGGAAGAAACAGTATATCAAAGCATAAGTATATAGATTAACTTGCCTTAGTGATGAGCTAAACCAAAATTCAAGAGAATTAAGGAAATCTCTCTTTTTGAGCTCAAAGGGTGTAAAAGCTTCTCAATCCCAAAATCACTCTACAAAATGAATGCAATGGGTAGTAGTGAGTATTCCTAATTCATTTCTAACTAAAAGGAAGAAAATTCACCTTGGTTAAAATCTCTGGAAGCCTACCTTCCAATGGATTGTGGTTGGAAGTTCTTGAAAATTAGATAGATGGGTTCCTTGGAGTTTGAAGAAGAAGATGTGAAGCTTGGCCTATGAAGATGGAAATTCTATGGCTGTCTTTGGCAAGAAGTCAGTGAAGAGGAAGAAGAGAGTGAATAGTAGAAATGAAATGGTGATAGAGATGAAGAAATGAGTCATCCGTATGAGGTGTGGTCATAAGGGATGGGTTGAGATGAGTCATAGGATATGTATGGAGAATTATGGTTTTAGTCCTTAATTCACTTAAGTGATTATTTGGGCCTCTTCCTCGCGTCGAATCGAAACGCGATAGAAGACTAAAGTTCATGAAATGATGAGACCTATCCAATGCACCCAAATTCACAAAAACTCATAATCTCAATTAAGCCCCTGAAAACTTCCCAAATTGCAAACCACCCCCCTACTGTACCCAAACGTGCTCCGAATCACGTGAGATTTCACCCACATGATTTATACGTCAAACCCGACTCGCTAAGACTCTAAACACACTTACTAACTAATCAAGCAATTAGCTATAATTAATATAGGTTAAGGGTCGGAATGTTACATCCTCCCCCCTTGGACTATTTGGTCCTCCAAATATCTCACACACCTCTGGTAGAAGCTCTGGATACTTCTCTTTAATCTGATCCCTGAGTTCCCAAGTTGCTTCGTTCGGACTATGATGCTCCCACTGTACTTTGACCCAGTGAATAGTCCTAGTCCTCAAAACATGTTCCTTGGTGTCTATGATCTCCTTCGGCCTCTCAACAAATGTAGCATCTGGCTGGACATCTAAAGGTTCATAATGAAGCACATGGGTAGGGTCTGGTACATATCTCCTCAACATGGAAACATGAAAAACCCTGTGAACTCCTGATAATGCTGGTGGTAAAATCAATCTGTAAGCCACTTCTCCCACGCGCATATCAATCTCAAAAGGTCCGATAAATCTCCGAGTCAACTTACCTTTCTGTCCAAACCTCATAGTCCCTCTAGTCGGTGAGACCTTAAGAAAAACTTTGTCTCCAACCTTGAACTCTAAATCTCTCCTCTTGAGGTCTGCGTAACTCTTCTGGCGGTTTCTTGCAATTTTCAGCCTGTCAATGACTTGCTTCACTTTCTCACTGGTATCACTGATGATCGAAGGTCCATGAAAACTACGAACGCCAATCTCTTCCCAACAAATCGGGGTTCTGCATCTCCGTCCATACAAAGCTTCGAACGGTGCCATCCCGATACTGGAGTGATAGCTGTTGTTGTAGGCAAACTCGCACAAAGGAAGACTCTTCTCCCAGTCTTTCCCGAAATCGAGAACACATGCCCGCAACATATCCTCCATAGTTTGGTTCGTTCTTTCAGTCTGTCCATCGGTTTGAGGATGATACGCAGTGCTAAAATTTAATGTAGTACCCAAGGCTGCTTGCAAACTAACCCAAAATCTACCCACAAATCTTGTGTCTCTGTCTGATACAATAGACTCTGGAATTCCATGTAATCTGACTATGTCATCTACGTACTTGCGTGCCAAAATATCCATAGATCCTCTCATCTTCATTGGAATGAAATGAGCTGACTTGGTGAGTCTGTCGACAATCACCCAAATACTGTCATGGTTCTTCGTAGGTGGTAATCCTGCAACGAAGTCCATGGTAATGTGCTCCCACTTCCATTCCGGTGTCTTCAATGGTTGAAGTAATCCTGGAGGTCTCTGATGTTCAGCCTTCACTTGTTGACACACAAGACATCTTGAGACAAATCCTGCAATCTCCTTCTTCATGTTATTCCACCAATAAAAGTTCTTCAGATTCTGGTACATCTTAGTGCTCCCTGGATGGATAGCATAACGAGAATGGTGTGCTTCAACCATAATCTCGTTCTTCAAATCATGTACATCCGGAACACACAATCTATCCTGACAATATAGCACACCCTCCACGAGTCTGAACTCTGGTCTGTCTGATATATTATCAATTACCCTGACTAATTCAGGATCTTCTCCTTGACTGCTCTTGATTCTATCCAAAATCTCTGGCTCCCAAGTATGCATGTTTGCAATCATCACCCTTTCAGACTGAGGCTGGAATTCTATATCTAAATCTCTGAATACTTCTGTCAAAGACCATTCTACTTGTAAACATCCGATAGTTGCTTCCTTCCTGCTCAATGCATCTGCAACCACATTTGCTTTCCCGGGATGATATTTAATCGGAAAATCGAAGTCTTTGATGTACTCCATCCATCTAGTCTGCCTCATATTCAAATCTTTCTGCCCAAACAAGTATTGAAGACTCCTGTGATCCGAGTGAACCTCAAATTTTTCTCCATACAGGTAGTGTCTCCATAACTTCAGTGCCATAACCACTGCTGCTAGCTCCAAATCATGAGTAGCGTATTTCTTCTCATGCTCTTTCAGTTGTCTGGACCCGTAGGCTACTACTTTTCCTTCCTGCATGAGTACACATCCTAAACCAATACCTGAAGCATCTGTAAAAATTACAAACCCTCCGGTCTCCGTAGGTAAAGTAAGAACTGGAGCTGTAGTCAATCTAGCCTTCAACTCTTGAAAATTAGCCTCACACTGTTCTGTCCAGACAAAAGGAACATCTTTCCTTGTCAATTTAGTCAATGGAGCTGCTATGCTAGAAAATCCTTTTACAAATCTTCTGTAATACCCTGCCAAACCTAGAAAACTCCTAATTTGTGCTACTGTCTTCGGACTCTGCCAACTGACAACTGCTTCAATCTTCGCTGGATCTACTGCCAAACCTTCTTTAGAGATGATGTGTCCTAGAAAAGACACTTGTTCCAGCCAAAAATCACACTTACTTAGCTTTGCATAGAGCTGATTCTCTCTCAAGATCTGTAATGAAGCTCTCAAATGCTCCGCATGATCTTCTCTGGACCTCGAATAGACCAAAACATCGTCTATGAACACCACTGTGAACTGGTCTAAGCATGGAGCAAAGATCTTGTTCATCAAGGCCATGAATACACTCGGTGCATTGGTTAGCCCAAATGGCATCACCAAAAATTCATAATGGCCATATCTGGTCCTGAAGGCTGTCTTCTGCACATCTGAGTCCTTGACTCGCAACTGATGGTAGCCTGATCTCAAATCAATTTTAGAGAAGTATTGTGCTCCTTGCAGCTGATCAAATAATTCATCTATCCTAGGTAAAGGATACTTGTTCTTAATTGTAACCTGATTCAGCTGTCTATAGTCTATGCACATACGCATTGTACCATCTTTCTTCTTTACAAACAAAACCGGTGCACCCCATGGTGACACACTCGGTCTCACAAATCCTTTGTCCAAGAGATCTTGTAATTGAGCTTTCAATTCTCTTAGCTCCGCTGGAGCCATACGATAAGGAGCTTTTGAAATTGGTGTCGTCCCTGGCACAAGCTCAATCGTAAAATCTATCTCCCGAACCGGTGGTAATCCAGGTATCTCCTCCGGAAAGACATCCGGGAATTCACATGCAACTGGAATATCCTCCACCGCTTTGGACAATCTATCCTCCATGATAAATGCCACATAACCTTCACATCCACTCTTAATCAAACGATCTGCCCTCAAGGCTGAAATAACACTAGTGGACATGGGTCTCCGCTTACCAACGATCTCCACAATGTCTGCTAACACTTGCAATCTGATGGTCTTGTTGAAACAGTCCATTACTGCCCGGTATACGGATAACCATCCATTCCCAAAATCACATCAAAATCTTGCATCTCTAGGATGATCAAATCGGCAAATAGGATGTAAGTCCCTATCTGCAACTTGCACGCTGGAAAATAGGACTCACATCGCACAGTCTTCCCTAAGGGAGTACTAACTAACAAAATATAATGCAATGGAGCTATGTCACCCACCAAACATGCAGCAAAAATAGGTGATATAAACGAGTGTGTGGAACCAGAATCGAATAAGACTCTAGCAGGTACATCTAAGATAGAGAGTGTACCTTCCACAACTCCTCCAATATCCTCTCCCTCCTGCATATCCAAGGCATTAAGTCTACCATGCTGCTGAGGTCTCTGCTGATACTTCTGCTGTTGTCCTTGCTGAAATCCCTGAGGCCTCTGCTGTCCTTGCTGTCCTTGGGGTCTGAATTGTCCCCTGCCTTGTGGTGGTGCTGGAAATCGAAGCTGTTGCTGCTGCTGCTGTGGAGCTTGCCTCAAAGGCTGTGCTGCAATAGGTGGTCTTGGAGCTGCATTCTTCACACCTTGCCCTTGCTTCTTAGGGCAATCTTTCACTTGGTGACCTTGCAAACCACACTCAAAACATGCTCCTGACATCACTCTGCATTCAACTGACAGGTGGTTCTTACCACAATGAACACAATGAAGTCTCTGGGGTTGATCAAACTTAGGCTTCTTGCCTTGCTGCTGATACTGTGGCTGTGACTTCTGCTGCTGATACTGTTGTTGTTGTGGACGTTGCTGGTATTGCTGCTGGTATTGCTGATACTGATAGTTTGAAGTCTGGCTCTTACATTGAGTCTGAAATTGTCTGAGGTTCTGATTGTAACGGGCTTTCTCCTTGATGGATTCTTCAGCCCAATAAGCACGCTTGAGGTTTTCTTCATAGGTGGCCAAAGTAACGCTGGTCACCATTTCTTTGATGTTGGGGTTCAGTCCCCTAATAAACCTCATAACCTTATCTGCTTCAGTTTGTACTAGCGATGGTGCAAATCGGGATAAGTTAGTGAACCGCTGCTCATAAACTTGAACTGAGTCTTCTCCCTGCTGAAGAGTCTCAAACTCTGCTATCTTCAATGCTGTAATATGAGGTGGAATAAACTTAGTACGAAACAATGTACTAAAAGATTCCCATGCAGTCTCATCCTCAATTGTAACAAAAGGAGTCTTGACTGATTTCCACCACATTTCTGCTGTTCCTCGAAGCATATAAGCTGCCAGTTGAACCCGCTCCTTCCCTGTGCATTTGAAGACATCAAATATCTTCTCTATCTGTACAACCCACTCATCAGCATCAAGTGGATCTTCATTTCCATAAAATTCTGGCGGATTCCTCTTCTTAAATTTGTCAAATATATCATTAGGATCTATTGCTCTTTCTGGCATAATGACCTGTGTAGCTGGAATTGGCCTCTGTAATGCAGCCATCATCTGAGTTTGTGATTCTTGCGAAGCAACAAAGGCTTGCATCAGCTTGTTGAATCTGTCTTCCATGGAATCACGGTCATTGACATTAGCATTACTACTTTCTGGGTTACCAGTAGGACGCCTATTTCTGCCAGCCATCCTGAAACAAAGAATCGTTAGTCCTATGGGACTTGATCTAACAAACAAACTATACAATCTACAAAAGCTAAGATACCCAAAAATAAAAATCCAATCCTCACACGTCTTAGTTTCTACTTATTTTTAAATCTAGAAACCAATTATGCTCTGATACCACTTGTCACGTCCCCAAAATTTAAACCGGGGTTATACGTGAGATTAGGGCTAATTAAAACTTTTTACAACATAAGTCAAATATAACTTAGCCCCAATCGTGTCCCAATTGGATCGAAGACCGCTGTGAGGTATAAACATTTCCTCAAATACAAACAATCAATAGCGGAAGCTTAATAATTACAAATGGTATCTTAAAGATGCATAGTTTGGAACCATATTATATATCATCATTAAAGTTCAGAGTTTAAACGCTTTAAACTAAAAGTATTATTTACAACATTAGGCCACATCAACACTAAGGCCTAATCAAAAGATAAACGAAAGTACAAAAGTTGAATCTATCAAGATAAGCATGAAGGCTCTCAAGTACGGGGTCAGTACGGCTATACAATGCCGTCCGTACTAAAATCTAAGAAGTCATCAGACTGATCCGCCTGTACTTCTTCCGTCGTCTCCTCCTCGATATAGAAGGGTTCGGTACCTATGCACCAAGAGTAACATCGTCAACACGATGATTGGCAAGCAATATATATACAAATGACAACAAGATATACATATCGAATCAGAGTAGACAAGAGACAAGATCAATAGAAACATATGCATTTCAGACATAAGAAATACATAGTATACGAGTCATAAACAATCTAGCAAATAGGCAAATCACACAAGCTAATACACCACGGATAGTTTCAACAAGGACCCTCCATACTCAACATGAGAGTTGTGGTAGAGTGGCACGGGATGAAAACCCGGCAAACAAGTAAGCAAGCAAGATGGATACTAAAGGCCAAACAAGATCAATAATGCAAGATGTATCCGATGGTGTACAATCCATCAAAATATAAAAAGTAGTACTGCGCAGACTTTCAAACCAAGGTCCTCACACATGTGGTGCCCCACCATGTGTTGGGCGTTGACAACTGAGTGATGCCTGACACAAGAGTCCTAGACAAGTAGGAGTGAGGAGACTAGGCTTTCTTGCGTGAACAAGATTCATAAACAATTGAGAGACTACTTTCCATCAATCAGATCAAGACTATCAAGCAAGCTTATTCAAGTATCAATACCATAGTAGTCCTCATCAAGCTTTTAACGATTAAAGCCGCCTAATCTCAACACTTCCATCAATAATATACAAGATAAACAAAACATCAAGGGGATCCTAGGTCATCATCTAAGTTCATCATGTGATCCCAAACCAAAATAAGTAAAGCAATCTATAGAACATGAACATTTCATGTAGAAAGTACCCAATTGTACTATGTAGAATCGAGAACAATAAACAATCCAATCTTAGGTCAATAGTTATTACCATAGTCTCGTACAACTCTATTCAGTCAACGAAAGGAATAAGGTTCGCGATACCCGAACAAACAATCTTCGTGCATAGATATAAAGAGGTATCCCGTTGTCCCGTACCGTTCAAGATTGATATAAGTTGAACACCGAGAAAATAGGAATAACAATGAGAAATGCATGCTCCATAACACTCCTCATATCAAGTCAAATGAGTCCATAAAGATAGCCAATGTTCCATACAAGTCCAATAGAAAAAGAGGTCAAAGAGTCCCTCAAAAGTCCTCTACAGTTGTCCCGGTCGACCTGGTACATCCCGGGTCGACCTGCATTAATATGCAGAAATGATGAACAGTAAAATGGTCAGGTACTGTCCGCACCTGACCCTGTGTCTTCGGTCGACCGAAGCCCTGGGCCGGTCGACCGAGTACACTACAGTTACAGAACATCAGTTCTGTAACTGATGTGTAATGGTCTAATTCCTATCCCATAATCCCTGAACTTGTTCCCTAACATTTCAAGGATAAAACCACATCAATTCAGGTCCCATAAACCTATCAATCTATCCATTTAATTATCAATTCAATTCATTAAGCAATTAAACAAGATTATCATGTTTTTAATTAAAAACAATCTAGATTAGAGCATAGGGTCATCTAGACATAATCAATCATCATTTCAAGGAAGAAACAGTATATCAAAGCATAAGTATATAGATTAACTTGCCTTAGTGATGAGCTAAACCAAAATTCAAGAGAATTAAGGAAATCTCTCTTTTTGAGCTCAAAGGGTGTAAAAGCTTCTCAATCCCAAAATCACTCTACAAAATGAATGCAATGGGTAGTAGTGAGTATTCCTAATTCATTTCTAACTAAAAGGAAGAAAATTCACCTTGGTTAAAATCTCTGGAAGCCTACCTTCCAATGGATTGTGGTTGGAAGTTCTTGAAAATTAGATAGATGGGTTCCTTGGAGTTTGAAGAAGAAGATGTGAAGCTTGGCCTATGAAGATGGAAGTTCTATGGCTGTCTTTGGCAAGAAGTCAGTGAAGAGGAAGAAGAGAGTGAATAGTAGAAATGAAATGGTGATAGAGATGAAGAAATGAGTCATCCGTATGAGGTGTGGTCATAAGGGATGGGTTGAGATGAGTCATAGGATATGTATGGAGAATTATGGTTTTAGTCCTTAATTCACTTAAGTGATTATTTGGGCCTCTTCCTCGCGTCGAATCGAAACGCGATAGAAGACTAAAGTTCATGAAATGATGAGACCTATCCAATGCACCCAAATTCACAAAAACTCATAATCTCAATTAAGCCCCTGAAAACTTCCCAAATTGCAAACCACCCCCCTACTGTACCCAAACGTGCTCCGAATCACGTGAGATTTCACCCACATGATTTATACGTCAAACCCGACTCGCTAAGACTCTAAACACACTTACTAACTAATCAAGCAATTAGCTATAATTAATATAGGTTAAGGGTCGGAATGTTACAGTAGCATGAGGTGACTTGATCTCTCTCAGTGATAGTACTATTTTAGAGATCACACCTACCATGGTCCTGTTCAATGCATTGCATATGCACTAATGAGATAAATCCGGAAAAGTCCTCCCATGACTTAGGTAAGTCACCCTGAATACAAAAGAGTCTCTCACTATAACTTATACCAAGATGAAGTGCCCAGCTCCATCTCTCAGTTATGAATAAATATGTTATTTCCAGTCTCCATGAATTAGACCTATCTGTGTGTAGACACTACACACCTAATTCATTTACTAGAAATAATAGGTCTTACACAACCATACATATATACATGTTTTAAGTAGAAAAGAGTCATTCCATTAAATAACCAGTAAATATCCAGTAACAAAAGATGAGAGTGCAACTAGTGGGCTTTAGGGCATATACCAATCCCAACACCACATACAACGACATAACTTCAAGAAAATCTTTTCAACGTATTATCATAATGATATCGTTATCACACTTGATAGACTTTCCATAACCTATTCGTCTCTAACAATAAATCTTACAATATTTTTTTAATGACATGTATAAACTATGTATACTCTTAAGTTTGCAACTGATTCATGTAAAGAAATCATAATCTTCATTTGTTCACTATTGTTTCACAGCGTTAAAATGTCATACATAAATTTGTGAGCCTGACTCATTATTTAGGCACCCACTTATCGCATGAATGTCATGTTGTCTCGTTTGCGGAAAAAACATCGCAACGAAAAACATATCAAATAATTATAAAGATATAAATGAGTTTAAATCTTATTCCTTATTTCTTTGAGTTGAATAGTGGGTCTTTGTTATTGTTTAAGCACCTCAATCTAAACTTTATCTTCTTTTCTTATTGCATGCAAAAAGTTTGAATGAAGAAACTATAAATGATAGTAACGATATCGTTACCAAAAATCAATGTTATGTACAAAATACTAGTTCGCATCTGAAGATAATCAACTGAATATAATGTTAGGCATTTGAGTCACCCCTTAATACGCTGTATCCACCACTGGATTTTATTTCGTAGGCTTTTTTTTATGATTGATGAGAGATATCAGTCCCATCTATCATGTAGAGATGGGATAAGAAATTATTCTTTTTTATGTTACTTGTTAAGCTGATATTAAGTTTTAGTGTAAATCGACTCTATGAGTCCTTGCTGTAATGAGTTCATATCGAAAAGTTGAGATTTATGACTGATAAGGTAACGATATCGTTATAAGGTAAATTTGTTTCTTGACTTTATTTTGCTTTACAACTAGTACATAAGTAGTAACTTAGTGTGCCAATGCGCAAACATCTATCAAGATATGATGACATCTCTTCAATATCATCCTTTCAATATATCATCATAACGATATCGTTATGATGCTTGAATGATTTTTCATACATTTCGCATATCCAACAATGAATTGGCAATATATTTATAACGACATCCAAACACTATGTGTACTCGTAAGCTTGTAATTGACTTTTGCAATACAATCATTTAATCAAGGCGGTACTACCTGTCATAGTGTCATGCATAATTAATCTCATCAAGCCAAATGTAAGTAACTCCATATCTCCTTCCCTCATTACTACATGAAGAAACTTGGTTTTTATCTTTATCGATTACAGAACCTCCATATTATTTGAAAAATGATAAGAAATTTAAATCAAATCCATGTGCCAGACAATCAAGACACATTTCACTAGAAAGTCGTGGATGGCTATAAAACTTTCGTACTCATCCTCATGAATCGGAAAGATTTGAACTATATAAGAATAGAGGTCTTATAAATGGTGTACGATGCGTCTTTTAATTATGATATTTGATTAAGGCTTATATATGGCTTAACAATATACTATATGAGAATAATGCTTTGGATTTAGTTTGACATGATCAACCATGAATAATAAATAGACGGAATATAAGTTTTGACCTTTACAAGTTATAAACAATACTATAATGAATCCAGCCTCTCCCAATTTTATCTTTAGGAGCGACAAATGTAGAAGAATTACTAATAAGAGAATTGGATAAGATAGAAGTATCACCTATTAAGGTATGATGTGGCAACTGATGGACCAATGTCAAGACCCACAAAACACAATTATAGACCATGAAAAGTATAATTCATCAATGCGGTGTTTGGTATGCAAATGAAAAATAAATTATCAGTTATACAATGAGTCTTTATTGTTGCTTTATGAATCTCGAAATAAAGTATACACTTTTTTAGCTTTTGTCACAAAAAATTTATGTCAGAACTATACATGATGATAACGATATCGTTATCAAATAACGAAGCAATATTCAAAATTCAAGTTCGTATGAGTCGGAATTGAAGTTCGTATAATGTTAGGCATGCCTTGTTATCTCACTACGCTGTTTTATCACATTTCCTTATGTTTTATATTGTCGTTTTTCTATGGTGGGCACGGGATGTGAAAACGATGATCCTGTAGGGAGACAACCCAAATTATTATTTTTTTATCAAACAACTTGACTTCTAATATTAAGTTGTAGTGTGAATCATGAATGAATAACCATTTTCTTTTTTTTTCTATATACAATTCTTATGCTTTGGTTTGTGGCATAACTTTTCCGCAATTTTGTCATGACACTAGGTCAAGTTGCGTTTTACTCTGAAGTGGATCTCACATAACATATTAAAGAACAATATAACAAATGGTGTTTGTAAATCTTATCTTTAAAAAGTGCATTGGAGTATACTATAGTGGATTGAAAACCTAAGAAAATAAGTCCAAAGAAAAATAGACTAATACTATCCTCACTAACATGGTCATTTTGATATTGTATAACATTGCTTACCATGTACTGACCCACCAAAGAGGTGTCAAAACAACAACAAAATTAATGGTGACTTTATATTGAGATGGATAAACAATAAGGAAGACTCACTATTTCAATCAAAATGTAGTTTTAAAAATATTAAAATAACGATATCGTTACCATTATTTATAGGTTTTTTTGATCAATTTTTTTTCTACATTCATAAAATGACAATGACTTTACAATGGGGTGCATAAAAACTTGCCACAAATGAATGGGCTAAATCCCTAGATTGTCCAAAGGGCCTACGATCTAATCTAGCATAGCTTCGATGTAAACCTTACATTAAACCCTTCTTTAATCGAGCTCGTTCTGACAAGGTAATGCAACAATTCACTATAATGAACATGTAGAAATCTCACTTTACTACTCTCTCAACTGCTACTCTCTCATCTAATACGGGGATCAACTCATCTAATACGGGGATCAATGTCGATATTATTTACCCTCAAATAGAACACTGATGTTGATGGTGTAGGTGAATCTTATCCTTTAACTCCCTTATTCTATGCCCTTAATAAGATACATTGCAAAGAACTCTCATGATTTAAAAACCGAACAAACGAAGAGAAAAAATAGTCTAATAATATCATCAATAACATATAATTGAGAACATGTACACACTATTTAAACAAATCCACGCTCATTAAGGAGTTGTAGTAGTAGGGACTTGAATTTGCATTTAAGACTAAACATTATACAAGTATTAAAAGATGACGTAAGAATTATGTTCAAATAAACCCACGCGCACAACAAATATATGTAGATGGGCAACTTTAAAAAAAAAAAAAAAAAACACACATAAGAGTATCACCTAGCATTCCTTTATGCAACCATTTTTTCCATATAGACTTTATCAAAATGTAATAGATCAATTAATTAAAAGATGTTCAAGATTTGAAAAATATTTAAAGACAGGATGAAGACAATATGGAAACTTGTAAAATCCATGATCTTTGTTGCTATATGAGCATCCACAACATCTACTTGAATTAAAAACCGTATGTGTAGGAAATCAATTTCGTATAATGTTAGGCCTGTGATTTTACCTTAGTTACATGCAATGCAATGAACTATCTTGAATTAAAAACCAATCTAATGAAAAAAAAAACAATACGCTATTACTTTTATCAATAACATATCATTGAGATATTGTATCATTTTGTTCAAACAATTTAACTCCCATCAAAGAGGTTTGCTAGCAGGGAGTTGAATTTGTATTTGAGAAAAAAAAATAAGAAAAAAAAAAGAAACAAAACAAAAGGCTAGTAGACATAACCCAAGTAGTAAAACCTCACATAAGAATCATGCTGAACACAACCGGTGACACAACCGATGTAAACAACAATTATATCTAGATGGGCCAACCTGACAAAATATATATATATATAAAGACATGAGAATAAAAGAATAAAAATTTATAGACATGCACAGCCTATTTTCATGACAATTCCATAATAATCGTATCAAAGGAAAATGAATATAAGAAAAAAAATCACATAAGAATATTCTTACCATCACGCTCAAAAAAACCAATGTATATGACTAAACAAATCCACATTACATACATAATAATAAAAACAGGCCAGACTCCGCCTAGTATTGTACAAACCCTGCCCACAACAAAGGTAACCTTTGTTTTCAACCAATTTTTCAAATTACAACACTCATACAACCTGTGCTAAAATCAAGCTAGATCCCCGGTTCTTTCAATTTACACAGAAAAATCAATACCACCACTGCATGAGGTAAGGGTACAAACACAATATATATATATATATATAGATGGATGTCATAACATGACTTAGGATTGTTGGAGACAACTCCTGCATACCCCCTTGCACCTAACATAACGAAATATCCTAAATACTCATCAAATAATCTCCC
Source organism: Litsea cubeba (assembly GCA_012931725.1). NCBI lineage: Eukaryota > Viridiplantae > Streptophyta > Magnoliopsida > Laurales > Lauraceae > Litsea > Litsea cubeba. Next base: position 43,665,690 of record CM022950.1, read on the forward strand.
AAAAAAAGATGAGAAATTTATACCCAACCATAAACCTTGTAATTTGAATCCCAAGAAAGTCCAATTCCACCATTATCTCAACCTCACATTCATCATCTCTATACTCCATCTTATATCATTCATCCCTGTCACCGTTTTTTTTTTCTAATTAAAGCACTCACGCACTCGTCCTAATCCCACATAATCTACGCTAGAATCAAGCTCGATCCCTGGTTGTTTCCGTGGGGGATAAAACAATACCACCACATGAGTAAAGATGGTACCAACAAATCTTTGCCCTTTTAAAAATGGTTTTCTCCATCCAAGTGAAACATGGTGGAGATATAGCATTAGAAGATAGTATTGAATCTACATAGTGGTATTCTCTATATGAGGTAAAGGAGATTCTAGTAGTAGTCATCTTCACCTCAGCCAAGTTGGCTTTTAGAGATATTTCAAACATTCCAAATATCATAGTAAAATTCAAACACAACAAACGTGCCTCCCTGATGGACCGCGCTCCATGTGCCTGGTCCTACCGAGGTCGGCGGACGTGGGAGTCCGTTGGGTCTGACCCTTTCGTAACCGGGGGGCAAGGACGTGCATCAACATTTCTTTTATGTGGGTGTGCCAGATTTTCTATTTTACTTGGAATTGCAAGTAGTAATCCGGAGATCAACCTTCGCAAGTAAAAAGGAAATCAACTTCTTTCAAGTTTTCCATTGCACATATATTTAAGAAAAGAGAGATTTTCTTGATTTGCCGTGAAAGGCGATTTTTTTGGCATTTATAGCCGATTTTGGCGTTTATAGCCGATTTTTGGCGTTTATAGCCGTTTTACAATCCTTATCAATAATGAAAGACAAGAGTTGTGATTTTTTTGTCTCTTTTGAAAAAATACAAACTACAATGAAAAGCAAAAAAAGGCGGATCTAACTTCTCAAGAGATTGTGGAGGACCCGTTCAGATTGACGGTCGCAAGCCATATGTGGACTTCGCCATCATCCATGCAGATGAGAACAGAGGATGCTATTGATTCGCTTGGCTTGGCTATAACCTCAGGTTTTTAGAGAACAAAGACCAAAAGGAGGTCCTATGTCCAATAAAAAGCCGAGTAGACGGGCTGAAAAGCCACGTCTAAGCCATTTGGAGGCAGAAGGAGAAGGCAAGGACTTTGGGGGGGGGGGGGGGGAGTACCCCCCAAGGGACTTTTGTCACCTTGTAGCGGTGGTCGGTGTAGAACTTCCGCATAGTTTTCTCTCTTTCTTTCTCTGAATTTCTGTGCTTTTTTCTGATCTGGGATCTGTCTCATTTTTCCGATCTTCTCTGTGTTTTTTCCGATCTGGATTTCTTTGGAATGCTCTCTTATTTATAGGCTTTTAGGTAGCCATTTAGGAGGGTTTATGAGCTTTAATTGTCATAAAGCTACATAAAGGGAGGAGTTACAAGATTGAATTCTTTATTTTGTAACTCCTTTTTCTTGGCTTCTGATTGGCCGGAGGAGATTGAGGGCATTTAATCGCCTTTAATCGCCATGATGGGAGGAGTTTCATGGGTTAAATGCCATGAATCTCTTGACTTGTAACTCCCGGATGCTTGCTTCTGATTGGTCCGTCCAAAGAAATGGATTAATGACTGTAATAAAGGTAGTCAATTAATCGCATTAAGTGGTCGCCGAGCAGTTGAAGAGTCGTGGGCCGTGCCGCGTCTTTTGGGATTCTTCTGGTGATGATCATCGATGGATCTTCATGTAGATCGACATCGGATGACCATGTAACTTCAGGTGTTGGTTGCCAACAGCGGGTCGGTACCATCTGTCTTGTCGATTTCTCGATCGGTCGGGTAGAAAGCACACTTTTTTTTAGTTGACCGGGTGGCGATCAATGTTGTTTTCGATACTCTTGATGATTAACCCATATTTTTTTACGGATGTCAGAGGATTTGGTGTCTCAAAAGTATGAATTTTGAAAAATACCAGAGGCAGGACGCTTCGAATCGCGAAAAAAGGCGAAAAATGGGGTTTCCGGGGCCCACCGGGCGATCCCGGGCCCCAGAGTCGCCGGCGACCCTGGGGGGTTTTCCCCCTTTTGTCCCGTTTTATGTCCGTTTTTGCTGTTTTTTTTATTCTTTTTTTCTTCTGTATTTTTCCTTGACATTTTTTATCATTTATTGGCCTGATTTCCCTGTAGAAAACCTGGTGAGAATCCTTGCATTTTATTTTTCAAAGTTTCCAATTTTCTGAGAAAGCCGAAGACTTTGTTGCGCAGAGCTGCCGATTTTCCGTCAGAAGCTGAAACTGGGTCAAACGATGTCGGAATGACCTGAAATTTGAGGTGAAGCCTCCTGAGCAATAAATAAGACCAACCATAGGCTTTTGTTTGAGTTTTGAAGCCGTTTGGGGTCCTATCACCAGTAGACTTGCTTTTGTCGCGATGAAGACGTCGCGGTTTGATGTGCGGTCAACCGATGTCCGATTGACTTGAAATTTGACAGGGAACCTATTTGAGTCATTTTAAGATGATCCATAGGCTCTGTCTTGGAAACCATGGTCCCGGGGAGCTTTGCCGTCGAGAGGCCTGATCTGGTTTCCGAGCGTCAAAGTATGGTCAAATGTTGTCGAAATGACCTGAAATTTGACGTGTAGCCCTTTGTAAGCATTTTGAAGCCGTCCATGTGCTCAATCTGATGAGTAATGGCCTCGGTGGTTCTCGCCGCCGAGAGGCTTGATTTAGCTGTTCGAGGGTTGATGTAGGGTCAAACGTTGTCGGTTTGACTCGGAACTTGACGTGGAGCCTTTTGGATGTATTTTGAGACCATCCATCGGCTCTGATCGAAGATTTAGTGTCTCTGATGCTTTCGCCGCCGGGAGCTCCTTTTCAGCTGCCGAAGAAGCGAAGTTAGGCCAAATGATTTTGAAATGGCTCGAAACTTCTTGTGTACTCCTCTTTTGGCTGTCTTGAAGGATCTTGCAGTTTTTGTTTGATTCTGACAAGATTTGATTTTTTGGAAGTAGCATTGCCTATTTATGGCAGGTTGCGACTTCATGTAGCTCTTTGGATCTTGAAGAGGCAAAGTGACATTTTTGGTGTCAATACTCCCTTTCCAATTTCGTTGTATGAAATTTATAGAACACCTTTAAGCAACAAAATACTACAGCCAGGGTTGAGATTGATGTACTAATGTTGGAGTTTGGTATAGGAATGAGGTACTAAATTAACATATTAACACAAAGATTTGGTTTTTTTCTTTCTACTTCCAGACAACTACGACTATTGGATTTTTTTCTTTCTACTTCCAGACAACTACAGCTATTTATCTGCAAATACCCCAAACCAAATCCACTCTGCCAAACCCAACAATTCCAGCAGTCATTATAGATAATGAAGATGTATACATAATGAAGCTGAAAACAAAACAAAAAAAGAAATAGAGAGAAGGTACCAGATATAAGAGCCGAGCAAATCAACTTGGGCAACTGAGGTTTTTGTTGAAATCACAAATGGAGGATGGTCTTTATCTCAGTCAGAAATCCACCAGAGGATCCGGTCGTAAGATCTTCAGAAAGCAGGGAGAGGGTATGAAGCGCAGTAGCGGAGACGCAGGGAGAGGGGATGAAGCGCAGTAGCGGAGACGCAGGGAGAGGGGAAAGAGAATAGGGATAGGAGAGGGATAGGGACGGCAGGAGCCGAGACGCAAGGAGAGGGGAAGAGATAGCAAGGGAGCAGGGAGGGAGAGGGAATGAGCATATGATTGAGCGGAAAAGCGCGGGAAAGGAGAAAGATGAGAGGAGAATGATTTTTTAGGGCTATGAACATGACGATGTCGTCCGAAATAGGGGAGGGTAAAAGAGTAAAAATTCACAGTACGAACACCAATATAGTCATTAGCATGTATTTGACACCAAAACAGTATAATACGAATATACCAACACTTTTTTGGTAAAATTCCCTATTTTTTGTCTACGGTATATTTCTCCATGAATAACTATGAATAAATCCTCCAGAATATATATATGATTCTCTTGATGGTAGAGGAGCTTATTTGAAGCTCCATCGGGTATTCCTTTCATTCATCTGCACGTTAGCTATGAATTAATATGATAATAAACCAAGTGAGTTGCTTGGACTATTAATTTGTGGGATATCCAAATCATTAATTACAAAGAATATAGTGTACAAGCAAACGATGGTCTGTTGATAATTAATACAATTTAGGCTTAAATAATTTCCCTGATAAAATTTACAAGTTAGGCCCCATTTACAGAGGTTTACCTTTTTCAGAAAAGAAACTTATAGAGGAGGAAAAAGTGTTGAACCAAATTATACTCAGGATGGGAGTGATACCATCTGGATAAAATGGTGCAAATTGCATGATTAAAGTGAACATGTTTATTTTACAGCATGAGTTCAATGGTTCTAATGTATCTCAGGAGTTTGGCCCAACAGTTTTTGATATCCATCCACTTGATGGAGGGTCTAGGGCCAGGGACTTTTGGATCACATATTTAATGTGAGTGGCGTGGTCTGAAGAGGCTAGATCTTCCAGTGTAGACTGTCCATACAGAAAGCATCATCCGGATGGCATAATGCGATGCCGATCAACATCTTAGCAGGGCCGGCCCGAGCAAATGTAAGGCCTAAGGCGAAAATCCTAAATGAGGCTTTTTTTTTTTTTTTAATATTATTATAAATATTTTATTTAAAAACTATTATTATAAAACTTAGGCCTAAATGTAAGGCCTAAGTTGAGATGACTTCTGGTCCAAAAGAGAGAAAATGAGCAATGGCAAATTGGATGGGTAATGCCCATACTAGAGTAAAAAATACTTAAAAGCAAGATGTAAAGCCCTCAAATCCCTCCCTAATTAACTCAATCTCGTAACCAACGTCCAACAGCTCTCTCACTTTTAATGATAAATGAAAAGGTGGCAACTTGGGATGGATATGCCTTTTTTGGGAGAGAAAAAAGATATTTTTATTGATATTTTACAGGAATTGAGGCATTGAAAATTAAATTTTTAGGAGATTGGTTTTGAGGCTGATTTTTTTTTGGGGCCTGAGACTTTTGGGGGCCTTAGGAGGGTAGAGCCGGTCCTGCATCCTAGCCTAGTGGTTTGGACCTTTGCTTAAAATCATAAGGTTGTGCGTTCGAGATCTGGCGTCCTAGAGGGGGAGAGGGAGAGAGGGGATGGCATAATGCGATGTACTCCATTGCAACATGCAAAAGCAATCCCTCCCGTCTGTCTCCACGATGTTGTGTTCGAAGGGGAATTTTCCACTGCAAAATGCCAACAGCTGGGATACGAGTGATTGAGCATTACAGTATGCTGAGGGTGCCAATATCACATTTGAGCTAATACTGATATAGACAACTAAAATTTGTGTATTATATTCTAGTGGAGTTTCATCTGTGTATGGGGTTTATACACTAGTTCAAGAGGGAGACTATTGTGAACACGATATTTTAGCACAGCTTGGAAAATTGTAGTGGAGAACGTCTTCATTTGGGTCACAAGAACCCCATTCTAATGAGAATAGAAATGGGCATTTTTTTTCGCTACTGTTCAAACCCCATTTGGTGGCAGTAAGCTGATCATCAATCTAGACTGTTGGACGGCCAAAAACAAATATGCAAATCGAACGAAATACATAATGTAAGTGTGGTTTAAGTTCCATTTCAAATGGGATATCGAAATAAGGTTGCCAGATGAATTCCATGCAAAACCCCTAATTCTCGTCGCCATATAGGGCACAAACAAGATGATAGAAATAAGGAAATACCTCCATGTGCTATAGAGATTCCACCAGTGAAGAAAATTTAATAAGAAAAAAGGGCGCCAAATGAGGCTTGGGGCCACTGCGTGGGACCCCGGAAAGGAAAGGGGGACAGAGCAAGAAAGGAGGGGTGGGGTGGGGCGGGGCGGGGCCTGTTTTTGTGTATCGTCCATGATCGACGTTTTCTCCCGTAAATTTCTCTTTTTTTCCTCTCTAGACTACCAAAACCTACATGCGGGGGAATAGATCCTAGGTCGAACTCCTATTCGTTGAGGCATCCTTGTATTCTTAAATAGAGTCATCTTCTACTAAGAGGTGAGTGAACTCTTGACAAATCTAGCCCTCTCACATTCAACACACCCATTGAATTAACACTCACTCTAATTTAACAATAATTTAAATTATATTAACAGTTGAATAAAATATGCGACTAAAGAAATCAATAAACTTTAAGACCATTAAATCAATGATAGCCATGATTTGATTGAAATTATTATTATTATTTTTATCTAAAATCATATCTACAAGTTTTCCTTCTTTTGTTATTTTGGCTGGGTTACACATGGGACCCGCCCATTTATTGAAAAGCATCATTGGATGCATTTTGAATGGAATTAAATATGAGAACCACCCATTTTTGTCATTAGATGCATTTTTCGTGTTTTGGATGGAATTACACATGGGACGCACCGGTTCTCCTTCTCCTTATCATCATCATTAAAGTCTTGTCCCAACTATGATTGAATCGGCCACATAAATTTTGTTCTTCTATTCCATTCTATCACTAAAATATTGTTTTCTCATAGTTCATGTTTGTGTTGTGACAACATGGCAAAGTTACATTGGGCCCTCCCATTTATAAATTCTTGTCATTGGATGTATTTTTGTATTTTTTATGTTTAGACTGGATTGCACATGGGCCCCACCCCCATTTATTAAAATCTTCTTATTAGCTAAACTTGTGGAGTAAATTATAGGCAGTGGCTGCTCATGTGGGTGCAACAAATTCGGTGCACCTTGTAGTAGTCTTAAATTGCTTAGGGCATATTTGTACAACAAATTTTTCATGGAAATGGAAAGTTAGTTTCCTCTTGACATCATAAGTCGTGTGTTGGTGCAATGCAAACATCCAAAGAAAATGACTTATTTCAAATAGTTTTTTTTTTTTCTTGCAATACATGGAAACACAAGTGGAGATCGATACCGCCTCATATTTCTGTAAAGAGGAATACGGATTTCCTCTTCTATAGAAACAAGCCCAAGCCTTTTTTGGTAACTACACTAGGAAAGTGAAGTGAGGTGAATGATCAGAAAGAGATAATAAAAAAAAAAGGGCTCAAATAAAAAAGTTATGGATTTTTGTTATTTAGTGAAATGATAATGCAAGTTTATGATTTTTTTAAAAAGAAGATAGCTTCTCGCCATTTAGCAAAATGAAAAAGTAACTTTGTTTAAACAGTAACCACATGATTTCCAAATTATGTCACAAGATAGAGTAACTTTTTAACTTTTTTTTTTTATACTAGTAGAGGTTTTTGAGTGTTTCTTAAAATATGGTGCTTTTGTATTTGTATTTTTTAATTGTCTCTTGAAATAACCATTTACCTCACCTTACTGTAAAATAAATTTACCAAATAGGCCCAGTGGAAAGAGTTGAAGGGAAATTGCACAATAGGATAAATAAGTACTATTCAAAACACAAAATCATAAAAAGAAGTACTCTTAAACAACAATAAAATCATAACAAAAAGGTGATTTTCCTCCAATTCCCTCCTCTTTCCTTTTATTTTGATTTTACATTCAATTTTATTTTATTAAGGATTTACTGGAAAAATCCCAAAATTCAGTCATTTATCACGAAGGGTCCTCACAGATTGTGCAGCACAACATCGGTCTCCCCCCCCCCCCCCCCCCCCCCCCCCCCCCCACTTTTTTTTTTCTAGTGACAATAGCGTTGCTCGTAAAAATATATGAGATGCCATCGTTCTTCGGCTCTTCGCATGCTATTTAAGGTCACATCGTCCCCTCTTTTCCCGCTTTTTTCACACCGACTTTTCTCAAAACACATCCTTTTTCTTCAACTTTACCAAGTACTTTCCACAGCCATTTATACTCACATTTGTTGCTCATTTTGATTTCATTTTAGTGGTTGTTGGTCTCCATTTAAGAGGTTGGTGTATATGTCTACTTGTGCGGATTTACATTAAAAAATGAATAGAATGTCTCTTTTGTGATCCTTTTCCTTTTCCTTTTTAATAAGAGAAGATTGATAAGTTCAAAGACATTTATTTTGTTTATTTTGGAGCGTAAGACATAGTACCTATTTGGCGCCATTTCGTGCACATGATTGTAAATTGTTTCTAACCCTAGGCATTTTTGAGATTTTTTGAGTGTATATTGTTTTACGCCATTGTTTAATGTCTTTAGCCCTTTGCATTCTTGTACTTGTTTAGTTAATGAGGATCCTTTATTGTCTTATATGTAAGTGTTGTTAGCATTGAAAGTATATGTTGCTACTGTAATAATGCCTAAATAATATGTTCTTTTCATAATTAGGATGTCGGGTGGTGAGTTGATAGTAATTTTCCACTATAATGGAGAATTTGAGTTTGAAATGATTCGCTCGATATACAAAGGTGGAAAATAAAAGATGAGGTTCATTCAAAGCGACATAACATTTTCTTCATTGGTGAACATAACTCTTAAGGCTTCACATTGGGAGGAAACTTGCGATAACTTAACCATACATTATCTCTATTACAATGGTCACGTGTTTTCATTGGCTGCCATAGAAGATGATAGCGACTGTAGGTGCAGAAAATAATGACCCACAATAACTGGGGAGCCTTAGAGGACTTATCCAACGATGGTGATGACTGGGTACCGTCCGAAAGCCTGAAAGAGAAGAACACACGGTCAAAGGACCCTGGCCTGGGCGGCGCAAGGCTCTCCGATGCCAAAGTCAGTGGATGAACTGGAACAATGGAAGGGGAAGAAGAAGAGAGGCAGAGTAACAGCCCTCTGAGTTCTATTGTGCGTACCTTGCATGTGAAATGCAGTCCTTTTTATAGACGATTTGGAAGATATCTTGGACGATATCTTGGCATGGGTCTCATGATTCGACTGGGAAGTCATGATCAGCCCACGTTGCAATTAATGCGGTCCAATCCATCCCACTTTGCATTAAATGCGCGTCGGATCAGCCCACGTCGCATTTAATGCGCGTCTTGTTGGGCCAGATCGTATTAGACGCCTTTGGCGGTAGGGGTACCATCGGATCTGCCCTCGGGCCCTGCCCTGATGTGGCCTCAGCCGCTGGATGCCGCCATGTCAATGATCTGGCGAAGATAGTGGGCGGCTGGATGTCGCACTTGTGTTACTGGCTTGCCCCCTATTCCTCCACGTGCCTGATGACGTGGGGGATGAGGGGTGCGAGTGGAAGTCCTTTCGTGTCTCGGCTTTCGTCCCGGCTCCTTCAGCCGGGATGGAGCTCCTAGCCGAGATGGGCACATCGGGTAGCCGAGCTCGGCGCTAGTGGCCTGGAGCTGTCTGACTTCGGCTGAGGCCTCTGCCCCGCTAACCGAGGTGAGAATGGTGCCACGTGGATGGCACCTGAGAGTGCTTAGTCTCATCTGATGGCTGTGATTAGCTTAACCCTGTGTCCCGGAAATCTCCCCACACAATTGCCCCCTAGCTTTTGACCTCTTAAGCGTCCTAGCCTTTAGCGGTCGGAAGCTAGAAAACTCGTCTGGGGATACGGCGATCATTGTCTGGTGTCGTTTCAACTCTTCTGAAACAGTAATTGCTCTGTCCTATTTGTCCTGGGAAGCGAATCGACGGCTACACGCGTAGTCTCTTCACTGGTTGCGCTGTCTTATCGATGGAACGGGCGCGGATCGCGAAGTCCGTCCTTTCGAATTTCGAGAGTGGTGCGCGCCGATGGTTCCTTTTTCCATAAATAGGGCTGCCATTTCCCTTTCTTGTTTCTGATTTCCTTTCGCCTTCGCCTTCGTCTTTGATTTCTGCTCTACTGCTCGAGATTTTTCTAGCGAGGACGACCATAGGACGTGCTCGGACCTGTTCTTGAGTTGCCCCTTTGTCTCTGTAAGTTGCTTCGTGCCTCTGTCTAGCTTTTCTTTGGGGTTTTGCGACTTTTAGGGTTTAGCTTTCGCTGTCACCCCTTTTTTAGACATGGGCACCCCTAGGTTCGATTTAGATACTGAAGAGGGCATAGCCAGATTTAGGGCCGCTTTTGGTATCCCGGAGGGAGTCCTCCTCAAGCCGGCGGACTCCGTCGACTATGCCACGATACGCTGGTCCTGCGGCTGGATGCCGTTCCCTCTGATCTCTGTGATCGAGGGCGGGGTCAGATTTCCCCTGCACCCTCTACTTAGAGCTTGCCTCAGTACCTGGTCCCTTACCCCGTGCCAGCTGATGCCCAATGGCTATAAGGTCATCATGGGCACGGCGAAGCTGAATGAGATTCTGGGGACCGACCTAGGTGTCCACGATATCGAGGACACCTACGATATCTGCAAGGCTGGGGAAGGGAAATATTATCTCCGGGTGAAGCCGCAGCGAAGAGGCTTCGTCCTGGCCTTGGAAGATTCAAGTAAGAATGCCGAAGAAGCCTTCTTCTGTGTGTCGGGGGACTGGGAGTTCGGCGCTGGCGAAAGCAGGAGGCTGATGGTCCCACGTCGCCCCGGGACCGTCCCAAGTAAACATCGCTCCCTTTCTCTTACCTGTTTTGCTTGATCTCGATGAAGCCGAACTGACACCCTAATTTTTTGTTGTGCAGAGGCAGGCGCGAGGCGACGCCGAGCTGCGAGTGAAGGCTGGAGGAGGAACGCCGACGACATCAACAAGGTTGAGAGGTACAAGGGGCACGAGACCAGGTCAGCTTGGAAGCTGCTCGGATACACGCCGAGATACCGTGGTCACTACCAGAGGACCGGGGTACCCGAGGTGGACGAAGCGCACCCTGACCGTCCAACCGTCTCCGTTGCCGTGCCTGCCGGGATCCCTTTGCCCGCTCCTACTGCGAGCCGAGCTGCGTCTGGTGCCGAGGCGTCCACTTCTAGTTCGGAGCCGCCGAACCTGACGCAGATTGTGGACGCTTATTCTTCCGATAGAGAAGAAGGTATGGAGGGAAGCTCAAGGGAGCCAGTAGTGAAGGACCTGGCGGCCAAGTTCAGGCTGAGGTCCTCATCCTCTGGGGCGCCATCATCTACCAGTACCCGCTCAGCTTCGGGCTCGGGGGGTGCTGGCGCTTCTTTTGCTCCTGTCCCCGCTCCGAGCGGGGGAGTTCGGCGACGCTCGCCGGATCGCTCGAAGGAGGGGTCCCCGCCCAGGAAGAAGTCCAAGGCGGGGGAGAAGGACTTGGGGGTTGAACAGCCTCCGAAGGGCAAAACCCCTGCGCGGGCCCCCGGAGTCAAGGCTCCAACTGAAAAGAGTGCACCGGCTGAGAAGAGTGCACCAGCTGAGAAAAGCGTGCCGGCCGGCAGGCTGTCCGGCGGGATGACTCGCGAGCTCACCATCTCGGCGGGGCAAGGATCTGGGTCGTCCTCCGGACCCCGAACTGCCCCAGCGCCATGGAGGCCGAGGATGGAAACGCAGCCCGGTAAGCCTCTGAACGTCGAGGATCGGCTGCTGGGGAACGCCGATGTCATCGGGGCTCTCGCCAAGGTCTGCGCTCTGCCGCGGGACATGGAGACGCACGAGAGGTTCGATAACGAGAGCCTGATGGTCTCAGCGATTCAGGCTAACCTCCTGGTAAGTGCTTTCAGTGTTTTCTTTCCAAGTGATTTGGCTCGACTGCCCCAGCTTGACCCATCTTTCTCCATTTGCAGAACGTGCAGAGGCTCCTGACCGTGGTGGGACGGAGTGATAGGAACGCTGCACGGGTCACTCAGCTGGAGTCCGAGAGGGATAAGCTGAAGAAGGAGCTGGAGGAGCAGCGGAAGGGGATGGAGGGGCTGAAGAAGGCCAGCACTGAAGAGTCTGTTCGGCTGGCATCGGCCCTGACCGATGTCGCCGAGCTCACGTCGAGAGCTAATCATTTGAAGGGCGAGGTCTGGGCGAGAAACAAGAAGACTGCCGAGCTGGAGTCGGAGCTGGCCAGATTAAAGGCTGAATCGACGGCTGAGGGGACGAGGCTGCGCGGGGAAGTGCTGGCTTGGCGAGCCGAAACAGCGAAGTTGAAGACGGTGAACGCCGAGCTGGAGAAAGAGAAGGCTTCTCTTCTGTCCGAGGCCCAGTCCGCCTTCCAGGATGGGGTGGATCACGCCACTGAGCTGTATGAGAAGCAGGTGGAGGAGATCACCGCCATCCTGTTCGAGGAAGGATGTCTGGCCGCACTGAGACGTGCGGGGGTCCCTGAAGACCACCCTGTCTACCGGGACCTGCCGAAGTACTCGGACCCGGCTCCTGAGCCGAGCTCCACTCCTACAGCTGAAAGTGCCCCTGACGAAGCTCCTGCAGTCGTTTCTGCTCCAGACGATGCTCCAGCTGCCCCGGCCCCGAGCGATGCCCCGGTCGCCAGCGACGCTTCGGCCGTGCCCCAAGGTGAGGGATCCTCTACCCCTGCTTCGGCTGAGGTACCGGTTGAAGCCCCTTCTGCCAGCGACGTTCCAAGCAAGGTCGCGGTTTCGGCCGAAGCCACTGGTTCAGCAGATATGGTGATCGACCTGGTGGAGTCGCCGAAACCACAGTAGCCTGGCTCATTTCACTTCGCGTGGTCTTTCATCTGTAATATTTTTGCTTTCTGCCTTGTAATACTTTCTACTATCAATGAAAAACGGGCTTCTTTACTTGGATGTTTTCTCTCTTTTGTTTTTGGATGTGACATTGAATAGCATTGAATGCCTTTACTGCGACGCATGACCATCGAGGTAGAGAGAGTCATACGGTCTTCATAGCTGTCTGTACCGACTCTCCGTATTCTGGAGATCATAAATAGCAGTAAACATGGTGTTACTGCCGATGAGGGAAACAGGCGGACGTCTCCACGTGGCTCCACAGGAATCGCTGGTCAACAGGCAGGAAGGCGTGCATCCCATGTAACGCGTGGGAGACTTCGCCCGTTAACTTCCTTCGGAGATTGAGCCCTTCTTCTTCCTATAAGTAGGGGCGATAGGCTCGCCATGGGCGATGAAAAGAACAGAACTTAGGATAGTTTAAATCACATAGACGTAGGAGCCATGCCCAGTGGGTGTTCAGAAGCAGTCGATCCGGGGGGAACCCCTGCGCCTGTGGGCGGCTTTCTCCAAGGGGGGAAGCCCATCGTGGTCTGCGCGCTCTCTGAAGGAACTCCCTGTGGACCACGCGCTCTCTGAACGCGGGTTCATGGCCGGCCGTCCCTGGTCAGGTTGCAGGGGAATCCTCTACAGCTGCGGGATGGTCGGGCCCTTGGCGTCTGGCGATCCTGGAGGGTCCTGCGTCGCATCGAGCTCCCTGCGAGCTCCTTGCGCCGTGTCAGGATCGTAAGACTAAGGGTGGAGTTGAGGCCCGCTGGACCTGGGGGCTCTTCAAACTTTGGTCTCACTGACCGGAGGGTGTTGAAGAGCTCAGCGAGGTCCAGGGCCTCCGAACTGGAGGGGGTCCTGAATGCTTTGGTCTGACCAACCAAAGTGTATTATAGAGCTCTGTGAAATTCAGGATCCCTTAAAACCTCCAGGTAACGATCCGGCGTCTTCGAACCTGGAGCCTAAAGAGTCGGTGAAGATCAGAGTCTCCCAGTCTTACTTTATTTTCTGTTTTTAGAGGACTGCGATCCTCCTTTCTGTATTTTTCTTTTCTGTTCTGTAACTCTTGTAATGAAGCAGTTTGCAATGAATAAAAAGGAAGAATTTTGCGATCATTTGAATTGTGTGCAATGCCTTTTGTTTTCCCTTTTACTTTCCTCGCACTGTCTTGGAATGCCTTTGTGCTGCTTTTTCGTGCTTCAGTGCTTGCACAGTTCTTTCTTAAAAATTGTCGTTGGCCGAAATGGCTGGCTTTGGCCGAGACGAACTGCTTGTGCGCCGCGGTGGATCCAGAATACCGATGGTCTCGGCTATGTGAGCATGAGTTCGGCTACGAACCCTTGTTGGAGAGTGGGATAAATCCCTGATTTTAGGAATTCGGCCGAGTGTTCGAACTCGAGGCCTCCTTCCAGGGCTACGAACCCTTGGAGAGTGGGATAAATCCCTGACTTTAGGAATTCGGCCGAGTGTTCGAACTCGAGGCCTCCTTCCAGGGCTACGAACCCTTGGAGAGTGGGATAAAACCCTGAGTTTAGGAATTCGGCCGAGTGTTCGAACTCGAGGCCTCCTTCCAGGGCTACGAACCCTTGGAGAGTGGGATAAAACCCTGAGTTTAGGAATTCGGCCGAGTGTTCGAACTCGAGGCCTCCTTCTAGGGCTACGAACCCTTGGAGAGTGGGATAAAACCCTGAGTTTAGGAATTCGGCCGAGTGTTCGAACTCGAGGCCTTTTCCAGGGCTGTTAACCCTTAGAGAGTGGGATAAAGCCCTGAGTTTAGGAATTCGGCCGAGTGTCCGAACTCGAGGCCTTTTCCAGGGCTGTTAACCCTTGTAGAGGGGTAAAAACCCAGAGTTTAGGAATTGGCCGAGTGTCCGAACTCGAGGCCTTTTCCAGGGCTGTTAACCCTTGTAGAGTGGGATAAAACCCTGAGTTTAGGAATTCGGCCGAGTGTCCGAACTCGAGGCCTTTTCCAGGGTTGTTAACCCTTGTAGAGGGGTAAAAACCCAGAGTTTAGGAATTGGCCGAGTGTCCGAACTCGAGGCCTTTTCCAGGGCTGTTAACCCTTGGAGCCGAAGTCGATCAAAGAGAGATGACAGATTGATGACAATTAATGACAGAGCGAAAGCTACTTTCATTGATTCTGAGATTCATTACATCTTTTAGAAATAGAATTTCTTTAAGTGGGATGCATTCCACGGTCTCGGCAGTGGCTTGCCTTCTAAGTCTTCGAGCTTGTAGGCTGATTTTCCTACCAGTGAGACTACCCTGAACGGGCCATGCCAGTTCGGAGCCAGCTTCCCTTCGTTCGGTTCTCTGTCAGCTGGCAGGGCCTTCTTTAGAACCAGAGCTCCCACGGAGAATCTTCTTTCTCTGACGCTTTGATTGTATGCCCTGGCTAACCGCTGCTGATAGTCGGTCAGTCGCAGGGCTGCTGCTTCTCGTCGCCCGTCTGCCAGCTCCAGCTCCATCGCCAGGTTCGTGTCATTTCGGCCTTGGTCGACTGATGGACCGCGCTCCCGATGCCCGGGTTCCTACCGAGGTCGGCGGACGTGGGAGTCCGTTTGGTTCCAACCCTTTCGTAACCGGGGGGCAAGGGGGGCGTGCATCAACATTTCTTTTTTTGTGGGTGTGCCAGATTTTCTATTTTTACTTGGAATTGCAAGTGGTGATCCGGAGATCAACCTTCGCAAGTAAAAAGGAAATCAACTTCTTTCAAGTTTTCCATTGCACATATATTTAAGAAAAGAGACATTTTCTTAGTTTGCCGTGAAAGGCGATTTTTTTGGCATTTATAGCCGATTTTGGCGCTTATAGCCGATTTTTGGCGTTTATAGCCGATTTTGGCGTTTATAGCCGATTTTGGCGTTATAGCCGATTTACAATCCTTATCAATAATGAAAGACGAGAATTGTGATTTTTGTCTCTTTTGAAAAAATACAAACTACAATGAAAAGCAAGAAAATGAGGATCTAACTTCTCAGGAGATTGTGGGGGACCCGTTTAGATTGACGGTCGCAAGCCATATGTGGGCTTCGCCATCATCCATGCAGATGAGAACAGAGGATGCTATTGATTCGCTTGGCTTGGCTATAACCTCAGGTTTTTAGAGGACAAAGACCAAAAGGAGGTCCTATGTCCAATAAAAAGCCGAGTAGACAGGCTGAAAAGCCACATCTAAGCCATTGGAGGTAGGAGGAGAAGGCAAGGACCTTGGGGGGGGGGGGTACCCCCCAAGGGACTTTTGTCACCTTGTTGCGGTGGCCGGTGTAGAACTTCCGCAGAGTTTTCTCTCTTTTTCCTTTCTCTGGATTTCTGTGCTTTTGTCTGTCTGTCTGTTTGTTGATTGATTGATGTGTGTGTCCTTTCTTCTTGGAGAGCCCTCCTATTTATAGGCTTTTAGGTAGCCTTTTAGGTGGGTTTATGAGCTTTTATTGTCATTAAGCCGCATAATGGGAGGAGTTACAAAATTGAATTGTTTATTTTGTAACTCCTTTTTCTTGGCTTCTGATTGGCCGGAGGAGATTGAGGGCATTTAATCGCCTTTAATCGCCATGATGGGAGGAGTTTCATGGGTTAAATGCCATGAATCTCTTGACTTGTAACTCCCGAATGCTTGCTTCTGATTGGGCCGTCCAAAGAAATGGATTAATGACTGTAATAAAGCTAGTCAACTAATCGCATTAAGTGGTCGCCGAGCAGCTGAAGAGTCGCGGGCCGTGCCACGTCTTTTGGGATTCTTCTGTTGATGATCATCGATGGATCTTCATGTAGATCGACATCAGATGATCATGTAATTTCAGGTGTTTGTTGCCAACAGCGGGTCGGTGCCATCTGTCCTGTCGATTTCTCGATCGGTCGGGTAGAAAGCACACTTTTTTTGGTTGACCGGGTGGCGATCAATATTGTTTTCGATACTCTTGATGATTTACCCGTGTTTTGGACGGATGTCAGAGGACTTGGTGTCTCAAAAGCATGAATTTTGGAAAGTACCAGAGGCTGGGCTCCTCGAATCGCGAAAAAACGGCGAAAACCGGGGTTTCCGGGGCTTTCCCGGCGACCCCGGGTTCCAAGGTCGCCGGCGACCCTGGCCCAGGGTCGCAGGGGTCTGCGACCCTGGGGGGGTTTTTCCCCTTTCGTGTCCCGTTTTGCGTCCGTTTTTGCTGTTTTTCGATTCTTTTTTCTTCTGTACTTTTCCTTGACATTTTGACCATTTATTGGCCTAATTTCTTTTTAGGAAACCTGATGAGAATCCTTGCATTTTATTTTGCAAAGTTTCCAATTTCCTGAGAAAGCCGAAGACTTTGTCGCGCAGAGCTGCCGATTTTCCGTCAGAAGCTGAAACTGGGCCAAACGATGTCGGAATGACCTGAAATTTGGTGTGAAGCCTCCTGAGCAATAAATAAGACCAACCATAGGCTTTTGTTTGAGTTTTGAAGCCGTTTGGGGTCCTATCACCTGTAGACTTGCTTTTTATCGCGATGAAGATGTCGCGGTTTGATGTGCGGTCAACCGATGTCCGATTGACTTGAAATTTGACAGGGAACCTATTGGAGTCATTTTAAGATGATCCATAGGCTCTGTCTTGGAAACCATGGTCCCGGAGAGCTTTGCCGCCGAGAGCTCCTTTTCAGCTGTCGGAGAAGCAAAGTTAGGCCAAATGATTTTGAAATGGCCCGAAACTTCTTGTGTACTCCTCTTTTGGCTGTCTGGAAGAATCTTGCAGTTTTTGTTTGATTCTGACAAGATTTGATTTTTGGAAGCAGCATTGCCTATTTATGGCAGGTTGTGACTTCATGTAGCTCTTTGGATCTTGAAAAGGCAAAGTGACATTTTTTGTGTCAACAAATGCCCCCTCGAGGTACAGCGGCGAGTTGCTTAACTTTTGTAGTCGATGTGCCTCGAAGAGATTTTTGAAGGAGAGCCTGTGACTTGACCAAGAGTCTTTGAGCAGTCTTTCTTTTTGGTATTTGTAGCCTTTTGAGCTTCCAGGGGAATTTTATGGTAGTGAAAGGGATCACATACCATCTCGAGGCAAAGTTTTGAAGATGACATCAGGGATGTGGATTTGGGTTTTGACCTTGTGACCTAACAGGCTATATGTGGCAGGTTAGGGGGTCGGGTTTGGTTTTGATCGTGTGACCCAACAAGCTGTATGTGGAATGTTGGGGGATCAATTTTGGTTTTGATCTTGTGACCTAACAGGCTGTATGTGGCAAGTTAGGGGATCAGGTTTTGGTTTTTGGTTTTGGTCTTGTGACCTAACAGGCTGTATGTGGCAAGTTAGGGGACCAGGATTTGGTTTGATGGAATGTCAATTTCAAGATTTTGGCTCAATTTGGTAGATGAGGCTGGATGGTTTGATTTTTGGAAGCTCATGGGGCTTGGAATTTTCTTTTGTATGGTCCAATCAACTCAAAAGAGGCATGCAACCATTTTTGTATGCTCTTGGTAAGAGGGATTTCTCTTTGACTAAAAGCCCAAATTTTTTTTTTGTGCCTAGGTGGTCAAACCTGGCTCATATGGGCTAACCCATGGGACCTTAAGCTTTTGAAATGGCTTAGATCTCATATGGTGTCATTTTTGTAAAGAATATCCAAAAATATCTCATTTGGATAGAGAATATTCAAGAATATCTTTACTTGGAGGGAATCTCTCATGATCCCTTTATTTTGGGATAGAATATCTCAAGATATCTTTCTTTTGGGAAAGAATCCGTCATAGATTTCTTTTTGGGAGAAAATCCTTCAAGATATCTTTCTTTTGGGAAAGAATCTTTCTAATCTCTTTCTTTTGGTAAGGTTACTAATTAGTAACACTTACCTCTTTCTTCTTTCCTTCTTTGGTTTGCTCTCCTCTATAAAAGCAAGGAGAAGGTTGGATCTCTTGCTCTTATTACTTTCTTTTGCAATAATCTCAAGAGGGCTTCAAGACCAAAAGTTCTTCTTCTTCAAGATCTTCAAGACTTTTCTTCTTCTTCTCCATCAATGGCTTCAAGTAAGTTCTCCTTTTTTTTTTTTAAGAAAACTCCATTGTAGGAAAAATAAAGTTCTTTCTTTTTTTTTGTTTCTTTCTTTTCTTTTCTTCTTTTTTTTTTCTTTTTCCACGTGTTTGCCTCCCTTTTTTTCACACGGGTTTTTTTTTTTTTTTGCTTTCTTTTCTTTTTTTTTTTTTCATGTTTTTTTTTTTTGTGTGGGCCGTACGGACAGATCCGTACGGATCTGGCCGTACGGCCACGTGGCCTGTGGGCCACGGCCTGTGGGCCAGCCCTCTTTTTTTTCTCTTTTTTTTTTCTCCCCCCTTTTTTTTGAAAGAGTTTCTTTTTCTTTTTTTTTTTTTTTGTCTTTCCCCCTCTCTTTTTTTTTAGAGAAAGTTTCTTTTTCTTTCTCTTTTTTTTTCTTTTGTTTTCTTTCCCCCTCTCTTTTTTTTTTAGAGAAAGTTTCTTTTTCTTTTTTTTTTCTTTTGCTCATCATGATAATGCATTTTTTTTTTTGCAAACCAAGATGTTCATGCATGCATTCAATTTGTAAATTAAATTTGTAGCATGATGTGATAGCATACCTGAAAGTTTTTGCAAATTTGGGAACTTGGAGCTCGCAGTGATGTTGAGCCCTTCCTGATTTTGCGGAGACTTTGAGGTTTCGAAAGTTTAGAGTTTCGGAGCTCGCAGCGATGTTGAGCCCATCTTCAAGCTTTCTATTTCTTTCGGGATAGTTCCTTTTCTTCGGAATTGCCCCGTCATCATGTCAAAATTTCGCCAGATTTTTTTTTTTAGCGAGATTCTGTCATTTTGATGTTTGATCTTTTTCTTTTTCATTCTTTTCAGGTGGTTCCTCCAGAGCGAACAAGGGTAAAGAGCCTGCTACAAGCGTACCTCGTCGATCTTCTAGATCTTCTAATCCGGCTGTTCAGCAGGCTTTTGAGAAGGTCCAGTATGTTGAGAGAAATCCGGAAGAGTGCGACTCCCTCAACAGAGATGAGATGAGGCAGCGACTGATTGCTCTCAAGGGAGAGGAATTCTATAAGATCATGGTAAGCAGTCGTCCATGGGTGATGGAAGATCAGAGCGTTTTGCCCAAGCCTACCTTCTTCTTTGGTGATGCAGTCCCTGATGACATGACATACCAGAGGAGATGTTTTCAGTTTTCTTTCACAGCAGATGGTGAGAAGAAGACTGTTGCTACCCCGGTCGACGTTTGATCGCACCGTCTCGATTCTGAGCCTTGCCCCCACGTGCCCTAAGAGGGAAGATCCTCCAAGCTGGGTGAGAAGGACAAATGTAATCAAGACCGGGGTTTTTGTTGGCGGTTCTCCTGGATATACGGAGAGGTCGCCTGTTGACAAGGACCTGTTGATGCCATCCAGCGGCTACCAGGGCTCTGATTATCCGTCGGTCGATTTGAGACCGGTGGGCCTTGGTATTTTCAGTGGTGACGGCAGCAATTGGATCAAGCCTTTTCGACTTCGAGGCCGTTTCAATGCCGATTCGGAATGGAAGTCATGGACTGATCGCGTCCTGCTAATTGGTGGCGCCGTTTTAAAGGAAGCCGGGATTTTTGATGCGGTCCGCGCCTTTAGGGAGACCGTGATCTTTTCCGACGAGGCCTTCATGGCTATGCTGGAGTCATTCCTCCCTCAAACCAATACCTTCGTTGTGACGAATGGTGAGATTGGTTTTTCTTTAAAGGAGCTGAGCGCCATTACTGGATTGCCCATCCTCGGCAAACTCTATGAGGAGTTTATGCCGATTGACAGCGTCCTCGAGGGGCAGTCTGAGGAGTTCAGGCTTCTATACTTTCAGCTCGTCGCCTTCTATGATTTTTTGAAGGAGAAGGGGGGTTTGAAAGTTAGATCCAGCAGTTGGAAGAGTTTTAGCTCTTCATTCCCCAACTTTTTGATAGTAGGGAGTCTTCTGATAGCGTGACCCAGGAAGCCGGAGCTCAGGATCCAAAGAAGATCTTGGCCATGCAAGAAGAGTTGAGAGATTTCTGTGCAAGTACAAACGCCATATGTCCTGACATTGCACTGCGGAGAGATCTCGCTGTTTACCTCACTTATTGGCTTGGTGAGGCTGTTTTTGCTGGAGGAGATGGAACGCACATCAGGCCGCATTGTATTTTTCCGGCTTGTCAGATGGCGTTTGGAGAGCAGCTTGCTTTGGTGCCAGCTCTTTACTCCTACTTGTGTACCGAACTGCAGGCTGCTGCTTTTCTGGTTCGGCTTGGGCTTCCCATGAATAGGGTATTTTCAGCCTATATCTTTTATTCGTGGTATGTATACCACTGTCCTGGCTTCCATCGGCTGGGTGCTGCTCAGGATGATGATCCTCTGATGATTCGACTGGCTAAGGGCAAAGCTGTGTCCGAATCACTTTTGTTTGCCCGCATGAGGATCCGATGGTTCAGGGACGTCGAGATGGGGCAATCTTCAGTAAAGCTTTCTCCGGAGTTGCGGAAGAAGGCTTTTGATTTTGGTGCCTCCCGAGACTCTACCAGGGCGGGGTCGGGAAGGCATTATTCCTTGACAAATGCAGAGAGAGAGTGGCTTTTCAGCATACGTGTCGGCACAATGGTGTACCGCAGACATCTTTTCGTCGACATCCAGCCGTATGTACCCTCTCGCTTTGCTTTGCAGCTGGGCTTTTCTCAAGGCGTTGTTGGAGCGCCTTCAAGCATGGTGAAGCGCTTTGGAGGCTTACAGGACGGGAGAAATGCATGGGCTTTCTATAGTGCTGAAGACACTACAGCCATGATTTCTTATCCTGTGTTGCTGACTTCCCGGACTGCCGGCTTTGTGAAGTGGTTCGCGGAGAGCTTTTCGGCATATCGGGGGCTTTCCAAGAAGGAGCTTGATGTGAAGCTGGCATCTGGAAAGGGCCTTGGAAAGTCGGATGGCATCCGGCGAGAGGAAGTTTGGGCCTTCCTTTCTGGAGAGAAGCACAGGATAGGCTTTCTCGGTGACCAGGGCGTCATTGGTTCTGAAGCTGTTCGAGAAATACCTGATGAGGCTTTGGAGCAGCTAGAACAGGAGGAAGCCGAACTTGGCGCTTGGATGCAAGCGGCACAGAGGCAAGCTTCCGTGGAGTCTACTGGCAAGAGCAGACCATCCAGTGAGGAGTCAAGTGGGAAACCTGACTCTGACAGCGGAGTAGGTTCTTCTAAGAAGCGAACCCGCCGGAGTAAGAGGGGGAGGAGTCATCATCACAGCAAGGGGCAGCATGAGGACTCTCCTAACTTGGAAGTTCCTCTTACTATCAATGAGGATGTGCCAGTGGATGCTGACGAGCCTCCAGAGAAGAGAAGTCGAGAAGAAGAGAACATCGGTGAAGGTATGATTCTTCCTTTTTCTCTTTCCATTTCTTTTCATGGGATTTTTTCCATGTTTTGATTTGCTTCTTGTTTTCTGCTTTTCTTTTTTTTTTAGCAGAGGAAGACTTGGTGATGCCTGAGGTCCCAACCGATGACGTGGTGATGGATCCTGTTGAGGCACCTGAAGAAGAACCGAGGGACTCTGGAGTAAATCCAGAATCTCCAATTGGTACGACTTCTTTTGCTCCCTTTTTTTTTGTTTGTGACTCGGTTTGCTAACACATTTTTTTTTGTCAGCTGACTTGCCACAGGGTTCTGATGACTTTGAACCATCGATGGACGCAAATGTTGATGATGCTTCCGATGAGTTCATGGAGGAAGAAAGTGTTCCGCCAGTCGTCGAAGAAGGTATTTTGTAGTTATAACTCTGATAATGATTTTCAAACAGGGTCATATTCATACCTTTTTGTCTCTTTTGCAGGTTTTGAAGTGGCAGAGGAGGATCCGTCGCTTCCAGAGCAAGAGATGCCAGAGGTTGATCCAGAGGTAGAGATTCCTGGGACCAACTCTGACAATATTGAGGAGATTCCTCGCGCTGAGATTCCTTCCCGAGCAGGAGTAGATTCAGCTGGAAAGAGTTCTTTTGTTACTCTTTCAACAGATGATGATATGAGTAGCCGACCAACGGAGTTGGGCGAATCCTCAGCTGGGCCATCTCTTCTTTTTGCGAAGAAGGTGGTGATGCGAGTTCTGAGCTCTTGGATTGAGACTCGCTTTTCTGGGCACTTGGAAGCCGGATTTGGTATGATCCAGCATGTGTAGGAGATTCTCAGTGATGCTGAAGAGGCTGGTCTGGATGTCACAGGTGCCAGGGCGATCGTTGATAGGATCATTGCACTGGGTGACAAGTGGTTTGAGACCGTGAGTTTGGCTGATGACCAGTTCTTCAAGGAGATGTTCCTGGACCCTGCTGATAAGGCTAAGTCTGACCTGGATGAGGCTACAGAAAGCAAGAAGCAGGCAGTCCGAAAGAGGAACTTAGAAGAGATAGCCATCATCAGGCTGACACATGACCTTAACATCCTTGACAGGGAGGTCGATGAGGCCAGGAAACGTCTTGAGCATTTGCAGGCACAAGTCGCTGCCAAGTGGACTGCCATAATAGAGGCTCGCGACAGGGAGAGTGCTCTGATTCACCAGGTTGCAGATGCCGAACGGGTTCTCAAAAGGAAGTCTGATGAGGAGGAAAAATGGCAAACTGCTCGAGGTAAGCTTCCTGGTGTGAAAGAAGGGGTACAGCCCACTCCAGCATCTCATGGCAGGTTCCTGAAGAAGCGTGCCTTGGAATCCTTGACGGCTGAGGCTAAAAGTTTGCTTGGAGAGCTGAACTCTTGGCTGGAGACCATTTTTGATTGAGCTCCTGTATATATATATATATTTTTTTTTTACAGAAACCATCCTTCTCTCTTTTTTTTTTTTTTTTTTGTACCACTTGTATTTTTTTGGTACTTATTTTTTGTAGTGCTTGTGAACACTTTTCTTCTTTTTTTTTTTTGGTACCACATGTATTTTTTGGTACCTTTTTTTTTTGTTATCCCTACGCTCACTTGAATCTTTTTGTGATAAAAGTAATTGCTAAATGGGATTCTCTTCTCTTTTTTTTTTTGTTATCCCTACACTCACTTGAATCTTTTTGTGATAAAAGTAATTGCTAAATGGGATGCTCTTCTTTTTTTTTTGTTATCCCTACGCTCACTTGAATCTCTTTGTGATAAAAGTAATTGCTGAATGGGATTTGATCAAAAGGTTGTCATTTTGTGAAAATCTTTTGTCAAGTGATTGTTTTGGCATGAAAGCCAGGTTTTTGTTTGTGGCATGGAAGCCAATTTTGGCATGAGAGCCAGCTTTTCTTGTGGCATTGATAGCCGAGTTTTTTTTTTTGTGGCATCTATAGCCAATTTTGGTGGCATTGATAGCCGGTTTTTGGTGGCATTGATAGCCGGTTTGTTTTGTGGCATTGATAGCCGGTTTGTTTTGTGGCATTGATAGCCGGTTTGTTTTTTTTTTTAAATCCAAGTTTTTTTTGTTTATGGCATTGATAGCCGGTTTTGTTTTTGTGGCATTGATAGCCGGTTTGTGGCATTTATAGCCTGTTTGTGGCATTTATAGCCTGTTTTGATGGCATTTATAGCCGGTTTGGTTTTCAAAAAATGCAAGTATCGACTAAAAGTCGCCTCCCTGCTGAATGCTCTTGCAAGTATCGATGGAATGTCGCATCCTTGCTCATTCGGTTGCGAGTATCGATGGAATGTCGCATCCTCGCGGATTTGGGTGTAAGTATCGATGGAATGTCGCATCCTTGCTTTTCAAAAATTTTGGTTTTGCGGGTATTGACTTGATGTCGTTTCCCCACGATTTTTGAAATTTGTGGTTTTCTCGAACCTTTGGGTTATGGATATCAACTGAAATGTTGCGTCTCCATAGTTTTTTAGGTTTTTTTCGAACCTTTGAAATTTGGGTTGTGGATATCAACTGAAATGTTGCGTTTCCACGGTTTTGGATTTTGCAAGTATCGATGAAATGTCGCTTCCCTGCGATTTTGGAAGTGTCGAACGTGGTTCGCTTGCTTCCGATTTGTGCGAGTATCGACTAAGTGTCGCTTCCTCGCGGTTTTTGAAAAACCATTTTTTTTTTTGTTTAAAGACACGAGGGTCATAAGTTTTGACCTAAAACCATTTTGGCGGTAAAAGGCAGGGTGGACTAGGGTGGAAATCCCTGAATCCGGATTTTATTTCAAACCATGAATTTTGGGTTCAACAGTTGAAAATTTTGGTCAAGTTAGGGAAAGGTTCCTAAACTTGGATATTTTTTTTTTGAACAATGAAACAATGAAAGTAAGCATTGTTTTAGATTTCTAGAAATTTCAACATTTGATATGAAAATTCTAAAAAAGGGTGGGTTTAGCGAGCGTGTACCTGGAAACCGGTTTTGGCCGTACAGGCATTGCTCTTACCCAGTTGGGTAAGTCTTCAAGGGTAGTACCGCTTTAAGAACTTGCCGTTGATGGGCAGCATACATCTGTCACCTTCCATGTTTAGGAGTGCGTATGCGCCATTGGAGAAAACTTTGTCGATGACGTAGGGTCCCTCCCATTTCGGCTCAAATTTGCCTTTGGACTTGTGAGCGAAGACCATTGGTCTTTTACCGCAAGAACCAAGTCATTCTTTTTGTAGGCGCGTTGCCTGACCTTTTTATCGAAAGATCCTGCCATACGTGCTTGGTAAAGTTCAATGCTTTGTTGAGCTTCGAGCCGTCTCTCATCGAGATTGTCCAGCTCATGGAGCCGCAATTTGACATTGCTTTCTTGAGTCATGTCATTTTGCAAGGATACCCTCAAGGAAGGAATTTGTACTTCCAAGGGCACGACAGCTTCGCATCCATAGACCAAGGAGAATGGTGTGCTATGGGTTGGTCCTCGAACGGTGGTTCGATAGGCCCACAAAGCTTCAGACATTTTGTCGCTCCAGTCTCTTTTGTGATTAGAGACCATTTTTTTGAGGATTTTGCAGAGTGTCTTGTTGAAAGCTTCTGCTAACCCGTTTGCTGCCGGATTGTATGGAGTCGAAGGACAGCTTTGGATTTTGTATTTGTCACATAACCTGTAGAATCGATGATCCCGGAACTGTGGTCCGTTATCATGGACGAATCTTTTGGGTATGCCGAAACGACAAATGATGTTGGTGCGTAGGAACTGAAGGACTGATGAGGTCTTCATTTCGTTAAACGCAAATGCTTCTGACCACTTGGAGAAATAATCCGTAGCGGCGACGATGAAGCGATGACCTTTGCTCGAAGGGGGAGAAATAGGACCTATGATGTCCATACCCCAGGCTTCGAAAGGCCATGAGATCGCTGTAGGATGCAGCCATTCTGGAGGCATGTGAATGTAATCTCCATGAACTTGACATTGTTGGCAGCGCTTAGCAAATTGCATTGCGTCAGCTACCATGGTAGGCCAGTAATATCCTAACCTTTTTATCTGATCATAGAGCTTAGGTCCAGCCTGATGAGCTCCGCAAAGACCAGCATGAACTTCTTTGAGTGTTTCTTCAGCCTCTTGTTGTGACAAGCAGCGTAGAAGTACTCCGTTGAAGGATTTCCTGTAAAGGATTTTTGAAGGAATATCCAAATGAAAGCTTGGGGTTCGCCTTTGGGTGCTTACCCGTTCTTTTGGATCTTCAGGTAGGATTCCGAACATAATGTAATCAATGAATGGATCCTTCCAGTCACCGATTGAAGTTTGAAGGATTGAAATCCGACTTCCGACCACTTGGTGGCATTCAGCCACTGCTTGGTGTGTGTTAAGAGGAGGAAGGATTCTTCTTTCGCACACTGTGATTTGCATGTTTTCCCCTTCCTGGATTGCCATGGATGCGGCAAGTCCGGCTAGGGCATCTGCACGTATGTTTTCACCTCTATGAATGTGGGTGATGTGACAGATGTCAAACTTTTGCAGAAGTGATTGTGCCTTGTTGTAGTAAGGCAACAAATCTGGCTTCCTGACTTCAAATTTCTGATTCATCTGGTCGACGATCAGTTGAGAGTCTCCAAAGACTTCCAGCATGGTGATACCGGATTCGATGGCGAGTTCCAATCCTAAGATCAGAGCTTGATATTCAGCTGCATTGTTTGTGCATGGTTCCAGTAGCGAGAAAGCGTGTGGAATCATGTATTTGTCGGGGCTAACAAAGAGGATGCCAACTCCCGAGATCAGCTGTCTTTTTTCATTTGTCCTGGTTGCACCGTCAAAGTACATGTCCCACGAGGCACTTTGTGAGAAAGTCTCCACATTGTAGACTGGTTCGTCTGGGAGATCATCTCTTAGTGGAGAATCTTTAGGCAATGGATGCTCTGCGAGGAAGTCCGCTAGAGCTTGTCCTTTGATTGCTTTTTGTGGTACATACCTAATATCAAATTGTGACAGAAGGATGGACCATTTTGCCAGTCGAGCATTGAGAGAACCTGCCTTTGTGACAAGGACCTTCAAGAGGTTGACCCTCGAGACCAGGTAGACTGTGTTGGAAAGCAAGTAGTGACGCAGCTTTTGTACGGCGAACATCACTGCAAGACATTCTTTTTCGACTGGAGAGTAGCGATGCTCTGCACCTACTAGCATGCGGCTGAGGTAATATAGAGCAGCTTCTTTTCTCTGATCATTTTCTTGCGCAAACAGAGCTCCCAGAGAGTGATCAAGGGCTCTTGTGTACAAGATGAATGGTTTTCCAGTGGTAGGAGCAGCTAACACTGGAGGTTTGTCAGGTATGACTTGATGTCTTGGAAAGCAGCTTCACAGTCAGCATCCCAGACAAAGTTTACACCTTTTTTCATCAACCGGGAGAATGGACGGCATTTCCCCGAAAGATTGGAGATGAACCGTCTGATGTAGGCCAATCTCCCTTGAAGCCCTTTGAGTTCTCTCAAGGTTCTTGGAGAGGGCATTTCTAGAATGGCTTTGACTTTTATGGGGTCAAGCTCTATTCCAGCTTTCCGAACTAAGAATCCGAGGAACTTACCCGATGAGACGCCGAAGAAGCATTTCAATGGATTCATTCGCAGTTTGTGTTTGCGAAGCCGGAGGAAGACTTCTCGAAGGTCTTCGAGATGATCCTCTTTTCTTTTGCTTTTGACGGCGAGGTCATCAACGTAACATTCAACCGTCTTGTGCTGCATATCTTGGAATATTTTCATCATAGCCCTCTGATATGTGGCACCAGCATTTTTCAGACCAAATGGCATGACAGTGTAACAATACACGCCAAATGGGGTTCGAAAGGATGTATGTTTTTCATCCTCAGGATGCATCTTTATCTGATTGTAGCCAGAGAAACCATCCATGAATGTCATTCGCTCGAATCCACAGGTATTATCAATCATTACCTCTGGTATGGGGAGCGGAAATTCATCTTTTGGGCATGCGCCATTCAGGTCTCTATAATCAATACAGACCCTGATCTGCCCATTTTTCTTTGTCACGGGGACAATGTTGGCCAACCATTCAGGATGTTGTTCCTCACGGATGAAGCCGACGCTTTTGAGTTTTTGAACTTCTTGTTCAATTTTATCCATCACATCTGGACGGAATCTTCTTTGGCCTTGCTTGACAGGCTTGATGTCTTCTTGAAGATTGAGTTTGTGAACTGCTATTTTGGGGTCTAAGCCTGGCATTTCAGCGTAAGACCATGCAAAGCAATCAACGAACTCACGAAGAAAGGCGATATACTCGGGTAACTCATCATCCTTTATATTCTTGCTTATGAATACAGGACGTGGGTTATCTGGTGTTCCCAAGTCTATCTTTTGAACAGGATCTTCTGTTGGAAGGTTCGAAGGTGGTTCCTCCACAATATTTTCGGAGGCTTCCAGCTCAACGAAACCTTCTGGAGTTTCAAGGGCATTTCCAGACCAAGGTTTTGTTCCTTTCCACGGGTCTTCTTGATCGGTAATTTTCCCAAGGCTTGCTATGAGATGATCCCAATCGCCTGTTGAAACCGAGTCGAAGTAGGCTACTTCTTTTGGAGATGAGGATTCTTCTGGGTCAGAAGTCCACACGTCTGTGCCATCGGACAACTCCTCTTCATTTTCGGAGAAATCGTACCAATTGGATGAGCTTCCTGGATCTTTGTCAGGTGACTCATCAAAGAGATATCCAGGGAGATCGATGTCTTCATGGACTTGAGATGTTGAGGCTTGGTCAGTATATTGACTTTTAAGCCTTTGTGTCAACTGTCTCAAGGGAGTGTCAGGATCATATCCTAACCTGTGTGAAGACTTTTCTATATAGCCGTAGAGTCTCCAATCTTCCAGCTGGCTTTTGGTCAAGACGGGCCCCAATGGCGTGAGAATACCGCGTCCTTCTCCCAAACCGACTGGGTTTTGAGCGTCATAGCCCATTTTCTTCATAATAGCTTGTGCCACAGAACTGTATAAGGATAGTTGAGGCGTACCTTTATTTTGGAAAGGTTCAAGCATGGAGTTTGATGAAGAAGCATCCGATCTATGGAAGAAGATCGGCTTTTCCTTTGTTGAAGTTGCTGGAACAACGAAGGAAGCTGACGTAGGATCTTCTATGTCAGAAGTTGTCTCCATTGGAGTAAGAGCAGGCTGAACTTGCTGAGTGTCAGCTTGGCTTGACGATGTGTCGTCTTCTGGCTCTGAATCCGAGTCCGTGTCTTGCATGATAGACACGAAAGAGACAACAAATTTGCCCCCAGGCTTTTGCTTTGCCTTCTTTACTTTAGTTGTGATGACCAAAGGCTTTGAAGGTTTGAGGGAGATGATGAAGGGAGTTTGAATGCTCTTCAGATTTACCGGATGGTTTGTTTTCTTCCGGTGATTGTTGAGGAGCTGACTTGGTCTGCACATTGAGGACCTCTTTCTTCTTTGGTTTTGAGGTCGTAATGGCGGTTGGCTCTTTTCTTGATGATTTCTGACTGTTGAGGTCCTTAATCACCGTTTCAGCTTCCATGGAAGCTTCTAGGAGTTCTCCCAGGTTTCTTGATTTGTTGCCGATGATCATGGAGCGGATTCTGGCTCTCATGTTGTTTCGGCAGATGTCGACTAGCGACGCTTGTGGCAATACATCAGAGCATTTGTATGCCATTGCTTTCCACTTGTGAATGAAGTCATATGTTGATTCATTCTCCCCCTGTTTTAGGCTGCACAGCTGAGCCATAGTAGCGGGATGATCTTCACCTTTGAAGTGAGTCAGGAAGCGTGTCTCTAGCATGGCCCAGTTTTGGATTGAGTCCTCCGGCAGAGTGGAGTACCAATCGAAGGCCGTACCTTTTAGGGTACTTGCAAAGAGGCAGATCTTGAGTGCATCTTGATCCGCGATAGCTCCCGTCAGGATCTTGAAGTGGATGACGTGCTGTCTGGCTGATCCTTTCCCCGTATATGTTTGGAGAGTAGGATGCTTGAATTTGGTGGGGAACGGGACCGAGTCCATCCATAAGGGATATGGTGGCTTGATCCCATGCTCCTTGAGTATATCCTCTTCTTTTGCTTTGGCGAGGATACCGTCTACGTCCTTTTTGGTAAGGGCGCGTGACTCATTTTCTTCTCTATTTACCTCGTCGTCTTGATGATTCGGAGGAGGTTCATTGTTCGCCTGATTTTGGAAGGCGAGGAGAAGGTTTTCCATCAGAGTTTCAATCCTCTGCTGGCCCTGTTCCAACTGCTGGATGCGGGTGACCGCATCTTCTGGAGGTGGATTGCGGGGTGGTGGCTCAGAATTTGTAGCCAAGACATTCATCCTTCGTGATTCTAATGAAGAAACTGTCCTGGTGACTGAGCTGGGGCTCATTCTTTTTGAAGAGGAGCTTGAGGAAGGATCACTCTGCTGTCCTTTGCTTGAAGGAGCAGGGGATTCTTCTGAATGTCTTCTTGTCCTTGAGACGCTGCGGGTCATCGGACGTCGGACATGGATTTTTGTTGCTGATTTTTGGCGCCTTCTGGTTTTTCCAACCATATGGACGGCAGCAACTTGGTTGGGTCTTTCTTTTTCGACCCATTTAGGAGAGACTTGAAGTGTAGGAGGCTGGGTCCTTTGCTTCTCTAGTCTCTTTTGTCTATACGACGCGCGGCGGCGTATACGACGAGCAATTTGAGCTTCGGTCAGCTCTGACTGGGCTTTGACGATGAAGGATGTGCTCCCTCGGGCGCAGCAGCCGAGCCTGTCTTCTTTGTAACTGGGCAAGGACAGGATGCGAACCCTGTCCTTCGCCTGTTGCAGCGAAGCTTTGAATTTTTGAAGTTCGGCCCCTGTAGAGATGAAGGGTCGAACTGCAGGTTTGTAGGCCTTAGCAGGTGCTTGTAGAGGCCTTGTGATGCATGACTTGATTTTGGGCTTGTAGGAACAAGCCGGCTCATGCTGGGATGACTTGGGAGTCAGGTTTGAGATGGGTCTCTCCTCTTTCATGTAAGCAAGAGGATAGAACTGGTTCTCCTTGAGTGGGGCCAGGAATGCTGGCTTAGTGGATGTTTGGGACCTTCTCTGTTTTGGTGAAGGTCTTGGGGACCAAGTCTTGGGGTAGACCTGGTTGTTTGCAGGTTGAGGCATCGTGGGGCTGCCACGGGCTTCAGGCCTTCTGGTGCTCGCCTTTGGTGTCACGGTAGTGACACGTTGAGAGGCGAGTTTCTGCTTCTTGGAGGGAGCAGTTTGTTCCTCAGGAAGTGGGAATGGTCCCAGCATCCCAAAGACGATAGTCCGGGGAGTCGAGGTCGACCCGGAGTTCAGAGAGTTGCCAAGGGAGTTGACACTTCGGCAGCTGATGGGGCGCTTGTAGGTGCGCGTGGTTTGCTTCTGTTGAAGCATGAGTTGGTGCTTGTTTTCGTCGAAAGTAATGGTTAGTGAAGCTGCCATTGTTAGTTTTCGAAAATTTCTGAAACAAGACCACATCCATTAGTAATCACAAGAATATAATGATCATAAATGGAAAGTTCTATGGTTTCGTCTTTTCAAATTGCTCGAGGTAGATGACCCAAGCAATATGAGGAAGGCAAAATGCCATAGAAGGTACAATTGTTCTGATCGCAGGTATGGTAAGCCCGGAATGGGCATCCCAGTGACTGCTAAAAGCAATTGTGAACTTAAATTCGACTTATCGAGAAGCAGAGCTTGCTCGAGGTAAGAAGAATATAAAGTTGGAGTTACAAATGTGCCGGTCGCAATACAATAGACCCTGAAAGGGCGTACTAGTTTCGCTAGACACAAATGTTTTGAGACCGCATCCATGAGATGAGATTCTCTGTTTTGAAAGGTCAAGATTGGATTCATCAAAGAGAGCAGATGGTATTCCGATCTGAACACGGTCTCAACGATTTCCATGAGCGCCAGTGTTCAGAAAGAAATGAACCATAATTTCTCGGATCTGAATCTAAAAATGACGAGTTTTTTTTTTTTGAAAAGCCAATATCGGGTTCATCAAAGAGAGCAAAAGGCATTCCATTCTGAACACGGTCTCAATGATTTCCGTGAGCGCCAGTGCTCAGAAAGGAGAAAACCAAGATTTCTCCAATCTAAACCCAAAATGACGGAAGTTTTTTTTTTTTTTTTGAAGATTTTTTTTTTAAAAGATTTTTTTTTTTAAAAAAAAAATCTTTTTTTTTTATTTTTTTTTTACTTATTTTTTTTTTATTTTTTATTTTTATTTTTAAGATTTTTTTTTTGAGAAAAAAAATTTTTTATTTTTATTTTTTTATTTTAAAAATTTTTATTTTTTTTATTTTAAAAAAAAATTATTATTTTTATTTAAAAGACGAGAGAGTACACATAGGCCTCCTAACCCGGTCTTATGAAATCTTGATTGATAGAATTGCCCCCAGGTAAGGGTAGGATTACTTAATGAACCCGTTTGGAGGACCCTTGCCTAGAACAGTCAAGCTGTCTCCACACTCTGGACAAGGCTTTTCTTTGAATCAACCATGATCAAAGAACACAGTTGGTTTAACCTTAGTGGTCTATGTCTTTTTTTTTTATTTTTTTATATATATATATATATTTTTATTTTAATGAACTCATCGAAGAGAAACAATGGCCCAATCCCCGATCCGAACACGGTCTCAACGATTTCCGTGAGCGCCAGTGCCCAGAAGGGAGAGGATCAAAGTTTCTCAATTTTGAATCCAAACTGAAAATTTTGATTTTTTTTTTGTGTTTTTTGTTTTTTTTTTTTTAGATCTTTAATGAACTCATCGAAGAGAAACAATGGCCCAATCCCCGATCCGAACACGGTCTCAACGATTCCGTGAGCGCCAGTGCCCAGAAGGGAGAGGAACAAAGTTTCTCAATTTTGAATCCAAAATGAAAATTTTGATTTTTTTTTTGTGTTTTTTGTTTTTTTTTTTTTAGATCTTTAATGAACTCATCGAAGAGAAACAATGGCCCAATCCCCGATCCGAACACGGTCTCAACGATTCCGTGAGCGCCAGTGCCCAGAAGGGAGAGGAACAAAGTTTCTCAATTTTGAATCCAAAATGAAAATTTTGATTTTTTTTTTGTGTTTTTTTTTTTAAAAGAGAAAGAGTGGAAATAAATTCAAAGAATTAGAAATTTCCAAACAAAAAATCTCATTTCATTTTTTTTTTAGATCTTTAATGAGCTCATCGAAGAGAAACAATGGCCCAATCCCCGATCCGAACACGGTCTCAACGATTCCGTGAGCGCCAGTGCCCAGAAGGGAGAGGAACAAAGTTTCTCAATTTTGAATCCAAAATGAAAAATCTGATTTTTTTTGTTTTAAATTTTTTTTTTTTTAAAAGAGAAAGAGTGGAAATAAATTCAAAGAATTAGAAATTTCCAAACAAAAAATCTCATTTCATTTTTTTTTTAGATCTTTAATGAACTCATCGAAGAGAAACAATGGCCCAATCCCCGATCCGAACACGGTCTCAACGATTCCGTGAGCGCCAGTGCCCAGAAGGGAGAGGAACAAAGTTTCTCAATTTTGAATCCAAAATGAAAAATCTGATTTTTTTTGTTTTAAAATTTTTTTTTTTTTGAAAAGAGAAAGAGTGGAAATAAATTCAAAGAATTGGAAATTTCCAAACAAAAATCTCATCTCATTTTTTTAGATGCGGAATTCAACATAGGCCACCAATTATAAAGTAGCCAAGCAATCGAGAAAAGAAATATAAGCATAGAGCAAAATATATGATATGCAAATATTTCATTTCTAGCATCGTGTTCTCAAATAAACGAGTCCCACCGGGTGTGCCAGCTTGATGGACCGCGCTCCCGATGCCCGAGTTCCTACCGAGGTCGGCGGACGTGGGAGTCCGTTTGGTTCCAACCCTTTCGTAACCGGGGGGCAAGGGGGGCGTGCATCAACATTTCTTTTTTTGTGGGTGTGCCGGATTTTCTATTTTTACTTGGAATTGCAAGTGGTGATCCGGAGATCAACCTTCGCAAGTAAAAAGGAAATCAACTTCTTTCAAGTTTTCCATTGCACATATATTTAAGAAAAGAGACATTTTCTTAGTTTGCCGTGAAAGGCGATTTTTTTGGCATTTATAGCCGATTTTGGCATTTATAGCCGATTTTTGGCGTTTATAGCCGATTTTGGCGTTTATAGCCGATTTTGGCGTTTATAGCCGATTTACAATCCTTATCAACAATGAAAGACGAGAATTGTGATTTTTGTCTCTTTTGAAAAAATACAAACTACAATGAAAAGCAAGAAAAGGAGGATCTAACTTCTCAGGAGATTGTGGGGGACCCGTTTAGATTGACGGTCGCAAGCCATATGTGGGCTTCGCCATCATCCATGCAGATGAGAACAGAGGATGCTATTGATTCGCTTGGCTTGGCTATAACCTCAGGTTTTTAGAGGACAAAGACCAAAAGGAGGTCCTATGTCCAATAAAAAGCCGAGTAGACAGGCTGAAAAGCCACATCTAAGCCATTGGAGGTAGGAGGAGAAGGCAAGGACCTTGGGGGGGGTACCCCCCAAGGGACTTTTGTCACCTTGTTGCGGTGGCCGGTGTAGAACTTCCGCAGAGTTTTCTCTCTTTTTCCTTTCTCTGGATTTCTGTGCTTCTGTCTGTCTGTCTGTTTGTTGATTGATTGATGTGTGTGTCCTTTCTTCTTGGAGAGCCCTCCTATTTATAGGCTTTTAGGTAGCCTTTTAGGTGGGTTTATGGGCTTTTATTGTCATTAAGCCGCATAATGGGAGGAGTTATAAAATTGAATTGTTTATTTTGTAACTCCTTTTTCTTGGCTTCTGATTGGCCGGAGGAGATTGAGGGCATTTAATCGCCTTTAATCGCCATGATGGGAGGAGTTTCATGGGTTAAATGCCATGAATCTCTTGACTTGTAACTCCCGAATGCTTGCTTCTGATTGGGCCGTCCAAAGAAATGGATTAATGACTGTAATAAAGCTAGTCAACTAATCGCATTAAGTGGTCGCCGAGCAGCTGAAGAGTCGCGGGCCGTGCCACGTCTTTTGGGATTCTTCTGTTGATGATCATCGATGGATCTTCATGTAGATCGACATCAGATGATCATGTAATTTCAGGTGTTTGTTGCCAACAGCGGGTCGGTGCCATCTGTCCTGTCGATTTCTCGATCGGTCGGGTAGAAAGCACACTTTTTTTGGTTGACCGGGTGGCGATCAATATTGTTTTCGATACTCTTGATGATTTACCCGTGTTTTGGACGGATGTCAGAGGACTTGGTGTCTCAAAAGCATGAATTTTGGAAAGTACCAGAGGCTGGGCTCCTCGAATCGCGAAAAAACGGCGAAAACCGGGGTTTCCGGGGCTTTCCCGGCAACCCCGGGTTCCAAGGTCGCCGGCGACCCTGGCCCAGGGTCGCAGGGGTCTGCGACCCTGGGGGGGTTTTCCCCCTTTCGTGTCCCGTTTTGCGTCCGTTTTTGCTGTTTTTCGATTCTTTTTTCTTCTGTACTTTTCCTTGATATTTTGACCATTTATTGGCCTAATTTCTTTGTAGGAAACCTGATGAGAATCCTTGCATTTTATTTTGCAAAGTTTCCAATTTCCTGAGAAAGCTGAAGACTTTGTCGCGCAGAGCTGCCGATTTTCCGTCAGAAGCTGAAACTGGGCCAAACGATGTCGGAATGACCTGAAATTTGGTGTGAAGCCTCCTGAGCAATAAATAAGACCAACCATAGGCTTTTGTTTGAGTTTTGAAGCCGTTTGGGGTCCTATCACCTGTAGACTTGCTTTTTGTCGCGATGAAGATGTCGCGGTTTGATGTGCGGTCAACCGATGTCCGATTGACTTGAAATTTGACAGGGAACCTATTGGAGTCATTTTAAGATGATCCATAGGCTCTGTCTTGGAAACCATGGTCCCGGAGAGCTTTGCCGCCGAGAGCTCCTTTTCAGCTGTCGGAGAAGCAAAGTTAGGCCAAATGATTTTGAAATGGCCCGAAACTTCTTGTGTACTCCTCTTTTGGCTGTCTGGAAGAATCTTGCAGTTTTTGTTTGATTCTGACAAGATTTGATTTTTGGAAGCAGCATTGCCTATTTATGGCAGGTTGTGACTTCATGTAGCTCTTTGGATCTTGAAAAGGCAAAGTGACATTTTTGGTGTCAACATCGACCAGCTCTGTCCTCAGGGTGGGAAGGCCGATCTCTAAAGGAATGACCGCCTCCATCCCGTAGGCCAGAGAGAAAGGTGTTGCCGAGGTGGACCTCCTTGGAGTTGTTCTGTATGCCCATAGCACGCTCGGAAGCTCCTCTGTCCATCTTCCCTTTGCCTTGTCCAGTCGCTTCTTCAGGCCGTCCAGGATCACTTTGTTAGAGATTTATGCCTGGCCATTACTCTGCGGATATGCCGGAGTGGAGTAATGGTTTCTGATACCGTGCGCTTGGCAGAAGTCTTTGAAGGACTTGGAGTCGAACTGAGTCCCGTTGTCCGAAATCAGAGTCCGGGGGATGCCGAACCTCGTTAGGATGTTTTTCCAAACGAAGTTCCTGGAGTCCCTGTCCGTGATTGAGGACAACGGTTCAGCTTCTATCCACTTTGTGAAGTAGTCTGTGGCGACTATCAGCCATCTTTTGTTTCCTGGAGCTCGGTGAAGAGGCCCCACAATGTCCAGGCCCCATTGAGCGAAGGGCCATGGGCTAGTGAGGGGACTCAGATCTTGTGCTAGCTGGTGGAGAGAGTGGGAGAACTTCTGGCACTTCTCGCACTTCCTGGCATACACCTGCGCGTCCTTCTGCATGTAGGGCCACCAGTAACCCTGGCTTATTGCTCTGTAAGCCAGTGATCGGCCTCCTATGTGACTGCCGCAGATTCCTTCGTGGATCTCATACAGGAAGTCGTCCACTTTGCTCGGATGGACGCACTGGAGGTATGGACCTGTGAAGGATTTCCTGTAGAGTTTGCCTTCGGGAGAGAGCCAGAATCGAGCTGCCTTGAGTCTGATCCGGTGAGCTTCAGTCTTGTCCTCAGGGAGCCGGTCATCCTTCAAGTAGGCGACGATTGGATCCATCCATCTTGGGCCGAGATCAGCACAGAGGACAAGCCGAGATGAATGGAGTTCTAAGCTTGACCTTGATACTGACCCAACCTCGATGGTCATTTTCTTCCCTGCTTCGACGGCGGAGGCGAGGTTCGCAAGCGATCTGCGTGCGTGTTTGTATCTCGGGATATTTGCCTGACCTCGGCTTTCTGGAAATGAGACAGCAGTTTTTTCGCAAGGGCCAAGTAGACCGCCATCCTGTCGTCCCTGGCCTGGTAGTCTCCAGCGAGCTGGCTCGTTACCAGTTGAGAATCGCTGAAGATCACCAGGTGTCGGGCTCTGAGGATTTGGGCGCTGTTCAACCCTGCTATCAGCGCTTCATATTCTGCCTCATTGTTTGTCGCTTTGAAGTCGAGGGTGAAAGCCTGCTCTATGACCAGACCCTCTGGCGATTGGAGGACTATGCCGGCACCAGCTCTCTTGGAGGTGGATGACCCGTCGACAAAGATCTTCCATGCCGAGGTGGGAGGCTGCTCGACCTCAGTCAGCTCTGGTTCGTGCCCTGTGTCCCCCAGTGCCGTTCCGGGTTGGGTCGGAGCCGAATTGGGCGAGACGAACTCAACGATGAAGTCTGCCAGAATTTGGGCTTTGATCGCAGTTCGGGGACGGTACTGTATATCATACTGCCCCAGTTCAACTGCCCACTTTGATATTCGCCCTGAAAAGTCAGCCTTCTTGAACACTGAACGGAGTGGATGCTCCGTGATCACCACAATGGTGTGGGATTGGAAATAATGGGAGAGCTTGCGGGAGGCGCTGACGAGGGCCAGCGCAAGCTTCTCCAATAGAAGGTATCTGGTCTCGGCATCGAGCAGGGTCTTGCTCGTGTAATAGATTGGTTTTTGAATTCCCTCGTCCTCCCTGATGAGGACGGAGCTCACTGCGTGATCCGAGACCGCAAGATATAAATACAGAATCTCCCCCCGAGTTGGGGTGGAGAGTAAGGGTGGTGACATCAAATATGTTTTGAGTGCGGCCAATGCCTGGTCGCACTCAGGGGTCCACTGGAATTTCAATTTTTTCTTTAAAAGCTGAAAGAAAGGCCTGCACTTATCTGATGACCGGCTGATGAAGCGATTAAGTGCCGCAGCCATTCCCGTAAGCTTCTGGACTTCTTTCGTGGTAGAGGGGCTCTGAATGCCCTGGATTGCGGTGATCTGGTCCGAATTAGCCTCTATCCCCCTCCGCGTCACCAAGCTGCCGAGGAACTTGCCAGAGGCTATGCCGAAGGCGCACTTGGAAGCGTTTAGCTTGAGCTTGTATGCGCGAAGGATGTCGAAGACTTGGCCGAGATCCGTCAGATGGTCGCCGGAGTGCACTGATTTGACGACCATGTCGTCGATGTACACCTCTACCGTTCGGCCGAGCTGAGCATGGAACATTTTTGTGACGAGGCGCTGATAGGTCGCCCCTGCGTTCTTTAGCCCGAAGGGCATCACCTTGTAGCAGTAAGTGCCGCGGGGTGTTATGAATGACGTTTTCTCCTCGTCAGGCTCGTGGAGCGGGATCTGGTGGTAGCCTCTGTAGGCGTCGAGGAAGCTCATTCGGTCGTGACCAGCGGTGGCGTCGATCAGTTGGTCAATCTTTGGAAGGGGGAAACTATCTTTAGGGCAGGCCCTGTTCAAGTCCGTGAAGTCCACGCAT
This sequence comes from Litsea cubeba, assembly GCA_012931725.1. Classification (NCBI taxonomy): domain Eukaryota; kingdom Viridiplantae; phylum Streptophyta; class Magnoliopsida; order Laurales; family Lauraceae; genus Litsea; species Litsea cubeba. Next base: position 43,704,183 of record CM022950.1, read on the forward strand.
ACCCTCCACTTACCAGTTTTCTTCTTGACCACCACCGTGTTGACCAGCCATACCGGGTACTGGACCTCCCGGATGGCTCCTGCCTTTAGCAGGTTGTCGACCTCTTCGACGACCGCAACTGTCTGCTGCAGCCCTGTCCTTCGGGCCCTCTGCACTATCGGTTTGTGGTCGGGATCCACATTCAGCCTGTGGCACATGACCTCAGCGTCGACCCCAGGCATTTCGCTTGGGCTCCAAGCGAAGACGTCGACGTTCTGCATCAGGAACCGTGAGAGTTCGGCCCTTTCTTCGTCTGGCAGCTGGGTGCCAACCAGGAAGAACCTATCTGGGTCTGTCGGGCTCAGCCTGACCTCGGCCAGGTCCTCGATGCTCTTCTTCTCGGGATCACAGCCGATTTCATCTAGGCCTTTCTCGAACTCGGCGAGGTTGACGCGCTCTGGCTCCTTCACTGCTGGGACTGCGGCGAGCACGCACTGCCTGGCTTGCTGCTGATCTCCCTCCACTGTAACCACTTCCAACTTGCCCTCCTTGTTCTCAAGGACGAACTTCAGCTTCTGGTGGAGGGAAGAAGGGACTGCTTCTAACTTGTGGAGCCACGTTCTGCCCAGAATGAGGTTGTAGGGAGAAGGGACGTCCACGACCAGGAAGTCGGCCGACACGGAAGCTCCGCCAACTCGGGTCTCCAAGGTGATCCTACCCTTGGGATAGACTGGCGTGGCGGATAATCCTAGCAGGGGTGCACGGACCTCCGTGAGGTCTGCTTCTGAGAGGTTCATCTTCTTGAAGCAGTCGTAGTAGAGGACCTCGGAGGAGCTGCCTGAGTCGACGAGGATCCTCTTCACTGTGAAGTCTCTCAGCTTCATTGTGAGGAGCAGGGGGTCGTTGTGAGGGAGCTGGATTCCCTCTAGGTCTCTGTCTGAGAATGAGATGGCGGGTCGGTCGCGGCGGGCTTTCTTGGATGCCGGAGCGAGCTCGGCTTTCATTACTTCCTTCCCGTGCGAAGCCCGCCTGGCTTCGGCGCGGGCCTGGGAGCTGCCCCGAGATGAGGGAGTGGGGGCTGAGGACGCCAGATGGATCACGTTGATGATCTTCTCTGAATCCTCACTGTCTGGATCCTGGGCTGCGCTCTGGTGAACTTGGCCCTCGCTGCCGCCGGCATCTCCTGCCTTGACGAACTCTGGAATGTGGCCCTCATCGGCCAGCTTCTCCAGGTACCACTGCAAAGACTTGCAGTCCTCGGTCCTGTGCCCGTTACCCTTGTGGAAGGAGCAGTAGAGCTTGCTTCGGCTGCCGGAGGTGGGCTCGTGCTTCAAGGGCAGAGGCCACTTGAAGAACGGCTTGGTCTTTATCTTGGACAGGATGCGGTATATCGGCTCCTTGAAGACGACGTTGACGCGCTGACTGGCGCTGGAGGGAGGTCTGGGCTTCCAGGCGCCCCCAGACCTGGACGAAGCAGGCTTCGCCGAACTGGAGACCCAGGCCTGCTTGGGCTCCTGCTTCTGGAAGGGCCTCCCGCCTCTCTGCCGAGGCTGGCTGCTCTTCTGCTCGGGCTCCGGACGCCCGTCCTCTTCCCGGGCTCGGATCTCATCTTCCTCCCGGGCGACGAAGCGCTTTATCCGGGACATCAACGCTGGCATGGACTCCGGGGGGTCCCCGACCAAGTCCTTCCGAAAGTCGTGACCGGGGATCAGGGCATGTTGGAAGGCGTAGATCGCTATCTCCTCCCTGGTGCCCTCGATCTGGCTGTAGACCGCCCAGAATCGTTGGGCGAACTTGGCGAGGGTCTCACCCTGTTTCATTCTCAGGGCGAGGAGGTCCCCTTCTTTCTTGGGGACAACGGTGTAAGCTTGGAACTTCTTTAAGAAGGAGAACTGGAGCTCCTTCCAACTGGAAACTGACTTCTCTGGGAGAGAACAGAACCACTTCAGGGGGAGGTCACCCAAACTGGAGGAGAAGATTTTGCAGTTCAGGTGACCCTCATTCCCCCAGATGGACATCTTCTGGGAGAAGTGTCGGAGGTGAGCGGATGGGTCGGACAGTCCGTCGTAAGGGACGAACCGCGGGACAGAGAACTTTTTGGGCAAGGGGGTGCGCTCGACGTCTTTTGTGAAGGGTGAGCCCCCCAGATCAGTGTGGCCACAGATCTGCTTCTGGTCCCGCACGTCCAGGTTGTGCTGAAGAGCTAGCCTGATGCGTTTGTCGAACCGCTCCTGCTCGTCGTCCTTCTCTGGAGTCTGGGCTCTTGGCTTTCGCTTGGAGTGGTTCGGGCTACGATGGCTATGAGTTCGGCCATCGCGGCTATGATGACTCCGGCTGTTGCTCGAGCCTTCGTCACGAATCTGGCTCCGCTTATGGTCCAGATGGTTTCTGAGATCTTCGCGGGGAGGCTGGGCTGCCCTGCTGGGGGCGTCCCTCTTCTTCCCTTGAGGCTCAGAGACCTGCCTCAAGGAGGCGGTTTGCGCTGCCCTCAGCTGCTGCTGGAGCTCGCGAATCAGCTGCTCTTACCTCTGGAGGAGAGCAGTTTGGGCTGCGACAACCCCTCCAGTGGCAGGGGGTTGAGCGTGGCGCGTTTCTTCTACAGCCACGGCTTTGTCCTTGCGAGAACGCTCATGCCGACGCTCGTCGCGTCGGGGTGGCATGACTTCTTCTGCTGAGATCGACGCTTCGAGTCCCTCTTGGAGGGGGACCTCGATGAAAAGCTGCGAGCCTAAGCGGCCTTCGCCCGCAGATGCGCCATGCACCGTGCGGGACCGCCCCTGAGGAGGGACGTCCGTCGACGGCGCTGGCGGCTCGAGGATTGCTCTTGAGGATTCTACGCCCTTCCTAGCTTTCGGAGGCATGGCTTCTGGGAGATTGAGGTTGAGAAGGTTGGGAAGGTTTGGGAAGGTTGGGATATTACTTTCCCACAGACGGCGCCAATTGTAGGTGCAGAAAATAATGACCCACAATAACTGGGGAGCCTTAGAGGACTTATCCAACGATGGTGATGACTGGGTACCGTCCGAAAGCCTGAAAGAGAAGAACACACGGTCAGAGGACCCTGGCCTGGGCGGCGCAAGGCTCTCCGATACCAAAGTCAGTGGATGAACTGGAACAATGGAAGGGGAAGAAGAAGAGAGGCAGAGTAACAGCCCTCTGAGTTCTATTGTGCGTACCTTGCATGTGAAATGCAGTCCTTTTTATAGACGATTTGGAAGATATCTTGGACGATATCTTGGCATGGGTCTCATGATTCGACTGGGAAGTCATGATCAGCCCACGTTGCAATTAATGCGGTCCAATCCAGCCCACTTTGCATTAAATGCGCGTCGGATCAGCCCACGTCGCATTTAATGCGCGTCTTGTTGGGCCAGATCGTATTAGACGCCTTTGGCGGTAGGGGTACCATCGGATCTGCCCTCGGGCCCTGCCCTGATGTGGCCTCAGCCGCTGGATGCCGCCATGTCAGTGATGTGGCGAAGATAGTGGGCGGCTGGATGTCGCACTTGTGTTACTGGCTTGCCCCCCTATTCCTCCACGTGCCTGATGACGTGGGGGATGAGGGGTGCGAGTGGAAGTCCTTTCGTGTCTCGGCTTTCGTCCCGGCTCCTTCAGCCGGGATGGAGCTCCCAGCCGAGATGGGCACATCGGGTAGCCGAGCTCGGCGCTAGTGGCCTGGAGCTGTCTGACTTCGGCTGAGGCCTCTGCCCCGCTAGCCGAGGTGAGAATGGTGCCACGTGGATGGCACGCGGATGGCACGTGAGAGTGCTTAGTCTCATCTGATGGCTGTGATTAGCTTAACCCTGTGTCCCGAAAATCTCCCCACACAGCGACATTAAGTGCATGTTAACACTCGCAAGAGATAATACAAATGGGATATATTTATACATCAATAGAAGAATAACTGGTTCTGCAAAATATATCGGAGAACAGCCGAGGTACATAAGTTCTTTTTATGTCTTTTAAATAATGCAGAAGATTATTTTTATTTAATGTCTAATGTAGTTCTTTCCATGTCTTTTTTTAAGGTCACATGGGATGGACATGCGTTTTGTACGAGGCGAACAAAATGATCGTTCGGGGAGCAGTCATAATGTGAAGCGCAAAGTAACTCCTATGCAAGGCACAAAATATCCCACAGTCAATCTATGCGAAGACAACGACATTCATTTTTCAGCTAGACAGAAAATTGCTAGTGATGAAGTGGCCGAATAAAGTGACTGTGTTCTCGTTGACCATGTTGATGATGTACATAGGGTTGATGAGAAAGAGGTTGTCATAATTGAATCTGGGAACCCAAGAACCAATCTTGTTGGGAGTTCAAGAATAAGAGGCAGACGACCTCCGACTTTAAATGTCGGAGAACATTCAAATCATAGTCAGAAAGTTATATTCGAAGGCAACATGGTTCCGGAAGAATTTGTTACAGAGTCGAATCACAATTCATCTCGGGAGATGTGGCTAGGGCATGGCTTTTTGAATTGTGATGATTTTAGGAGGACTTTAGCAAAGTTTGTAATATTCAACAACTTCACTCTTGAGTACTTAAGACATAACAGTTCAAAGTCACTGCACGTTGCAAGGAACGTGATTGTCCAGGGCGCATTCACGCATCTATGATTGAGAGTGGACTGTGCTTCAAGGTTCAGACCTACAACCCAATTCATAACTGTCCAAAGCCAATGATGAGCACGACACATCTCGGCATGCATCATCGAAACTGATTGCAGAGTACATTTTAGATAAAAGTACGGTTAAATAAGAACCTCAGGCCAAATGAAATAATGAATGAATATCAAATGAAGTTCGATGTCACAATTTCTTACAGGAAGACAGATATGGCCAAAGACATTGCACTGCGCATAGTGAGAGGCTCATATGAAGAATCTTTTAAGATCCTCCTGTCGTATTGTGAGAAGTTGAAAATGACGGACCCGGGTGTTGTCACCAATATTGATACGTCAAACGACGACCGGTTCAAGAGATTTTTTTTGGGTTTTTGGTCTTTGTATTCGGTCTTTCATATCATCTCTTAGGCCAATGATTGTAGTCGATGAATCACATCTCCGTGGCAAGTACCCATGAGTTTTAATGGTGGTCGTGACCCTTGATGTAAAACCCCCCCGGAACCCGGTTAGTGAATAAACCGGATTTGGGGTGTGAAAATTAGGACAAATTAAAAATTTTGCCCTTTAGCCCACGGATCGTAAGTCTATGGTGAGGATTGTGTATTTGAGCCTTATGAACAAAATAACCAACTGAACTTATCCGGTAAACACATTTACTAACTTGTAGAAATATCAAAGCAAGTATCCATTTCATCACCATTATATATTTAAGTATTAAAAAACAAACGTAATAGGTCTTGACGTACCCATTAGTACTGCATAATTTACGAGGATCCTTCGCGATAAATGGCTGAATTTCGGAATTTTTAGAATAAGCATTTCCTCACATTTTTTTGTTGTACAGGATCACATTCAAATTCCTCACTTGGGCCATCTGATCTCTCCCACTGGTATTTTTAAAGGGTAGGCCATACATACAGATACTACAAATGCAAGTCAGAACTTAGACCACATTACCCCTCCCGAATCGGAAGGACCGACCTTCCACTTACTTTAAAACACTCGCTAGGGTTTTACGAGGTTTTGTTTCACTTTCGTTCTCCCATTCTAACAAAAGAAATTCAGTCATGGCGAAACCCGCTCGAGGCCGTCCGGCTACCCCCTCCGGCTCGTCCTCCGGCTCATCCTCCTTCTCACGCTCCTCCGGTTCGGACTCCCGATCCAGGTCTCGTTCTCGCTCGCGATCCTTCTCGTCTTCATCTTCGCGTTCAAGGAGCGCCAGCTCTCGAAGCCGAAGCCGAAGCCCTCCGCCGCAGAGAAGAAGGTCAGTACCGTAAAACCCTTTCTGTTTGGATCTTCCGTAAATCTAAGTTCAGGTAATTCGATTTACTCGTAAATGGCGGTTCATTCGTTTCGAAAGCTCGAGCTTTACCTATTTGTAATCCTTCGTGGAGCTCATTTCATCTTGAATTCCTCTCTATTCTAAGCATACAAACAGATTTTAGGGCATATTTATGTAATGCTGCGGATGAGGAATCATGTTTTTGAACAGTCCCTCCATTTCAGCACAAATGCAGAAAACACTACAAACATATCAGTTTTCCTTCAGGGTCTTCACTCTGTGTGGAAAAAAGCTTCTGCCTTTTTTCCATTCCTCTTCTTCTTGTGCCGCAGATTTCCTTTTCACTACGCAAACATGATGGGCATGTTTGTGTAACACGGTTTCTGTTCCTTAGTTTGATGCAGACCAATTTCTGTGAGGAAAAGTTTTTGTGATAGGGGAGTCTAGAAAGGTAGAGCATTTGGCTGAAAAGTGGAAGTCAGCAAATTTCCCTTTTTGTGGACGCTGCACAAATGGACCTGATAGGAAATGATTTGCGCATGCTCTAGGGAAGATAGTTCAATTATTTCTCACCTTTTTATGCTGGAAAACATGGCACCAAACCGTTGAAAAGCGGCAAGTGCAAGAAATTGGAGGCTTTTCCATGCTATAGAGAAATCATCAGTGCTATACAAACGTGTGCTATTTGTAATTTAGATGGATCCAAACGTGCTCTTTGGTTTATTTATTTACAGGTCGAATTCTCTGAAATAAGGAAAGAATTTTCTTTTCTCTGATAATGTCAATGACCCATACCCATAATAGCTGCATGCAATACCTATATTTATGGATTGGGAATTCCTTTTTTGTAGCTTCAACGGGTGATAAAATTAGAGAAATCCATTTGAGAGGGTTTGGGCATGTCTAATTCGTTCATCATGACAATGGTGCTGGTAAGGAAAAATTTGGCCATGCACGTTGATGGACCACCAAGGGGAAGGGTTTGGCCAAAGAGGGCGTAGATGGAGGTAGCAAAAAAAAAGATATGAAGACATGCAACTTATTTGAGGATTTAGCCCATGATAGATTGGAATTGAGAAACAAAATGCATGTAGCCGACCGATTTGATGATGATGCTGATGGATAGTGAGTTGACCATACTATGACAGTTGTTTTCTTTCATCCTTTCAATGATTCCAAATTGAATGGCAACATCATCATTCATTTGGATAATGTATGTATTACTCCTTGTCACCTGCTCTTGTTTTGCCCATCCCACCCACCCACCCACAAGAGAGAGAGAATTTTCCAGTGGCATATATAGCGCTCAATCCAAGAAATGCATTGGGTGGGGGCCACCATGTAGGAGATGGACCTTCATCCTGGTTTCAATTTTCCTAATGTAAGTCTGTTTAGGATCTAGATCCTGATCTTGTCGAGTAAAGAATTCTGTTCTTACACATGATGATATGGGTCTGACCTGATCGATCTTAACTGTTGTTTGGTCGCGCCTCAAAGTGTGCTAGGGACCCATTTGGAATCATGCCAATGCCAGATTTGGGCCTTTTGACACCCCTGTACACCATATAATATTAACAATCTGTATCACTTGAAGGTAGGTCCCACATTTATGGAATGCTTGGTCTGTCCAACCCGTAGATCCTCTTCATCTGAGCATTTTCCATAAAGTTGATGTCCACCCACTTGAAGAGGCATGGATTGTGTTTACCGGTCAATAAAAATGGCTTGAATTGTTTCTTATTTATACACACTCTATTTTATAGCATACACTTTGAGAAAAGTTGTAGATTACTGTGGGTAATGGTTTTAAGTTTTTGAAATTGAATGTTATGGTTCATTAGTATCTATCTTCCCTATCCTTTGCTTCTCCGTACTTTTTAAACCATTTAAAGTGCTAGTTGCTTTTCTAATGCTTTCTTTTTATCCTCTCAGTCCTGCCGGAGCTACCAGGCGAGGTCGCTCCCCACCACAGCCAGCTAAACGAGCTTCACCACCTGCCAGGTGACATTCTATTTAACTCTGGTTCGAAAATGAATGGTATTTGCTGGCTGTTTCTTCTGATTCCACATTTTGATCTGTATCTTTTAACTGCGTTCCTCATTGAGATTGGCAATTTTGCTAAATGACTAGTCATTGTTAGAATCAGGTACAAGCTTGTGTGTTTATAAACTGCCCTAGATTTGCCTAGTGTCCATTTGTGTGGGTCTAGCGGGCGGCATCTGGGGGATTAGTCCTCTTGGGTCAAAGACCTTAGGAATACCCACGTCATCCCAAAAAAGAAAAATGTTTAGAAAATAATGATCTCTCTTTTTTTTTTAATCTTCTCTCTTTTTCTGAAGCTCTTTGTTATGCACTGAACTGTCCTGGGTCGGTCTTTAAGTAGACGTTTAAGGGTTATGATGAATTTTGTGGGTGTAGTTTTGATTGAATTACTCTAGAGACTGGCTTGAATATGTATTTATGAATTTTAATGGATCATTGTCAAAACCATATTCAACTTTCATGGATGTGATTTGTTTTTCTTTTTTTTATCAAAGACTTTCATGAATATGATGGACAATCAGACTGATTAGTCTTGTAAAAAACTTTTACTTTTATGAGTTTATCCACTTGTTCCCCGAGTCTATTCACATCAAGTCTATTTCTTTTTTTTTTTTTTTCCCACCAAACTTTCTAAGAATATTTTCTTCATCACTGTCACTATCTTCTTTATCCCTTCTAGATGGTATTGGCATTGTGAGTTATACTTTTCTGCTCAATCCTATTTAAAACAATGCTCTCTAACTCCACAATTTTTAATGTTTTTCCTTGCAACTTCATTCATTGGTTTCCCACTTTTGCTAGTTCCTGGATCTTGTAATCCATTCATTATGTCCTCCTACAAGAGTTGTTAATGATCTTCTGCATACGTGCCCAAATCATGTCAGATGGCACTCCTTGATTTCTTCCTCTCATCTCATGTACTTGGTTGCTTCTCTAATGTTGTTCTTATTTTTCTTCAGTCCATCAGGAGCTGCCAGGCGAGGTCGTTCCCCTCCGCAGCCAGCTAAACGAGCTTCACCACCTCCCAGGTGAGGTTCTATTAAACTATGGTTTGACCAGGATGGTATTTGCTGGCCTTCTTCTTATTTGGATTAATGATCTTGCTATATGACATCATATTACAAGTAGATACACATTTGTTTATCCAGAAAATAATAATCTCTCCCTTTATTATGGTTTTGGTTTAACTCTGATTTATTTATGCATTTTTTTTTTCTGTTGTTTTTAAGGAGCTGTAATTGTAATCATTTAAAATGTTTTTTTCCTGGTTCTTGATTTAATCATGCAGACTTTCTTGAATCGAAGGTAGTTATGAGTTGTAATGTTTCATTTTGAAGAAACCGAACCCAACATTTATGGATATGAACTTTTTCCAGTGACTTTCATGGATGTGATGAAACTATTTATGCATCCATGATGAAAGCAGTCACACACTTTCTTCTTCTTCTCATTCCCCCCTTTCTTGAATAGAAGTTTTTCTCCTGGTTTTAATCAGCTACTTTCATGGATATGATATCAAAGTGACCTGTCATATAAAAAATGCCATTTTTATCTGAAAACTCTTCAGCGACATTGTCTAAATCAAATTTAAGCCTTGTATTGCTGTTAATCATTGCCCTTTTTTAATTTAGAAGTAGTAGCTAGCATGAGGACAAGCTGATTTTTTTTGACATGCTTTAGACTAAGGCTTAGTCTTCTATACTGTGGAGGCTTTGGTGTCTTGCTTTTCCTTGCCATCAACGTAAAGATTCTTCCAGTATAAACGGCTGACCTGGATGTTGTCAAATTTAGTGTATCCAAATGTTCTTGGTATTGCAGTTCCAAGTTCTAACAACTGTATATAACTTTTTTCACTCCTTTGAGACTGATCTTTTCATATGCAACTAATTTGTTGTTGCAGGAAAGCTTCTCCAGTTCTCGAATCTGTGGTTCTTCACATAGACCAACTCACAAGAAATGTGAATGAAGGCCACTTAAAAGAAATTTTCGGTAAGTTGTTATTTTGTGTATGTGGGCTTAAAATTAAGTGATTAGATTGTAATGCTTTCTTACAGCAACATTTTGCTTTAGTTTTTGATTTTCTTCGTTACAAAAGAGTTCGTCTTTGGTTAATATTAATTTAACTGACCTACAGTAACTTATTCTTAAAACCTGTGATTATGGGGTGATCTCAGTCCCAATATTTATGGATCTGCATTCAGCCTTTCTGGACAAAATACCATGTTTTGGCAATTAAAAACTGGATGGTTGTGGTTGAATTTATTGTTTCACTGGTTACATTGTGGGTGGACAGAGTAATTTTAGACTTTTAGTCACTACTTTAAAGAGGCTGATCATATCCATTTTCTTCTCCTATTTTGGGAAGAGAACTATTTAGGTTGTGGATACCACCAAGATTGAAGGGAACATTATATAGGACAGGGATTAGATGAGAAGTGGGTAACAATCCTGTCTGTTGATACGGATCACAAACTGTTTGATGCAGTCCGGTCCCTATCCAAGACGGGGACCCGCAACTGCTAGCCTTGACGGACCCAGCTGATGGGGTCCACATGTGCCTCACGTTTCCTAATTTTCTAGATTAGTAATATAGCTTAGTTTGCTTGCTTTCTAATTTTATTGTTAATTAGAATTAGTAGCTTTCCTCATTAGCAAACATTGTGCTTTATATATACAGAAGAGCCCTATTGTTATTTTTATGCTTATTTTCAATCAATCAATAATTTCTTAGTTGCTCACGTGAATTTTCATGCTTTCGTTTGTGCCCTAGTGGCTGGAATCCCTCGTGGATTCGATCAATCCTTCGGGAGATTGATCTATCAACCCGATCATAGATCTTTGGATGCGTCAATTGGTATCAGAGCCTAAGTGATCGCCGGGGAGACGCCTGTCCTTCCCGGATTTTCCTCTCGTCACCTCTGTTCCTCACGTTCATCATCTCACAAAAAAAAAAAAAAAAAAAAAAAATCCCACCACCGAAACCCACTGTCATTAGAGGTGTTCAACGGGTCAAACCCGTGGGTTTCGGGTCAAACCCGACCCGACCCGACATATTTTATGTGGGTGAAAACCCACCCGAACCCAACCCGTTCGGGTCACGGGTCAGTCGGGTCACGGGTCACGGGTCAACGGGTCACGGGTCGGGTTCGGGTAAAAACAATTTTCATTCGAACGAATTTCTTTTTTCAAATAGGTCTCGCAAGAAGCTTCTTTGCGGAGTGATTTTAATGAGGATGGATCAGCGCGACCATTGGATTTGTTACTGGAGGAGGATGAGGCGCTGTTAGATGCGAAGGATGAGATTCGCGACTGCAGGGCAATGTTAGAGAACTGTGAGGCGGAGCTGAGATGTATCCAGAGCATGAGATGTATCCAGGGCACAGTTGAATGCTCTGAAGGCTGAGGAGGACGTGGCGAATATGGTCGAAGAGTGAAGACTGCTGGCTGTCCCACGGATCCAGGTACTCCTCTCTCTCTCTCTCTCCATTCTTCTCTCTGCCGGCAGTTTCTCTCTCTCTCTCTATTTTTTTTCTGAGTTGGGGTTCTGGACTGGAGAAAGGCAGCGACGGGGTTTCTTTTGCTGTTGGGTTCGTTTTGAGTTTGGGGTGGTGCTGGGAGTGGCTGTAGGCTCGGAAGGTTTTTATTTTATTTTATTTGGTTGGGGGTTGATCTGGCGAGGCCGCGAAGGAGTTGGGGATTCGTCAGTAATAAGTTCCGGGTGGGTTTTTTTTTTGTTTTGGGGATGTGGATGGAGGTGGTGGTTCCACTTCCTCATTTTGAATGTACTATTAACATGATATCTCCATCCAATGCAGGATTTTCACACAAAGATGGGCCAATTAATCTTTCTCTTGCCCTAGCCCCTTCTATATTTCAAATTCCCAATAGCAGTTTTCTTTGAATTTGGGATTCTCTCGTCATGGTCTCCAAAGACACAGATGGGAAGTGGAATGATAGAACTGATGCCCGATCTAGAAGCCACATGCATGAATGATAGGATAGACTCGTCTAAGTCAAACGAAGATAGAGAAAAAGGAACGAATGATTAGATGGAGCGGTCCAGACACCACTACAGTGAAAGTAGCGATGATGACAGGGAGACAGATCAAGAGGTAGAGAGAAGGAACCTAAGCTCCCCACCGCCAAGAGTGGAGACAAGGAGACACGCAATGGCCGTTGAGATCGGACAGAAATGGAAAGAAATGAAAAAAAGGATTCTGGCGGAGTGGGCTGTTGCTTTTGAGCTCGAGGCAACGCAGCATGTGAATGATGCAGAGATAGCATTGCAAAGCAGAGAAATTTGCCGCAAGTGTTGAGACATCAGAAGCTTTGTCCATTCCACTACCGACCGCCTTCTTACCAAGTGCAGGTTCTTAGTGATGAGTCTGGTGATCAGGAGGAAAAGGTGGGGTGATGGAGAAGTGGCTGAAGTTAGTGTTGTAACTTGTAAGTAATGAAGTATTGTTGGTAGGAGATGGTTTATCTGGTGGTGAAGCTTTTCACTGGATCTTGCAAAGGATGCAACCACTTTGGGCATTGAAGAATCATCTCTGTCAGTGTCAAATCATGAGCAAGAGAATAGAAAATTAAGTGTAGATTCAAGCAGAGAAACTGTTGATGTTGAAGCAGAGAAGTCAAAGGCTACATTTCAAACAAAGAAGCAAGAAACGCAGAAGGATCTAACTAAAGATGGGTTTTTTTTTACCGGGTTCACGGGTCACCCGTGAACCCGACCCGTGTGACCCGTTAACCGGCACCCACAGTCTCGGGTCGGGTCGGGTCGGGTCAAGCACCGAAAATTTACTACCGTGACCCACCCGTTGACCCACGGGTCGGGTCGGGTAACCGGGTCGGGTCGGGTCACGGGTAATTTTGTACACCTCTAACTGTCATGCTTCCATCCCTGCCAAACACCTGAACCCAACAACCCTTCCATCGAGCCACTGCCCTCCCTGCCAAACACCTGAACCCAACAACCCTTCCATCGAGCCACTGCCCACCCGCCACACCCCACAGCTCTTCAGCCGAACCCAATTTCTCAAACCGAATACCCCCAGACCGTAACCTAAACCCAAACCCACTGCCAAAACCCTCAATCTCTCCACTGCACCCCATCTCCATCAACCCAATCTGCCATAACTCACTATCTGCCTCGTTGAAACCCAACCCAAAAAAAAAAAAAAAAGAAAAAAAAAGAAGAAAAATGTCGCAGAAGAAGAGAGAGAAGAGAAGGAGAGTTGAGTTAAGGGCATACCTGGACCATCGGTCGTTTTCATCTCCACTGAAACGAAAAGCAGACAACAGCCAGCGCACCTCAGCTTGCAGCCATTCGCCTCGCTGTTCAGCATCATGGCACCACCGCCGAACGAGTAGCCATCGTCTCCAGCGCCATCACCCCAACTTCCCCATCGCCCTACCCTCTTCGTTTTCTTATTCTCCAAATCGAAACAGGTAAACCCCTCCCCTTATTTCCTTTCTTCCTTTCAGCACGCATCCCAAAGCAACAAAAGGATATTTCTCTCACATGTACAACACATGCCTGGTGATTTCTAGGCCTAGTCTTCCGCATGGGCTTGACTTGAGTCCGGGCCTAACCTGAGCCACACCCGGCCCACTAGCAGCAAAAAAAAAAATAAAAAAAAAATATATATATATATACAACCCTTGTCCATGGCTACTCGCACCGGGCAAATTTTTTGCGGCATACTCTCTGACATTCAGCGCGATGATTGCATAAGGGATTTATATGAACAGGTCGACGCAATGTTGTAAAAATCGCTAGGCGGACGCTAAGCGGTGGGCATGGACTAGGGATTAATTCCCGATTAATCCCCGCCTAGCCCGATTAATCCCCTCCTAGTCCGATTAATCCCCGCCTAGCGCCTAGGCGGTGACCGCCGACTAGCGCCTAGGCCGATTTTTGCAACAGTGGGTCGACGCCTTACAACTCACTGTCGATGAACTTGCTAAGGCCCCTTCAAACCCTCATGGCGAATCTTCCAGCACTTTTGGCTTACACTCTCACCAATTGGAAAATATTCCTCGAGAATCAATCCAAGAATTCTTTCAACGTCTCTTTGCAGACCGGGCCGCTAACAATTTACCACCCGGCCCGCCCAAGATGATCTCTCGCGAAAAATCAAATTAGAGGTTGCTGATTTTTCTGGTGAAGGTGATCCTCGGGCCCTTCTTGATTGGCTTACTTCAATTGAGGATTATTTCACTTGGTATCACATTGAAGATCGTCAACGAGTCACTTTTGTCAAGATGAAGTTAAAAGGTCCTGCTCGAATTTGGTGGAAAAATATTGATGACCACAATGTGTAAATGGGTCGCCCTTCTATTACATGTTGGGAAATTATGAAAGAAAGACTGGAAGATAAGTTCTTGCCTTCTGACTACATTGATTCATTTAATAACGAGCTTATCAATCTTCAGCAAGGCTCTATGACCATAGATGAATACACTCATAAGTTCCATGAGCTTTGTATTCGATGCAAATCTAATGAAGACTGATGGTCACCCGTTATCGGGAAAGATTACGCTCAGATAAATTGGCCGCATTTGACTTCGCCACTGTTGATGCAATCTCTAGCAAGGCACGACGCATTGAGCAAACGTTGCGTCAGCACACTGGGTGACGTTTTGATAACCAAGCCGGGGAGCCCTACAAAAAAGGTTCAGATTCTACTTTCAATCGGACCCCATAGCAAGGGTTCCACCACAAGCTCCACCATAGGGTCCACAGAATCCCAGCTCAATCAGAAGTGGACAACAAATCAGAATAATGCTAGAGGCACTGGAATAGCGCTAAGCGCGACATTGTCTGTCATTCTTGCAAAACCGGGGTCATTATGCTAGAGAATGTCCTCACAGGAATCTGCATTGTGACGGTGTACTTTATGATGAAGAACAATATGATGAGGAAATCGAAATGGAGAAACTTGATGCACAAATTCCAACAGAACCAGAGTTCGCACTTGAGGTCTTCACAGCTGATGATGACAGCCCATTACTTTTCCTTCACCGCCGCCTATTGGTTGTAGATGGTATTGAGGAAGACGATGAAAACCAAGCTCCAATTTTCAGAACAAGAGTCACTTGTAAAGGACGAGCTTGCAATGCCATCATTGATGGTGGAAGTGCTATGAGTGTCATATCCAAAGATGCAATTGATAAACTTTAGTTGCCAACTATAAAGCACCCGAGACCTTACAGAGTTGCATATGGGTAAATGATTATTCAATTCCCGTCAACTGCCAGTGCATTGTTCCCTTGAAGATGGGCTCGTATGAAGATAATGTCAAGTGTGATGTTATTCCGATGAATGTTGCGCACATCTTATTTGGCAGACCTTGGCTGAAGCGCTTGAAGGTCATCACTAATCATTCGAATAACACCTACACTTTCAAATGGAATGGACGCCGAATTCAATTAAAAGCCCATGGAAACTCCATTCTCTGTAAAGCAATCCATTCCTACTGCCTCTCCTCACATCCTCACCATGCGCAAATTTGAAGTTGAAAGTCAAGAGCAAGGTGTGATATATGCTTTGGTTACCAGACAGGTGACCGAATCAAGTAATAACTCCATGCCATCCACTCCCCAAGAGGTACAACCATTGCTCGATGAATTTTCTGATTTAATTCCTGATGAGCTTCCAAATGAATTGCCGCCAATGCGAGACATCTAGCATGGAATAGATTTAACTCTTGGAGCATCTCTCCCTAATCTTCGTGCTTATTGGATGAGCCCTTCCAAACATGCTGAACTCAAGAAACAAGTTGATGATCTATTGTTACGGGGATATATTCGGGAAAGCCTAAGTCCATGTGCCGTACCCTCTCTCCTCGCACCAAAGAAGGATGGAACTTGGCGTATGTGCGTGGATAGTCGTGTCATCAATAGAATCACTGTAAAGTATCGCTTTCCTATCCCTCGACTTGATGATATGCTTGATCTTATGACTAGTGCTTCTATTTTTTCTAAGATTGATCTTCGCAGTGGTTATCATCAAATTAGAATTAGGCCAGGTGATGAATGGAAGACAACCTTTAAAACTAAAGATGGCCTTTATGAATGGCTGGTTATGCCTTTTGGTCTTTCTAATGCTCCTAGCACATTTTTGAGTGTTATGAATCAATTGCTGAAACCGTTTATTGGAACGTTCGTTGTTGTCTACTTCGATGATATCTTGATTTATAGCAAAACCAAACGGAAGCATCTTGGTCATTTGAAGAGTATATTTGAACTTCTTCGCCGGGAACGCTTCTATGCTAATATGAAGAAGTGTACTTTTATGAGTCATTCTGTGATTTTCCTTGACTTTATTGTCTCTTCTAAGGGTATTGCAATGGACCCATCCAAGATTCAAGCTATCCTCGCTTGGTCTATTCCACAAACTCTCACTGAAGTTTGTCGTTTTCACGGACTTGCTACTTTCTATAAAAGGTTCATTCGAGATTTCAGCAGTATTATGGCTCCAATCACTAATTGTATGAAACAAGGTGAATTTAAATGGACAAGTGCAGCAACTAGAGCATTTGGCGAAATCAAGAGCAAGATCACGGAAGCCCCTGTTCTTCGACTTCCAGATTTTAACAAAGTCTTTGAAGTTGCTTGTGATGCTTCTTAGGTTGGCATTGGAGGAGTTCTTAGCCAAGGTCACCCGAGCGAAAAGCTCCCCGATGCCAAACGCCGATATTCTATTTATGATCTCGAATTCTACGCCGTTGTGCAAGCATTGCGACATTGGCGTCATTACTTGGTTGGCAACGACTTTGTCTTATATTCCGATCACGAGGCATTGAAGCATATACAGTTCCAACAGCATGTCAGTGATCGTTGAATTAAATGGAGCTCTTTCCTTCAACAATTCACATTCAGTCTCCATCATAAAGCTAAAGAAAATATGGTAGCTGATGCTTTGAGTTGTCGGAAACATCTCCTCACTGCTATGGCAGTCACTGTAACAGGTTTTGAGCAAATAAAACAGGAATATACAAATGACAAGGATTTTGGCATAGTCTATGCGGATTTTCTTAACGGCAACGGAGACAAACACCCTCATTACAGCATACATGATGGATTCTTATTCCGAGGTAGCAAACTTTGCCTCCCTGCTACTTCCATTCGAGAACATGTTCGTGAATTGCATTCTGGAGGTTGTAGTGGTCATTTGGGACGTGACAAGACACTCGCTCTCGTGGATGATCGTTTCTATTGGCCGCGCATGAGGGTCTATGTGAGAGATGTCGCACCTGTCAATTGGCTAAAGGAAACAAGAAGAATACAGGTTTATATCAGCCATTGCCTATTCCTAATGCACCATGGGAAAATATCAGTATGGATTTTGTGTTAGGACATCCAAAGACTGCACAAAAAGTTGATTCCATCTTTGTTGTTGTTGATCGTTTTTCTAAAATGGCACATTTCATTCCATGCAACACAACATCTGATGCTTATAAGGTAGCTCAACTATTCTTTAAAGAAGTTGTCCGTCTTCATGGCATCCCCAAAACAATCGTTTCAGATCGTGACACTAAATTTATGAGTTACTTTTGGAAGACTTTGTGGATGACAACAAAAACAAGGCTTTACTTCTCTACTGCTTATCATCCGCAAACTGATGGCCAAACTGAAGTTGTTAATAGAAGCCTTAGACAGTTGTTACGATGCCTTGTACCGTTGTACGTGATCATATCACTACATGGGATCAAATTTTACCTATGGCTGAATTTGCTTACAACAATTCATTTAATCGGTCCACATGCATCTCACCATTTGAAGCAGTTACAGGTGTTCGACCGCGCTTGCCTATTGATCTTGTCCCATTACCTGTTGAAGCACGCCCTTGTGCTGAAGCTGATAACTTCATCAAACACATGCAACAAATATATGATGAAGTTCGACGGCATATTGCAGCTAGCAATGATAGTTACAAGGCTCATGCTGACAAACGTCGTCGTTTTCTGGAGTTTTCTGAAGGAGACATGGTTATGGTCCGTATTCATCCGGAAAGGTTACCCCCAGGTGCAAACAAGAAGTTACATCCGAGGAATACCGGTCCATTCAAAGTGTTGAAGAAGCTTAGTTCGAATGCATATACTCTCGAGTTGTCTTCTGATATTGGTATCAGCCCTACATTCAATGTTGCCGATCTCACTCTCTATTGTGGGCATGATAATGAGGATGATTCTGACGAGCAAATCATTACGTTACCAGCTGCTCCGCTATCGCCTGATAAAATCATTGATGTTCTTAATGATCAAATTGTTTCTATTAGTCGCGGCGGCTTTTAAAAGTTCCTTGTTCGTTGGCAAAACCGGCCCGTCTCCGATGCTACCTAGATTACTGCTACCGACTTCCAGCGTCTGAATCCAGATCTTTATGAGCGCTATCAAGCGATTAACTCGCCGGAGTTGAGTTCTTTCAAGCCGGGGAGAGTTGATGCAGTCCGGCCCCTATCCAAGACAGGGACCCGCAACCGCAAGCCTTGACGGACCCAGCTGATGGGGTCCACATGTGCCTCGCGTTTCCTAATTTTCTAGATTAGTAATATCTTGCTTTCTAATTTTATTGTTAATTAGAATTAGTAGCTTTCCTCATTAGCAAACATTGTGCTCTATATATACAGAAGAGCCCTATTGTTATGTTTATGCTTATTTTCAATCAATCAATAATTTCTCAGTTGCTCACATGAATTTTCATGCTTTCGTTTTTGCCCAAGTGGCTGGAATCCCTCTTGGATTTGATCAATCCTTCGGGAGATTGATCTATCAACCCGATCACAGATCTTTGGCCGCGTCACTGTTTTACGATCATGGGTTGCTTTGACCTAGATTGTGGATTGGGCGTTCGTGGTGGGTGCAGTTGGTAGTTCAGTTGGCTTTATGGCGGGGCCAATTTGATCTCATGTCATTCTAACATTGTTTAGCACCTATAAGGAGTACAAATTTAATGACAAACAATATGGGTACTTCCACATTGGTGCTCTGGATCATTGGAGTATTACATTTGTTCTTGACGTATTATTTTGATATTGTTGGTTAGATGAAGTTTGTTCAATTATTGTTTTACTAGTTTTGCATCATGGAATACATAAGAGTTTACCTCTATATATTTATTTTGCAGTGCATTATTCTGGTTGATATTTATTAGGTTCCGCAATCTTGCAGGTAATTTTGGTGAAGTTGTTAATGTGGAGTTGATAATGGATCGTACAGTGAGTTTGCAGTTTTTTTTTTTTTAATTTGATGAAGCATGTTACAAAAATGGCCTTGTTTCCTTCTCTGATTATAATGTGAAAGTTGTTTTTGTTGATTGTGGGGTTTAAACTTTAGATAGCCCTAGTAATTTGTTACTATTATTTTGATAAAACAATTTAGTTATGCTCAGTAGGGGGAAGGAAAAGAAAAGAAAAGAATTGATGGTTGTTACTGTTTTGCAGGTTAATCTTCCAAGGGGTTATGGTTATGTGGAGTTTAAAACCCGAGCAGATGCAGAAAAAGCTCTTCTTTACATGGATGGCGTATGTATTAATTATCCTCTGAAGCAAAAGACTTTATTGTGATGGTCTACAATATTTATAGTAATTGGATGTGTTCATTGGCCTCTTGATACAGGCCCAAATTGATGGGAATGTGGTACGTGCAAGGTTTACATTACCTCCACGCCAAAAAGCTTCATCACCTCCCAAGGCGGTTTCTGCTGCGCCGAAACGAGAAGCTCCACCGAGGGAGAATGCAGGTGCTGACACTGAAAAAGATGGACTGAAACGACCGAGGGAATGTAGGTTACTTGTTAATTGTTATATCGGAAGCTTTATTTCCATGAGTGATCATATGGTTCTGATGTCTGAGCCCTAGCAAGTTTCTGTTTTCTATCGTGCCCATTTCCTTCATAAAGGTCAAAATTTATGTGATAATATTGATTATCTACTGTGCCCACTGTGGATTCGATGACCCTAAAAGCTTCCAAATTTAGATATCCTAATGTTTTCTCCTTTGACCTTTTTATAAAGACCACTGATCAGAGTTAATGATATTCAAATCTTGGAAAATTTTGGGTCATCTGCAGTCCACTGGAAGGCCCATCATGATCCATGAATGACAACAGTCTGGATCTCACAGACCATTCTCTGCTCATGTATGTGGATGGAAGTCTTGGTAAAATGTACACTTGTTTGGGTTCAACTATGAAATATAATTTCTGTTAGATACTTGGATCCAGAGGCCATCTTGTTACGCAATGCATGTGGTACTCATGTTTTTCAACCCCAACATTGTCAGCATCTCCAAGACGGAAACCTCTTTCACCGCTACGAAGGAGATCCCCTGTTGCTCATCGAAGAGGCGAATCGCCTCGCCGCCGGCCAGATTCTCCCCAGCGGCGACGCATGGAGTCTCCCATTCGTCGCCGAGTGGGTTCTCCCAGCCGTCGCGGTGAAACCCCTCCGCGGAGGAGACCGGCATCTCCAGTAAGAAGGCGTTCTCCATCCCCTGCTCAGCGGAGGCACAGGTCGCCTGCAAGGTTAGTTATGCTAATATGCTTGTTTGTCATATTGGTGGGTGCTTCTTAGAGCAACTAAGTATGTTCTTAATTTGGCTTTCCTGTGAAGGGTGCGTGGCAGTCCAGTCCGCAAGCGTTCCCCAATTCCACCAAGAAGGCGGTAAGCACTCTCTCACCCATTTTCAGTTTACAACATGCATTTTCTGTAGTTTTTGTACTTAAGAAAACTCATGAGCAAGGCTCTCATGGTACCATGAGAACTTCATCTTTTATTGAAATGATAAAATGCATTGACTAATGGAAATGTGTTGATTTCTCGAATAATACAATCTTACATGTTTGTCTTTATGTTCTAATGAAAACAACTTGAGGTTTTTTATAGGATGAATGTAATAAAATTGTTGTTAGACGAAAGTAGTGTTGGATTTTCTCTTAATGTATTGAAGATGACTGCTGATTTTGATTGGAGAAAGGGGTCCTGGACCCCCTGTTCATTAATAACATCCCTTCATTATTCCACTTCATCAGATACTCGTTTGTTAATGCCGTAGGTCCTGTGCTTGACGTTTCATCCTCATAAGTTATTGGGTGGATAGGGGCTTTCCATTCGTTCACTAGAAGAATGAATGGGATGTCAATAAAGCAATGAAGAAATTAAATGGGATGTCAATAGGAGATAAAAATATTTCTGTCCAGATGTCTAAACATGGGAGACCTGATACTGGGAGGAGTGAATGTAAAGCCACCGTCTTCTATGTTTGTATGTCGAACATTTTGGGTGTTGTCCAAACAGAGAAGGGAAGGTGGAGTTCTGGTGCTATGCCTTCTCAGATCAGGAGATATTTTGCTGATGCTGATGTATGGATGGAACTTAGGGGGAATGAGAACTTTCTGAAGGCTGCTAAGGTTCTGTTAAGTGCTCTTAAAAGTAAAGCTGTGAATACATTTGGAAGTAGCCAGAGTAGACGCGATGTATATGAAGCTAAATTCTGGTTGGTGGAATAATTTGGATTGGACCAATCCAGACCATGTATCTGAGTCGTACTCTGTCATGGATCATTCCTTCATCCATTGAAGATTTCAAGAGGATTATGTGGTAAATGGTATTTCCTTCACTTAAAACTCTTTCATCAGATGGATAGGTGGATGGAGGTTCTAGGATTTGTTCTGCTACTGGTTTGGTTCAAATTCATTGGAATGCCTCTTCATGCTTGGCCAGAGAAGACATTCTCCATCCTAGACTCATGCTTAGAGACTTTAGTTGAATCTGATTTACAATGTTATCAAGGAAAAGTGGTGGATTTTGCATGAGTAAGAATTCTTATTAATCCTTCTCGGAATCTCTCAAATACCATGTTGCTGGAGGTTGAGGACGTCCCATTCTCTGAAAAATATGTGAGATGAGATGACTGGAATTCAATGCTAGTTCTTCCTGTGGCTGGAGCTGTGGCAGTCAGTATTACATTGACCAAGAATTTTTGAAGTTTCCCTAAATCACACTGTAAAGCATCCTGAGGTGGCCTGCATCATAAGGGCACATCTATCCCTAACAATCTGGGAGTTGCTGGTGCTGATGGGGAGTTTCTAAATGGGGAAGGACTCCCATTTTAAGTGGATAGGCAATTCCAAATTTCTGGAAGGCACCCCGTGTAGCAGGATTTTCAAATGATTATCTGATTCTGTTTTACTAGATAGGAACTACGAGCAGACTGCATTTGCACAATGCTGTCTGGCTCGTGGGGCCCACTTGGATGCTTTCCTATCAATGGGGATAGGATGGATGGAGAGACTTGTTTATGGATAAGAGTCATTCAAAAAATCAGCCTCATCAGATCATCCTAGCCCTTGATTTATTATTCTTAAAGTTTAATGGTCTTCTAACAATAGATTTTTTTGAGTTTCAATCCATGGTGTAATAGTCTTCTAACCATAACCGGACATGGTGTAACCAACGAGTGGTAGCTCAAGTGGCCAAGGACTCTGCACTTCAGGAAGCGGAGAGGTCTTATGTTCGACACCTACCTTCGTTGGCCACCTCCCATAGTTTTACCTAGTGCATGTGGGTAAGAGGGTTTGCATGTGCCCCTAGGGATTAGTTCTTGGTTGTCCAGGATCGAGTGTCCCTCGGGCTCAGGGCCAAAGGCTTCTGGGCTGGGCTGGGCGGGAGATACCCTAGGTTATCAAAAAAAAAAAAAAAAAAGACTGGACATGGTGCCAGATCATGGGGGGATAAGAGTGAGAAAAGGGCTGCACTTATCGACGGTGGGTCCATGTGGACCCCATAGAGATGGACTGCACATGCAATCCACTTGTAGGAGAAAATCATCCTTGCCGAATTGATCCTAAAGTCGTATGTCGCTTGCCTTTTGAGGCGCAGCTGCGTGCAGAAAAATTGGTGCCCTAATTGGATCAAAATGTCTTTTGAGGCGCTGCAAACAACTTTATCTGCAGATAAATTGGAACCCCTATTTGGATCAAAACATGCAGATCCTTCAGGCAATCACTCACAGCTGTCCTGCCTTTAGATAGTATCAGATCCAGGCTGTATATTTCTTGCCATCAATTTATAAGTCATTTCGGGGTTGAATCCACTGGACAAATACATGTTTCCATAGGGCACCCAACTTTGTAGCACTATGACCCAAATTTATAGCTCAGCCAGACTACAGATTCATCAATGCAACAGTTGAAGCAAATGGCTGGATCCACCTGTCCAGCCCATGCCAATGGTAGTATCCTGCCCAATACATGCTCAATTAGACTTTCCGGAGTTGCAGTGATGTGGAGGGTGGATCAATGTGGGGCGGGCAAGGGATGAAAATGGACGAAAGGGGGTATAGGTCAGGCTTCACACCTGAAATTGGCCTCATGCCAAACTCCAGTCACTGGAGGCGAAGAAAGCTTCCCATTGCAGCTAGAACTAATCTCAGCCACTAACATAAATATATGGCTAATATTAAAACAAACACTTATCCAAATATCCCCTATTTGCAAATAAATCCAATACATAAAAATAAATTCAATAATAGACCCTAAAGGAAAAGATCCTCTAAATTGGGCCCATTGGGCCTGGTCGATCCATCAATATGGGTCCGTCCTGCATCATGCAGCATGTTGCTTTGATGCGGTCTGAGTTACTGCATGCAAATCAGTGCAAATAGCAGATTCAGACTGATAATGGCCATGGCTTGATGTCTATTGCTGTTGCATAAATTCCAGACCAGCATCCAATATTGAGAATGCTCAAATGGAGACAGTATCCAGCAATATTGAGAGATAGGCAGCCATTCAAAAAATAAATATATATATTGAGAGATAGGCAGATGCTCTATCAGAGGAATGTGATTTACATAGAGTCAATGGGGTACAGCTCCCTAATAAACAAGCTATTATGCTTAGGGACAACTCAGTGGTTGATATATTTTATTGGCCTTGGAAAAGGATTAGGATGAAATCCATGAAATTGGGTCTATTTTAGGGGTGTCAACTATGATGCACGGATACTTCAAAATGGGCAACGTATCGTGTCGTATCGTATCCGATACTTCACTTTTTATGTGTAAAATCCGTGTCCATGCTGTGTCTATGGCGTTTCCTCGCCGTATCCATGACGTATCAATGCATCATAGGGTGTCAATGATTGATTCAGAGAACAACTCAAAGTAATGGTCCAAAAGATGTTATTCTTCTAACAAGCTACACAATGGGGGCGAAACAGGGAGACCCACGTAAATAGAAAAATAGAGGTAAAAGGGATCTGGCGAGTTTGGTTTCAATGGATCAAGTGGGCTAAAGGATAAAGGACCAAAGCAAGGTGGTAGACGAAAATATTTTTGAATGTTACGGGGCTAGGAGCTGCCAGAAGATATTGACATTCAAATGGCTGACTGAGTCTGTCAATATGGAGCTCGTCTTGATTCAAGATTTTAATGTCAATGCTACTCTTTCCAGAGAGATTTTCCATCCTCAGAATGCTATTGGGTGTTATTTTTTTTTTCATGGTGTGTCTGGACTGGAGGCATCATTATTTTCTGGGATTAGTCAAATTGGGCCAAGGTGGATGAATGGATTGCTGATTTTTCTATTTCTGTAGTGCTTCGAGACAATGGTAGTGGTGACACATGGATGTTTTATTCTGTTATGGGCCTAATGATCCCCATCGTAGTTCATTGTTTTGGGGTAAATTAAATATAATAGCACGAAAATGGGGCTTGCTATCAGATGGGGAATATTTCAATGTTATTCGGTTTCCATCCATGTTGAAGGGCTTGGCAAGGATTATCTCTTCGATGGGAGCTTTTATTGATTGAATTCATCAAAATAACCTTATTGATCTTCATGTGTGGAGCTTCTTTCACTTGGCCAAATAACTAGGAGCCAACAATGCCGAAGATCAATAGATTTTTAGACAGTGTGTGCTTTGTTAGTTTCTTTCTACATGTCTTTGGGTGTTACCATGGCCAACACCAGATTGCAGTCCAATTCTTATATTTTCAATATGGAATCTTGTGGCCCAGCTCCTTTCTACTTTGAATTGATGTGGTTGGAGAAAAGAATTGCTGATTAGGCAATAATTGATTGGGGGAGAATTTAATGTCAAAGGCTGGATGGACTTTCGTCTATTCTCATATTAAGATTGTTGGAGGCTAAATTGAAAGAGTGGAAAATTTCTGCTTTTGCTCAAGTCGAGGGTTTCAAAGCTTCATTTCACAGGGGAATCAAGCTTTGGAGATTATTGAAAAACATGTCTTTTGTTTGAATAAGGTGAGAAAAGACCTAATCTTACAGCTGAATATATGCATTAGTGTAGCCAAGAGGAGTCCTCTGTTGCAGAGCAGTATATTGCATTTTTGATTTCGTAAAATAAAGTAAATATTGTTTTAATTAAAAAAAGAGGGTTTTACGAAAAAAATAACTTTAAGTGGCTACTGCATCAAACATGGAACTTTAGCCAGTAGTGCACCAAACAGGGAATCCGTATAGAAAAAAGTACCGTTTTCACCAATTTTTTTTTTTGTGGTCGCAATCGACCTTCATTTTCTGTATTGTCGACCCTTGCTATAACAAGTGAGGGTCGCATTTGACCCTGAGCAGGTATAACCTCTTCATCTTCTTCCTTTTTCCTTGAGTGTTCGAGTTTTCGATTAAAGGAAGAGTTGATTGGAAGATCTAACCTAGTAAATTGCCAATGGGCCCTAAAAATGTTGTTGGTGGGTTGGTCAATTTAAGAAAGGTTTGGTCCCTAATAATTGTTGTCGATTGGTTGTGCATCATGTGAATTGCTGGTGCCCTGTTCTCTTCCTCATCTCTGGTTTTCTTGTTGGTAGCATCTTTTATTTTAGGCCATTGGTTTCTTCTTGTATGGGCTTGATTTTTCTGGCCCAAAGCACAAATGAGCGTGGATCTTAGCTTTTGAATTGCTCCTCCAATCCATTCTTCCATTTTAGCAAAATTTGTTTCACGTGATGTTGCACAAAACCATAGCATGCTAGAAATTTGGGTTTGAAATTGCAAGAGCTTTTTTCCGAAAGGATCCTCTATGAGAAATTTACAAAAAAAGTAACTTTAAGTGGCAAATCTTCCAGTCCTCTCTTCCTTTAATCGAAAACTCAAACACTCGAGAAAGAAGGAAGAAGATGAAGAGTTTATGCCTGCTCAGGGTCGAATGCGACACTCACTTGTTACAGCGAGGGTTGCAGTCGACCCTCAACACAGAAAATGAAGGTCGAACGCGACCACAAAAAAAAATGGTGAAAAAAGTTACTTTTTCTATACGGATTCCCTGTTTGGTGCACTACTGGCTAAAGTTCCCTTTTTGGTGCAGTGGCCACTTAAAGTTTTTTTTTTTTTGGTAAAATCCTCTTTAAAAAAAAATGAAGTAAATGTATATAACTTATATACTATGTTTAAATTTCTATTATTTTGATATTTTTATACAAATATTTTTATGCTTTGTATTTTTTCGAAATAGAACTCTTAACATGTTCCACCTAAATTCTGAAGCGACAAAATTTTCAGTTTGGAGCCAAACTGAAATGGGGTCCTGAATGAAATTGACTATTATGGTTTGGTCACATCTATTACTATTGTTTTTTTTTCTTAAACAGATGCTCGTGATGCTTATGCCTCAATACTTTAGACAATTGAAAGTGAAATGCTTCACTTCACTCAGTATTCAAAATATCAACCATTACTTAATCAGTTAATTGTCTGTGGTCTTCACTTGGGGATTATTATTAGGCTACTTGGGGACTCGAACTCATGCACTCTCACTCACACACCCATGTCTGCAGTTATTATTATTATTTTTATTCTCAAGGAGTCTTCTATTTTGTTCAGTTCACCTCCCAGACGAGCTCGCAGTCCACCTAGGAGGTCACCACCTCCTCGCCGGCGTAGCCGCTCTCCTGTTCGCAGGCCTGCTCATTCCCGTTCAATATCAGCTTCTCCACGCAGGTAATGGGTAGGCTTTGTATTTGTCCCCCAGACCCCCTCCCTTCTTCTTTTCTCTTCTCTGTTTGGTTTTTATTTCAAAGATGATAGTGACTTGTGTTGTATTTCTGCCTTGAACTGGAGAATACCACCCCCACCCTCTCCTTTCCCCTCCTTTCCTTTTTTTCATTCTGGACATTTGATATTTCATTCAAACAAAAAGGAAGTGTCTTCAACTCGGGTGTCGACATGTTCTTGGGAGTAGATTATAAATGACTAAGTTGATTGTATTTCATAACCGCTGGGGGCGTAGGCACCTATAATTGGTTTTCATCTTCTCAATTGTTATTTGGATTCTTACATTACATTACTGTCATTGTTTGTATTGGCATCATTACTATGTGATTTAGATCCAGTTCTGCAGACACTTCAGATGGAGAAAAGCTTAAGAAACCTTAGATATAGAGAGATCACATATTACTAGGCTTGGGGGGAGCATATCAGGATATATATTTTAGTATATCTCCTCATGGAGTTTTTTCTTTGTTTTTGTGGGGTACTAATTCACATAAAATCTTAGGATATAAGTTGACATAGTCTCGTGGATTATTTCTTCTGGTTAATTTGTAGAATTCTTTCTTTAAAAAAAAAAAAACTTGTAGAATTCTTTAAGTTGACTGACAAGCCTGTAAAACAGTTAGGATTACTCATTGTTACAACTTACAACCATGAAGTTGCAGTTTCAGGTTATGTTACCAATAAAAAAAGGGAGAAAAAAACAGAGAATTCTTTAAGCAGACCACATATTTGATGGGTGGCCTATTCTTACACCTTTTTTTGTATATATATATATATATATATATTTTGAAATGGAATT
This sequence comes from Litsea cubeba, assembly GCA_012931725.1. Classification (NCBI taxonomy): domain Eukaryota; kingdom Viridiplantae; phylum Streptophyta; class Magnoliopsida; order Laurales; family Lauraceae; genus Litsea; species Litsea cubeba. Next base: position 43,731,934 of record CM022950.1, read on the forward strand.
TTATTTTATTTTAAAGAAAACACTGATACAAAAGATTCTGTTAGTAAAACATCTAACATGGATCACCTTACTTGCCAAAGCATCATAGTGACCAAAGCCATTCCAGTTATAACTAGTTCGTCAAGGATGCATATGACTCACCATAAAACAAAAAGCAGAAGAGTTTTTGTCATAATAGATTTCTTTGCATGATACAAACAGCAACACTTACAAAAAAAAGAAAAGACAATATCAAACCAGAATTCATTGCAATTGCAGAACTAGTTAGCTGAAGATGTACTAAAATAAAAAAATAAATAAAAGCATTTCTGTCATTATCGGTTTGGTTGCATGAATATCTGACAACAGGCACACAATTTCTTTTATAAATTTTCTCCTCACCACCTGATCCGATACGGACTTGCATGTGCAAAGTCCTTTCACCCACCCTGATTTGTCGTCTTTTTCCATCGTGAGATTGCTATTGTTCTTTTTCTTACATGTTTCCTTCAACTGTAAGTTATAGATTTTAAAGTCCACATGAGTAGAGAACATGATATTATAATAGCCATGTGGATGATACTATAAAGGTTCTTTTGGAATATGGCACTGTGATACAGGGTTCTAACTTCTAAGTTACCATTCAAAAAAAAAATAAAGATTCTAATTTTAATGTGGACTTTTTTCCGTTTCTCAAATACTTCTTCTATGTTTATTGGTTTACCTATTTCATTGCTGAGTTTCACATATCTCGGTTTTAATGTGCTAGTTCTATGTTTGACCACTTGGTAATGTTACTGAAATTGTAAACTCTATTTATTATACATATATTCCCATCCAACTCAATTATTGTTGTTTGTGTAAATCAAAGGGGTCGAGCACTGCCTCCAAGGCGTGGAAGGTCGACATCATCCTCTTCTGGATCACCAAGTCCTCGCAAGGTTTCTATCATCTTATTTTTTTCCTCATGCAACACAGAGAGATTGGTTCTAACTTTTGTGTTGTGCCTCAGGGAGTCAGGAAGATTTCGCGAAGCCGTAGTCCTAGGAGGTACCTTCTTGTTCCTCTCTCTTTTCCAATTATGGTGTCACATAATTTTCCTAACTGGCGTGTCAACTGTGAGCCTGCCTGAGTTGATTTGCTTGGGTCATCATGTATTGGGTGATTTGGCTTGGATTTGGTTTGTTTGATCTCGGTTGACCCACCTTGTTGACTTGCGACTCGGCTTGACTTGTCCTGTTTTTTGGACGAGTTGACTGGGCTGACTTGAGGACATTTTCATCCTTACATGTTGTGTTCAGACAGCAAATGAGAACTGTAAAGAAGCCTCACATCAGTAGCATGGTAGGACATGAAATATTCTTAAATAACATTCGAAAATGGAAGATACATTTCAGATGGAACTTATCTAAATTTTTAAGAAAAACGGTATTGTATGATTTTTAGCAGATTTTACTTTTTTATAAGTTCTCTCTTGTCAGTAACTATTCTCTCCACAGCTTGAAGCTCATGACTTCTACATGATTTTACCAATGTCAATCTGTCATGCTGTGCCTGTGACTGGATGTCAACTTGAATTTTGTGAATGATAATAAAAATTCTCAACTTCTCTGCATATGGGATATGTACTGTTAGTTTCTACAGGTGGGTCCCATGTTTTAGATTTCCAAATCATTGATATGATACAAGTGTAGATAAATGGAAGATCTCCCAGATGGGATAATCTAACCCCTAAGTTGGTGACCATATTATACTTATCAAAAGTGGTGAAGTGTTGAAGATTCAAGGGAAGAAAAACTAAAGCAAAGTGCTATAGAATTGAAAATGGTTTAAGTGTTTGAAACTACAAGATAGTTCTCTGAATGCCTTGTAGCTAAAATGACTGCCTCCTGTTCAGTCTCTGAACACACTGCTAAGACGTCTGCCTCCAGTTCATCTCATGGAAACCCTGTGAAAAGGGTGCAGGACTGCTAAAGGAAGATACCAGGACCCTATATTCTCTTCCCACATTGCGACCTTCAAGTTCAGACCTCTTTAATGCTGGCTGTAATGCACTTGCTGAAGCTCCGTCAATTTTATATCTTTTGGGCCACCAAATAACAGTTATTTTAATTTCCAATCAAGGGATATGTTTTTGGCTTTTCATGAATCTCTGTAGCCATTTAGGCCTGATTATGCCTAAAGGACCTATTCGAAATTCAATTCAATCACATCAGCATCTGCAGAGATCCACTTAATATCACTCCTTTGACCCTGTTCATCATTCCATTTGTCATCATCTGTGAATGTTCCAGCAGAGTGGCAGGGCCAGAACTTTCCACTAGAGGGGGCAAGTGATAGTCAAAGTGGTAATCTTAAATTTATTGGTTTATTATTAATAATTAAAAAAAAAAAACTGCACATTTTTTAATAATTGTTAAAGAAAAAATCTAAAATTGATGATACAACATTTTCTAAGAAAGTAATTCTCAAAAGTTTGTGATGGCAATTAAAATAAGAAAATAATAGGGTTCGCTATAATGAATGTAAACCACTCACAGTAATCATTTTCTCCTTGGTTATTGGCATTGAAAGTTTGTATCTCAGTTTAATCAAAATACAACACGTGTCCCTCAATTGTGCATGAGCGTATTGAACTATTTATGGACCTGGATGTATGGGTAAAATGCATGATAATTTTTGGCAGTTTGGATCTTCCATAAATGGGCCCTGTGATAGAATTTCTGCACCCCCTCATTGTAGTGCATGACCTCTCAAAAGTTGGGTTTACAATGCATGGCTCTGTAGGATGAGATCATGACGTTCTGTCTGGAGGAGCCCACTCTCGATTCTTCATAAACCTTATCTAATTGAACTATCAAGTTCAAGTGCCCATTTATTCTCGTGGCTAGTATTATCTAATCATTGTCAATCAGATGAATATGCTAGAAACCTGTTGTAGTGCATGAACTCTCAAATGTTTGAGGGGGGCAATTCATCAGATTAACATACATGAGTGCACCTTTTGCCTTACACATAAATATATCCTAATTTTGTTTTACTTCTGCTCCGCAACACTGAAGCTTTTTGTAGCCTCTCGTCCCCTATTATATTTTTTAAAATTCCTTAGGGTCATTGGAACAGACATTAAATATGCTGATTGTTTTGATATTGCTATTTATTAAGGTAATTATCCCACTAAAAAAGCACTTTACCTATTTTCCACTTTGGCAGTTTCCTTCCAGTCTAGTTAATGACTGATTACTATAGCTTCTTCATTGATTTCTAACTGCATAACATGATTCCTAGGTAGCTAGAGGACTTTCCCCGTCCTTCTCCATATTAGGATGCATCCAATTTTGCTCTCATGCTGAAAACTTCTGATTTTGCAAAATTATCACGTTGCCTGTGATTGCTTGGGAACACTGTACAACCATGTTAAATTCCATGTTAGTTCAATACAGAAGAGTCATCTATATAATGTTGCTTGTAGTCATTGTCAACATCATCATCAATGTTTATCCCATCCGTCTAGGGTTGGGTAAATGATATCATTTTTCAGAGAACCTGTTGATGCACCCCCAATAGTATGGAGTGGAAAAAGGGGGCAATCTTCATCTTCTTGATGTGGTTCAAACCGTACTTCTTGAGTTTGCTTTTCCATCTACTTTTTAGTTGCAAGACTCCTAATTATGATCTCATCATCATTTGACCTCCATCTCATCATTTGATTTCCAAGTTCCATCTCTTAAATTACAATATCAAACTCTTTATTTTCATTTTCATGTAAGAATCCTAATTATGATCATATTCATATATTTTGGTGTTTTTGTTTCATCTATTTTAACTCATTGAACGGACAAATTACAACACAAATTGCTAAGTTTTCATTTAACTCTCATTTAACCATCATAGTCCATCTACTAGTGATGAGGTGAGAATATGAGGACTTTGTTGACATGGTCTCGCACTGGATCAAAGTTCTGCCATTCCACTTCGTAGGTCAACTTGCCCTTGAAAGCATCCCTATTCCTATGCTTTTCCTCACCCCTCTTTATTTGCCTTCTTATCCACTACGTCTATCCCTAACTCCTATATGTAGGCGGTGAAGATGCGATTATTAGTGATATAGGACAGAGGGACTTGATGCACTAGAATAGAATCACACCTGGGATTGTTCCTTGTCTCTCACATGGAACACTATTGGTTGCAAATGGATTTATTCAGTCAAACACAATTTAGTTGCGTGTTTGGATGATATAAGGTGAGGTTGTGGCTTTGGGAAAAAAATTGAAATATAGGATAGACTATGCTTAAATGTTTGCCCAATTGCCAAAATGACTGATGTTTGCACTGTGCTTTCTATTGATTCTTCCCAATCTTGGACTCCCTTTCAATTGGATGTCAAGATTCAAGAGTGCCTTTTTGCATGGGGATCTCATAAAGGTCTATATGCGTCTTCTGCCTAGTATGCCTGAGCAATTCAAAAGGGGATGATCACTCAATGGGCTGAAACATGCCCCTCACCCATGGTTTGAGAAGGTTTACTGAACTCTTCAAAGGGATGCATTCCAACGAGCAGATATGATCCCTCCATGTTTCTTTGATGCTCTTCAACGGGGCTTTCATTCTTTGATTGTGCAGATAACATAATTAGCACAGGAATGACCACGAGAATATCCAACAACTTCAATACTTTTTAAACTCATCTTTCCATGTGAAGGACCTTGGGCTACTCATATATCCTATGCCTTGAAGTGCATACCTCCGAGAAATGAATTTTCGTTAATCGACACAAATATATCACCCATCTCATTGCCATGGCTTGATTGCAAGATTCTTATCCCGTTGACATTCCTTTCGAGCTAAATGTTAAATATAGCCAGAAGGAAGGTCATCTTTTTTACCCCACTGTTTATTAGAAGCTGGTTGGTAGTTTGGCATACTTGACTATGACCAGGCTTGAGATTTTACATCTGTTCTTTTTTTAGTCAGTTCATGAAAAATCTTCGACACCTACATCGTGATGCAGTTCAATGATTATTTTATATGTGAACCAACCCCCACCCCCTCCCCCTCCCCCTCCCTCTCGGTTTTATGGATCCAGACTTGACACTTTTTTCATATAATTGAGCTGGACGTCTTGATACTCGATGACATCTGAAACAGGACAGTGTAGCATCTCGGAAACTCATTAGTTTCATGAAAGTGTAAGAAACACAACTGAGTTTGCAAGTCTTCAACTAAAGCCAGGTATTTTGCTATGTTCTGTGCTTGCTCCAAAATAGTTTGGCTCAATGGACTTCTTTCCAACTTGAATTTTCTCATTTCATGTGGATAATATCAGTGCTATTCAATAGTAGCCAATACAGTATTTCATGAAGCTAGAAACATATTAAAGTGGATTGTCATTCTATTTGGAAAGCTTTTGATCTCAACGTCATTACACATGAATTTCTAAATTGTTGATATTTTCACGAAGGCTTGAACTTGTTACTGACATCAGTTCTACACTTGCAAATTGTTTTTGGCTACTTCCTCATTGATTTAGGGGAAGTATTGAAAATATATGGTAGTCTTGTGGACAACTATACATGGTGTAGGAGTCCGTACTTCAATGTACCATAGATGTAACATAGTGTAATTATTTAATTTATCTAGGATTAGGGGTAATCCAGGGATTATCCAGAAGGATATAATTGAGATTTGACTCACTGTAATTGATAAGGGCCCCAAGCTATATACTGTCTCTCCAAACAAAAGACCACTCACTCAATTGAATAAAACATTTTTTACTCTCTTTCATAATTTTGTCGTTCTGGATACAGTTGTGTTTTGGTGCCCAGAAAGTAGACAGTTATGAAATGAATAAAGCAGCCAGCAATGTTTAACAGAAAAGTGGCCAAATATTGGATGGTTAGGACACACTTCCTGCCAGATTCTCCATGCATGGATCCATCATATTAATAATTGTGTCAGCGAACTGTATCCCCACTTTTGTGAATGTCATCATGGTCTAACCATTGCATTCTCTCTCTCTCTCTCTCTCTCTCTCTCTCTCTCTCTCTCTCTCTCTCTCTCTCAAATGCCCAATTATATATATTTTTTATTGATTTTTTTGGTGGTTCACACTTCACATAGGCCTGGGAGAGGACGCGGCGGCAGCAGCAGCAGCTCCCCTTCTAAATCCGGTTAGTGCGATACAAGTTTCAGCAGGTAGGTATCCTCTCTCTCTCTCTCTCTCTCTCTCTCTCTCTCTCTCCCCCTCCGTCCATCCCTCTCTCTCTGCAAGCTGGGGTGCTATCTACAAAGTGAAGGTTGGATTACACAGAAGATGTTGGCTAGTGTGAAGCTGGAAATTTCTGCTCATATCAGGAACATGGGAAGGTTGTGTTGTTGCTCTGTACTTGGACATTTGATGGTTTATTGTCATTTTATCGATATGGTTAGTCTTTTTTACATTGGAGTGTATTGCTGATTCTGTCGTGTTTCTTAAGCTATGTTGACATTTTCTTTTCAATTGAGCTCAGCATGCCGTGAACATGCATTATCAATTAGTCAGGAACTAACTATTATAAATGATATAATTAAGTCTATTAACTATTGTGAATTTGTGATGATATCTGCCTGTCGTCTTTTGTTCGATGAGAGGTATGGCATTTAGTTTTACTGAAGGAGCTAGCTCTTGTAAGGGATAGTGTTAACTGTGCTTCTCCATCTTCTGCGCTTATGAAACAAATGTGATTTGCAATGGGTTTCAACTGAAAATGACAAGGTATTGAATTGCTGTTTCCCGGTTCTCGAGAGCTGGATCGGTGGATGATTTTGGATGTAAATGGGGTGTGCTATGAGGTAAGCTGTACATGTGTCATCATGTGTTTGTTCTGTGGCCATGTCATATTGTGGTTCATTGACTGGCCATTGCCCTGACCATTAAGAGGTGGAGAAAGCTGTTTTTCACAATGTTAATGAGTTCTTTATATGGATTGTGATGTAGAGAGAGCTGTAGGTGCTGGAGTTAAAAGTTAGAGAAGTATGCCTTGGCATGGGCTGGAAGTGTCTTCCGAAATAGTAGCGCTTGATTTTGTGTTTACCTGTTTTGTTTGTGTGATCTAGTTTCTTGAATCTAAGAGTTGAAATGGTAAATGAGTTTTATCCAAGGGGAGTATTAAATAGGTTAGGAGTGAAGGATCTGAGGTGATGTATTTAGTTGGGACTGAGAATTTCTCAGGATTTAATTTATTGGGGTGATTGGTGGATGACCATTTCATATCGAAGGAAAGGTTTTTGTGATAGACCTTTATAGATCTTCATGTTCAATCCTTCCACTTTCTATCACCATCTCCTTCAATAGCAAGTCATTTCTTTCAAAATCCCTCAATTCCAATTAAAAAATGGGACCATTTATAGAATGAGATGGGCTCAATTTCAAAGTAGTATATGAAGATTTTAATATTTCAAAAGACTATAAAAGTTTTTTTTATTTTTCTTTCAATCAAAGCCTCACTATTTTTTTGAAAAATTGTGTCATTTTTTAATATTTTCTTAATAATATACTATTTAGAGTAGTGATCAAGTCCAATCCAAACAACCTTGTGGGCCCACTTTAGTTAGCTATGTTTATGCATAGATGATTAAAAAAGAAGAGTTTAGATGTATGTCAAAATGACTGAAAAGCTAGCTTTATTGAATGGTTATGATCATCAAAATTAAGTTGAAAACTGGGCCATATGAGAATTTAGATGAAAGAACTTGAAGACTGATTTTGATATTCTTGGTCTTTTCCTAGGTGACTGAACCATCAAAAAAGAAGGTACCCTACGAGCAACATTTGATCAATGAGGTCGATAAAGTGATTTTTGGGGTTTTGGGGATGGAAGAAAAACTTCTCACAAGGGTACTTTTGTCATTTTTAAATTTTTTTTTTTTTATGGTAAAGAATCGATTGAAAAAAAGATGGAGAAGCTTTATACTTTTTTAAAATATGAAATATTCAAATCCTCACGTACTATTTTTGAAAATGAGCTAAGTTTTGTACATTAGAGTTGATATGGGAGAAGACATCTCTATTTTGATCTCTTAGTTTTATCTTCTGATTGCAAACTTAGTTTGAAAGAAAAGTAGTACTCTCTTTGGAGTTGGTGATTGGAGCCACTTGATTCGATGCATTGGAAGATTGTGGTGTAGAAAAAGGGGTTCTGATCTTATTAATGCATAAATCCTGACAGTTATTTGTCAGAACCCCAATCTAAACGCTGCCCAGATATATAAATGTCTCTGGTTTCATAATCAATATCAGCAATCTGGATTCCTGAAGGGTAAGAAGTGTGGTCTAAGCTTATTGATCTGGACTGATGATGATCAGATGGGTCCTTTCATTGGCAGTCTTAAAACACTAGATCCCAACTATTAATTGACAGCATGTAGTTTGGACTTCTGACCCTACTACCTACTGGTCTCAGTGGCAATCAAAAAGTTTGGGAACCACACATCTCACATTCCAACTACCGCAAAATGTCTGACAATGAGTTTGAGAGGAGGCCCAAGGATGGTTATGGATAAGATGTCATGTGGGTGGCCCCTGACTTTTTCTTTCAGCTCGACCTGGCATGGAAAAGTATGGCATAGTCCATATGGAAAGGTATGCATTTTTATTATGGCATAGTCAATATGGAAAGGTATGAAAGGGAAAACCAAACTGGCCTTATAAGCCTGCCTCATGTATCATGACATGATCTAGTGTGAATGCCTCTTAGAGAAATCTATAGGAATCAAAGTCAAAAGTGCCCAGCTATGATGCAACACGTTTATTTGAAAAAAAAAACAGTTGGATAGAGGCCTAGTTGACCATTGTTTTGTTTTTTTCTCTTATCTTTCTTACCATCTTAATTATTCTTTTTGAAAAAGAGTGTCCTATTTTATACTTTTCTAAAAGACAGATCCAACTTAAGATTTGAGTTATATCTAATCATTGGGATGCAAATGGGAGGGTCATGGGGAAAGAAGACAATAAGAAAAAGAAGTCAAGAACTGAGTCGACCCACTTTTCATGCAGGCAAACCTTTTGGATCTAATAAATCTGCCTCCTAGTTTCCTCCATCATAGTAGGATGGGAATGTCTTATCATGAAAGGGGTTTGGCCAAATAACATTCTTGTTTGATCATGGTGCTTGTTTTTTTATTATTTAAGAGCTTCAAAAACTTTATAATGAATATTTATGCGAACCAAGTCAATGTAGTTGGCAATGAAAAAACTTTATAATGGATATTTATGCGAACCAAGTCAATGTAGTTGGCAATGAGTATCCACCTATAGTGAACCTGATTGAAATAATTAGGTACTGGCAGTTACTTTGGACCCATTTAATTGTGAGTTTGGACATGGGTAAACCTGATGATTGGATTTCCCTAGACAATGGAAATGGGATCTGGTTTTCGATTCATCTAAATGATGATTTTTTTTTTATTTAAAAACTCAGAGTATCTCCTGCCCAGCCCAAATCAGGAGTATTTGGCCTTGAGCGCGAGGGACACTCTCCGCTTCTTGAGGTGCTGAGTCCTTAGCCAACTGTGCTACTACTCGTTGGTTACAAAATTTTCTTAATTGAAACCTCATATCTATAAAAGTGGATATTTCACATTGATCTATGTAGTCATCATGAGCTTTCCAACTGCATATTGTAATAATAATTCAGCCTGTTTGTTGGATTGAAAGTTATGGCCATTAAAATCTAATTATGCACTACACTACTTTGTTCAATATCTTTAGATCTTGATGCTCCTTATCCTACAATATCAGCACATAAATTTAGGGCAAAGTAATTACCTATATCATACAAAACCATCCTGATATTAACCAACTAGATTACAATAATCGACAATATCAGCACCTAAGTTCAGGTCTATGGATTGCAATGTTTTCTTGGTTCACCATCCAATTCGCCTAACAGTTGAAAATTTGTTCCTCTAGAATTGTGACCAATATTCTCATCATCTAATATCTAAATTGCAAAGCAGTTAGGATAGTGACCTGGGCCTATCACATAGTAGTCCCCAAAAAATCCTCACCAACACAGTTATCCCCCATCTTGGCACCTATGAATGGCTCAACATAGTAGCAGACTCTCAAATGAATGGCTCACACTTTGATCATCATGCAACTCTCAAATAAATAGACACAGAAGTCTTTCTTTTTTTACTCTATGGGCAAAATCAACCGTTGTTTCTCTCAAAATGGTTTCAAAGGTTCATTGCAAAGCTTTAATGTCCCTTTTGAATTGACTCCCATGTCCATGCTGCTTTGCAATACAATCCACACAATTCCAAGAGAAAGATATCCTCCCATTTCCTTGTATTTTTAATTACATTGCATTTTTCAGTCTATTCTGCTGAAAATCTGGCCATCCAATGGGCCACCTTTCCAACAACGGATCGATTTCTTGGACCCTCGATCGATCAGTGAAGTGAATTTGCTATAGCCCATAGAAATGCATTGACCAGATGGCTCATACCAAATTTCAATATTCCACAAAAAAAGGATTGTCATAATATAAATGTGTATGTCATATGGGCAATAAAAAGTCCAATGTTTGATCTAGAGCCTCATATTTGATCAAGGTTGATTGTTTAGATAATAGAGCCCTAATGTATGATCCTTATCTCAAGGATCTTCCGAATTGAAGAGCTTCCTGTTGTTGAAATACTAGCACCAAACGCCCGTGCTAAGTCAGGGCCAAAAGTAAAAATATATTAAAAATTTAAAAATAATTTTAAAATATTATTAAGATAAAAAAAGTCTAAAAGAAAGAAATTTATTATCTTTGAATATTAGAATATTTTAACATGTGATGAAAATAAATATAAAATGAGAAATAAACTTACATAACATAATGCCCTCTTGAATTTAAAGGTATTGACCATTACACAAGTAATAATGTGTGTCTATATAGGGGCAACTCTCCTAAGCTAAAGCTTAGGTTAAGGTAAGATCAAGTTTGTGGTGGGGCCCACCTGGCGACCCACATGGGGGTGGTGATGTGGGGATTTCAAGGACTCTCCGGGACCCTTCTCTTTGCAAAAAATTAGTCTCAACCGTGGTTTCTACCATCTCCATCTAGCCCCAAAAGTTTAATGGTTAACAATCCATTCGGATCGATACACAGTCGATCCAACGGTCCAGTAAATCCGGATCTGACCAAAAGCTAGTTGTCATTCCGAGGATCCTTAGTGAAGTCACATGATGTAACATCTAAAGATATGCCTATATCCAAATATATAAAGGTTTATCCAATTGAATATTTGGTCAGTAGGCCCTTGTTGATGTGGTGTTCTAAGGAGCATTGGTGGGGTCACATGATGTAATATTTAAAAGTGAGCCTCTTATCCTAATTCATCAAGGTGCATCATGATGTGTTTAAAGGTGGCCTTGTTTGTCTGGTCTTTAACTTGAAAGAAATATCCCAAGGTATTATCAACTTTATGGTAGAAGTGGAGAAAGGATAGGTGTGATAAGGATTGAAGAAGTTGTCAACTTCTTGGTAGAAGTGGAGAAAGGATAGGTGTGATAAGGATGGAAGAAGTTGTTTAGAGAAATAGGAGATATGATAAAGATGTGAGTTTGTTATCTTTATAAAATATTTTGAATGAAATGGAGAGATTTAGGGAGGTGATTTGGAAAAGATAATTGAAATGGAGATTTAGGGAGGAGATTTGTTTTAGATGAGTGTGGTGGCCCACTTTTTCTTATATATTTCTTTGAAAGGAAAGACTTTTAGGGATGACGTAGCACCCCTTATAGCCCACCTCTCACACCCAAAGCTTTATGTGATTTTATAAGTATTTTTCTGAAAGGAGAGACTTTTTAGGGATGGGGTGCCAGAAATAGGAGATATGATAAAGATGTGAGTTTGTTATCTTTATAAAAGATTTTGAATGAAATGGAGAGATTTAGGGAGGTGATTTGGAAAATATAATTGAAATGAAGATTTAGGGAGGAGATTTGTTTTAGATGAGTGTGGTGGCCCACTTTTTCTTATATATTTCTTTGAAAGGAAAGACTTTTAAGGATGACGTGGCACCCCTTACAGCCCACCTCTCACACCCAAAGCTCTATGTGATTTTATAAGTATTTTTTTGAAATGAGAGACTTTTTAGGGATAAGGTGGCACCCCTCACAGCCCACCTCCCCCTTTGCTTTAATATATATAAAGCGTCTTAATGGCTATGGAAGAAGAGAGATTTTTTTTTTTGCTAAAGATTAGATGAAATAGTGTAGCTGTAGTTTAATTTGAAACATATTAGATTAGGGAATTGAATTTTTTACCTATATTGTAGGAGTCTGGTTCTCCTATTTTCTAAGAAATAAAGATACATGTCATCCAATTCGTATTGGCCAACTCTGTAAAATCTCTTCTAAGGAGATACAGATTCTGAGGATCCTATTTTGTAGGAAAATTAGAGAATAGTGATTTATTGAGATTAGATGAGAAGGGCAATTCTGGAATATAGCATTGCAAAAAGTCTGAGAATGCGTCTTTTATTATATAACTAGCAACAAACGCCCGTGCTAAACCCGGGCAAAAAATTAAAATATGTTAAAATTTAAGAATTCTTTTGAAATATTGTTAAGATAAAATAAATATAAAATAAGTTTTTTTTACTATCTTTGAATATTAAAAAAATTTCTATGTATGAAAATAAATATAAAATCAAGTAAATTTACATAACATGATGACCCCTTGAATTTAAATGCATTGACCATTACGACCATCTCATTTACGGGTATATTATACCATTGACGATTGAAAATATAAGAAATGAAAACAAATAGGATGGATCTACATCTACTAAAAAGAACAAAAAAAAAAAAGGATAAAAAAATTAATGTGTTTGATCCATCAGTGGGGGCTACCATTGAAAAGTTTTTAACGTGTGGGACCCACTGATGGCTCTGCATCCAAAGAAGACAAAAGGGAAGATAAGAAGAAAGGAAATGAAAATCAAATGATTTCATCCTCAATGGGCGACACACTACATCTGGAATTATGGTGATGGAACAATTGGCCCCCACAGATGATTAATAGTATAAGAAAACAAAATTGAAAGAGAGGGGGGCGAACAAGTGTAAAAGAAGAAAAAAAGACATAAAAGATGTACATTGCGCCGGATGAGTATACGTGGATATAGATATGAGTCATCATAGTATGTTTCTATTAGTTCTAACTCATGTGCACACAAATGACATCCTAACAATTATCAAAGGAATTAAGCTTGTGTATGATACTAATCCAGTCTGATTGCCCACTACGGATACAAATTGACCTAGAAAACTAATATCGATGCATAATCCATGAGTGGGTCCCACTGCAGAAATAAGATAAATGTGCGGGGCCCACTAATTGATTAATTTGCATCCATTAAGAAATCAGACAACGGGGCTTGTCTCCTTCCATCAGTGCGGCCCGCTTTTGGAAAAAAAGGGGTTAAGATAAGGCCATTGGGATTTCATCCAATACTGGAGTCCAATCTTGAAATATATTTAATACGAACTGGTGCCCACTACTGGAACCGTCCATTTGGGGAAAAAACCTGAAAGGAGAGTAAATGAGCTATATTAATTCATGAGTGGGTCCCACTACAGAAATAAGTTAAATGTGCGGGGCTCATTAATTGATTTGCATCCATTAAGAAACCAGACAACGGCAAACAGCCTTGCCTCCCTCCGTCAGTGGGGCCCACTCTTAGAAAAAAGGAGTTAAGAAAAGGCCATTGGGATTTCATCCAGTACGGGAGTCCAATCCTGAAATATATTTAATACGAACCAGTGGAGCAACAACTTGGATTTCATTCATCGGTAGGGCCTACAAAACATATTTAACATGGGACCCATTGATGATTTAAGATCTAAGGAAAAGAAAACAAACAGACTGTAAAGATTTGCTTATAATTTGGATAATGGCAAGAAATATGACTCAAATTCAAACATTCATAAAAATCTCTTATGAGAGAGGTTTTAGGAGAGAAAGAGTAGCCTAAAGTGAGGTGGCACCTTAAAATAATGTGGGTTTTTTGTGCAAATTTTTTTGAAAGGAGACACTTTTTAGGGATGATGTGGCACCCCCACAGCCCACCTCCCCCTTTACTTTAATATATATAACTAGCAACAAAGGCCCGTGCTAAGCCCGGGCAAAAAATGAAAATATATTAAAATTTAAGAATTCTTTTGAAATATTGTTAAGATAAAATAATTAAATAAATAAAAAATAGGTTTTTTTATTATCTTTGAATATTAAAATTTTTTCTATGTATTTAAAATAAATATAAAATAAAGTAAATTTACATAACACGAAGGCCCCTTGAATTTAAAGGCGTTGACCATTACGACCATCTCATTTATGGATATATTATACCATTGATGATTGAAAACATAAGAAAAAGAAAACAAACCGGATGGATCTACATCTACTAAAAAGAACTAAAAGAAAGGGATAAAAAAATTAATGTGTTTAATTCATCAGCGGGGGCCACCCTTGAAATATTTTTATCGTGTGGGACCCACTGATAGCCTTACATCTAAAGAAGAAAAAAGGGAAGATAAAAAGAAAGGAAATGGAAAATAAATGATTTCATCCTCAATGGGCCACACACCTCATCTGGATTTATGGTGATGGAACAGTTGGTCCCCATAGATGAAAGAGAGGGGGGAGAAAAAAATATAAAAGATGTACATTGTATGGGATGAGTGTACGTGGATATAGATATGAGTCATCATAGTATGTTTCTAATAGTTCTAACTCATATATGCACACAAATCACATCCTAATAATTATCAAAGAAATTGAGTTTGTATATGATACCAACCCAGTCTGATTGCCCACTATGGATACATATTGACATAGAAAACTAATATCTATGCATAATCCATGAGTGGGTCCCACTGCATAAATAAGTTAAATATGCGGAGCCCACTAATTGATTTGCATCTATTAAGAAACCAGACAACGGCCAAGAGGCTTGCCTCCCACTTAGCCTCCCTCCATAAGTGGGGCCCACTCTTAGAAAAAAGGGGTTAAGAGAAGGCTATTGGGATTTTGGATTTCATTCATCGGTAGGGTCCACAAAACATATTTAACATGGGACCCATTGATGATTGAAGATCTAAGGAAAAGAAAACAAACCGACTGTAAGATTTGCTTATAATTTGGATAATGGCAAGAAATAAGACTCAAATTCAAATGTTCAAATCTCTTATGAGAGAGGTTTTAGGAGAGAAAGAGTAACACAAAGTGAGGTGGCACCTTAAAATAATGTGGATTTCTTATGCATATTTCTTTGAAAGGAGAGACTTTTTAGGGATGAGGTGACACCCCCCACAGCACACCTCCCCCTTTGCTTTAATATATATAATTGTGGTCTTTGATCTTTCATATGGGGTTTTCATATATCGGATAAGATCGTTTCAATTGGTGTCACAAATACTGGCAATATTTTCAAAATATCATGAATTAATGTGCTATTCTTAGATATCATGGTATTTTCAAAATATGGTCAAAATTAAAGTTATTGTGTAATATTTTCTATATTTCAAGAAAATATTACTTCCATTGAGTTCTTAAGAATTCATGGTAATTAAGGTGGAGTCTAATGTGTGAAGATTAAGGAGTGGAGGATTTAAGTTGTAGGTTTATATTGACCCTTTACTTTTCTAGGATTAGATTTAGTAGGGTGATAGTTGAGTAATTATTTTCTACATGAAAGAGTGTATTTGATAGCCCTTTATGAATTTTCAACTTTACTCCAATTTTGGCCCCTTTTTTAGGAAGGAATTGCTTAGGATTCCTAGTGATTTAATAATGATCAAGTAAGCATTCTCTTCAAATTATCTTTTTAATAACTATCATTAATACTCTCTATTGGCAATTAATACTCATTTTTCCTTTCATAATGTGGGCATATATCTTTCTTTTTTACTTCCTACTTTTTAGACTGTTTATCATTTATATACTTTTAAAGTATAAACTTTACTTTCATTTGGTGTGACATTTCTTGATCATATTGAGAAAAATAAAAAATTGAAAATCTCCTGATATTTTCGAAAAGAGAACTTTTGGGAACAAGATTTGTAACAATCATAGGTGACCAGTCCATCAAGATAGAGAAAGTAATTTAGGTCTAGCAACAAAACCAATTGCAGCAAAATCCTACCTGTTTACATCAGATCTAAACTTTCACATTCATGATAAATTTGACTTTTCGATGGTCTATTTGATTAAAATCTGAACTAATCAAAATAATTGATACTCTCACTTTCATGAACAGCTAAATTCCACTCCCTTGCTCATCGTCAAATTCATCAATTTGGCAGTGCCCCATTAACTCCTATTGAGATTTGACGGACATTAATTTTAAGTCATAATTAGTGTCATGCTTCATAATGGGCTCTTTTGTGGGTGTATTTGTGCAACGAGAAGATCATTAGAGAGAAGAAATTTATTTTGCTCTTTGAAGCATCAGACTGTTCTAAAAAGCCCTTCTTTTTCTTTGGACTCGCTAACACACTAATCGCTGAGTAGCATATAAGCACCTTAGCATTTTGGTTAAATGAACTTCTTACAAGGAATTGGGCTTGTTGGGGATTTATGAAATGATGTGGCATCTTGTCCCCTGATCATTTCAAATGTTCTGTTTATTGCAAGAATTCAAAATTCCAAATCACATGAAAATGAATTTTTAGCCTTATGAATTCTCAGAATTTCAGAATTTCAAATGTTAGAAAGGGGTTAAGCATTTAAAATTATCAAAATTCTCCCGGACAAAAATTCTTACAATTCTTCTAAACAGACTGCCCCTTTAGTATCCACACATATCTCTATACCAGGGTTCCCGTCTAACTCATGATTTAAAGTATCCACACATATCCACACATATCCACACACCACAGATGTGATTTAAAGTATCACTCATGATGGTAGACCACCTTGTTGTTGCTTCATTTTGATGTATTGAACACAACTAAAATTTCCTAGGGACGGCAGGAGTTTGTCCTGCTTCCTTTGCTCTTTTTAATTCGTCAAACAATGTGTGGATTGTAACAGATTGATGCCAGGTGCCGTCCTTGAGTTGAAGGGGTCCTCTGAGTTTTTTTTTTTTCCCCAGCTACAGGGGGTTGGACCCCACCTTCCAGACGAGGATAGTAAGCCTCGGGTGATGTGATGGAGCCATCGGGTGAGAAAACGTAGCACGGCTATGGTTCGAATTCCAGGCAGCCAGATGAAAAACAACACCTCTTACTGTTGAGGTGTTGAGGTAAGAGACTGTTATCAAAGGAGTCCTCTAAGTTGAAGGACTAGAATTTTACAGTTAGGCCACTATAGAAGCCTGAGCTGCCCTAAATGGTTGCCCTCTTGTAAGCAGAATATTCTCCAATTTTATTCTAATAGAGAAGCTGGTCCCACCATAAATTAAACATAGATCAATAATATAATTAATCAATATGATTAAAAATATATAAAATTGTGTCAAAAAATCATTACTCAAATGATCAATAGTATGGTGAGGCCAACTTCCATTGTGTATTTTGAGCTGGTCAAATTTTTATGGGAATTTGACATTTCAATGCCTTTTAAATACTCTATTCCCAATTTCATGACTAAAAGTCTTTGCAACTCTGATACATTTTCTTTTTTTTTACTTTTTTACCCTGAATCCCATGATATTATGGGTTTTTAAAAACCCATAATATCATGTGATCCAGGTACCTTTTTGACTTTTTACATTTGGATCCTATGATATCATGGGTTTTTAAACTCTTATGATATCATATGATCCAAGGGCAAAAAAGTAACAAAAAAGATATATCAGAGTCAAATGACTCTAGAGACACTTATCGAATCTTAGTCATAAAATTAGAAATTGAATGTTTAAGGGGGAATTGAAATGTCAAATTTCCAAATTTTATTAATAGGTGAGCCTTACGGTGGGGGATTCAACCATCTTGAAATTCAAAGGTGAAACCCACGCCATACATAAATTTGTAACGCTTTAAGATTATAGAGAATCTCTAGTCCTGCCCACAGAAAAATCAGGACTCCGCGTACGCATGAACCCCCCAGGCAATCAACACTAGGACCGCCGTGTTTGAAACTCCATACTCCCAAATCCCAATACACGTTTCACAGAACCAGGCACTGACTTTCATAAATAGTACTTTACACATACCTATATAAAGATCACCGGAAAGAAATGGATACAATCAAAGAAACCCATCTCAGATTTCAACTTTTCTCAACTCATTTGAGAAGCCTCCAAAGTCCAAACCCACCACCTCATCTTCTCAGTAGTTCTTCCCCATCTCATCTCCAACAATGTATGAATTATTACTATCTCAACCCCAAAACAAGAATTCTGATTTTTGCAGTTCTGATATCCTTCCAACTGAGAATACTCAATTTGATGATTTTCTAGAAGAAGCTGTATTTGCAGGAGGTAGTTCTCATTCATTAGTTCCTCTGGTGTTTTTGTTGCTGGTTCTTTCATGGAAGAAATATGCTGATTTCCAAAGTGGGTTTTTTTTTTTCTCTCTAATTTTTTTTAAATTGTCCCTTTACATATAGATAGCTTTTGGGGGTTGGAGGCTGCATATGGATGTGTAGATGGAGTTGTTAAAACTGCTGCTGGTTACTGTGGAGGAACACTGAAGAAGCCAACATACAGAGAGGTGATATATTCAGAATCCTTGTTGAAATAGCAACTAATTAAAGCTCAAAGGATTGTGATTTTCATATGCCAAAGGAGTAAACCCAACGGGTTGGCCTAAGTGGTCAGGATATGGTTCCTTCCTCTTTCGGAGTTAGAGGTCTTGGTATCAACTCCGGTCCCCCCTCCTTCAGGAATCAAAGGTTGAGTCCACTAGTGACTAGTGCTACCACCTTGGACCACATGGGTGTTTACCTGGTTTCCCTCTGGCCCGAAGGGATTAGTCTTACCTAAAGGATTGGGAACCCTTCGATAGCAAAAAAGAAAATATGCAAAATGAGTGATAATAGGTACCCATTTGCCTAAACTTGACCTCTATCCGACCATTGAAATAGGGTCTCTAGTATTTATTTTTGGACCCATTTAATTTTTTGGTCTTGATTTGGCTCTACGGAGTCTGACCAAAAGATGTTTGGGTCTAGGTCCAGATTTATGGGCCCACTTGGGGATATAACAATCTCGGAAGAGGTGGGGAATCGGAAGATTTGAATCGGACCTGCATGTATATAGAATTTAAAATTCGTTAGATTATCCTAACCCCTTGATCCATAGCCCTCGAGTTAATGTTTTGTAAGATATTATTTTTAAAGAATTTCAATCCAATGTTGGGCAATAGTTGAAATGTTGGATGAATGTCAAATTTGGGCTTGTACTAACTCACGAGCGCTAGCTAGTGGAAGGGGCTGAGTTGATTATAGGGGTCCTACCTGCTTAAAAAAGGGAGTAGAAGTAGCTCATGAGAGATTTCCTCACTTGAGCCATAGCCATATTAATATAGCAGATATTATATCCATACATCTAAATATTTATGCAAGTATAGATTTGTAAAACATATATGTACAAATATAACATTATATAATGGGAGATGCTCATGTGAGAGATATTTCTCACCTTAACTGAGAGATTGGGTGGGGGACCTCACTTTTAAGTTGTTGGCATTGGATATGGATGTGAGGTACCCTACCCTTATCTCTTATTTAAGGTGAGAGATATCTCTCACAAGAGCATATCCCTTATATAATATACCCTCTCCCCGCACTATGAGACCCCAATTAGACCTGGAATGGACCGAACTTGATGACTTCATTTGGTTTGGGCATGAGTCTTAGGATTCAACCCACTTGCACCCAGACTTAGACCTGAAGCCATGAGGTTTTATTTACTTGGGTCTGGAAATAGCTGGACTTGACCCACACCTAACCCATTCCCATCCCTACACGGCTACCCCCTATGATTTTGCCTATTTACAAACAACTTCCCATCTTTCTGGGAAATTATAATAAATCCCTTACCTTTCAATGAAATCTTCAAAAGCCGCTTGATTCATTGGTAAAAAGACTTCATGCTATAGTTCTGATGGGATCCCCTTTTTGGAAATAGACTAGAATACTCCTTCTTATGAACTTATGAACATCAATAAATATTTTGATAATAACATATACTTTTGAAAATAGAGACTATCTCAAGCTCAAAGACTTGTAATTGTCTTTAAGTAATCAAGTGGTTAATGACTTACAGGTCTCTGAAGGATGGACAGGCCACACTGAAGTCGTAAAGGTCAATTATGATAAGAGAAAGGTTTCATACAAGTTGCTCTGCAAGGCCTTCTGGGAGAGCCATGATCCTACCAACAAAGAGTATCTAGTAATTTCTTCTACACTTTGATGTTTTCCATTCTTCCTTGATAGTGGATCATGAAAGTAATTTCTTCTACAATTTGAAGTTTTTCATCCTTCCTGTTTGGGAATATCTTTTTTTTTTTTCTCTTTTATCATTGATCACGTAACATCTAAATATTTTGTTAATCACAATGTCAATGTTTTAGTTTATCGCATAATAGTCATTGTGACAATAGTTTACATTGAGGACCTTTAGGCAACATTTTGGGCTGTAATGTAAGCTTTGGAAGGTGACCATTATAGATGTTTAGCTGCAACGATTTGTGCTCAAAGCACAAATAAAACTGCATTTTCTTGGCCAATTTAACTCCATTGTATAGGGTTTTTTATGACTAAAGCATCCGAAAATAATAACCATTAATAAGGAAGATTTAGATGAAACATGGGACTTTTATGCTTCTTTTCTCTTTATGATTGTTCCAAACAAGATAGTTGTTGCAGTAAACCTTTTTTTATTTTTATTATAAACCTTTTTTTTTATTATTTGTATATTTTAATGTAAAAGGATTTTGATGGTCTAGACAGAATCAATTACATTCTGATGGTTTGGAAGTCTCCACAGACCTCCTACATCTGCTGGTTAGTAAATACATGATCTAGGCTCTAGAGCTCTCATTTCCCTTATATAGATAGTCCTGGCAAACCACACTTACTAGAGACTTCTCCTCCAAGAAACTCTAGTCCTTTAACCATTTGGGGTCTTTCTACATGGGGATAACATCTAATCCATTAATTGTAGATCCCTATCTTATCTCAACAAATAAAGTCTTATCTTAGTGGGAATCCTAATCTCTCTTGGCCCCTGCCATGCTTGATCTAACATAGGACTAGTGGCAAGCGGGACATACGAATTTTTACAGTCTTTCAGACCAGTAGAAATGTCACATCTAATGTATCTTAGTCCCATGCTCATCATATGCCCGACAAATGATTTCGTAGGCAACGCCTTAGTGAGAGCAGTGGGGTCATTATTTTTGGTGTAATGGTATAAGTCTCGAGTGCCATGCATGAATAATACAAGTTGAGAACTATGAATAAAGTTACTTTGTGTAAAATTGCCAAAGATTAGGTTTGTCTCCAGTTTGGACCCTCTAATGACCCTGCTTTGGCGAGACCCGCACCGGGTGATGACCTTCGACCTTAGTGAGAGTATTATGCATTAATACTTCAGAAGGCACATCGAAGATTTCAATATCTTTCTTTTGAACTTCTCCCTGAGAAAATGGTATTTTATCTCAATATATTTCAATAGGCTATTAAACATTTGCTCATTCACCATAGCGATGGCCGATGTACTATCTACGTACATCAAGTCAGGCTCTTTATTCCTAATACCAATTGATGGTCCTGGATGGAACCGATATGAAAATCTAGTAATGATATTTTTGTGTGTTCCGGCGGTTTGGAAGTCTCTATAGATATTCTGTGTCAGTCAATGAATACACAATCTAGGGCTTTGTCTCCCTTAAATAAGTAGTCCCAAGAAGTCACTTTTACTGGAGACTTCTCCACTAAAAAACCCACATCCCATAATTATTTGGGAGATCTTTTTTCTATGGGAATAAAATACGATCCGATTATATTGGGTTCCCATCTTATTTCAACAAAGCAAGTCTTATCTTAGTAGGAATCCCAGAAACTCTTGGCCTCTACCATGCTTGATCTCACCTGAGAGCTTTGGCATGCGAGCCACACGGTTTGCTATAGATTCTTATCTGCCCACTCAAAATTTATTTCATGATCAATTAGACTTAGCTAATTGATAATCTGCCTCCTTACTCTTCACGAGAATATAATTCAAATCTATCATATCAAAACTTCTACACAACTCCATAATGTTCAGAATGACAAAACTAAGAGGCCATTTTTCATTGCCTTTAATAGCTTTAACCCCCTTTATGAAAAAACTCTCACCTTTTAAATGCTACTGAGCTATG
This sequence comes from Litsea cubeba, assembly GCA_012931725.1. NCBI lineage: Eukaryota > Viridiplantae > Streptophyta > Magnoliopsida > Laurales > Lauraceae > Litsea > Litsea cubeba. The sequence continues at coordinate 43,754,261 of CM022950.1, forward strand.
AAAGGAGCCATTTGCTATTCATAGATGGGTGTCGATGTGGATCTGTTCGAGCATCCTTGTGCGTTCCGGTGTGAGATAGATTCTGCAAACTCGTTTGGCATTTTCAATCCTCTAGTTGAACGATAAAGGGCTCCCAACTCCCTTAAATAGAGCAATCCTGAAGAGTCACAATTATCGTGGACTCTACCCCACTTAGAATCCAACGTTACTTGACTAGCGGTGAGAAAAGCCACACCCAAGTTAGATGTTGACTCGGGGCTCTTTACCAAGAGTTTGACGACCCTAACCCCAATTCTCCCAGGGTCACATATTAAAACTTAATCAGGAGATCAACCATGGTCTTAGCCACATGGTTACTCCGACGTGGGTCCCATGGCAGGCGGGCCACATGGTTTTCATAATTATAAATCATTAAAAAATAAATTGTAGAATTTTTCTTTAGGTGCTTCAAAGGCGATATTAGTAAATATTAGCACATTTCTTCTTTTAAATCTAGAAATAGCTCTGCAACATTATTGTTAAGCAAAATTTTCTCAATTTTAACATTTGGAGGACAATAACATATCCTTTTTGCAAATGAGATAATTTTATTGGGCCTAATACCAAAGACCCTAAAAAGAAAATAGTTTCTAGCTTTCCAAATTGCCCACCATAAAGGTAGAAACCACAATTTAAAGAGATGATTACTAAGAGAGATTAGGTTGATTGGAATGTCACGACCCGGGCCCGATATCCGATAATCCTATGTCGTGGTCCCATACTTACTCCCGTAAATTCCGAATTAACCAAAATTAAAACGGAATCCAGAAGGGATAATCTTTCAATCAACCAGTCAAATATATAAATTACGGAAAACATATATGTATTTAACGTCATCCATTCACGAACGTACAATCTTACACCAAAGTAAGGTTATTGTACATGTAGTGTTTATCAACCATTGCACATTTAAATATAATGCAAGGTGACCAAAAATTGAATTCTCCAAAACAATTTCCTTCAAAAAGAATTTAAACCATCCCAAAAAGAAATTCTCAAAATAAAGGATCTTCGGTCCATATCGCACTCGGGTATCCATGTCAAATGGCATCCCGTCGGTTCCATTCAATCAATCCTCCTGGAGGAACCTGGGCGGTCTCCTCCATTGGCGCTGGGGCCGCTGCAGGGCCGGCATGGGCCTGTAATGCCATCAATAACACTAATGAACACGACGGTTCAACAATGTATATATAGTTCTGTGATATCACATGTTAATACATATACAAAATCCATTCAACTTCATTTCTAACAATTCTAGACAATTCATTTCACAATGATAATATTAGAGTCAATCAATACACATAAACAAAATTGGTAGCTACAATAACATTCCTTTCATTATCTTACATTTTACCATCTTCCCTCAAAAGGAAAGAATTATCTTCCAAATGGAAGGAATAATTTAGTCATATTCTTTCAATGACGATCATTCAATGTTCATTCATTGTTATGGGATCTACTAGTGCCCGAGCCAGGAACAACTAGCATCACCATGGGGTTCCGAAACGCCCCTTATCCATCTACTGCAGTAGGAATAATCATTCATTTATTCACAATTCATTTTTATTAGAACAACTATGTAGTGCCAGACTCAAAACTCAATAAACCAACCAACTAATCAATATATTCGGACTTCTAAACCAACAATTGAGTGAAACGTTCATTATCGAATGTACGTGTTATTTTCGATGGACATACTTTTAAATAGTAATTTATACATTTCAATAACCTTAACTAATACTTATGAAGGTTTAGATACCAATAAAATCAGCCCGTATCAATTACACTTCAACTCAGGAAAATCAGACCTCAATCTGAAAATTTCCATAGGTTCGGTCAGTTCGTTGGTCAGGTGTCGGTTGACCGACATACCATACTCGGTTAACCGAACTCATTTTGGTTCACCTTCTGGAACCTTGAATTCTTTTCTAGAACCCTGTCAACTCATTCGTCACTTCTCGGTCGACACTCGGTCAACCGAACTCACCCGGTCAACCCCTCGGTCGACCGCGGTCCACAACCTGAAGCTTCCGAATTTCTAATGCTTTAAGGGTCAGTCGGTCGATATGTCGGTCGACCCTCGGTCGACCGAAGTCCCCACTTCGGCTAACCGAACTCAGTTCGGTCAACTTTCTAGAAGCTAATTTTCTGTACATTTTGATCAGGTGGGTTCAGTCATGTGTTGGTTAGCTTTCCAGAAGCTGGACCACATTGAAAAACGAACCCAGACAGGTTCGGTCAGGTGTCGGTCGACCGAACTGCGCCCAGAACTTCGGTTCAGAACTTTCAAATTTCTGAACTGAAATTCAAGATTTGAGTTCTTTGGGCTCAAATCACTGCAATAACACCCTAGACCATAAACAATGTATACAACCATGGATATACATATATACACTTCTAATCCATCATTTAATCACAAGATAATTAATTCTAAATCATAATGAAAATTTGTCTAAATCAAAATAAAAATTGCAAAAAACTCTCAATCAATGGAATGAGCATAATATTAACACAAATCACATAGAACTATGTACACTTACCTCTCTAGAAGATTTTTAGACAAAACCCCTCTTTCTTAGCTTGATTTGAGATCAACCTCTTTCTAACCAAAACCCTAATTCCATAGAAACATGTGAACATAAAATACTATGAGCTATTAAGCTAGAAACCATCTCTACGTGCACTTAATAGAACTTGGAAATCCTACAAAAAGGTCTAAGGTACTTACTTTTAGCTCAAGGAAGGAAGTTTGTATTCTTCTTCAAGCTCCAAGTGTTCCAAAAATGGAGAATGAGGTGAGGAAGAAGATGAAAAAGGTGAAGCCCTCTTCAAAACCACAATCAAAGCCTCTATCTTGATGCTTGATGAAGAGAATGGAATAAAGGAAGAGCAAAAAGGGAAGGAAGAAGTGCTTAGGGTTTTAAATGAGTTAGGTGAACTCATTTAGTTCATCTCTTAGCTTATATAAATCCCACTTTTTGCATTTGAACCCCCTTTCCTTCACTAATTTATAATCTAAGTCAATTGAGGGCTCACTTGACTAATCTTAAGTTAAAGCTAATTATGTATGTTATGAAAGTTAACGTATAAATCGAGATACCCGCGATGGTATCAAAAGTTACCGTATTCAACGAAATATGCGAAAATCCGTATTTACGAAGAAGTCCTTATTCCTACATGTTTAAGCCTAGATTCAATTCAATGATCTCAACTTCATTTAAATTCATTTCATTATGCTTAATTCAATTATTAGGAACTAATTTCTCTCCTTTTAGTCATTAACCAACAGTAACTCAATTAATCACGCTTAATTAGTATCAATTTCAATTAATTAACCTTAATCTTCATTAATTCGGGATGGGATGTAACATTATCAAACTACTCTTTTTGCCAATCTAAGATACCACTTTCCAAAATAGTTTAAGATAAGGACCAAAGTGTGAGATAAACCAGACCCTCAGGTAAAAGTACAAAGGAAGAGGGCATGCCTTACTTAATTTGTTTGTCCTGATCACAAATAAGACAAAAATCATTTAAACCACTCATCTTATAACTTAGAAAAGATATTACCATATATAATGGCCTTTTTTTTAAGCATTTCTACATGAGCAAGATAATTTCTCGAAGAAAATGAAGCTTCCAAAGGTACTTCCAGTACTAAGCCTTCTTTTTATAAAATGACAAGACACAACATAAAACTTTTTTTTTTTGAAAGGTAAGCAAACTCTTTTATTAAACTTAAGTAACAAAATATACCAAATAGGAAAGAGACCTACCCACCTAAGGAGGCCATCAGGATAAAAAAAAAAAAAAAAAAAAAAAAAAAAAAAAAAGGAAAAAGAAAAACTAGTCCTATAACAAAGGATTAATGAACCCACATCCCAGGCTAAGCACAAAACTAATTAGCATATATGTATTCCAAATGATTTGAATCAAAATGAGAAGCCCCAAAACCATGACTATTATATCTGACACAACTTAAACTTGATTACAACTCTAATGAGCTCAACTTCGGTAACCTGACCATCAAGTTTACCATTGATATCTTATCTTAAGAACGGCTTCTTACCCGTGTCAATTCTTACCCGCTTGTGTGGGCTCCTTTCCCACTTGTGTGGGTCTCATTCCCACTTAAGCGGGCTACCTTTCCGTGTGTATGCGGTCTCTCTCTTGGGTCCCAACCAAGGCCCCCTCTGCTGGGGTATAAAAAAAAGATTTCTTATCTCTCTAGAGTTGTGGGTTCTACTCTTCCACATATTTCTTATCGATGGTATATATATCACCCCAAATCTGACATTATCCTTCTTGACTATTTCATTTGAACTCTTTAGTGTAGTCTCCTCTCCTTGATTTCTTGGTATTGTTAAAAAGCATATTTACAATCAGTGTAGGCTGTGTAGCGTCCATAATTTTATAGTCTAAGTTTTCTTATTTCTCAAAAACAACCAATTTCCAACACTAATAGACATTAACATAATTTGTATATCACTTTCAAAACTACAACCGATATTCTCAAAATAAAGGGTTGTATTTAAGATAATTTTCTTAGAAAGTCAATACCATTTTTTCACTAAATAAATTTAAATTGAAAACAAAATAATATTAGTGTAGGGTGACAATGGGACTCCCAAGCACTAGGCTATCCCTTTGTGCGTTCAATTTTAACTTCTTCGATAGGAAGAAATTTTTACGAAATCAATATCTATTTTTAAGTGTGTAATGGGTGATTTTGGCAGGGATTTGGGGTAGACACACATTATCGATCAGCAATCTTTTATGCAAATGAGGAGCAGAAGAAACATGCACTACAAACGAAGATCGAGCATCAAATAAAACTTAATAGAAGGATAGTCACAAAGATCCTACCATACTCCACGGATTTCTTCTTCCTTGCAGAAAACCAACACCAGAAATATTATCTTCAGAAAGATTATATTTGGATTTGTGAAAGTCTCAATCTGCGAAGCACACAGCAATTTATAGATTCATCCGTGGCTTGCAAACTAAATGGGTATGTTAATGTTGTTGCGGTCCTTGAAGATGAACTTTTTTATGGAAAAAATTATTTATTAAAATTTTTTTTTGGATGAAGTAGAGAAAATTTATTCTAATTATTATACAGAGGATTGTTCATCCAGTGAAGCCTCTTATTAGGGGGGAAATTTTCACCTGTGCATGCAAGGATCCATGCCATCAATTCTTATTTCACTGGGTCCCGTGTGATGGATGGCGCCGACACACATTGTGCACGTGCATAGGAGAAAATCGTCCCTTATTGATCCAAATCGATCTAGCCTCATATCCAGGTCATTGGATCTGGATCCAATAAGTAGGATCTGAGTTGCATATGGATCAGCAGATGCGTCCTCCTCTTGAAAATTTGTTCAGATCAAGATACACCAGGGTCCTGAACTGAACCCAGCCCAATTACATCTTTATGTTTAATCATGTTTGTTTGGAGCGGTTCATTTCATGCTTGTTATAATATGGTGACCTACTTTCAGATTAGTGTTTTTTTGGGTGATATCTCAATGATGGGCCCAACAATTTGGATGGCCTGGATTTGATTGCATTATGCCAAGGTGTAGACATTAAGTATTGCAAAAGGTTGGCTTCTGGTATGGATCAGGGTAGAGTTGTATCCGGCCTGACTCACACTTTCCCTGCTTCATATAGTTAGCCTGACCTGAGATGGATTTAGGATATGTGATACTGTACTCGCCCTGTAATTGGCACAGTTCAAGCCTGGTTTGAATAAATATGTAAATGGGTCATAAATGGAGTGGAGTGGGTCACTCACAGGTCAGCCGATCGAAATCACGCTCTCTCCTGAACTTGACTTGGGTTAAAATCTATAAACCTCATGTCTGCCCCAACCCTGACAAAACCCGTCCTAACGGGGTTGGATTGGGCGGGTCACCTATTTAACTAGACACACTATTATCCCCAGCGAACAACATAGAGCACGATCACACCTACCTTGTTGGAGTGGCCTATAAATTTATTATGTTTCCTTAGCTAATCATTCCTACCAAAACATCAAGGAGTACTCCCCATTGATGAAACCCGCCGCTTCTCAACAAAACTATCAACTGACAACACATGTACCATTCAGAGTTGCATATTGATTATCTTATTAGTTATTTTTATTGTTTTCTTGTATAATCAGGATACTGGGTAGGAATGACAAAATGGTTGTGGAGAATCTGAAGATGTTTGTGGATGTTTGTTCGTTGCCTAGACACACGAAGAAGGTTTTGGAAGAAATAGTACAAGATTTAGAGGGAAAATCATGATGAAGGCTAGAGCAGTGGTAATTTATACAAAGTAAACTGTAAGAGCAAGCCAATATTCATTCGAGTGAGACAAAGAACACCTCCAGTTCCATGCTAATGTAGTTGGTAATTGCAACTCATGTTTGTAACATATCCCTTCCTGTCTATTTTTATTGAAAAAAGGGGTGTTTTGTAGGAAAAGATAGGGAAACAATGAGTAATGCTACCTGGACATATTTTTTTGGCATGAAGTCTAAGATTCATGCCAAAAAGTATGTCCAGGTAAACTTTTTGGGAAACAATTATCATTGTTTTTATCTTTCTTCTTGGATAAAGACTCATGTTAATGAGTGGTGGAGAGGTATCAAGATCTTCTGATTTCTGCAATCAAGGGAAATTTGGTGATGCTCTTCAGTGGGGCCATTTATTAAAATCTGAACCACTTAAAAATAATTGTACCCTCTTGAATGGGCTCTGCCAAATATCATTCCAATAGATGTTGCTCTCATAACACTTGAATCTAATATTATAAAACAATTCACGTACTTTACATGTGATCAATCTGATGATGTGCTTAATTTATGTTAGAATAACAACTATTGAAAGCACCTAAAATGAGAGAAATGTGTTTTGGAACAGTTAACATAAGTGAGAAATGTGTTTTGCAATATTATTGAAACGAAAGGTATAGAATTCTGATTCCCAAGTTTTATAGGTTTTTTTTTTAAAAGTCTTCAACAGCATCTTACCTATATTGCCCCCAAAAAATCTGTGTTTAAAGTCTTCAAAAACATATAATTTTCAAACAGTTACCCTTAACTGAGGATTTATAAAACTCCTAGACTTTCTTGTCTCTAGGCTTTTCATTTCTTATATTTTTTAAAATTTCCCATTCTCATTTCTTCATTCTATTTCCAACAATTCAACCACTCTAGTTAGTTGCCCATCCTTTTCAAGCTCAACAATCAAACCAAAATGTATGGAATCGTTTTTGAATAATTTTCTATAATTTAATCTTTTATTTGTGAAATTATAATTAGTGAAGATAGAACAATCTGGGGATTTAGCAATGGAAGTTGAATTAGGGGCCCAACCCTCCCCACTCCTATTAGGGGCGGGTTTGGAGGATGCTTTTAGCAGGGTGGGTTCGAGTACGCATGTAAAAGCCCATCATGGGTATGGGGCGGGTTTGGGTTTCATCTCGCTGATCTGATGGGTCATTATGCTTGTTAATCTGACCACAACTCACTGCCCATTGGTGATAGAGTTGATTGGGTTGATTGAGTTGATGTTTGAGATGAATTGATAATTTTATGTGGTTGATTGAGTTGGGATTTCATGAAAAATGTGTTGTCTTAAGGTGATTTCTCAATTTATATGTGGGTTTTAAGTTAAATTGAAAATTTTATTTGGTTGATAAAATTGAAATTTAAGATGAATTGAAAGACTTTTGTAGTTGATTGAGTTAGAACTCAAGTTAAATTGAAAATTTTGTGAAGATTGAGTTGTACAAAATGAATTATAATATTTTGATTTTTCACATTTTTAGGTGGCATACTATTACTTATTTGAAATTCTTGAATCTTCATACAATTAGTATTTTAATGTTTTGTTCTTAATGTGGAATTTCATGCTATAAATATACCATCAAACACCCGACCCGACCCATCCATATCATATGGAGTGGGTCGGGGCGGGTATGGAGTTCAATGGAAGGCTGGTGCGGGTTTGAAATTCATGACATAAAACCTACTATGGAGCGTGACCCGAGCCCGTCTCGTCCCATTGCCATCACCACAAGTAGAGGTGAAAATGGGCTGGGCCAACCAGTCCCGACAAGACCCAGCATAGTGTTGAGCAGGCCGTGGCATGGCCCGGCGGGCAGGGCCTTGTTTGGGTTAGGGTGCCTCAAGTTAAAAAGTCAAATAATAAAATACGTTTTTTTGAAGTCTCTTTTTCGGAAGTTTCTCCGATCTCGTGGGTGCTAGCAACACTTAGGTCCACCCCTGATTATTCATATCCTCTCCATCTCCTCCATCTCTTGGATCTTCTCATCTCTTTTTACTCATACCCAGCCAACAGATCTCTTAGCCCGGCTTGTGGGCATGGCGCGGCCAGGGATCTTGCCTCAGGCTGGTCCAAACCCCAGCCAACCTGGGCCCGGCACGACACGGCTGGCCCCTGTTAAAGCCCGGATGTGCAAAGTTTAGCTCTTTCCTTCTAATGTTATACTAGCACAAGAATCCGTTGTAAGCACGATCATGTTCACAAAAACTGTAAAATATATTCTATAATCTACTAAAAAAAACTTAAAAACACACAAAATCATCTTCAAACACTTACTGACAACCACTTGATTTAGATAGAATTAAATTTTTTAAAATAATAATAAATTAAGAGAAGATTATGAGAGTATCTCCTTTCATTTTTTTGCTAATAGTTATCAACAAAAGGTTAAAATTAGTTAATGAGGAAGGGACCCCAGCCCCACTTTAGAATATTGATCTAGAGTTGGACTTTATCTTTGAGGTATTTATAAAAGTAACTGTATTTTTAGAATATTGACCCCTATAAATACTGTCGTTATTTCTTTTGTGGCTTCAGATTTCCATTTTTTAGTATTAGATTTTCATAAGTTGATTTGGTTCTTTTAAATTTCTTTTATCACTGTATTGTCTATGGATCTTTATTTATATATATTTTTATAGCATTTTTAATAATTTATTTTTTATTTTATTATGTATTTATTTTATTATTATTTCTCACTTGTGATGGGTTTTTAGTTTTTTTTTTTTATGTTTTTCATGTATTTGTGCGTTCTTTTGTCTTTGCCCTTTTGCGCTCCATTTTTGAGGTGTTTTTTTTTCTCAAGGGTGTTCGATTCTTTTAAATTACTTATGTTATTGAATTGATTATGGATTTTTATTTCTATGTGTCTTCCAAATCTTATTGGATTTTATTAATAGTTTATAATAATTATTTGTTTTGATTTTATTTTTTACTTTTATTGGTCATCAATCTTCAATTCCATGGGCTCGTGAAATTGAGTAGCAAAACTAATAAGTTTAGTTTTTAAAATATATAAGAAAAAACATTTTAAAAAATAGACAAATCTATAGATTGAGTTGTGAGTTTGGTTGCACGCCAACAAGAAGCCAAGACAAGTTTAGCTAATTTCAATCTAGCCCGTTGATAGCCACACGAATTCGAGGATCTCACCAAGTCACATACCATTTTTCGAATAAATAATTTGTTAGCCATATCCATGTAAGGGGAGCAACTCTAAAAATTATAGAACAATGGGACTTAAGATCAAATGCATAAAGTCACAACTCAGAAGTTTGAACTCCAAGAAAACTAAAGTGAAATCTAAAAAACTCCAAATTGAGAAAATTCTAACTTTCATGATTAAAAAAAGAGCAAGGCTCCCCTAAGCTCAAACTTGCTCAAGTGTGTGGTGGGGCCCACTTGGGGACCCAGATGGGGATGGGGGTGAGGGGGATTTCAAGGACTCCCTAGGATCTTCCTCCCTACAAAAAAATCATCCCCAACCGTAATTTCTATTATCTCCATATGGGCCAAAGAGTTTAATGATCAACAATCCATTAGGTTTGATATATAGTCAATCCAACGGTTCAGTAAATTCGGATCTTACCAAAAGTTAGTGGACATGTGCAATTTAAGGGGGTCATGTGTTTGATCCATTTGGATGGACCAAAGGTGGGCCCTACAAGCACTAGCTTTCAAAATTTTCTCCCGGGGAGCCTTACTCAACAGCTCTCAACCAACAAAGCCATATTCTAAGTACCAAAATGTTAAACCATGAAATATTGCATCACTCCTCATAAATGTCAACACCTGAGAATTGCAAAAGATTAACTTCATTAGAAAATATAAGGTGCATAACAAATTAAATTATAAAAATATTTTAAAATAAGAAATAGGGTATAAAATTCATTAACCTGTCTCTAAAGTTCATGAAGTAGAGCTCACATTTTCGATTTCTAAATATCCTCTACAATATCTTTTATCTTTGCCTAGAACGCTTCATCACCGTATAATCTACTAATGATAGAAAAATAATAAGATTAATCTTATTAGAGAGGCATCTTAAGTCTGATCCTCGAGACTTGGATTTTCAATAGGTAGGTCCCACCATAGAGTTCCAATCTGTCAACTCACACTTTATGTAGGTTGCATTGCGTGACAAGAGGATCCATCTTAGAAAGAAGAATTGTTCCGATTGTCATCCAACCCTCTTTTTGGTTTTTGGGTACAACGTGCGACTTATTTTCCTTGTGAGGACTAAGAATGCAAGAATCCCCCCTCTCTCTCTCTAAAATGGGGGTTGTAGAGAGTAAAATCCTATCATTGCACGCATACACTATTAAATAAGGGGGCTTTGGCCAGAGGTCCCTCAAAGCATGACTTTATTGCAAACAATCCACAAAAAAAAGTCATACAGCGAAAGGTCTCTCTCAGATTTTCTCATAAGTAAAATGTCTAATTTACCCTTTCTTGAAATCATATCCCATGATTGGTGGGATATCCCATTAATAATGGTCAACTACCATTTAATTGGCCACGATTAATGGAATCCCATTAATGAGATTTTCAGATAAATCTTAAAAACACACAAATAAAATTTAAAATAACGCAATAATTTCAAAAAATGAAATAAATAGAATATTTCAAGAATGGACTCCAGTATTTGATGAAATCCCAATGGCCTTCTCTTAACCTTTTTTTCTAAGAGTGGGCCCCACTGATGGAGGGAGGCAAGCCCCATTGTCTGGTTTCTTAATGGATGCAGATCAATTAGTGGGCCACGTATATTTAACTTATTTCTGCAGTAGGACCCACTCATGGATTATGCATAGATATTAGTTTTCTAGGTCAATATGTATCTGTAGTGGGCAATCAGACTGGGTTGGTATCATACACAAGCTTAATTTCTTTGATAATTGTTAAGATGTCATTTGTGTGCACATGAGTTAGAACTATTAAAAACATACTATGATGACTCATATCTATATCCACGTACACTCATCCCATGCAATGTACATCTTTTATATTTTTCTTCTCTTACACTTGTTCGCCCCCCTCTCATTCAATTTTTTTTCTTTATACTATCAATCATCTGTGGGGGCCAATTGTTCCATCATCATAAATCCAGATGTGGTGTGTGGCTCTTGAGGATGAAATCATTAATTGATTTCCATTTCCTTTCTTCTTAACTTCCCTTTTTTCTTCTTTGTATGCAGAACCATCAGTGGGTACCACACGTTAAAAACATTTCAAGGGTAGCCCCCACTGATGGATCAAACACGTTAATCTTTTTATCCCTTTCTTTTGGTTCTTTTTAGCAGATGTAGATCCATCCGATTTATTTTCTTTTCTTATACTTTCAATCATCAATGGTATAATATACCCATAAATGAGATGGTCCTAATGGTCAATGCCTTTAAATTCAAGGGGTCATCGTGTTATGTAAATTTACTTTATTTTATATTTATTTTAATACATAGAAATTTTTTTAATATTCAAAGATAATAAAAAAATTATTTTATATTTATTTTATCTTAACAATATTTCAAAACAATTCTTAAATTTTAACATATTCTGATTTTTTGCCCGGGCTTAGCACGGGCGTTTGTTGCTAGTACACTATTAAATAAAGGGGGCTTTGGCCGGAGGTCCCTCAAAGCATGACTTTATTGCAAACAATCCACAAAAAAAAGTCATACAGCGAAAGGTCTCTCTCAGATTTTCTCATAAGTAAAATGTCTAATTTACCCTTTCTTGAAATCATATCCCATGATTGGTGGGATATCCCATTAATAATGGTCAACTACCATTTAATTGGCCACGATTAATGGAATCCCATTAATGAGATTTTCAGATAAATCTTAAAAACACACAAATAAATTTCAAATAACGCAATAATTTCAAAAATTGAAATAAATAAAAAAAGCAATAAATCTCAAACGAACGCACATAAATTTAAAAAGATGCAAATAAGTTTCAAAAGATCCAAATAAATTTCAAAAGACTCAAATAAATCTCAAAAGATAAAAAAAAAATTCAAAAAATGCAAATAAATTTCAAAAGACGTAAATGAATTTCAAAAGATGCAAATAAAATTCAAAAGACATAAATAAAATTAAAAAATATAAATTTAAAAAAATACAAATACATTTGCCAAAACCAAGATAAACTATTTTTTCAAATTTCAGAAAAATTCGTCAAAAACTCAAGTTTTTTTTTTTGGTCAAAACTCAGTTAAGTTTATCTCAAAAGACACAAATAAAATTCAAAAACACAAAGTGATCTAAGAAAATACAAATAAATTTGCCAAAATACAGAAATATTCGTTCAAAAACTTAGTTAAAATTTTCAGAATGGAGATAAATTTGTTAGAAATTCGGCTATATTTATTAAAAATTTAAATAAATTTGCAAAAAACTCAGATAGATTTGTTCAGAACTTAGATAAATTTATTCCAGAACTCAGATAAATACCTAAAAACTCAAATAGATTTGTCAAGAACTCGAATAAATTTGACAAAACGCGGCTAAATTTGATAAAAAAAAACTCAGATAAATTCCATTTGGGCCCGCCACGACCTCCAACCACTCCTTCACCCTCGAAAACGGGCTTAGGCCCCTGGCCCACCATCCATCTCCCATCTTAGCCTTCTGTATCCACTCCCACCGTCCAGATGTGCTGCGGCATCGTCGTCTGGTAAGTAAAGGATGAAGAGACCCTACCAGGCTACCAGGCTACCACTAAAGAAAATTATCACCGTATAGATAAGGATTAGGTGTGACTTTCTGATTGAATATAAGAATGATTGGATCCACCATCCAAAAAGAAATTATAAAAGGGTATGACAACATCAAAACCTCTAATCATTGTACCAAATCTGACCATTCAAGATTTCTCCTTTCGAGATAAATGACACGAAGTTGGATCCTGGGTCTTGTTCATGCAGAACTTGGCTGGTGCGTATGTTGCCATAGAAAAAAAATCAAGAAAGAAGAAAATAGAGACCAGCTTATGATGAATCCAAACCTTCAAATATGGATCTACTGACAGATTTATCTCATGGGGACGAGATCTGATGATTCTTCAGATTTCGGCAACAAAACAACGTCAACAGCAACATATGTATCTATGGATGAGAGAGAGATAGGGATTTTGATTTGGAATTGGAGAGTTGATTTCCAGATCCTCGTCATCACGGGGTGGGTCGGCGACGTCATGGGGTCCCTCTTTTACATCCTCCACCGCATGGGTCTCCTCAAGATATCTGAGCAAGATGAGATGGCAAGCATGGATTTGACAAAGCATAGTGGGTTTGCCTAAGCGCACGATTGAAATCTCTGCTGCCCTTCTTCTTTCTTTCTCTTCTCCGATCGTCACAGGCGATTATTAAGAAAGAACAACAGCAATGAGGGAGAATGGAAGATTTGAAAGCGGGAAGAAGAAAAAGAAGAAGGGGTTCTTTTTGGGTAGCAGAGATCGAGAGAAGTTAAGAACGAGGGAGAGAGAAGTTAATAACGAGGGAGAATACAAGATTTGAAATTTTAAATTTCAAAATTTTATGCCTAAACCAGATAGAAAGAGTAAATTAGTCCTAAAAAATGAGATCGTGTGGATGCAGGGACCTATCGCTGTAAATTGTTTAGCTGAGTGGAGTGGACCAGAGGCCTTAAACAGTTTTTGCCCGAACTAGAGGCTGGATAGATTCCACTATAAGGACCTTTCGCTAATTTTGCCTTAAATAAAACCGTCGGTGGACACAAACTCATTATGTTTCAAGATGTAAAGACCAAACTCCAAATTTGATTATTTCATAAGGTGTTTCTGTCAAATATTGCATTAGTGATTTCTTATATTAAATAATAAATTTGACCTCAAGATCATTGAGCAAATTAAATAAATTATTAGCCGAGTATGGACACATCACGGAACCCAATTAGTAAATCTAAACGAAATAAAAGGAATTAACAAAAAAAAAGAAGAAATTCTTAGTCACTAAATCCGACTAGAATATAATTTTGCAAAATAATTAAGGAGGGTCAAATAAGGCCTAGGTGGGACCCACTCGAGATCCCCACTTTGGATTCCGCACTTAATACTATCTTGGTTATATTTCATCTCTTCAACAAGTTTAGTAATGAGCATAACGGCCCTATTGTTCCGATGGAGAGAAGAACCTATGATTAGCTTTTCGGGAAATTTCCAAACGAACAATTTCAACGAAATCTTTCAATTTCTTATTTTACTATGTTCAACTCTATGACCCATTAGCAATAAATAATAATAATAATAATAATAATAATAATATTTTAGGTGTGAACCCACCACTTGGATTCCATGCTTTCTAAAATCTCTCCTCTCCATTTAGCTATGGTAACTAGACTTTCTAAGCACCTATAAACTCCTCTCAATTCTCTCTCTCTCGAGCTGGACAATGTCATTCCACATGAAACATCAATTTCAGATCCAACTGTTGGGCCTAGGTCCAGCCCAATGAGAGCTTATTTTGGTATTTATGTGTTACTAGAGGGGCAATATGATCTTTCTAAATCTTAGCACATCTTCATTTTGAAGCCCTACTTTTTGGTAGATAGTAAGACACCCAAGAGAGAGAGAGAGAGAGAGAGAGAGAGATAGTGTGCAGAAATTCATTGGAAAAGAGGCTCCGTGCAGCAGTTTTCAAACCGACGATCGGAGATTGATCCGCGGTCCGATTGGGCTGTTTTTTTGTCAGCAGGTTTGTGACTCATTGATTTACATTCTGAATGGTTGATTTATAATTTGGAGCTCTCTACATCAGGTTTCTGTGTCCGTTTCAGAGGACGTTTTTTGTGAGATCTTCACCATTTCTCTCTTGTTGCTTTTGTATTTGCTTTATCTTCACTTATATTTTGTGGATTCCATTGTTGTTGGAGTTGAGGAGTTTTTGTACCTTGTGGTGTTAGGTTTTGTACCTAAACATTATAGTGAAGATTTGGGTGGACTCCGAGAAATGTCTCGTGGTTTTTATCATTCTCTTTGAGGGAGTTTTTCAAGTAAAAAATTATTTTGGGTTGATTGTGGTTGATTGATGATACTTTATTTGTGGTTTGCATATTCTTTCATTACTTGTGTCACGACCCCAAACCTGAGGGGCCGTGAAATTTGGAGCTAAGTAATGATTTTGTTTCTCCCAAGATCCGCTTGTGTGAGGATAACACGTTCTAACACAACCTGAATATTTTGCGGGAGCTTTCGTGATGTTGGGACCCGAAGTCCATGGCCATCGGATTCCGTGTCGTACTCAACCTCTAGCATATAGCTATCATATCAATGAACATATCAGACTGGAACAAACCATCATAACAAAATACAGAGCTGACGGTAACTGGATATTACATTCCCATATATATTCAAGTTACAAATAACAATGTGCATTAATTACAATCCTAATAAATGGGCTAATAAAAGCCATACAAAAATAAGCTAATAATCACTACCCCATATGTGACGTAGCTCCGATGTCAAGCTCAATATCTACACGATTTAGCTGATAAAACAACCTGCAAGCTCATGGCTCCACAGTCAAAACGTGCACTCGACTATTCGGGCAAGAAATCTGAACCTGAGTACCAAAGTAGTGGGTCAGACACGACGGTCTGGCAAGCGGGTGAAAGGATATAAACAATATATTGAAGAATAAAACATATGATAATTGTACTATTTGATAAAAAAACTGTACATAATTAAGATGTATAGAAATTCGTGAACATCTGCCAAAATCATGTGTTCATATAAAACAGGTATAAAACATGAATATTTGACATGACATGTATTCCTTTAAAGCATGTATAAAACATGAATAACTAACAAAACATGTATTCATTTGAAACATGTGTAGAATATGGATATTTGACAAATCGAGAATTCATTTAAAACATGTACAAAGCATGAACATTTACAAATTGGGGGTTCATTTAAAGCATGTATATTTAAAACAGTAAGGGTATCAAGGATCGGGAATTGTTAAGATGACAACCACACAAAGCTAAATCATATCTCACAAAAGTGATGAGAGCACATCGGGACATTAACCTCAGTCACACGAGGTGAGGAGAGTCAACGACGTTGACCTCAGTCACACGAGGTGAGGAGAGTCAACGATTTTATACAATAAATACATATAATACTCTGCGGGACTACGGTAGTGAACCGGGTATATCGGGGCGGGGCGGGAACCATGCTGCAGCTGGTATAACGAGAGGGGATCTCCAAATCGGTGGATCAAACCGATAAGGTCATCCAAGCTTAGTGGTGCCGACTCATAGGTCACATACGAGAAATCAAAACAACGAATACATATAACGGAACGGGGTGCCCATAGGCACGAAAGCACATCAATATCGGGTCGGGCAAATATGGGCTAGCAGTATGCTAAAACAATACTTTCAATACTCTTAGGGCAAGTCTAGTCACAAATCATGGTTTTTAAAGTGTACAAGTGAAATTCGGGTCAAAATATAATATGAATGGATTTCCAAAATTCTCCTGGCTAAGTGTTGAAGGTCCAAGATTTGAATCAATGTAAATAGAGTCTCGTTTGTTAATTTAATATCTATTTGGTACTCCATAAGAATTAGTGACAATCCGATGAAAGAAACTGCGATTCAGATCTGGACATCACTAAGGAAGGACGTCCATGGTTGATTTGTAACATAACAGATTTTAAAAAATCTGATCTGGGTAGCATAAATCAGCCATATAGATCGCAAAATAACTCCATGAATTCATGACCAACAAGTATATAATTAAAGGAGATTCAAGAAGACTATTACCTTGATGATTTGTAGACTTCAAATCTCTGAAATAAAAGATCCAAAGGGCTGAACTCAGACTTGCAATTAGCAAACAACTTGCTGGAATTTTCTGCAGTAGAATTGCCTTTGATCTTCTTCTCTATTTCACTTCCAAATCTGATTGGCTAAGATGGTAGGATCTTAATCTAGATTTCTAGATGGGCTTTGAGAACCTTTTTCTATGGAAAAAATCTTAGACCTTAAACTCTCTTCAATGTAGAAGAAAAGGGGCTGGACGTGTGGGACACTCTTGCATAGGGATGGACGTCCAAGGGGGGAGTTTCCTCTTTTTATAGAAATCTTTGGGATTCCTTTCCTCAATGGTTATCTCTCCTAATTCTCATAGATGTCCTAAAAGGAAAGTATAATCTCAAGATTTATTTACTTTTAGAAACACTCCAATTAGAAAAGGAAACTAAAAGAACATCCCACAAACTTTGGCAATTAGTAATCCTAGTTGCACAACACTTACTAATTTAAGTTTCTTATTCAAAAAGGAAACTTTACTATAGGAAAACTAATCCAAAGAGGAGTCCAACCTTCCAAGTAGAGAGACCTACTCAAAGTTGGAAACCTTACCCATGGATTTCCCATTATGGACGTCTCACATGATAATGCACACCATGGCCCACAAATAATTTATCTATAATTAAATTCATGTATGCCATCAAAGGCCTATTTGAATTTAAACTCAAAATTATTTTTCCACTAAAATAATTCAACCATATGTCATCTAAACAACTTAGGAAACCATGCCACTATTGGAAAGTGACTAGAAAAGGGACCAAAAGACATATTTGCCATTGGCTCCCAAAATGACCAAAATGTCCATGCTAAACCCATAGCAACATTAAGACCATTTTAACCTTAACTCATTCCACTAAAGAGTTATGATTGAACTCCAGGGACAAATACTTAATATGATATTAAGCTAGTCAGAAAGTGACAGTTGTCTTCGACCTACTAAGTAAAATGACCTAAATGCCCCTCTATGTAACATCCATAATCAAGTCAGGTTATCCGATGTACTATCAACCTTCTCGATTACATCTAAACCGTAGAACTTCATATCCTCAATCTAATCATCATCCGGATATCATTCTCTTGGTCCAGGGAGCGACCCACAAGTTCAATATCCTTATGGAACATCCATATACTAAGATCTTAGATTTTGATGATTAATCGGATAAGTCTAAGGGGACGATCATTCCATCATTAGATGGCATAGATTCTTTATTGGATCTGCACGTCCCAACTGATCAAGTCCGAGTACCCAAAACACAGAGCTGTTGACCCATGAAAAGAATCTCACCCATAGTGAATTAAAGCACAAGAACTTGACTTCGTCAGTTCATCCACAAATGCTCAAGATTAAGAGCACTGGTCACTCAGTAGTATGAGGTGACTTAATCTCTCTCAGTGATAGTATTATTTTTAGAGATCACACCTACCATGGTCCTGTTCAATGCATTGCATATGCATTAATGAGATAAATCCGGAAAAGTCCTCCCATGACTTAGGTAAGTCACCCTGAATACAGGAGAGTCTCATGGGCTAGGAAAACACATATTTAGAAGAAGGAAGAGATTGCTTACGTGGAAGACCTTCAAATAGACAAGGTTAGCTCAATGGAAAACTTGAAAAGCTTGGTTTTCTTCAAAAATGGTGTCAAACAAGAGAGGAGATGAAGGAGGAGAAGTTGCCGGAGTTCCCTCGTCGGATTGGTGGCTTAGAGGCTCCATTTGAGCAAGAGAAATGGAAGAAAAGGAAGAAGAACAGCCGCTGGTACTGTAGCTGAGAGTTGCAGTCGATGGAGAGTGGGAAATGAGGGAGAAGGAGAAGCTTGTGCTTTTTATAATGGGTGGGTGTGGGGTCCACACTTAAGTAAAACTTGCAATGGAGATTAGAGGGCTTTCTAGACCTCGGATCAAGAAACTTAAAACTTGAAAAGTGTCCGGCACAAAATTATCTTTCCAATAAGGTTAATATTGACATACTTCCGGAGTCCACAGAAAAATTCAACTGTTTGGTCAAAGGGATCAAAATAATAGAAAATTTGAGATTTCAAGGGTTAAAACGTCGATTTATGTGCCTCGGATGCAATCGACCAGGAAGAGAGAAATGTTTTCTCATAAAATCTAGTTTCCAAAAAGTATATATTTGGAAAGGTTCTGAGATCTCAAAATTTGGGTCCAGATTTAGTGTAAAAAGACTAATTTTGCCCCCAGGGCTGGAAAAACTGATTTTCGGAGCTCCGGATGGGCACGGCGTGAACACGAAAGTTATAGGGAATGGCGAGATTAGTCAAACGAAGCTAAAATGAGAATTTCTAGAAATAAAAAAGAATCTCTCCACAATGACCACACAAAACAAATCGGACCCTACGGTCACTGTCTAGGTTCACTAGCTTTCAAAACTTTCCAAAATCAAAGAAAATATAATCAAACTCAAAAATTTGATCAAACAACCGGTAAACCCACTGAGAAAATAAATCTATGATTAAAACCACGCTAAACCAGGAAATCTGGGGTCGGGTTCTCATGGCTTGTGTTCAATTGTTCCTCACAGGTTCACTTAAGGGGGAAAAGGTGTTTCTTGTTTCCAAGCATTTCCCAACATAGTGGTATCAGAGCGCAATTTTCGCCTTCAAGTTATTTAACAAAATTCGTGTGTGAACAATGGAACAAAGTTTGAACAGAATGGTCCGTTTAAATGGAAGGAATTATCATATTTGGAAGGGTAAGATGGAAGACCTTCTGTATGTGAAGCGTTGGCATCTACTGGTGTTTGGTGATAACAAACCAGCCAACATGATCAATGCTGATTGGGCTCTTGAGCATAAAGTGGTGTGTGGGTTCATTCGACAATTTGTGGATGATAATGTTTTGAGTCACATTAGTAAAGAATCACACGCCAGGACTCTATGGAATAAGCTCGAGTCGTTGTATGCAAGGAAAATCGGCAACAACAAAATGTATTTGATAAAACAATTTATGAGCTTGAAATATAAAGATGGTCAATCTATGTCCAATCATTTGAATGAGTTTCAAGGAGTGATAGATCAAATTTCAGCAATGAATGTTAAATTTGAAGATGAGTTACAAGGAGTTTGGTTGCTTGGTACTCTATCGGATTCTTAGGAGACATTTCGTATGTCATTATGGAACTCTGCTCCTGATGGTATTGTCACCATGAAATTTGCTAAGAGTGGTGTCTTGAATGAGAAGATGAGAAGAAAATCTCAAGGCTCTACATCCCATTTTGAAGCTTTAATTACCGAGAGTAGAGGGAGAAGTCAGAGTAGAGGTCCGAAAGCTAAAAACAAGAACCGAAGCAAGTCAAGGTCATGGCAAAAGAATGTTGAGCGCCACCATTATGGCAAGATGGGTCATATTAAGAAAAATTGCTTCAAGCTGAAAAGAGAGAAGAAAAATGGTAGTGACAACAATGAAAAGAAGGATCATAATCAAGATGATCGGGCTGCCGCTGTCACTGAAGAACTTGTCATTGTTTGTTATGACAATAATGTGAATTTTTCTTGTAATGAGACAAATTGGGTTATTGATAGTGGAGCTTCGCTTCATATCACCTCAAAGAAGGATTCTTTACTTCCTACATGCCGGGAAACTTTGGCACGTTGAAGATGGGCAATGATGGCTTGGCCGAAGTTGTAGGTGTGGGAGATGTGTGCTTGGAGGTCAGTAATGGAACAAGGCTTATTCTCAGAGATGTCAGACATGTACCGGATACTCGTCTGAACTTGATTTCGACTGGGAAGCTCGATGATGAAGGATTTTGCAATACCTTTGATAATGGACAGTGGAAACTCACCAAAGGCTCATTAGTTGTGGCTAGAGGAAAGAAGGAATCTTCTTTGTATTTAATGCAGGCCAAGATTTTCAAGGGTACTTGTAATGCTATGGAAGATTAGAATGCAGCTGAGTTATGGCACAAGCGACTTAGTCACATGAGTGAGAAAGGTATGGGCTTATTAGCTAAGAAGAATTTAGTCTCCGGAGTGAAGAGTGCAAAGCTTGAGAAGTGTGTGCATTGTTTGGCAGGAAAACAGAGAAGAGTTTCATTCAAAAGTCGCCCTCCTTTTAAAAAATCATATTTATTGGAATTGATATATTTAGATGTTTGTGGTCCAATAAAACCTCTAACACTTGGTGGTGCATCTTATTTTGTGACCTTCATTGATGACCATTCAAGAAAACTTTGGGTTTATGCCTTGAAGACGAAGGACCAAGTGTTAGACATATTCAAGCAGTTTCAAGCTTCAGTAGAGAGACAGATAGGAAAGACGTTGAAATGCATCCGATCAGATAACGGTGGTGAGTACATCGGACCATTTGATGAGTACTGCAAACAACAGGGTATTCGACATCAAAAGACACATCCTAAAACACCTCTGTTGAATGGTGTGGCAGAAAGAATCTATGTTGGAAAATGCTTGGAAACAGCAAACACCTTTTCCCCCTTGAGTATATCTGTGAGGAATAATTGAACACAAGCAATGAAAGAATATGCAAACCACAAATAAAGTATCACCAATCAACCACAATCAACCCAAGATAATTTTTCACATGGAAACCTCCCTCAAAGATAAGGATAAAAACCACAAGACCTTTCTCGGAGTCCACCCAAATCTTCACTATATTGTTTAGGTACAAAACCTAACACCAAACCAAACCAAACCAAACCAAGCCTTTTCCCACTAGGTGGGGTCGGCTATATGGATTTGACGACGCCAATCAAATCTGTTTAGGGCCATGTCCTCCGTTAGATCCATGTAGGCAAGATCATGTTTAATAGTTTCTTTCCAGCTTCTCTTGGGTCTCCCTCTCCCTCTCCTACTCTTGGCAAACTCCATGCTTTCACACCTTTTAACAGGTGCCTCTGTTGGACGCCTTCTAACATGGCCGAACCATCTCAGTCGATTTTCTCTCATTTTATCTCCAATCGGTGCTATTCCTACTATGCCCCTAATCTCCTCATTCCTAATCCTATCTCTCCTTGTGATCCCGCACATCCATCTTAGCATTCTCATCTCCGCAACTTCCATCTTCTTGACATGATTATGCTTTACTGCCCAACACTCTGATCCATATAACAACGCTGGCCGTACCGCCACCTTATAATACTTTCCTTTAACCTTGAGGGGGACTTTCCGATCACACAAGACCCCCGAAGCACTCCTCCATTTGGTCCACCCGGCTTGAATCCTGTGACTTACATCAGTATCAATCCCTCCATCCTGTTGCACCATAGATCCAAGGTACCTAAAGTTTTCTTTCTCTACTATCTTTTGTGTGCCCAAACTTACTTCTATGTTACTAGGTGTCCTACTTTGACTAAACTTGCATTCCATATATTCCGTTTTGCATCGACTTAGCCTAAACCCTTTTGTCTCTAATGTTTTCCGCCACAATTCAAGTTTAGCATTCACTCCTTATCTCGTCTCATCCACTAAAACAATGTCATCTGCAAATAGCATACACCACGGCACCTCATCCTGGATATGTCTTGTAATCTTATCCATAACTAGGGCAAACAAGTACGGGCTTAACGCTGAGCCTTGGTGTAGACCAATCGTGATAGGAAACTCCTTAGTTTCGCCGCCAGTCGTCCTTATAGATGTCACGACTCTATCATACATGTACAAAACCTAACACCAACAAGGTAAAAAAACTCCTCAACTCCAACAACAATGGAATCCACAAAATATAAGTGAAGATAAAGCAAATGACAAAAGCAACAAAAGAGATGGTGAAGATCTCACCAAGAACGTCCTCTGAAATGGACACAGAATCCTAATGTAGAGAGCTCTAAATCATAAATCAACCGTTCAGAATGTAGATCAATGAGTCACGAACCTGTTGACAAAACATCAGCCTAATCAGACCGCAGATCGACCTCCGATCGTCGGTTTGAAAACTGCTGCACGGAGCCTCTTTTCCAGTGAATTTCTACACCCTATCTCTCTGTCTTGGGTGTCTTACTATCTACCCAAAGATAGGGCTTCCAAATGAGGATGTGCTAAGATCTAGAAAGACCATATTACGCCTCTAGTAACACATAAACTCCAAAATAAGCCCTAAGTGGGCTGGACCTAGGCCCAACAAATCTCCCCCTCTAGCCCAATGAGGGATATTCCAACACTACCTCCTCAAGTGGAATCCATACCGGCCTGATGCAGACAAAACTCAAGCTTCTCTCTCGGAAGTGCCTTTGTCATCATATCTGAACCATTGTCTTCGGTGTGTATTTTCTCGAGCTCCAACTCTTTGGCCTCTAATGTGTATGTAGGGTAGACTCTGAGAAAGGTCTCATGGTTTTTATCCTTCTCTTTGAGGGAGTTTTCCATGTAAAAAATTATCTTGGGTTGATTGTGGTTTATTAGTGATTTTTTTTCTTATGGTTTGCATATTCTTCCATTGCTTGTGTTCAATTATTCCTCACAGGTTCACTCAAGGGGAAAAATGTGTTTGTTGTTTCCAAGCATTTCCCAACACCAACTCCTAATATGAGAACTGCTCCTTACCACAATGGTAAGATGCATCAGTCCTAACTAGGAGGGCCAAGTTTCAAACCTAGCCTCCGCCTCCTTGTATATGTGAGTAGTTAATATTATATTACCTCATGTGTGAGTTGAGTCTCCCCCTTTTTTTTTTTTTTATAACAGATGGTGTCCTAGTCTTTTGGGCCAGAATAATCTCTACGGGCATAAGGAGAGCCGGGTAAATCTCCTGTGGCCTTAGTGTGGTAGTGCAGTTTCGAACCCGCAAAATCCATATGCAAACTATGGTCCTAGGCCAACTGAGCTACCCCTTGGGGTTGAGTTGAGTCTCCTTGTATGTATGAGATTTTCCATCACCTCCAATGTGTGAGTCACATTGGCCACAAGCCCCTTATCTGGGTTGAAAAATAAAAAACAATTCCTAATCTAAGATCATATTATATATAGAGAATCTATTCGAAAGTGTAAATCTAAATCTAAGGATTTTCAAGTCTTATAATTAGTTCGTTCCTAAATCTAAGGATTTCATGTTAATAACGGTAAGTAAAATTAATTGAAAACCAATTATAAATCCAGCTTTTAGAGTCTATGTTTTAAAACTGACGCCAATCTTTCCTAAAATGTGTCTGGCTAGTTTTTGAGAGAACTCAAATCAAATCAGAATCTTCATCAACTTAATAGTTGTTGGGCCATCATTCAATATTTGACCCTATAAAGTCAAAAAGCATGCAGTTAAGCTTATCAGGCCTCAAAAGGCAGTTACTCAACAAAAACGGCTGAAGAGAAATTTTCTGCCAAAACCGAGGCAGAGAGGCACTTGCTATAACGAAGGTGGCGCAGGGAGAAGCCCAGTTGATTTCGGACTCTATTTTAGAGTTTGAAAAATGACTCTATCTTAAGTGGGATTTTTTTAGGAGTCTCTTGCACGAATTTGAGGCTATATATTGGGTGTTTCTCACAACCCAAAAGTACATAGATCATCTCTCAAGTTCTGAATTAGTGATCTAATTGAGAGAAATATTATCTAGAGATTTATTGAAGAGTTGTGCTGCCAAGTACTATAAAGAGTTAGGTTCTTCTACATCCCTTATAGAAGATTATCTTCTTGCGTAGAAGATTTGAGACAAGCGCTGGATTGAATCTGTTGCAATCAACGTTGTGAAGTCGTTGAAGCCTGAAGCGACACAAGGTAACTTCAGTCTTTAGATAGGGGATATCTGGGAAGGAAATCTGAGTTTTTTGTAATTGTGAGATTCATAGTGTTTGATTTGATCTAGTTCGAATCGAAGGTTTTTCGCCCGGTTAGGGTTTTCCACCTTAAAGTTGTTGTCCTTGTGGTGTGTGCTTGTGATTTTCTTTCCACTGTGTAGATGATTGTTTTTTGCACATTAGTGAGCTGATTTATTGAGTGGACAAATCTAGAGATTGAAAGTCCTTGGATCCTTACCCTAGAGGGGGGGTGAATAGGGTGAGCTACTAATTAGTGACCAATTATGACCAATTTTAACTTCTTTAAATTAACTAGTCACTTGTGATGATTAACAAACAAAATGTGGAAGCTAATAAACATACTCACCACATAGCACACACCATAACACAATAATTTATAGTGGTTCAGCCTCAATGCCTACATCCACTACCGGCTTGTGTTCCTCACACCCCACCGGATTTCCACTATGTATGCTTTTCAATAGGCTAAGCAATAACCTTTACAACTATGCTTTTCTAGGCTAAGCAATAACCTCTTACAATATGCTTTTCAAGGCTAAGCAATAACCTCTTCAACCAAAAGGTTGGTTATCTCTCTAAGTAGTGTCTATGATACACTTGATGGAGATACATATTTAGCTCAATACATTGCCTCTTAAATAGGCGGATATAAAAGTGAAAATCTAACTCACACAAACACTATATGAATGCAAAGATGAATGCACAAAGTGTATGCATGATGTCCTTAATCAATTTGAAAATAAAAGCTCATAAATGTATGCCAAAGGCTTTTGAAAGTTTTAGCTCAAAACATTTATGATTGAGGAAATGCTAATCACATGTTAAAAACAACTTGTAAAAGAAATACTTATCTATTCCAAACAAGTTGTGAAATTCTAAGAGCAAACATGTGATGCATAAGGATTTCAATCAAATTAACAATGTAGCTCAATGTATGCTTAAAGTATTTGAAAGTGTAAAACATACAAATATATTTGATTGAAATAAAGGGTCAAATCACATGTAATTAAAAAGACAACTTGAAAATGATATACCAATCAATGTTTAAACAAGTTGTAAAACTTTAAAACCAAATACATGTGATTTATAAAGTTGTTGAATCCAAAACATAAGATAGATTTGAAAGTGATTTTCTTATGATGAAAAACAACAACCAAAGATTCAACCAAGTATAGGAATCATGTTACATATGATTTCAAAGATGATTCCAAAACAAGATTCACATAGATATACCAATTAGAGTCCTACTTGGTTTGAATCATGGTGGTGCATCCAAAACAATGAATCAATTCAATATATATATATGTTAAGGATACAACAAAACATAGTTTAACATGCTAGAAAAGATTTACCAATAAATAGAGTAAAGCATGAAAATATATGTCTAAGAAAAGCAAGCTTACTTAGTGATTTAACTTCATTAATCCCAAGCTTTAGCTTTCCTAATGACCCTTAGTATCCCTTAGCTCATTCCCCTTTGTTTGGCCTCAAATCACCTCAAGGAGGCCCTCAAAGTTCCTCTCTTATCAACACTTTTTTCAATGGGAATGAACCCCTTTTTATACTCAAAAAGTTGAGTTCTGCGAGTGCCCGGTCGACCCCATAAAAGCCCCGGTCGACCTGGCCTCCAACGGTCATAAAACTGACCGTTTGAAAAAGAGCTGTTGGCTCTTTCCCGGTCGACCCACAGTGGGCTCGGTCGACCGGGTCCATGGGCTCGGTCGACCGGCCACACTGCGGGTCGACCGGGTCCCCTGGACCATTTCCCCCAAAAATGCATATTTTGCATATTTTAAAGTATTTTTCTTTGGGGACTTTTTGGGCCATTAAATCAAGCATGGAATCATGTTTTAAATCATTCTAAGAGGTTTAAAAACATGAAACATAAAAAGCCTAAAATGATTTGAAACTTTTTAAAACCAAAGGCTAGCTTGATTCAAAACTTCTTTTCAAAATCAATTGCATCCAAGTATAAAATCAAAACATGCATGTACCATGAATTCTAAAAAGATTTAAAACAATGCATGTGAAAAATCAAGATTTCAAGTATTTTAAAATCAATGCTCATGTGAAAATTCAAATGATGATGAAAATGATAATGCATCCATCAAATTGCAATACACAAAATTCCTAACAGAGATCTCGTACCCGAAACCTTCAATTGGTATCAGTGCATATTGCTCTAACTTGTTGTGTTTGATCATAAGAGATTTCTAGAATGATGTTCAATAGAGAAGGTACATCAACTTCCAAGCCTCCTTTGTTTGATGGTTCGAATTATGCATATTGGAAGCAAAGAATGATTGGATTTCTTAAGTCCATTAATGATGATGTGTGGGATATTATTGAGGAGGGCTACTCCAGACCAACGATTGTGGTTAATGGGCAAACTGTTCCTAAACCTAAAGCCCAATGGACTAAGGATGAGAAGCATACCTCTAATTGTAATAATAAGGCTGTAAATAGCATATACAATGGAGTGTCTGCTGATGAGTTCCGTAGGATTTCCACTTGCAAAACTGCAAAAGAAGCATGGGAAGTCTTACAGACAGTGTATGAGGGTACAAACATGGTGAAGCAAGCAAAATTGCAAAGGCTGACAAAAGAATTTGAAACAATCGTGATGGAAGAAGATGAGATCTTTGATCAGTTTAATGCAAAGCTGAATGAGATTGTCAATTCTGTGTTCATTCTGGGTGAAGAAATATTAGAAAACAAGATTGTCAAGAAAATCCCGAGATCTCTACCTTCAAGGTCCGATTCTAAAGTTGATGCTATTGAAAAAAATATGAATCTGGATACCCTCAAAGTAAATCAGTTGACTGGAAATCTTCAGACATATGAAGCAAACCGTTTGGATAAAGGAAAATCTAAAAAGAAAGGTATTGCTTTGAAATCCATCTCATAATCAAGAAAGAAGCCTGAAAAGAAAATTGAGTCTGATTCTGAATCTGAGGATGAAGATGATATGACTGAATTGTTTAATTACTTTAAGAAGTACATGAAGTCAAAACAAGTCAAGTGGAAGTGTTCTAAATTTGCGAAGCATGATTATGCGAAATGAACTAAATATTTTGAGTGCCAAGGCTATGGTCACTATGCTAATGAGTGTGCCAACAAGAAAAATGGTACATTGAAAAGGGTTCTCAACACAACTTGGGATCAAAAGTCATCAGAAGAAGAACTAGAACGTTCAATTCATACTTATGAAACTACTGTTGACATCAAAAATGTCACTTTGCCTCTTCAAGATCCAAAGAGCTACATGAAGTCGCAACCTGCCATAAATAGGCAATGCTACTTCCAAAAAATCAAATCTTGTCAGAATCAAACAAAAACTGCAAGATCCTTCAAGACAGCCAAAAGAGGAGTACATACGAAGTTTCGGGCCATTTCAAAATCATTTGGCCTAACTTCGCTTCTCCGACAGCCGAAAAGGAGCTCTCGGCGGCGAAAGCATCGGAGACACCAAATCTTCGATCAGAGCCGATGGATGGTCTCAAAATACATCCAAAAGGCTCCACGTCAAGTTTCGAGTCAAACCGACAACGTTTGACCCTACATCAACCCTCGAATAGCTAAATCAAGCCTCTCGGCAGCAAGAACCGCCGAGGCCATCGCTCATCAGATAGAGCACATGGACGGCTTCAAAATGCTTACAAAGGGCTGCACGTCAAATTTCAGGTCATTTCGACAACATTTGACCATAGTTTGACGCTCGGAAGCCAAATCAGACCTCTCGGCGGCAAAGCTCTCAGGGACCATGGTTTCCAAGACAGAGCCTATGGATCATCTTAAAATGACTCAAATGGGTTCCCTGTCAAATTTCAAGTTAATCGGACATCGGTTGACCGCACATCAAACCACGACATCTTCATCGCGACAAAAGCGAGTCTACTGGTGATAGGACCCCAAACGGCTTCAAAACTCAAACAAAAGCCTATGGTTGGTCTTATTTATTGCTCAGGAGGCTTCACACAAAATTTCAGGTCATTCCGATATCGTTTGGCCTAGTTTCAGCTTCTGACAGAAAATCGGCAGCTCTGCGCGACAAAGTCTTCAGTTTTCTCAGGAAATTAGAAACTTTGCAAACCAAAATGCAAGGATTCTTATCAGGTTTTCTACAGGGAAACCAAGCCAATAAATGGTCAAAAATGTCAAGGAAAAATACAGAAGAAAAAAGAATCGAAAAACAGCAAAAACGGACAGAAAACGGGACAAAAAGGGGGAAAACCCCGGGATCGCCGGGAAGGCCCGGGAAACCCCGGTTTTCGCCGTTTTTTGCGATTCGAAGCGTCCGGCCTCTGGTAGTTTCCAAAACTCATACTTTTGAGACACCAAATCCTCTGACATCCGTCAAAAATACGGGTCAATCATCAAAAGTATCGAAAACAACATTGATCGCCACCCGGTCAACCAAAAAAAAGTGTGCTTTCTACCCGACCGATCGAGAAATCGACAGGACAGATGGCACTGACCCGCTGTTGGCAACCAACACCTGAAGTCACATGGTCATCCGATGTCGATCTACATGAAGATCCATCGATGATCATTGCCAGAAGAATCCCAAAAGACGCGGCACGGCCCGCGACTCTTCAACTGCTCGGCGACCACTTAATGCGATTAATTGACTAGCTTTATTACAGTCATTAATCCATTTCTTTGGATGGACCAATCAGAAGCAAGCATCCGGGAGTTACAAGTCAAGAGATTCATGGCATTTAACCCATGAAACTCCTACCATCATGGCGATTAAAGGTGATTAAATGCCCTCAATCTCCTCCGGCCAATCAGAAGCCAAGAAAAAGGAGTTACAAAATAAAGAGTTAAATCCTGTAACTCCTCCCATTATGCGGCTTAATGACAATAAAAGCCCATAAACCCTCCTAAATGGCTACCTAAAAGCCTATAAATAGGAGAGCTCTCCAAGAAGAAAAAAAAAAAAGAAAAACGGAGAAAATCACAAACACACAGACAATAGACTGCAGAAAATCCAGAAACTCAGACAGAAAGAGGCATCAGAAATCTAAGAGAGAAAACTCTGCGGAAATCCTACACCGACCACCGCTACAAGGTGACAAAAGTCCCTTGGGGGTACCCCCCAAGGTCCTTACCTTCTCCTTCTGCCTCCAATGGCTTAGATGTGGCTTTTCAGCCCGTCTACTCGGTTTTTTATTGGACGTAGGACCTCTTTTTGGTCTTTGTCCTCTAAAAACCTAAGGTTATAGCCAAGCCAAGCGAATCAATAGCATCGTCTGTTCTCATCTGCATGGATGATGGCGAAGCCCACATATGGCTTGCGACCGTCAATCTGAACGGGTCCCCCACAATCTCCTGAGAAGTTAGATCCTCCTTTTCTTGCTTTTCATTGTAGTTTGTATTTTTTCAAAAGAGACAAAAATCACAAAACTTGTCTTTCATTATTGATAAGGATTGAAATCGGCTATAAACGCCAAAATCGGCTATAAACGCCAAAATCGGCTATAAATGCCAAAACAATCGCCTTTTACGGCAAACCAAGAAAAATGTCTCTTTTCTTAAATATATGTGCAATGGAAAACTTGAAAGAAGTTGATTTCTTTTTTACTTGCGAAGGTTGATCTCCGGATCACCACTTGCAATTCCGAGTAAAATAGAAAATCTGGCACATCCACACAACAAAAATGTTGATGCGCGCCTCTGCCCCCCGGTTACGAAAGGGTCGGACCCAACGGACTCCCACGTCCGGCGACCTCGGTAGAACCGAGCAGAAGTGCGGTCCATCAAGCTGGCACACCCGGTGGGACCCATTCATTTGAGAACACGATGCTAGAAATAAAATATTTGCATATCATATATTTTGCTCTATGCTTATATTTCTTTTCTCGATTCCTTGGTTACTTTCTAATTGGTGGCCTATGTTGGCTTCCGCATCTAAGAAAAATGAGATGAGATTTTTTGGAAATTTCTAATTCTTTAAATTTATTTCCACTCTTTCTCTTTTCAAAAAAAAAAAAAAAACAAAAAAGATGAGATTTCTCATTTTGAATTCAAAATTGAGAAACCTTGATCCTTTCCTATCGGTCATCGCGCTTGCAGAAATGTTGAGCATGTTCGACTAAGGTTTTGGGCCATCGTTTCTCTTCGATGAGTTCATTAGAGATCTAAAAAAAAAAAGAAAACAAAAAAAATTAGATTTCTCATTTTGGATTCAAAATTGAGAAACCTTGATCCGTTCCTATCATTCATTGTGCTTGCAGAAATGTTGAGCCTGTTCGACTAAGGTTTTGGGCCATCGTTTCTCTTCGATGAGTTCATTAAATATCTAAAAAAAAATGAGATGAGATTTTTTTTTGGAAATTTCTAATTCTTTGAATTTATTTCCACTCTTTCTCTTTTCAAAAAGAAAAAAAAATAAAAAATCAGATTTTTCATTTTGGATTCAAAATTGAGAAACCTTGATCCGTTCCTATCGTTCATCGCGCTTGCAGAAATGTTGAGCCTGTTCGACTAAGGTTTTGGGCCATCGTTTCTCTTCGATGAGTTCATTAAAAATAAAAAAATATATATATAAAAAAAAATTAGATTTTTCATTTTGGATTCAAAATTGAGAAACCTTGATCCGTTCCTATCGTTCATCGCGCTTGCAGAAATGTTGAGCCTGTTCGACTAAGGTTTTGGGCCATCGTTTCTCTTCGATGAGTTCATTAAAAATAAAAAAAAATATATATATAAAAAAAGACATAGACCACTAAGGTTAAACCAACTGTGTTCTTTGATCATGGTTGATTCAAAGAAAAGCCTTGTCCAGAGTGTGGAGACAGCTTGACTGTTCTAGGCAAGGGTCCTCCAAACGGGTTCATTAAGTAATTCTACCCTTACCTGGGGGCAATTCTATCAATCAAGATTTCATAAGACCGGGTTAGGAGGCCTATGTGTACTCTCTCGTCTTTTAAATAAATTTTTTTTAAATAAAATTTTTAAAAAATAAAAATTTTAAAATAAAAAATAAAAAAAATTTTTAAAAATAAAAAAAATTAAAAAAATAAAAAAAATATAAAAAAGATTTAAAAAAAAATCTTCAAAATTTGAAAAAAAAAAAACTTCCGTCATTTTGGGTTTAGATTGGAGAAATCTTGGTCTTCTCCTTTCTGAGCACTGGCGCTCGCGGAAATCGCTGAGCCCGTGTTCAGATTGGAGTGCCTTTTGCTCTTTTTGATGAACCCGATATTGGCCTTTCAAAAAAAAAAACTCGTCATTTTTAGATTTAGATTCGAGAAATTATGGTTCTTTCTTTCTGAGCACTGGCGCTCGCGGAAATCGCTGAGCCCGTGTTCAGATTGGAATACCATCTGCTCTCTTTGATGAATCCAATCTTGACCTTTCAAAACAGAGAATCTCATCTCATGGATGCGGTCTCAAAATATTTGTGTCTAGCGGTACTAGTACGCCCTTTCAGGGTCTACTGTATTGCGACCGGCACATCTGTAACTCCAAACTTTATATTCTTCTTATCTCGAGCATGCTTTGCTTCTCGATAAGTCGAATTTAAGTTCACAATTGCTTCTAGCAGTCACTGGGATGCTCATTCTGGGCTTACCATACCTGCGATCAGAACAATTGTACCCTCTATGGCATTTTGCCTTCCTCATATTGCTTGGGTCATCTCCCTCGAGCAATTTGAAAAGACAAAACCATAGAACTTCCCATTTATGATCATTATATTCTTGTGATTACTAATGGATGTAGTCTTGTTTCAGAAATTTTCGAAAAAAAACTAACAATGGCAGCATCGCTTACCATTACCTTCGATGAGAACAAGCACCAAGTCATGCTTCAACAGAAGCAAACTACGCGCACCTACAAGCGCCCCATCAGCTGCCGAAGTGTCAACTCCCTCGGCAACTCTCTGAACTCCGGGTCGACCTCGACTCCCCGGACTATCGTCTTTGGGACGCTGGGACCATTCCCACTTCCCGAGGAACAAATTGCTCCCTCCAAGAAGCAGAAACTCGCCTCTCAACGTGTCACTACCGTGACACCAAAGGCGAGCACCAGAAGGCCTGAAGCCCGTGGCGCCCCCACGAAGCCTCGACCCGCAAGCAACCAGGTCTATCCCAAGACTTGGTCCCTAAGACCTTCACCAAAACAAAGAAGGTCCCAAACATCCACTAAGCCAGCATTCCTGGCCCCACTCAAGGAGAACCAGTTCTACCCTCTTGCTTACATGAAAGAGGAGAGACCCATCTCCAACCTGACTCTCAAGTCAACCCAGCATGAGCTGGCTTGTTCCTACAAGTCCAAAATCAAGTCATGCATCACAAGGCCTCTACAAGCACCTGCTAAGGCCTACAAACCTGCAGTTCAACCCTTCATCTCTACAGGGGCCGAACTCCAAAAATTCAAAGCTTCGCTGCAACAGGCGAAGGACAGGGTTCGCATCCTATCCTTGCCCAGCTACAAAGAAGACAGGCTCGGCTGCTGCGCCCGAGGGAGCACATCCTTCATTGTAAAAGCCCGGCCAGAGCTGACCGAAGCTCAAATTGCTCGTCGTATACGGTGCCGCGCGTCATACCGGCGAAAGAGACTAGAGAAGCAAAGGACCCAGCCTCCTACACTTCAAGTCTCTCCCAAATGGGTCGAAAAAGAAAGACCCAACCAAGTTGCTGCCATCCATATGGTTGGAAAAACCAGAAGGCGCCAAAAGTCAGCAACAAAAATCCATGTCCGACGTCCGACGACCCGCAGTGTCTCAAGGACAAGAAGACATTCAGAAGAATCCCCTGCTCCTTCAAGCAAAGGACAGCAGAGTGATCCTTCCTCAAGCTCTTCTTCAAAAAGAATGAGCCCCAGCTCAGTCACCAGGACAGTTTCTTCGTTCGAATCACGAAGGATGAATGTCTTGGCTACAAATTCTGAGCCACCACCCCGAATCCACCTCCAGAAGATGCGATCACCCGCATCCAGCAGTTGGAACAAGGCCAGCAGAGGATTGAAACTCTGATGGAAAACCTTCTCATCGCCTTCCAAAATCAGGCGAACAATGAACCTCCTCCGAATCATCAAAACGATGAGGTAAATGGAGAAGAAAATGAGTCACGCGCCCTTACCAAAAAGGACGTAGACAGTATCCTCGCCAAAGCAAAAGAAGAGGATATACTCAAGGAGCATGGGATCAAGCCACCATATCCCTTATGGATGGACTCGGTCCCGTTCCCCACCAAATTCAAGCATCCTACTCTCCAAACATACACGGGGAAAGGATCAGCCAGACAGCACGTCATCCACTTCAAGATCCTGACGGGAGCTATCGCGGATCAAGATGCACTAAAGATCCGTCTCTTTGCAAGTACCCTAAAAGGTACGGCCTTCGATTGGTACTCCACTCTGCCGGAAGACTCAATCCAAAACTGGGCCATGCTAGAGACACGCTTCCTGACTCACTTCAAAGGTGAGGATCATCCCGCTACTATGGCTCAGCTGTGCAGCCTAAAACAGGTGGAGAATGAATCAACATATGACTTCATTCACAAGTGGAAAGCAATGGCATACAAATGCTCTGATGTATTGCCACAAGCGTCGCTAGTCGACATTTGCCGAAACAACATGAGAGCCAGAATCTGCTCCATGATCATCGACAACAATAAAAAAACCTGGGAGAACTCCTAGAAGCTTCCATGGAAGCTGAACGGTGAGTAAAGACCTCAACAGTCAGAAATCATCAAGAAAAGAGCCAACCGCCATTGCAACCTCTAAACCAAAGAAAAAAGAGGTCTTCAATGTGCAGACCAAGTCAGCTCCTCAGCCACCAAAGAAAGCTGAAAATAAAGTTGCTGGTAAGAGACCTGAACTCTCAGATGCCTTCAAAGAACGAGTAGAGAAGAAATACCCATTTGATGAAGATATTGATGAAATCTTCGGGGCTCTTGTGGCAAACGGCAAGCTCACCTTGCCTGAACCAGAAAGACCGGGTGATGTTGGCCAAACCAACGATCCTCGGTACTGTCCATACCACCAGATGATCTCGCATCCTCTCAATCAATGCTTCATTGTGAGGGCGAAAATAAACGAGATGTGGAAAAACGGAGTCATCACCTTTGACAAAAACTATGGGCCTGCCTCCGTCAACATGGTGACATGTGGACAAACATCAAATCACCGAAGAAAAAGATCACTACTTCCTTCAAGGTGATAAACTCAATCAAGCGTCCGAGGAACTGGTTCCTTCCTAGACACCAGACGGACAACCGATATGGGTACATCCCGATCTCCTGGAAGATGAAAATTGGGGAGGTCGTGAAAATAAAGCCTACAGTTCAACAGCGAAGGCAGGCTAGGAAACGTCTCCTCAAGCTTAAACGGCAAGAGAAGACCAGCCAAAACAAGAAGTCAAAGAAGAGGCAGAGGCTTCCTCTACCGCTTCACTGGAGGCAACAAAAACATCCCTTCCAGAGACTTCAAAGGGGGTAATAAAATTCACTCTCAGTGATTTCATGCCACCTCAATTCAAAGAAGCCATGCAGGAGGCATCATACTCTTGCAATTCGGTAGTTGGATTCTCCATTGATGGATACGAGTCCAGCGACACCGATGATGGATTCGAATCCAACTACACAAAGGAGTGGGAGGAGTCCCTTGAAATAGGAGAATATCTCTCCGATGAAGAATGGGATCCTGAGTCTCATCTTATGCCAGTAATCTGGTATAACCCCCTACAGCCACAAGGATCCTGGTCTGATGATGAAGAAGACCAAGAAGCTGTACAAGAAAATGCTGCTGACCCAGCACCTCTCATTACTCCAGTGGAAATCAACCATGTTGAGCCACAAAGAGTTGATGACGAAGAAGATCCGGCTCCCATGCCTGATCTTGAAGAATATGCAAGGATCTTGCAGTATCTCGCTCTAGAACAAGAGCAGGACCGTGTCAACGAGCTTCCTCGCAATCCAGAGCCTGAAGTACCTGAAGACCATCAGGTACATCTTCCCTTAACTCCTGAAAATGGAGAAAATTGCTGGATAGACGATCCTCTTACATCCGAGGATGAGTCTGACTCCGATCAGGCAACGTCTCCCGTCAGAGCTTTCTGTAATATGATAATTCGGGATTATAGCTCTTCCGAAGCATCGTCTGATGAGAGCACTTACACTCCGGCGACGCCTAGCAATGTATCTTCTGGAGCCACCTCGTCTCACGTGACTTTCACTGAGATGACACCCTCTCAGGTTTCTTCTCCTGAGACTGTGACTTCAGAGTTCACACCCTTCCTGACTGAAGAATTCTCAGCTATTGATCCTTGGGATGATGAATTAGTCAACGAAGAAGAAAGGTTGCTGGATGCTGTTCAGGACTTGTTCCCGGAAAATGCTCCGTGCAACACAATCACTGAGGATGGCAACTCTGTTACTGATACATCCTCAGCAAATGAAAAACGACAGCCTCTTGATCCTGAAGATAATCTTCCAAACGAAGACCCTTCTCAAGAAGCTTTCGAAGTTGGTAGAGGCACCCGCTCTGGTCGGGACTACCACAAAAATTACAACTAATCTTCCTTTACATATGTAAATCCTTCGGGAAAAGATGTTGTAAGCGCCCCTAGTGGCAACAATGATGAACATGCAGGCCCTAAGGAGGCTTTCAAGTATGACTTGATTGAACACTTCAAGCACATACCTGCACGTCTGCACATCCTAGATTTGTTGCGAATGTCTCCGCACACTCGTGATAATCTCATCTCGAAATTACAAAAGCTGAATGAGGATGTCGACAAACATGCCCCGCAAGTCCTCCAAATTGAAATGGATTACCGGGTCAAAAACTCAGAAGCCTCCTTAAAAGGAGAAAAGAAGAAAACTGAAGGATCATGCATTGAATGCCTCTCGGTTAAAAAAGCAGCCAGTGCAACCATCGCTTTCACAAAGGACGACCTCCTACTTGGCGAAACCAGGCATAACCGACCCCTGTACTTCACAGGGTATATCAAGGAAATGCCTATGCACAGAGTTCAGATCGACCCAGGTTCTGCACTCAACCTCATCTCCACATCGGCTCTTGAAGAGTTGGGCATCCCACCCAGCAAGCTTAGCCACACATCTGTATCCATCTTTGGATACGATGGAAGTACTCAAAGGCCTATCGGCAAAATCAGGTTGAAGTTGCAGATCGCTGATCTTATCTCTGAGGTCACTGTGTATGCAATAAAAACCCCTTCATGCTACAACATCATTCTCGGACGCCCTTGGATCCACGAGAATGGTGTTGTCCCTTCAACTCTACATCAATGCATCAAGTTTGTTGGCGACGACGGCATGATACATCGAGTCTTTGCGGACAGAAAACCCTTCAAAGGTAAAGAAGTCCACTTCGCAGACTCACAGATGTATGAAGGTGAAAAAGAAGAAGAGCATAAGCACACATCATCCTTTGCCGAAAATCTCCAGAAAGATAAAGGTAAAGCTCCTCAACAATCACCGGAAGAAAACAAATCATCCGGTAAATCCGAAGAGAGCATTCAAACTCCCTTCATCATCTCCCTCAAACCTTCAAAGTCTTTGGTCGTCACAACCTAAAGTGAAGAAGGCAAAGCAAAAACCTGGGGGCAAATTTGTTATCTCTTTCGTGTCTATCATGCAAGACACGGACTCGGATTCAGAGACAGAAGACGACGCATCGTCAAGCCAAGCTGACACTTAGCAAGTTCAGCCTGCTCTCACTCCAATGGAGATAACTTCTGACATAGAAGATCCTACGTCAGCTTCCTTTCGTTGTTCCAGCAACTTCAGCAAAGGAAAAGCCGATCTTCTTCCATAGATCGGATGCTTCTTCATCAAACTCCATGCTTGAACCTTTCCAAAATAAAGGTATGCCTCAACTATCCTTATACAGTTCTGTGGCACAAGCTATTATGAAGAAAATGGGCTATGACGCTCAAAACCCAGTCGGTTTGGGAGAAGGACGCGGTATTCTCACGCCATTGGGGCCCGTCTTGACCAAAAGCCATCTGGAAGATTGTCGACTCTATGGCTATGTAGAAAAGTCTTCACACGGGTTAGGGTATGATCCTGACACTCCCTTGAGACAGTTGACACAAAGGCTTAAAAGTCAATATACTGACCAAGCCTTAACATCTCAAGTCCGTGAAGACATCGATCTCCCTGGATATCTCTTTGATGAGTCACCTGACAAAGATCCAGGAAGCTCATCCAATTGGCACGATTTCTCCGAAAATGAAGAGGAGTTGTCCGATGGCACAGACGTGTGAACTTCTGAACCAGAAGAACCCTCATCTCCAAAAGAAGTAGCGTACTTCAACCCGGTTTCAACAGGCGATTGGGATCATCTCATAGCAAGCCTGGGGAAAATTACCGATCAAGAAGACCCGTGGAAATGAACAAAACCTTGGTCTGGAAATGCCTTTGAAACCCTAGAAGGTTTCGTTGAGCTGGAAGCCTCCGAAAATATTGTGGAGGAACCACCTTCGAACCTTCCAACAGAAGATCCTGTTCAAAAGATAGACTTGGGAACACCAGATAACCCACGTCCTGTATTCATAAGCAAGAATATAAAGGATGATGAGTTACCCGAATATATCGCCTTTCTTCGTGAGTTCGTTGATTGCTTTGCATGGTCTTACGCTGAAATGCCAGGCTTAGACCCCAAAATAGCGGTTCACAAACTCAATCTTCAAGAAGACATCAAGCTTGTCAAGCAAGGCCAAAGAAGATTCCGTCCAGATGTGATGGATAAAATTGAACAAGAAGTTCAAAAACTCAAAAGCGTCGGCTTCATCCGTGAGGAACAACATCCTGAATGGTTGGCCAACATTGTCCCCGTGACAAAGAAAAACGGGCAGATCAGGGTCTGTATTGACTATAAAGACCTGAACGGCGCATGCCCTAAAGATGAATTTCCGCTCCCCATACCAGAGGTAATGATCGATAATACCTGTGTATTCGAGCGAATGACATTCATGGATGGTTTCTCTGGCTACAATCAGATAAAGATGCATCCTGAAGATGAAAAACATACATCTTTTTGGACCCCATTTGGCGTGTATTGTTACACTGTCATGCCATTTGGTCTGAAAAATGCTGGTGCCACATATCAGAGGGCTATGATGAAAATATTCCAAGATATGCAGCACAAGACGGTTGAATGTTACGTTGATGACCTCGCCGTCAAAAGCAAAAGAAAAGAAGATCATCTCGAAAACCTTCGAGAAGTCTTCCTCCGGCTCCGCAAACACAAACTGCGAATGAATCCTTTGAAATGTTTCTTCGGCGTCTCGTCGGGTAAGTTCCTCGGATTCTTAGTTCGGAAAGCTGGAATAGAGCTTGAACCCATAAAAGTCAAAGCCATTCTAGAAATGCCCTCTCCAAGAACCTTGAGAGAACTCAAAGGGCTTCAAAGGAGATTGGCCTACATCAGACGGTTCATCTCCAATCTTTCGGGGAAATGCCGTCCATTCTCCCGGTTGATGAAAAAAGGTGTAAACTTTGTCTGGGATGCTGACTGTGAAGCTGCTTTCCAAGACATCAAGTCATACCTGACAAAACCTCCAGTGTTAGCTGCTCCTACCACTGGAAAACCATTCATCTTGTACACAAGAGCCCTTGATCACTCTTTGGGAGCTCTGCTTGCACAAGAAAATGATCAAAGAAAAGAAGCTGCTCTATATTACCTCAGCCGCATGCTAGTAGGTGCAGAGCATCGCTACTCTCCAGTCGAAAAAGAATGCCTTGCAGTGATGTTCGCCGTACAAAAGCTGCGTCACTACTTGCTTTCCAACACAGTATACCTGGTCTCGAGGGTTAACCCCTTGAAGGTTCTTGTCACAAAGGCAGGTTCTCTCAACGCTCGACTGGCAAAATGGTCCATCCTTCTGTCACAATTTGATATTAGGTGTGTACCACAAAAGGCAATAAAATGGCAAGCTCTAGCGGACTTCCTCGCAGAGCATCCATTGCCTAAAGATTCTCCACTCAGAGATGATCTCCCAGACGAACCAGTCTACAATGTGGAGACTTTCTCGCAAAGTGTGCCTCGTGGGACATGTACTTTGACGGTGCAACCAGGACGAATAAAAAAAGACAGCTGATCTCGGGAGTTGGCATCCTCTTTGTTAGCCCCGACAAATACATGATTCCACACGCTTTCTCGCTA
This sequence comes from Litsea cubeba, assembly GCA_012931725.1. NCBI lineage: Eukaryota > Viridiplantae > Streptophyta > Magnoliopsida > Laurales > Lauraceae > Litsea > Litsea cubeba. The sequence goes on from CM022950.1 coordinate 43,794,346, forward strand.
CTGGAACCATGCACAAACAATGCAGCTGAATATCAAGCTCTAATCCTAGGATTGGAACTCGCCATCGAATCCGGTATCACCATGCTGGAAGTCTTTGGAGACTCTCAACTGATCGTCAACCAGATGAATCAGAAATTTGAAGTCAGGAAGCCAGATTTACTGCCTTACTATAACAAGGCACAATCACTTCTGTAAAAGTTTGACATCTGTCACATCACCCACATTCGTAGAGGTGAAAACATACGTGCAGATGCCCTAGCTGGACTTGCCGCATCCATGGCAATTCAGGAAGGGAAAAACATGCAAATCACAGTGTGCGAAAGAAGAATCCTTCCTCCTCTTAACACACACCAAGCTGTTGCTGAATGCCACCAAGTGGTTGGAAGTAGGATTTCAATCCTTCAAACTTCAATTGGCGACTGGAGGGATCCGTTCATGTATTACATTATGTTCGGAATCCTACCTGAAGATCCAAAAGAACGGGTAAGCACCGAAAGGCGAACCCCAAGCTTTCATTTGGATATTCCTTCAAAAACCCTTTATAGGAAATCCTTCAACGGAGTACTTCTACGCTGCTTGTCACAACAAGAGGCTGAAGAAACACTCAAAGAAGTTCATGCTGGTCTTTGCGGAGCTCATCAGGCTGGTCCCAGCTCTATGACGCAATGCAATTTGCTAAGCGCTGCCAACAATGCCAAATTCATGGAGATTACATTCACATGCCTCCAGAATGGCTGCATCCTACAGCGATCTCATGGCCTTTCGAAGCCTGGGGTATGGACATCATAGGTCCTATTTCTCCCCCTTCGAGCAAAGGTCATCGCTTCATCTTCGCCGCTACGGATTATTTCTCCAAGTGGTCAGAAGCATTTGCGTTCAACGAAATGAAGACCTCATCAGTCCTTCAGTTCCTGTGCACTAACATCATTTGTCGTTTCGGCATACCCAAAAGATTCGTCCATGATAACGGACCACAATTCCGGGATCATCGATTCTACAGGTTCTGCGACAAATACAAAATCCAAAGCTGTCATTCGACTCCATACAATCCGACAGCAAACGGGTTAGCAGAAGCTTTCAATAAGACACTCCGCAAAATCCTCAAAAAAAATGGTCTCTAGTCACAAAAGAGACTGGAGCGACAAAATGTCTGAAGCTTTGTGGGCCTATCGAACCACCGTTCGAGGACCAACCCATAGCACACCATTCTCCTTGGCCTATGGATGTGAAGTTGTCGTGCCCTTGGAAGTACAAATTCCTTCCTTGAGGGTATCCTTGCAAAATGACATGACTCAAGAAAGCAATGTCAAATTGCGACTCCATGAGCTGGACAATCTCGATGAAAGACGGCTCGAAGCTCAACAAAGCATTGAACTTTACCAAGCACGCATGGCAGGATCTTTCGATAAAAAGGTCAGGCAACGCGCCTACAAAAAGAGTGACTTGGTTCTTGCGGTAAAAAGACTAATGGTCTTCGCTCACAAGTCCAAAGGCAAATTTGAGCCAAAATGGGAGGGACCCTACGTCATCAACAAGGTTTTCTCCAACGGCGCATACACACTTCTTAACATGGGAGGTGACAGATGTATGCTGCCCATCAACGGCAAGTTCTTAAAGCGGTACTACCCTTGAAGACTTACCCAACTGGGTAAGAGCAATGCCTGTATGGCCAAAACCGGTTTCCAGGTACACGCTCGCTAAATCCATCCTTTTTAGAATTTTCATGTCAAATGTTGAAATTTCTAGAAATTTAAACAATGCTTACTCCCATCGTTTCATTGTTCAAAAAAATAAAAAAAACCCAAGTTTAGGAACCTTTCCCTAACTTGACCAAAATTTTCAACCCTTAAACCCAAAATTCATGGTTTGAAACAAAACCCGGATTCAGGGATTTCCACCCTAGTCCACCCTACCTTTTACTGCCAAAATGGTTTTAGGTCAAAATTTATGACCCTCGTGTCTTTAAACAAAAAATGGTTTTTTCAAAAAACCGCGGGGAAGCGACTCTTAGTCGATACTCGCACAAATCGGAAGCATGCGAACCACGTTCGACACTTCCAAAATTGCAGGGAAGCGACATTTCGTCGATATTTGCAAAATTCAAAAACCGTGGAGACGCAACATTTCAGTTGATATCCATAACCCAAAGGTTCGAGAAAACCACAAATTTCAAAAATCGTGGGGAAATGACATCAAGTCAGTACCCGCAAAACCAAATTTTTTGAAAAGCAAGGATGCGACATTCCATCGATACTTGCACCCAAATCCGCGAGGATGCGACATTCCATCGATACTCGCAACCGAATGAGCAAGGATGCGACATTCCATCGATACTTGCAAGAACATTCAGCAGGGAGGCGACTTTTAGTCGATACTTGCATTTTTGAAAACCAAACAGGCTATAGATGCCACCAAACCAAAACGGCTATAAATGCCACCAAAACCGACTATCAATGCCATCAAAACAGGCTATAAATGCCACAAACCGGCTATCAATGCCACCAAAACAAAACCGGCTATCAATGCCACAAATAAAAAATTGGCTTTCAAAAACCCCGGCTATCAATGCCACAAACTTGGCTATCAATGCCACAAACCAAAAACCGGCTATCAATGCCACAAATTCGGCTATCAATGCCACAAAAAAAAAGCTGGCTCTTATGCCAAAATTGGCTTCCATGCCACGAGCAAAAATCTGGCTTCCATGCCAAAACAATCATTTGACAAAAGATTTTCACAAAATGACAAGCTTTTGATCAAATCCCATTTAGCAATTACTTTTATCACAAAAAGACTCAAGTGAGCGTAGGGATAACAAAAAAAAAAAAAAAGAAGAGCATCTCATTTAGCAATTACTTTCATCACAAAAAGATTTAAGTGAGCGTAGGGAAAACAAAAAAAAGAGTCCCAAAAAAAAATAATACATGTGGTACCAAAAAAAAAGGGTAGTGTTCACAAGCACTACAAAAAAAAAAAAAAAAGAAGGAGTACCAAAAAAAATACATGTGGTACAAAAAAAAAAGAAAGTGTTCACAAGCACTACAAAAAAAAAAGAGAAAAGTACCAAAAAAAATACAAGTGGTACTAAAAAGAAGAGAGAGAAGGATGGTTTCTTTAAAAAAAAAAAAAAACACAGGAGCTCAATCAAAAATCGTCTCCAGCCAAGAGTTCAGCTCCTTAAGCAAACTTTTGGCCTCAGCCGTCAAGGATTCCAAGGCACGCTTCTTCAGGAATTTGCCATGAGATGCTGGAGTGGGCTGTAACCCTTCTTTCTCACCGGGAAGCTTATCTCGAGCAGTTCCCCATTGTTTGTTCTCATCAGACTTCCTTTTAAGAACCCGATTGGCATGGTGAATCAGAGCAGTCTCCCTTTCACGAGCCTCTATTATTGCAGTCCACTTGGCAGCGACTTGAGCCTGCAGATGCTCAAGACGTTTCCTGGCCTCATCGACCTCCCTATCAAGGATGTTAAGGTCATGTGTCAGTCCAATGATGTTTAGCTCTTCTAAGTTCTTCTCTCGGACTACCTGCTTCCTGCTTTCTATTGCCTCATCCAGGTTAGACTGAGCCTTATCCGCAGGGTCCAGGAACATCTCCTTGAAGAACTGGTCATCAGGAAAACCCATGGTCTCAAACCACCTGTCACCCAGCTCAATGATCCTATCAACGATTGCCCTGGCACTTGTGACATCTAGACCAGCCTCTTCAGCATCACCGAGAATCTCACGCACATGCTGGATCATCCCAAATCCGGCATCTAAGTGCCCAGAAAGCAGAGTTTCAATCCAAGAGCTCAGAACTCGCACCACTACCTTCTTCGCAAAAAGAAGAGATGGCCCAGCTGAAGATTCGCCCAACTCCATTGGTCGGCTGCTCATGTTATCATCTGTTGGAATAGTAATAAAAGAACTCTTTCCAGTTGAAGCTGCTCCTGCTCGGGAAGGAATCTCAGCACGAGGTATCTCCTCAACATTGTCAGAACTGGTCCCAGGAGTCTCTACCTCTGGATCAACCTCTGGCATCCCTTGCTCTGGTTCTGAAGGAAGCGACGGACCCTCCTCCGTCACTTCAAAACCTGCCAAAGAAACACAAAAAGGTATGAATATGATCCTGTTTGAAGATCATTATCAGGGTTATAACTACAAAATACCTTCTTCGACGACTGGCGGAACACTTTCTTCCTCCATGAACTCATCAGAAGCATCATCAACATTTGCATCCATCGATGGTTCAAAGTCATCGGAATCCTGTGGCAAGTCAGCTGGCAAGAAATGTGTTAGCAAACCAAGTCACAGACAAAAAAAAGAAAGAAAAAGAAGTCGTACCAATTGGAGATTCTGGATTCACTCTAGAGTCCCTCGGTTCTTCTTCAGGTGCCCCGACAGGATCCGTCACCACCTCATCGACTGGAACCTCAGGCATCACAAAGTCTTCCTCTGCTAAAAAAAAAAAAAAAAGAAAAGCAGAAACAAGAATCAAATCAGAACATGGAAAAATCCCATGAAGACAAATGGAAAGAGAAAAAGGAAGAATCATACCTTCACCGACAGTCTCTTCTTCTCGGCTTCTCTTCTCTAGAGGCTCGTCAGCATCCACTAGCACATCCTCATTGATAGAAAGAGGAACTTTCAAGTCAGGAGAGTCCTCATGCTGCCCCTTGCTGCGATGATGACTCCTCCTCCTCTTACTCCTGCGGGCTCGCTTCTTGGAGGAACCTGCCCCGCTGTCAGAGTCAGGTTTCCCACTTGACTCCTCACTGGATGGTCTACTCTTGCCAGTAGACTCCACGGAAGTTTGCCTCTGTGCCGCTTGCATCCAAGTACCAAGTTCGGCTTCCTCCTGTTCTAGCTGCTCTAAAGCCTCATCAGGTATTTCTCGAACAGCTTCAGAACCAATGACACCCTGGTCACCGAGAAAGCCTATTTTGTGCTTCTCTCCAGAAAGGAAGGCCCAAACTTCCTCTCGCGGGACGCCATCCGACTTTCCAAGGCCCTTTCCAGATGCCAGCTTCACATCAAGCTCCTTCTTGGAAAGCCCCCGATATGCCGAAAAGCTCTCCGCGAACCACTTCGCAAAGCCGGCAGTCCAGGAAGTCAGCAACACAGGATAAGAAATCATGGCTGTAGTATCTTCAGCACTATAGAAAGCCCATGCATTTCTCCCATCCTGTAAACCTCCAAAGCGCTTCACCATGCTTGAAGGCGCTCCAACAACACCTTGAGAAAAGCCTAGCTGCAAAGCAAAGCGAGAGGGTACATACGGCTGGATGTCAACGAAAAGATGTCTACGGTACACCATCGTGCCGACACGTATGCTGAAAAGCCACTCCCTCTCTGCATCGTCAAGGAATAATGCCTTCCCGACGCCGCCCTGGTAGAGTCTCGGGAGGCACCAAAACCAAAAGCCTTCTTCCGCAACTCCGGAGAAAGCTTCACTGAAGACTGCCCCATCTCGACGTCCCTGAACCGTCGGATCCTCATGCGGGCAAACAAAAGTTATTCGGACACGGCTTTGCCCTTAGCCAGTCGAATCATCAGAGGATCATCATCCTGTGCAGCACCCAGCCGGTAGAAGCTAGGACAGTGGTACACGTACCACGCATAAAAGATATGGGCTGAAAATACCCTATTCATGGGAAGCCCAAGCCGAACAAAAAAAGCAGCAGCCTGCAGTTCGGTACACAGATAGGATTAAAGAGCTGGCACCAAACCAAGCTGCTGTCCAAACGCCATCTGATAAGCCGGAAAAATACAATGCAGCCTGATGTGCGTTCCATCTCCTCCAGCAAAAATAGCCTTACCAAGCCAATAAGTAAGGTAAACAGCGAGATCTCTCCGCAGTGCAATGTCAGGACAAATGACGCTTGTACTTGCACAGAAATCTCTCAACTCTTCTTGCATGGCTAAGATCTTCTTCAAACTTGGATCCTAGGCCCTGGCTTCTTGGGTCACACTATCAGAAGACTCCCTGCTGTCAGAAAAGTTGGGGAATGAAGAGCTAGAACTCTTCCAACTGCTGGATCTAACTTTCAAACCCTCATTCTCCTTCAAAAAATCATAGAAGGCGACGAGCTGAAAGTACAGAAGCCTGAACTCCTCAGACTGCCCCTCAAGGACGCTGTCAATCGGCATAAACTCCTCATAGAGTTTGCCGAGGATGGGCAATCCAGTAATGACGCTCAGCTCCTTCAAAGAGAAACCAATCTCACAATTCGTCACAACGAAGGTATTGGTTTTATGGGAAGAATGATTCCAGCATAGCCATGAAGGCCTCCTCGGAAAAGATCACGGTCTCCCTAAAAGCACGGACCGCATCAAAAATCTCGGCTTCCTTCAAAACGGCGCCACCAATCAGCAGGACGCGATCGGTCCACGACTTTCACTCGGAGTCAGCATTGAAACGGCCACGGAGTCGAAAAGGCTTGATCCAATTGCTGCCGTCACCGCTACAAATACCAAGGCCCACCGGTCTCAAATCGACCGACGGATAATCAGAACCCTGGTAGCCGCTGGATGGCATCAACAGGTCCATGTCAACAGGCGACCTCTCCGTGTATCCAAGAGAACCGCCAACAAAAACCCCGGTCTTGATTACATTTATCCTTCTCACCCAGCTTGGAGGATCTTCCCTCTTAGAGCACGTGGGGACAAGGCTCATGATCGAGATGGTGCGATCAAACGTCGACCGGGTAGTAACAGTCTTCTTCTCACCATCTGCTGTGAAAGAGAACTGAAAACATCTCCTCTGGTATGTCATGTCATCAGGGACTGCATCACCAAAGAAGAAGGTAGGCTTGGGTAAAACACTCTGATCTTCCATCACCCATGGACGACTGCTTACCATGATCTTATAGAATTCCTCTCCCTTGAGAGTGATCAATCGCTGCCTCATCTCATCTCTGTTGAGGGAGTCGCATTCTTCCAGATTTCTCTCAAACATACTGGACCTTCTCAAAGGCCTGCTGAACGGCCGGATTAGAAGATCTAGCAGATTGACGAGTAGCGCTTGTAGCAGGCTCTTTACCCTTGTTCGTTTTGGAGGAACCACCTGCAAAGGATGGAAAAGAAAAATATCAAACATCAAAATGACAGAATCTCGCTAAAAAAAAATTTTAGCGAAATTTTGACATGATGACGGGGCAATTCCGAAGAAAAGGAACTATCCCGAAAGAAATAGAAAGCTTGAAGATGGGCTCAACATTGCTGCGAGCTCCGAAACTCCAAACTTTCGAAGCCTCAAAGTCCCCGCAAAATCAGGAAGTGCTCAACATCGCTGCAAGCTCCAAATTCCCAAATTTGCGAAAACTTTCAGGTATGCTATCACATCATGCTACAAATTTAATTTACAATTGAATGCATGCATGAACATCTAGGTTTGCCAAAAAAAGGGGCCGTATCATGATGAGCAAAAGAAAACAAAAAAAAAAAGAAAAAAGAAAAGAAACTTTCTCAAAAAAAAAAGAGGGGAAAGAACACAAAAAAAAAAGAAAAGAAACTTTCTCGAAAAAAAAGGAGGCAAAGAAAACAAAAAAAGAAGAAGGGAAAAAAAAGGGGATGGCCCACAGGCCACGTGGCCGTACGGCCAGATCCGTACGGATCTGTCCGTACGACCCACAAACAAAAAAAAAAAAAAAACAACAAAACATGAAAAAAAAAAAGAAAGAAGAAAAGAAAGCAAAAAAAAAAAAACGTGTAAAAAAAAAGAAGCAAACACGTGAAAAAAAGAGAAGAAGAAAAGAAAAAAAAAAAAGAAAAGAGAAAGAGCTTTTTGTTTTTCCTACAATGGGGTTTTCTTTAAAAAGGGGAACTTACTTGAAGCCATTGATGGAGAAGAAGAAGAAAAGTCTTGAAGATCTTGAAGAAGAAGAACTTTTGGTCTTGAAGCCCTCTTGGGATTGTTGCAAAAGAAAGTAATAAGAGCAAGAGATCCAACCTCCTCCTTGCTTTTATAGAAGAGAGCAAACCAAAGAAGGAAAGAAGAAAGAGGTAAGTGTTACTAATTAGTAACCTTACCAAAAGAAAGAGATTAGAAGGATTCTTTCCCAAAAGAAAGATATCTTGAGGGATTCTCTCCCAAAAAGAAATCAATGAGAGATTTTTTCCAAAAGATAGAAATCAATGAAGGATTCTTTCCCAAAAGAAAGATATCTTGAGATATCCCATCCTAAAATAAAGGGAACATGAGAGATTCTCTCCAAGTAAAGATATTCTTAGATATTCTCTATCCAAATGAGATATTTTTGGATATTCTTTACAAAAATGACACCATATGAGATCTAAGCCATTTCAAAAGCTTAAGGTCCCATGGGTTAGCCCACATGAGCCAGGTTTGACCACCTAGGCACAAAAAAAAGGGCTTTTAATCAAAGAGAAATCCCTCTTACCAAGAGTATACAAAAATGGTTCCATGCCTCTTTGAGTTGATTCAACCATACAAAGAGAATTCCAAGCCCCATGATTTTCCAAAAATCAAACCATCCAGCCTTATATACCAAATTGAGCCAAAATCATGAAATTGACATTCCACAAAAATCAAACCAATTCCTGGTCCCCTAACTTACCACATACAGCTTGTTGGAGCACAAGACCAAAATCAAAAACCAAAACCTGATCCCCTAACTTGCCACATATAGCCTGTTAGGTCACAAGATCAAAACCAAAAAGATCGAAACCAAAATTGATCCCCCAACATTCCACATACAGCTTGTTGGGTCACAAGGTCAAAGCCAAACCCGACCCCCTAACCTGCCACATACAGCCTGTTAGGTCACAAGGTCAAAACCCAAATCCACATCCCTGATGTCATCTTCAAAACTTTGCCTCGAGCTGGTACGTGATCCCTTTCACTACCATAAAATTCCCCTGGAAGCTTAAAAGGCTACAAATACTAAAAAGAAAAGACTGCTCAAAGACTCTTGGTCCAGTCACAGGCTCTCCTTCATAAATCTCTTCGAGGCACATCGACTACAAATGTTAAGCAACTCGTCGCTGTACCTCGAGGGGGCATTTGTTGACACCAAAAATGTCACTTTGCCACTTCAAGATCCAAAGAGCTACATGAAGTCGCAACCTGCCATAAATAGGCAATGCTACTTCCAAAAAATCAAATCTTGTCAGAATCAAACAAAAACTGCAAGATCCTTCAAGACAGCCAAAAGAGGAGTACACAAGAAGTTTCGGGCCATTTCAAAATCATTTGGCCTAACTTCGCTTCTCCGACAGCCGAAAAGGAGCTCTCGGCGGCGAAAGCATCGGAGACACCAAATCTTCGATCAGAGCCGATGGATGGTCTCAAAATACATCCAAAAGGCTCCACGTCAAGTTCCGAGTCAAACCGACAACGTTTGACCCTACATCATCCCTCGATCAGCTAAATCAAGCCTCTTGGCAGCAAGAACCGCCGAGGCCATCACTCATCAGATAGAGTACATGGACGGCTTCAAAATGCTTACAAAGGGCTGCACGTCAAATTTCAGGTCATTTCGACAACATTTGACCATAGTTTGACGCTCGGAAGCCAAATCAGGCCTCTCGGCGGCAAAGCTCTCAGGGACCATGGTTTCCAAGACAGAGCCTATGGATCATCTTAAAATGACTCCAATGGGTTCCCTGTCAAATTTCAAGTTAATCGGACATCGGTTGACCGCACATCATATCGCGACATCTTCATCGCGACAAAAACGAGTCTACTGGTGATAGGACCCCAAACGGCTTCAAAACTCAAACAAAAGCCTATGGTTGGTCTTATTTATTTCTCAGGAGGCTTCACACCAAATTTCAGGTCATTCCGACATCGTTTGACCCAGTTTCAGCTTCTGACAGAAAATCGGTAGCTCTGCGCGACAAAGTCTTCGGCTTTCTCAGGAAATTAGAAACTTTGCAAACTAAAATGCAAGGATTCTTATCAGGTTTCCTACAGGGAAATCAAGCCAATAAATGGTCAAAATGTCAAGGAAAAATACAGAAGAAAAAAGAATCGAAAAACAGCAAAAATGGACACAAAACGGGACAAAAAGGGGGAAAACCCCCCCAGGGTCGCCGGCGACCCTGGAGCCCGGGATCGCCGGGAAGGCCCCGGAAACCCCGGTTTTCGCCGTTTTTTCGCGATTCGAAGCGTCCAGCCTCTGGTAGTTTCCAAAACTCATACTTTTGAGACACCAAATCCTCTGACATCCGTAAAAAATACGGGTCAATCATCAAAAGTATCGAAAACAACATTGATCGCCACCCGGTCAACCAAAAAAAGTGTGCTTTCTACCCGACCGATCGAGAAATCGACAGGACAGATGGCACTGACCCGCTGTTGGCAACCAACACGTGAAGTCACATGGTCATCCGATGTCGATCTACATGAAGTTCCATTGATGATCATTGCCAGAAGAATCCCAAAAGATGCGGCACGGCCCGCGACTCTTCAACTGCTCGGCGACCACTTAATGCGATTAATTGACTAGCTTTATTACAGTCATTAATCCATTTCTTTTGATGGACCAATCAGAAGTAAGCATCCGGGAGTTACAAGTCAAGAGATTCATGACATTTAACCCATGAAACTCCTCCCATCATGGCGATTAAAGGCGATTAAATGCCCTCAATCTCCTCCGGCCAATCAGAAGCCAAGAAAAAGGAGTTACAAAATAAAGAGTTAAATCCTGTAACTCCTCCCATTATGCGGCTTAATGACAATAAAAGCCCATAAACCCTCCTAAATGGCTACCTAAAAGCCTATAAATAGGAGAGCTCTCCAAGAAGAAAAAAAAAAAAGAAAAACGGAGAAAATCACAAACACACAGACAATAGACTGCAGAAAATCCGGAAACTCAGACAGAAAGAGGCATCAGAAATCTAAGAGAGAAAACTCTGCGGAAATCCTACACCGACCACCGCTACAAGGTGACAAAAGTCCCTTGGGGGTACCCCCCCAAGGTCCTTGCCTTCTCCTTCTGCCTCCAATGGCTTAGATGTGGCTTTTCAGCCCGTCTACTCGGTTTTTTATTGGACATAGGACCTCCTTTTGGTCTTTGTGCTCTAAAAACCTGAGGTTATAGCCAAGCCAAGCGAATCAATAGCATCCTCTGTTCTCATTTGCATGGATGATGGCGAAGCCCACATATGGCTTGCGACCTTCAATCTGAACGGGTCCCCCACAATCTCCGGAGAAGTTAGATCCTCCTTTTCTTGCTTTTCATTGTAGTTTGTATTTTTTCAAAAGAGACAAAAATCACAACTCTTGTCTTTCATTATTGATAAGGATTGTAAATCGGCTATAACGCCAAAATCAGCTATAAACACCAGAAATCGGCTATAAATGCCAAAATCGGCTGTAAATGCCAAAAAAATCGCCTTTTACGGCAAAACCAAGAAAAATGTCTATTTTCTTAAATATATGTGCAATGGAAAACTTGAAAGAAGTTGATTTCTTTTTTACTTGCGAAGGTTGATCTCCAGATCACCACTTGCAATTCCGAGTAAAATAGAAAATCTGGCACACCCACACAATAAAAATATTGATGCGCGCCTCTGCCCCCCGGTTACGAAAGGGTCGGACCCAACGGACTCCCACGTCCGCCGATCTCGGTAGAACCGAGCAGAAGCGTGGTCCATCAACTACGAATGGCAAGTTTTTGGCTTTCATGGCTAAGTCTTTGTCTGATAATGATACCGATGAAGATTATGATGATGAGATGTCAGATCAAGAGAAAGATTATGAAGAGTTGTATCATACTACATATGCTGATTGCGTCCGGGGGATAAAGTATGACAACAAAGTTACTATCAAGTTTAAGGCTGCTCAAGAAGAATTTTATGCATTGAAAATTAAATTAGAGCAAGCACTTGAGCATGTTTAACTATTGGAAAGTCCGAAACACTGTATAGCTGAAAATCTGACTACTGATGGTCATAAATTCAAGAATGATGAACAAGAGATTGAGACCTTAAGAACAGAGTTACAGAAGGTAAAAGTTGTAAATAAAGATTTGCAAGGAAGATTGACGATCACTCTGTCTGAGCTAGAGCTGAAACAAGCTTCGCTAAAGAAGATGAAAACTGGTTCGAAGACTCTTACAAACATCTTGTGAAGTCAAAAGTCTCAGTTTGACAGGAGCGGTCTCGGTTATGATCATGGTGCATCCACTTCAAAGGAGTTTGCTCACAGTATGCTGAAAGATCAAACTACACGTTTGGGTGGCTACATATAAAAAGCCCTGATCAAGGAGGTCAAGCCCCCACCCCTAATGCTGATACGAAGATCATAATGAGGGGGAGTCAAAATTGAGGGGAAGCTACTGCTGGATCCAGATTGATGGAAGCTGCATGATTTTTTGTTTGTCAATTATGGACAAATTCAGGGGGAGAAGAATGAAGTCAGAGGGAGTTCTACAAGCTAAAGCAATTCAAGATCATATGAATTCAGTGCTGATTTTTTTTCTTGTTTTAAAATTCAATGTATTTTGGGTTTTTCTTTTGGGTAGATCATATTGTACTGTTCTAGGGAGATTTGTCCAAGAATTACCAAAAGGGAGAGATTGTAAGATCAAAAAGCATGTAGGTAAGCTTGTCAGGCCTCAAAAGGCTGTTAGTAAACAAAAATGGCTGAAGAGAAATCTCCTGCCAAAACCGAGGCATAGAGGCACCTCGCTATAGCTAAGGTCCACCTCGTTATAGCGAGGGTAGCGTAGGGAGAAGCCCAGTTGATTCCGGACTCTGTTTTAGAGTTTGAAAAATGACTCTATCTTAAGTGGGATTTTTTTAGGAGTCTCTTGCACGAATTTGAGGCTATATATTGGGTGTTTCTCACAACCCAAAAGTACATAGATCATCTCTCAAGTTCTGAATTAGTGATCTTATTGAGAAAAATATTCTCTAGAGATTTATAGAAGAGTTGTGCTGCCAAGTACTCCAAAGAGCCAGGTTCTTTTGCATCCCTTGTAGAAGATCATCTTTTTGCATAGAAGATTTGAAGAGTCAAGCGCTGGATTGAATCTGTTGCAATCAACGGTGTGAAGTAGTTGAAGCGTAAAGCGACACAAGGTAACTTCAGTCTTTAGATAGGAGATATCTAGGCGGGAGAAAATCTGAGTTTCTTGTAATTGTGAGATTAATAGTGTTTGATTTGATCTAGTTCGAATCAATGGTTTTTCACCCGGTTAGGGTTTTCCACCTTAAATTTGATGTCCTTGTGGTGTGTGCTTTTAATTTTTTTTCGCCACGTAGATTATTATTTTTCGCACACTAGTGGGCTGATTTATTAAGTGGACCAATCTAGAAATCTTGTACCCTAAACCTTCAGACCCTTTTTGAAACTTTGTCCCAGTCAATGGAATTAGCTATAAATCACAACCACAATTCTTTTCAAGGCATGTTTCAATATCCTAATCACACACGAAGGATTTTGCAGAAGCTTCGTGGCCAAAATCCATTTCAAGATTTATTATAAAAAAGAAAGAAATTTTATTTAAGACCGATCATGAATGGAGCATTCATTCATTGTGGGTCCATTAAGCTCAAATTTAAATGGAGACTCACACTACCTGGAGGACTCAAAACAAACAAACGTGTCTCTTGACTCGTAAAATCTAGTAGCTTTATACGACGACTTGCACACACAGTGAGCAATACCTTTCAATTTTTACTAGCATTCAAAGCCGGTGCGATGCACGGTTTAGTTTCATATATATTGAATGGTTAATTATAATTTATATTTTAAATAATTCCTCAGTAATAATTTAGTGTCCATAATCATTCAATGACTTTTTAATTATTTTTAGAGCATATATAAGTTGTTGAACATTCAAGACCTACAATACTAATTAGGATCATATGCTATAGTAAAAGAAGTATGCAGTTTATTGTTTGATTGATAGCTTACATAACCTAAGAGAATTATGAATATTGGGTTTGCCATTTTTTTTTACATAACCCATCATTTCAAAACACTTAAACTGAAGTTCAGCAATTTGAAAATTCTTAACTCAACTTAGGCCAATCAGATTCTAAAAGGAGACAAATTTAAAGAAATTCACATCCTTCTCAGAATTAATTCCGACCTCCCCGTTTCTTGGAATCTTTTTATGGATTGTAGGTATTTCTATATATATTTTTTCAGGAAAAGGATTCCCTGTTTGGACCAAACAGGAAAACCCTGTTTGGACCAAACAACGGGCGACACATAAGGGGGCGGATGAAACGTCACCATACACGGGGCTGTGATTGGGGGTGGCCTTGGAGATCTTTCAATTCTTCGATCCCATCCCATCCCCAAGTGGGCCCACAAGGACCAGTGCTCAGTAAATGAAGTGAAATAATCTAAAAGCATTATTAGCTAGGAAGGGAATGTAAAATGGCTTTACATGATCTGCAGCTATGCGTATAATATTCGAATCCCTTCATCTGCACTTCGGTCATCTTCAATTTGGAAAACTTAAATGCATTACACTTAGGCACTCTAAAATCTCTCTCGTCTTTCCTATAAACCTTTCCAGCGAAAATATCAATTGTAGTTGGGAAGAAATACGACTAATTAATGGGTTTTATGAGCCTACTTTCTTAGATTCAGACAGCTCATAGCCATTAACATACTGTTTTTTCTTAGATCATTTTTATTGAATCAATTTCGATCATTTTGCTTGATCCCCTAAAAAAAACCTAAGAAAAATCTGAATCTCACATACCTATCCTATAATAATGATTTCTTAAAATTGAAGTAAAATTCGAATCTCACGTACCTATTTAGTTGCTTTTATGTTGATCGAAATTAAAGATCGCAAGCAGTACCAAATATTTGAGATTGAGAGAGAGAGAGAGCACTGGATATTAGAAATGGAGAGAAAGAAACAGGAGAGGGAGATAGTAGAAAGAATAAAAAGAGTAGGTTAAGAAAGGAGAGAGCCAGAAACAAAGAGGAGGTTAGAGATGTATGAATTCAGGAAAGACACATCGTTTCAAGATGAGATTTTTTTAAATTCAAATTTGAGATGGGTCCCACTTCCATGCTGATGTGGCTTCATGTGGATTGATTTAAACTCAAAAAAACTCAAAAGTTGGTATCAACTACACAACCGTTATTAAATCAATTTCAATCATTTTGCTTGATCCCTTAAAAAAAACCTAAGAAAAATTTGAATCTCACATACCTATCCTATAATAATGATTTCTTAAAATTGAAGAAAAACTCGAATCTCACGTACATACCTATTTAGTTGCTTTTATGCTGATCGAAATTAAAGATCGCAAGCAGTACCAAATATTTGAGATTGAGAGAGCACTGGATATTAGAAATGGAGAGAAAGAAACAGGAGAGGGAGAGAGTAGAAAGAATAAAAAGAGTAGGTTAAGAAAGGAGATAGCCAGAAACAAAGAGGAGGTTAGAGATGTATGAATTCAAGAAAGACACATCGTTTCAAGATGAGATTCTGTTAAATTTAAATTTGAGATGGGTTCCACTTCCATGCTGATGTGGCTTCATGTGGATTGATTTAAACTCATAAAAACTCAAAAGTTCGTATTAACTGCACAACCGTTATTAATTCAATTTCAATCATTTTGCTTGATCCCTTAAAAAAAAACTTAAGAAAAATTTGAATCTAACATACCTATCCTAAACTAATGATTTCTTAAAATTGAAGAAAAATTCAAATCTCACGTACATACCTATTTAGTTGCTTTTATGTTGATCGAAATTAAAGATCGCAAGCCGTACCAAATTTTTGAGATTGAGAGAGAGCATTGAATATTAGAAATGGAGAGAAAGAAACAGGGAGAGTGTAGAAAGAATAAAAAGAGCAGGTTAAGAAAGGAGAGTGCCAGAAACAAAGACGAGGTTAGAGATGTATGAATTCAGGAAAGACACAACATTTCAAGATGAGATTTTTTTAAATTCAAATTTGAGATGGGTCTCACTTCCATGCTGATGTGGCTTCATGTGGATTGATTTAAGCTCAAAAAAACTCAAAAGTTCGTATTAACTACACAACAATTATTAAATCAATTTCGATCATTCCCTTAAAAAAAAGCCTAAGAAAAATTCGAATCTCACATACTTATCCTATAACAATGATTTCTTAAAATCGAAGAAAAATTCGATTCTCACGTACCTATTTAGTTGCTTTTATGCTGATCGAAATTAATGATCGCAAGCAGTACCGAATATTTGAGATTGAGAGAACACTGGATATTAGAAATGGAAAGAAAGAAACAGGAGAGGGAGAGAGTAGAAAGAATAAAAAAAGTAGGTTAAGAAAGGAGAGAACCAGAAACAAAGAGTAGGTTGGAGATGTATGAATTCAGGAAAGACACATCGTTTCAAGATGAGATTTTGTTTTAAATTCAAATTTGAGATGGGTCCCACTTCCATGCTGATGTGGCTTCATGTAGATTGATTCAAACTCAGAAAAACTCAAAAGTTCGTATTAACTGCACAACTATTTTACACCTTTCAAGAAAAAGACTTGCTTCTAAGTTTTTAATATATAAATTCTTAGTAGATATAGTTGCCAACACACTCAATACACTCTTTTCAATTTTAAACCTCTAAAACTCAAAACCTATAGTACAAGACGCGAAAATTAAATTTAGAAGTTTTTTTTTTTTGTATGCCTCCGACCATTTTTAAGATTTATAAATGGGCCTTTATGGTTTTAATATTCTTAAATAGGTCTAGCGCGCCATTTCATTTTAATACCTTTCATGTCCCAAGAGGTGTCAAATGGGCCATGCCATGCCGTGATACCTCGGCTTGTAGGCATGACACGACAAGATAGACTGTGCAAATGTTCATATTTTATGTATTTTTACCGTTTTGCCCCTCCAACGGTAAAATATAGCTACTTTTTGTGTTTTGACCATTTTACCTCCATAACTACCATAAAACGGTCATATTTGGGGCATTTGATGTCATTTTGACATTTCAAGATTCTATAAATACCACTTATCTTCTCATTTCTCACCACCAAATTCAACTCATCCAAAGCTCTTGCGCACTCTCAACTCTCTTACTCTCTTAAAGCATCCAAATCTCTCGCTAATCATATTTCTAAGAAGTTTTTGAGGGACCAAAGATCAAGTCATTTTTCAGCAAAAAAAAGAAAAGAAAAAGATCAAGTCATCAAGAAACAAGATTAATGGGCGCTCAGAAATTTCGAAGTGTTTATTTAATTTAAATTTTGGATTTCATATTTCTATATAGTCTATATATTGTATTAACTCTCCTCTTCTCCCCTTTCTTATATTAATTATCACAAAAAGCTCTATTACTATTTATTATATATCTTTTTTCTTTTCAAATCTAATTTTTTGAATATGGATGGACCTTTTAGGACATTTCCCCCGAGACTTTTCTTTCGTTAATTTAGGGGAAGAAGACGATAATGTGGAAGTGGAAAAAATAGAAGAGGAAAAAGCCCACGTAGGGACTAGTAGTGGCCGTAAAACATCTAAGAGACCGAAACTTCTAAAGTTTGGGAAGCATTTGCGATTATTGAGATTAAAAATAAAAATAGGAAATTAGATGAAAAAGAAACATGTAAGTATTTCTTTAATATTTAAACTTGCTATTTAGGTAGCAGTACCGGCCATTTAAAAAGGCATAAGGACATTTGTGAACCCAAACATATTGGGTCCTAAGGGGAAGGGGGATCAGGGGTACAAACCCAATTTCAACTAGTGGTAGTAGTTTAGGAGCCTTTTCTTATGATGCCACTAATGCTAGACTATTACTTGTAAAAATAATTGTACTAGCTAAATTACCATTTCCTTTTGTTGAAAATGAATTTTTTGAAGAATACATCCAAAATGCTCTAAATCCACAATTTAAAAGGGTATCTAGAAATACTATAAGAATGATGCAGACAGCGGCAAAATGAAAAGGGAAATATAAAAAACTACTTAGCAAATAATCCTGGTAAAATAGTTCTAACTACAAATTTCCTGTGTTATCGGCCATGTCTCGTGATCTACTAAAATTTCAATATCTTCTGTAGCATCAGAACAAGCTTTTAGTGTAGGCGGATGTGTGGTGGATGACGAGAGGATGAAACTAGTAGATGATATAGTGGAGTGTGGCGTTTGCCTACGAGATTGATATTTGACAGACAAGAGAAAGCAAGAGATTACAACAATTGAAGTTGTGATCCAAGCGAATACATCGGACTACAAATATATATTTTTCTTTTCTTTTGCGTAAATATGAAAGAAATGTAGTCTTTAACATTTTTTTTATCATCTACAAAATTGTAAAGGTTGCAAAGGTAATCCTATTGAAAATCCTTTAATTAGAAAAAATCCAAATGGTTCTTTTCTCAGTAATGTGAGTCGAGCTTGACCAAACCACTTAAATCTGTGTGCCATACTCTTCTTTGTGTGTATCTTTTAGATTTCTTAGCCTAAGAGTACCCTAAAAATGAAAGCACGACACATTAGAAGCCTGACATGAAGGCTTGGCACGAATGGCACAACTCAGCACGATTTAGGCACGTCACGTGCCATGCAAGGCAGAGTAGTGCGGTCAAGCTTGCCGGCATGACACGACAAGATTGATTGGATGTGCCGTGCCGACGCACACGACACGTTTCACACCTCTACATGTCCCCAAAATCAATACTCCCAGTGAGAATAGGCATCTACCATAAGGTTTGTCTTGAATTTCTCTAAAATGACAACTTTGCCCTTACATCAATTAAACAAAAAATAAGTATGTTATTATTTACAACAAACACATCACTTTATCTTAAGTCCCAACGGTGTCTCTCTAAATAAATCTCTCATGCACATGAAGCTCAATCTTGTGTTTCAAGACTTTCATTGATATAATAGTGGGACGTGCACAAATTGGACTAATTATAAGTATATAAATTGATTATCATTTTGACTAATTTGGATTTAATAAAATTGACCTTGTAATGATAAAATTAGATTTATGGAAAGTTTTTCTCTCCCACTAAATCTAATAGTTGATGTTAAAAGCTTTAGAGACAAATAAGTCCAAGTCTTTAAAATTATGCACATATATAGAAAAAGAGATGGGCAAAAGTGCCATTTCACTCTAAAAACTTATACAGTGGTTGGAAGGCTATTGATTTTAGAAACATGGAAGGGTATTAAAATGAAAAAAAAGAGCCTATTTACAAACATTAAAACCACGGGGCATATTTACAATTTCTATAGACTTTAAGGGATATATGCCACACTCTTTAAAATGAGTCCAAAAGGATTTCCCCTAGAGTGACCGTGAGTGGACCAATCAAGGTCCGCCATGTCAACGCGGGTAACCTACCATACATTTGGACATAGACTGCCCAAGGTATCGTGGCGGACCGTGATTGGTTCACTAACGGTCACTCTACGTGGGAAAAATCCTCAAATGGTGCTGATTCCTCCTAAATTTATTAGAGAACACATTGTAATGGGACCCATCCAGCCAAAATGAAATCTTTAAAATATAAGATAAGATATATAGAGGGACCCATTGTTTTTGGAAATCATTTCTTTATTGATTATAACTAATCAATATGAAATCTTTGAAATAAGATAGCATAGTTAGGACTCAATATTTTTTAATTGCGAGAGAGATTTTTCTAGCAGACGTTTCTCCCATTTTTTTAATTCCTTGTTTTATTCTCTCATAATATTTTATAATTAAATTACTACTTGTAGTTGCTAAAGGAGGAGATTTGACACTTCTAAATAAATATGCAACTTTAAATAAATAAAAAAAATTGCCACTTTAGCTTTCCAACCAAGGGTCCAAGATCACCACCAGTTGACGAGCTATGCATATATTCTTATTAGTTTCCATTTCTGAGCCATTGGATGTCACAATGAGATGTCCCAATTTGATATAGATGGTTTGGGACATTCACTAAAGTGAGACCCTTCCAACACACACACACACAAAAAAAAAAAAGGCCAGACCCACCATATCAACTGACACATGATTCAATCATTTGTTTGCTCAACTTTGATGCAGGCATTAGGCCCTTCACAATGACACAATGAGAGGCTTTTTTCTTACCTTGCAGATATTGGTGGGTACACAGTGGTCTATGATCTTCGCTAATTTCCATTTTAAAAGTTTTTTTTTTGGGAAGTCGAATGAAGGAGATTTGGCTTTTAGTAAACATTGGAATATTATTGGAACATTGCCATCTGCTATTTTCACAAGGACAAGGGACTTCTACACAAGTCTTTATTACATCATTACAAACCCTAAAAGTATACAAGGATAAGTGACCACACACTGATAATAAAAAAGAAGAAATCAACAGGCAAGCCTTGCAGTTATGCCATTGTCTGTATGCTATTGAGAGTTCCAGCAGGCCCAATTTCCTTCACTGCCGACACGTGGCATGCTGTTGACCCTTGAATACTTGTCCACGTTGAAGCTGGCCCCACACATGAGACCTTCGCTGTCGACCCTGGGCATGGCCTTCATCTTGTACATTGGATGCTCAAAGCTCATCAGGCCACCTTCGCTGTGGAACATACACCCTGCACAAACCCAACAATACTCATTTGCATCATACAAAATCATAACCGACCGTTCATCTGATGGCCCACCCCAAGCAAATATGCCTTAATCACAAACCTAATAACGGCCCGTCTACAATGGAATAAATAAATGGAGTGGATCCCCAAGCAAAATTGCATTGAGATATTTGTTGATATAAATTGTTCTCTCATTTGCATTAACCAGCAACTTGAGCTTTTGATGTTACTTGTTATTAACATGCTATTAGAGTAAAAGTCATCGAGTGCACCGTGGACATAGAATCAATCAGAGCTAGAAGTCACACTTCCACTAAAAGGGGGGTGTTGATATAAATTATTATGTCATTCAGTATTAGCTCGAGGTTTTGGTGTCACTTTAATGACAATATTAATATGATCACCACCCTAATTCTATATTTTGAGTTATTTTTAATCTCATTTTCTCATAACATTTCAAGAATAAATGTAAACTTTAAAAAAAGATTCAACAAATAAATAAATATGTGGAATGCTAAGAGCAGCCCCTTTTTGAAATGCCCTTTTTCTCAACCTTATTTTTGCCCACCTTATTCCTCCAATTTCTCACACACACTATAATTTTATAGTGCTTTGGATATTATCCACAATTAGATTTTTATAAAACATCATTTTTTTTTTAAGGGAGTGCATTTATCAATTCCCCCCTTTTTTTTTTTCCTTAGGAAAAGGGAAGTTTATTCAAAGAAACCTTAAAACAAAGAACTTGATGGGGTCTTATTTTTTTTAATAAAATATCATTTACTACATATAGCCACTAAATAAAAAAACCTTAAAACAAAGAACTTGATGGGGTCTTATTGTATACATTCAAAGTGCAAACCATTTATTTTCATCCAAGTAGTCATTTCACGGTCAAGACTCAAGATTCAACAAAATAAACAAATTGCAGTACCAGTGGGGAAGGGTGCAAAGGATCTGCCACAGCCAGCCTTTATGACCTTCAAGTCGTCTGAAATTACAACCGACCCATCTGCTGCAATTCCCCAGAACAGCTGAACCTTTCCATCAGCTCCCTGCAAACCGCCAAAATCACAAAATCACCCTCAGATTCTATTTTCATTTTCATTTTCATTTCACCACAAACCCTGTTTTTTTTCCCTTGTAGCCTGTAGGTAGATAGATAGATAGAGAGAGAGAGAGAGCGCGCGCTCACCAGTGCAGCAAACACGGTCTCACTCTTGGTGTCACAGACAATGAAGGCAAAGCTGCCATCAAGGTCCTTGACCACTTGATCAGCTGGGTATGGTCCACGGTCTCGAAGGGTCCTGTATGCTTCGATCACAAGCATGGCCTCGTTGGTAGCCTTGCTTAGTCCATACTGCTTAATAAGGGGGCACAGGTTGTTCAGGCTCCCAAAGAAGAGGCAGTATATGTCATCAAACCCACAAAATAACCTGCACCACCCCAATCAACAAAACCTTAAAAAAAAAAAAAAACAGAAACAAACAAGAATTTTCTTCTTAAGAAACCAAAAAAGATGTAGAGAGAAATTAACAGAGGATGCTATTTTTCTACTTTACCTTTTATGGATGGAGAAATGGCTGTCGGATTGTACATATGCAATTGCAGCTCCTTGGCCTAAAGACAAGGAGAGTGGATTTTGTGGGTGAGAGGATAGGAATGCCTTGAGGATCTGGTCTGGGTGTTGGGGCTCTTTAAGCCCCTGTCTATTGGATGAACCTGGGCTGTTGAGCTCTTTTGGAGGGTTAGCTAATGCATGGTGAAAAATACCCAACATCTCTCCTTTCTTCTAAGATTACTCAGAAATTTGAAAATGGTTATTCTCTATTCTGTGAATGAATTGGAACAGGAAGGAACACGGATGTAGAGAAGAAAGACTGGTTGTTGTTGTGTATATATATATATAGAGACAGGTGTTGGGTGGGTTGTGAGGGGCTTTTAATAGTACATATATGTCACCGTCAGATCCGTGTAGATTATATACTTATCTCTTTGGTGTAAATTAGGCAAGGCCAATTCAGATAAGAGTGCATAGATTTTGGACGTATACACGGGATGGTTTCACCTTTTAAGAGAGAGAGAGAGAGAGTGAATGGATAAGGAAGGCAGAACATTTCTTATCCTGAACTGTAACGGTGACATCGATCCGAGTCACCACCCACGGTTTTGTGTTTTGACTTTTGATTTTCGAGTCCCTGCTGGTAGCACACAGGAAGTTTCGTGAGAAGCCGGTTGAATAAAATGGAACTAGATGCCGAATTGTGATCTCTCACAATCAAACAAACAGGCGTATTTGGATTAACGGAGAATTGATGTAAAGTAAGGTGATGCATCAAATAAAAAAATTATAAAATATAACGGGTCATGATTATTTTTTATTTTTATTAGTTTTATTGAGATATTTTTTTACTTTTTGTGTAAAAAGAGTTTATGTCCTTTAGTGGAGAAATAATGTTTCTTTTTAACTTTTTTTTAAGGAAAAAATCTTGAATATATGTACTTTTCTTATCATCCCATGGTTTTTTTTTTTGCCTGGATAATGGAGGCCAGAGGCTTTACTTCACTTTAAGTACACTAGTAAAGTTACAAGCACATTAGTGGAATTGTGTGTTGGCATTTGTGATGGGGCCTATTTGTGTTTACATGTAGATGGACCCCACTCACAAAGATATACCACTCCCACGGAGTCTCATGGTGATATGGATAAGACTAGCTGAGTTTTATCCAATTCTCTATCTCTTTAACACATCTATATTCAAATTCAAATTGAGAGAGATTGATCTAATTATTTATTCTAATCATCTTTCAATTCGAATTTAATAGAGATCTCACCCATCAGCCCAAGGGCTATATATATACATGAGAGATATTAGTTGGGATAACACTTTCAATAATTCATCTTGCTTCTACTAGATCTATAATTCTCTATCATCATCTTCTGCATCCAGGGTGTCCCTTGTGTTTGTAGCAATCAGCTCTTATAAATCTATGCTTCCGCTCTATCTACAAGTGGAACCCATAGCGGGCCACGTTATAAAAATGTGAATTACTCAAAAAATGAATGCACTAGGAATTTCAAATTCCTCTAATTGTACTCTCAAATGAGTTTGTCCCATTGTAAAATCAAGCATATTATTGATAACAGGTCAATCTTATAGTGGAACCAACTCAAGTAAACTTTGAAGAATCTCATAAATAGAGTTTTAGCAGCTTTGATTTTCATTAGGTGGCCCCTCGGTCGGTTTCACTCTTTTCACTCAAGCCAAGCATATGGGAGACCTCTCGGGGGTCCTTTTCCAATTTCTCACCTAATAGCACTTGCATGTAGAGGTGTACAAAATGACCCGTAACCCGACCCGACCTGGTAACCCGACCCGACCCGTGGGTCAATGGGTGGGTCACTCCACCCACAATTTTTGTGCTCGACCCGACCCGACCCGACCCGTGACCATTGGTACGGGTAACGGGTCTCACGGGTCGGGTTACCGGGTGACCCGTGAACCCTTTTTTTTTTTTTTTTTTTTGTAGAAGACCAAGGATGAAAAACTAAGAGATATGCCCACTTGTCAAGATGTGGTTTTAATTTCTCTTAGATATAGTTCACTGACCAATTTCTAAATATTTGAGTTATTATATTGGTCTCATGTCTATGAACTCAAGGCCCATGTATACTATAATATATTTAGTGCGAGGAACATTTATTTTATTCCTATCAACAGATTAAGGTGATCTCACATGAAAAACACGGTACGTTTTGAAGCCTTATTAGTTATTACATCTATTTGACATCAGTTTGTTTAGATTTGTTAATCTTGAATATCTTGTTGATTGTATTTAATCATTAATTGGTGACCATTGAATTAATGGTTAAGATGAGAGTGATTACGTAGTTGAAATTGGACGTGGTTTTCGAGTCAAACCGCAACTACTTTTTTTTGTACACCCCTACCCATGGTACAAAAGAAGGCCAGCAAACAACCGTAACCACTTTTTACTTTTACATAATTACATCTAATCACTTTTAGTTCTCTAACAATTATCTGAAAGTTGTTTACATAAACAATTTGGTCTTCTACAAAAAAAAAAAAAAAAAAAAAAAAAAACTGACCCGAACCCGACTCGTGACCCGTTGAACCCGTGACACAAACGGGTCGGGTTTGGGTGGGTTTTCACCCACAAAAATTTAGACGGGTCGGGTCGGGTTTGACCCGAAACCCGCGGGTTTCGACCCGTGAACACCCCTACTTGCATGTATCATGACACCATATAAACCCTTGAACGTTATAAAATAGGGGCTTTATCATAAAAATCCCCTTAAATCCGGTGGAGACCAAAAAAAGGTCCTTGAAGGCTTTTATGCACCAGATAGGTCCAAAAACTTTTTCCGGGGTTCTTTTTTTTTTTTTTTTTCATTTTTTGCGAACAGCGATATCGTTGCTCACCGCATCACCTTCTTCTCCACTTTCCACGTTCACTCTTCACCCATTCAAGTGACCAACGACCCACCTTATTTTCTCAAATCATTTCAAACTTGCAAATCAAGCAACAAATTAAACAGACTTGACTAACCCACTTGGAACCTAGTCATTGCTACCAAACGCCCAACTACACCCAAAGACAATGTATCTCTCTTGTTTTAGGTTCTTCTTCAGAAACATATCTCGACACCAAGCAAGCCCATGCACCCTTGTCCTCTATTCCTTTCCTTACAACCATATCTAATTTTCAGAAATGAGATCTGTAGAATCCTTGGATCAGAAGCTTGCCCAAACCCCACGACCACAATTGTCAATGGAGTTTGTAAAGATATAACACTTTTCTTTTTTACTTCCTTTCAAATTCGTTTAGAGCTTTTGTTTTAATTTGAAAGACTCATCTTTAGGGAAAAAAACTTGAACAATCAAAAGTCCTGGGCGAATCAATCACGTCAAAGCCTGGCAGCGGCCTCGAATGAGGGCGAAAAAGAAGATGGCATGAGCAGCAGTATCGTTGCTCAGTAAAATTAAAAAAAAAATGGCGGGATGACCTTTATGGTTTATATTGTAATTTAAGAGCATTTCTTTTCTTCCCCAAAGGGGATTTTTCCGGTAAGATTCCACATAAAATTTTCATCATGTTTTCTTTTTCTTGTTAGTTGGGTGAGTCATACAAATTTTGTGAGACTATCTACCTGCACATGCATCAATCTTTGGGCAGCATTGGAGATGGGATCATGGGACGCTTTACCATGGGTCTGTCCCACGTTTTCATTTATTATGTGCTTTGTACATGAATTTGATGGTGGATTCTGATGAGTCAGGCCCAAATGACCCAACAAGTGAGGATGAGTCAGGTCAGAATAACTCAATCAGAAATGAGCCAGGGTCCAAATCTATGGAGGTCCGATTGATCCGTTCGGGTCCGAGTCCAGATCCACATACTTTGGTCACGTCAAGGTTAACACGTCGCTGCGGAAAAAGTCACCCTCAACCTGCTCTCTTCGAGTCCAACTGAGGATATTAACTGCCTCGTCTATCGGGGGCGATTCAAGGCTCCTTGTGAACGTTGGTGGAAAGTCTTCCCCATCTGTTAGGGGAGGGTTATAAATAGATGACCCCATCGTCACTTGGGGAGGGAGAAAAATTCTATCTTCTACACGACCTCTTACATTGTAATCCTTTGGGACTCTCAATACAAAACTACCTTTCTAAAGTGGACATAGGTCATATTGACCGAACCACTATAATCTCTGTCTTCTTTTAATATTGCATTAATTATTCATTACTCGACCGGTGTTGTCCGAATCTCATTTTGGCATCATCAGTTTGGCGCCGTCTGTGGGGAACGAAAACAAAGTTAAAGTTCTCACTTCACACATCTTCTTCAGAAATTATGGTGATCACCACAAGATCAGCAAGACGACCGGAGGATAACCCCCAGCGAGAGGGCTTGGGTAACCCTCCACCAATCAATCCTACCCCGAATGCTCCTGCTCCCACTCCTCAGCAGATGTTGGAGACCATGCAACAGCTGGTAGCCCAAAACCAGCAGATCTTACAACTCATGCTCGAGGGGCAGGGAGGAACACAGTTTGGAGGAGCACCACAAGGAGCACCCCAGGGAGGAGCACCCCAAGGAGCAGCACCGCGCCCGGGGCATCCAACTGCTCCACGTCGAGGAGTAACTCGCCTGGGCGTCCACCTCCATGGCGCCCAGGATGTCCTTACTGGGATTCGCCAGGGCGCCCAGGGAGTTCCCCAGGGCGCCCCTCACGGAGTGCTCCTGATAGACCCTCACGGTCGCGCCCACCACCAAGTGCCCCCGCCTCCAGGAGAGGGACCGAATCATGGTGGAATTCCACCCCCTCCCTCTGCCTCTAATGGGGATGATCCTCATTTCCAAGAGGAGGGGAGTGAAAACCAAAGCTTGGAGGAGGGGAGTTATTTTCGTGACCCATCCAGGGAAGCTCCCAATTACTGGGACGAAAAGATCATGGAGATACAAAACCAGCTAGGAGACGTCTACAACGCCATGAAGGTGTAGGCACCAGAGACTGTAGATCACCTAATCAGGCGAATGGACACACCGTTCAAACCCGATGTGGCGAACTATCCACTTCCCCGGAAGTTCAAGATGCCGTCCATGGAGACCTTTGATGGAAGAAAGGATCTGTTGGACCACCTGGAGACATACAAAACCAAAATGCAGCTGCATAATATCCCCAATGAGATTATGTGCAGGGCGTTCCCAACCACACTGAAGGGTTCTGCCTGCCTGTGGTTTGCCAGTCTCGCCCCAGCCTCCATCGCCACCTTTGGGGAGTTGAGCAAGTCCTTCGTGTCACACTTCATCGGAGGACGCCGCCACCAGAAGCATGTCACACACCTGCTCAGCATAAAGCAGGATACAAATAAAGGCCTCAGGAGTTACCTCACTCGTTTTAACGAGGAGGTACTTCAAATTGAAGAGCCTGACGACAAGGTGTCCATGACAGTCCGCTCATCGAGCTTCCTTTTCTCAGTGATGAAGCGCCCACCAAAGAGCATGCCAGAGCTACTGGCAAAGGCCCAGAAATACATGAACGCAGAGGACATCACAAGGGCCAGGCGGGGAGAGTCCTCCAGGACAGGGGACAAAGTGAAGGAGCAAGAGAGAGATGAAAGGAGGGAAACGAGCTACAAACGGAGCAGGACAAAGAGGATACCTGCCAGAGACAGACTCGGTCCCGCTCCACAGAGAAACCGACTCGGTCCTGCTCCGCAGAGAGACGGACATGTATTCACTCCTCTCAATGCCACTGTGGAGCACATCTTGTTCCAGATACAAGATGACCCCGCCATAAAATGACCCGGAAAGATGAAGTCTCCTCCAAATCGCCGGAACCAGACCAAATACTGTCGATCTCATTGCGACCATGGCCATGACACGGACGATTGCTTTGACCTCAAGAGGCAGATTGAGGATCTCATCCAGCGGGGTCATCTACGCCAGTATGTTGCTGGTAGGGGGCAAGCTCCGCCACCACCACCTCATAATACAGAGAACTTGCAGCCCATTGGAGAAATCTGAACCATCTCGGGAGGACTGGAAGAGTCACTTTCTGCCATGAAGGCCTACGCCAGAAAGGCAAGGCATCTCGATGAAGCGCGCCCGTCCAAGGTGCCCAGACTGGGAGTTGATGAAATCATATCCTTTTCGGATAAGGATTTGGAGGGGATCCAGCACCCCCATGATGACCCTCTGGTGATTACCATGACCGTCGCCAATTTTCAGGTACACAGAATTCTGGTTGACAGTGGTAGCTCTGCAGATATCTTATTTGTAGACGCTTATGACAAGCTGAAACTGGGCCGGGAGAGGTTGCAGCCTGTCAAATCTCCCCTCTTTGGGTTCTCAGGGGAGAGAGTGTTCCCCCTAGGGGCAATTACTTTGCCGGTCACAGCAGGGGTAGCCCCTCGAAGTTCCACTACAATGGTGAACTTCCTGGTGATAGACTGCCCGTCAGCCTATAACATCATACTAGGGCGACCTACTCTTAACGCACTGAGAGCCGTCCCCTCTACTTATCATCTCATTATTCGTTTTCCAACCCCGAATGGAGTCGGGGAAGTGAGAGGGGACCAGGTAGCAGTAAGAGAATGCTACGTCTCCTCAATGAAGGCCAAGAAAACGCAGGAGGCGTTGCAAGTTGAGGCCTTGGACCCAAGGGATGAGGCCACTACAGAGAGAGGAGAGCCTGTTGAAGAGCTCACCCCTGTGGTCTTAAATGAAGACTTTCCTGATAGAAGGGTATACATAGGCTCTTCCCTTTCTGAAGATCTGGCCCACCAGTTAAAAAATTTTCTGAGGAGTAATATGGGCATTTTCGCATGGTCACATGCGGATCTTGAAGGAATTGATCCCGGAGTCGCCACTCACCGCCTAAATGTCGATCCTCGCCACAAGCCTGTCCGGCAAAAGCTAATGGGCGCCTCCACTGAAAGGGCCCAAGTGATGGACAAGGAGGTCGAGAAACTAATTGACAGTGGGGCAGTCAGAGAAGTAGCATACCCTGAGTGGCTCTCAAATGTGGTGATGGTAACCAAAGCAAATGGGAAGTGGCGCCTATGCGTCGGTTTCTCGGAGCTCCCCAAGGCATGTCCAAAGGATAGCTATCTGTTGCCATGGATTGACCTCCTGATCGACGCCACTGCTGGATATGAGTTGCTATCTTTCTTGGATGCTTACTCTGGATACAACCAGATCAGCATGCATCTCCCAGACCAAGAAAAGACGTCATTCATCACTCCAAAGGGGACCTATTGCTACAGAGTTATGCCCTTCGGACTAAAAAATGCAGGGGCAACCTATCAGCGTTTGGTAAACAAAATGTTTCACTACCAGAATGGGCAAACCATGGAGGTCTATGTAGACGGCATGTTGGTCAAGAGCCTCGCCACTGCAGATCACGTCGACCACCTCCAAGAAACTTTTAATGTCCTCAGATCCTATCGCATGAAATTGAACCCTGAAAAATGCGCCTTTGGCGTAGGATCAGGAGAATTCTTGGGCTTCATGGTCAACCGAAGAGGAATTGAGGCGAACCCAGATAAGATCAAGGCCATACTTGATATGCGGTCGCCCTCTTCCACCAAAGAGTTGCAGCGCCTCAACGGAAGAGTTGCAGCACTTAACAAATTTGTTTCCAAGTCTGCTGACAAGTGCTTGCCTTTCTTTAAAATCCTCCGAAAAAACTTTCGAGTGGGGACCCGAAGCCGAGGAGGCCTTCCAAAAGCTCAAAGGTTACCTGGCCACTCCCCCTCTTCTTTCGCATGCTGCACCCGGGGAGGTGTTGTATTTATATCTCTCTACTTCCCCCTCAGCAGTCAGCTCTGTCCTCATCAGGAATCATGATGGAGTGCAAAAGCCCATCTATTATGTGAGCAGAGCATATCGAGGGGCAGAATTCAAATACTCGGAGCTGGAGAAGCTGGCGCTCGCCCTCATCTCGACGGCAAGGCGCCTATGACATTATTTTCAGAGCCATACTACTGTTGTAATTACTAATCAGCCTCTGAAGAGAGTATTGGGAAAGCCGGATGTGTCCGGAAGATTGGTTAAGTGGTCTGTCGAATTAGGCGAATTCGATGTCTAATACCAGCCAAGGGCGGCTATCAAAGCACAGGCTCTGGCCGACTTTGTGGCAAAATTTACAGTCCCAGAGGGGCTAACAAATGACCCCACCAAGCTCCATGTCAATCTCCCACACAATGCGGGCATCGAAGAGGGCGTCCAGGCTCCCCCGGGCTTCTCCGGGCGCCCAGACTCCCCAGGCTCCCTCGGGCGCCCAAGCTCCCTCGGGCGCCCAGATTCCCCAACCTCCCCCGGGCGCCCAGGGGAGTTCTTCGGATGCCCATGCCCAAGCTCCCCCAGGCGCCCAGGCTCCCTTTGGCACCCCAGCACCTCCAGCTTGTGACTCCCATCTTGGTGTCCAGGTGCCCGCTGAGGTCATTGATCGTACACAACAAGTAAGTTGGAAGCTATATGTTGATGGCTCTGCAACCAGTGAAGGAGGAGGAGTTGGCCTTATTCTAATCAGCCCCGACAGGACACCCATCAAGCATGCAGTGAAGCTCCACTTCATCGCCACTAAAATGAAGCTGAATATGAGGCCCTCCTCTCTGGTCTAAAATTGGCAATAGAAATGGATGCCCAATACCTCATTGCTTACAGTGATTCACAACTGGTGGTCAACCAAGTAAACGGCGAGTTCGAAGCAAAGAGGCACGAATGCAGCAGTATCTCAGCATGGTTTAAAGAGTGATAGGGCGGTTCCAACACTTCCAGATCTGTCACGTCCCTAGAGGGGATAATATTGCTGCAGATGCACTCGCCAGACTCGCCTCGTCATTGGAGGATACACCTGTAGAACCGACGATCATCGGACACCAGTTGGAGCCAAGCAAGTTAGATGTGGATACCTTGAACATTAACTGTGCGTCGGACGAGGCAAACTGGATGACCCTAATACGAGCGTACCTCCAGGAAGGTAAACAGCCAGATGATCCCCTTGAAGTGAAGAAACTTAGGCTGAGAGCTTCCAAGTTTACCCTTCTACAAAATACACTCTACAAGAAAGGTTACTGCTTACCATTGCTGCGCTGTCTTTCGCCTTAGGAAGCTGACCACGCCCTCAAAGAAATCCATGAAGGAATTTGCGGGAATCACTCTGGCGGACGCTCCCTCGCCCACAAGGCACTTAGGCAAGGATATTTTTGGCTAACCATGGTAAAGGAAGCCAAAGAATTTACCAAAAAATGTGATAAGTGTCAACGCTTCGCCACTGTGCCCAGGCAGCCACCAGAGGAGCTGACAATAATTTTGAGCCCATCGCCTTTCTCAAAATGGGGTATTGATATCCTAGGCCCTCTTCCTTTGAGTAGAGGGCAGTGCAAGTTTGTGGTCATCGCCATTGACTACTTTACAAAGTGGGCAGAGGCAGAACCCCTGACTAAAATAACAGACTCAAAGGTAAAAGACTTTGTCTGGAAAAACCTAGTATGTCGCTTCGGGATACCTCAAGCGATTGTTAGCGACAATGCCAAGCAGTTTGATAACAAACTCTTCAACACCTTCTGCACTGACCTACAGATAAAACGACCTCATTCCAGCCCGGCACATCCACAGGCAAATGGACAGGCAGAGGTCATGGTCAGAACAGTCCTACGCAGCCTAAAGACAAGGCTCGAAAGAGCGAAGGGTCTTTGGGTCGACGAGCTCCTAGGAGTGTTGTGGGCCTATCGAACCACACCAAGAGCTCCTACTGGGGAAACCCCTTTTTCTCTCTTCTATGGGACTGAGGCAATCATCCCTGTCGAAATATGACTACCTTCCTTAAGGGTCCACCCCCATGACCCCGTCACCAACGAGGAAGCACTCCGCATCAACCTCGATTTGATAGAGGAGGCAAGGGAGATGTCTACGGTCCACAACGCAGAGTAAAAACGGCGCATGACAAGATACTACAACTCGAGGGTGAAGCCTCGTTCATTTCAACCGGGAGACCTAGTCCTGAAAAAGATGATCCTCGCCATGAAAGACTCTCGCGAAGGAAAGCTGGGACCAAGTTGGGAAGGACCGTACCTCATAACAGAAGTAGTAAGGTCAGGCACCTACAGGATCCAGAATTCTGAGGGAAAGGTCTTACTTCATCCAAGAAAAACGGAACATTTGAAGAGGTACTATCAATAGTATTGTATGGGGGCCAGAGCAGTGAGGGTGTGGGGCTTGATTAACATTTTATCTTTCTCCAATTAATGTTTAGCAACAGATGAATAAAATGAAGAACATTTTGTGAGAAAAGATTCATACAATTTCCAAAAGTTAGGCTACAAATTGCCACTTTTCAAAAAAAAAATGTATATATACATCAAAAGTCCCCAGCCATCTAATCACTCTCATAGCTGCCCTCATCATCCTCTCCATCCACATCGTCCTCGGTCTCACTAGAGCTACTACCGCTATCATCAGGAGGTGCCTCAGTTGGCACGAAGCCTGTGAGGTCAATATCTGGAAAAGTAGTTGAGATCTTCCCCTGGAGCTCATCATAACCGTCGATGAAAGCGTCAGCGGAGCCATTCGCTAACTCCCTCCGAGCCTGTGAAGTCCTCTCATCAGCCTCGGAATCCCCCTCATCAGCTTGGGAAGCCCTCTTGTGTGCTCCCCTCACCTCTGTCTCCATGAGCAGCACCCTCTTACGGGTCCGTGCGAGCTCGGCCTCACTGAGCGAAGCCCTTTCACGGGTCTTCACAAGCTCAGCCTCACTGAACGAAGCCCTCTCGCGGGTCTTTGCAAGCTCAGTCTCAAGCCCGGCTTCCCTCTCTTGGGCTGCCGAAAGCTCAGTCTCGAGTCTGATCACCATGGCCACCCTCTCGCTGGATGCTATGAGCTCAATCTCAAGCTTGGTCGCCCTCTCACGGGCTGCCGCAAGATCAACATCGGAGGCCTTTCTTCAAGTTTCAAGGGCAGCAATCCTTCATTGAGCAGCAGAGAGCTCCTTTTGCATAGTCTCATTATCCTGTTTCAGCTGACTCTGAGATCGGGCCCTTGACATCAAACAGACGGATGCGGTAGAGGCCTGAAAAAGAAGAACAAATGAAATGAGATAGTGCATATATAAATATATATGAAACAAAAATCTGGAGAAAGAGGAGCAATAAACCTTTACGTGAGCCAGACCTTCCAAAAACTTGTTTATAACTCCCTCGGTGCCCAAAGTATTAATCTGACTAACCTCGGGTGGAAACACAAATCTCGCGAGCTTTTCCCGTATCACGAGTGGTTTGCCCAGCATGGGGCCAGCCCAAGTCGGTGCCCCTGTAGAAGTCCCCGACTGTGGAGGACACAAACAAGGGGTAGAAGGTGTGGCCCGAGAGGAAGATTCCGGAGTAACAGTCTTGGCAACAGAGGCCACCCGATAGGGACATGCTCGAGGCCCCGTAGTAGGGGTGGATAGAGGAGAGCTCACCTCCAAAGTCGCGGGTAGAGAGGTCCCTGGAGAGGTGTTATCCATCATCGCCGCTTTAGCAGGAGGGGTACCCCTACCAGAGAGGCGAGCCCCAATCACTGTTCTGTCCAACTCTACCGTTCTGTCTATCCCTACAAAGGCAAAGGTGTTACTTGGATAGGGAGTATCATGTAAACGAAAAAATTATGGATCGAACAACAATGATGTACCTTTTCTTTTAGAGGAAGATCTCGGAGAGGGTCCACCAGTCCCACTCTCTTTGGGAAGGAGGGTTCCTAAATCTTTATCAGGATGAACCCTCACCGCCTGCAATTTCCGCTCCTGATCAGCGGAGAGCACTGGAGCATCTGCACAAGAACAGTGAGCACATACATGTATAAAAAAAAAAAGAAAAAAGGATAGCCATCAAGGGGCGTACCTAGTTTTTTAGCAGTAGCCCATCGTGTGGGCACCAAAGCCCGGTCTGCCTCAGAGGCCCACTCACCACCAGTGAAGAAGAAACGAGATTTCCAACTGTGGCAATTGGAGCGCAATCCCGTGAGTAGCTTGCCGCCCCTAGGGGCAAGATAGTACCATCCCCTATTGGGAACCGGGGACTCAGTCAAACTGTAGGCGGCATGGAACTCCATAGGAGAAGCATCCTCGCGATGTACCCTCCTCCACAATTCAAGAAAGCCAAGTAGAACTCTCCAGCCATTGGGGGCTAACCGCCCTTGGGTCAACGAAAAATAATGGAGAATGCGGCAGAGGGAGGAGGACATAGGAAACCTCAGTCCCGCTTCAAGCATCTCCTCATAGATGACGATGTCACCAGAGGAGCCATCACATGCTGGCTTGTCCGTTTCAGCCCGCCGACACAGAACAGTGGGAGGAATGTGATAAGAAACTGTGATCTTGAAAATATTGCCATCAGTGTTGAGTGCACTGAAAAGAGTACTCACCTTGGATCCCTCGTCGTCCACCGTAACTTTTGCCTGATACTTTTTACGAGTCGTGCCAACACCAGCTTCAACCGCACTCGCCCATGTAGTGACACCCGAGGAGCCCGTTGCGCCCTGGGCGACGCCCGCAAGGCATCACGATGCTGCCGCTGTTGACTCCTCGCTCGACGTAGCCGGACGCCCCTCACCAGTCATGGCAGGGCGCCCCTCGCCCATCGCCACAGGACGGGCGCCCATGGCGGATTGCCCCTCGCCCGCAGGACCGCCGCCTGCAGCCTAGCGGGTGCCCAGGCCGCCGCCGCCGTCGCCCGCACCCTGGCTGGCGCCCAGGCCACCGCCGCTGTCACCCGCACCCTGGTGGGCGCCCAGGCCAGATCCACCCTCGCCCATAGCGCCGCCGCCCGCAGGGGCGCCCGCAGCCTGGCGGGCGCCCAGGCCAGCTCCCTTGCCCACTGCTGGGCGGGCGACCACGTCCGGACCGCCGCCCACCGCCTGGCGGGTGCCCAGGCCGGGGCCGCCTGCGCCATCGCCCTCACTGCCGCAGCCCGTTGTCGTCGTGTAACGTGCTTTGCCGGTTGCCACTGCTCCTTCATCATTGCTAATCCTCTTCTTCTCTCCCAATGGCCTTTCTTCTTTAGAGTGCTCCATTGCAGAGGCTACCTTTTCTTTCTCTTTGGGAAGAGTTATGCTCTAGGGCTTGAATAGAAGCAAGGGGTAGTTTTTATAGCCTGGGTTTTCAAAAAGAGAGTAGTCCAAGCCATGAGGACTCTCCCAGATACATATCCACAGAAACTGACAGGATTAAAACCAGAAAAGAGGAAAAAGACTTTGGAGGGAGAAGAGACCTGAATCTACCAAATGCCCCCTTTTAAAAAATTATTTATGCACGGGGCATTGAGGGGCAAATGATGAGTCAGGCTCAAATGACCCAACAAGTGAGGATGAGTCAGGTCAGAATAACCTAATCAGAAATGAGTCAGGGTCCAAATCTTTGGAGGTCCGATTGATCCGCTCGGGTCCGGATCCAGATCCACATACTTTGGCCACGTCAAGGTTAACACGTCGCTGCGGAAAAAGTCACCCTCAACCTGCTCTCTCCGAGTCCAACTGAGTATATTAACTGTCTCACCTATCGGGGGCAGTTCAAGGCTCCTTGTGAACGTTGGCGGAAAGTCCTCCCCATCTGTTAGGGGAGGGTTATAAATAGAAGACCCCATCGTCATTTGGGGAGGGAGAAAAATTCTATCTTCTACACGACCTCTTACATTGTAATCACTTGAGACTCTCAATACAAAACTACCTTTCTAAAGTGGACGTATGTCATATTGACCGAACCACTATAATCTCTCTCTTCTTTTATTATTGTATTAATTATCCATTACTCGACCGGTGTTGTCCGAATCTCATTTTGGCATCATCAGATTCAACTCTTGCTCTAATGGAAGCATTTATAAAACTCTAGCTCTAATTGAAGCATTTATAATAAAAGAACTTTAATTGAAGTGAAATTCTATTTGTATTTTCATGTGTTGGCTAATTCATGGATTTGACAAAACTATGGGTCCATTGAGTTGTAATTTTCTATTTTTCTTAGAATGGACTGTGATTGTGTCACCGGAAGACCTGGAGCGAAGATTAAAGTGTTTTGGAGTGAAGAAAGACAAGTTTCTAAAATATTTGCTCACTGGAGCGAAGTCCGGGACAGAATAGGGGCTCGCTATAGCGAACCTGGAGTATAAGTCTTGCGCGATTCAATGTTCTATTTCGATTTTGCTTGCTATTCTCACTAGGTTCAAATTAGAAAACTCTTGCATGAATTAAGGGTTATAAAAAGGAAAAATTAGCGAAAGGTCCCTATAAGTCAATGTTTCCAGCCTCCAGTCCAAGGAAATACTTTTTAAGGCCTCTGGTCCACTCAACTAGACTTTTTCCAGCCTTAGGTCCCTGTGCCCACATGTTTTCATTTTTCAGGACTAAATTGCCCTTCCAACCATTTTCGGTATAAAATTTTGAAATTTAAAATTTCAAATCTTGAATTCTCCCTCGTTCTTAACTTCCCCTAAATTTAAAGACTTCTTCTATCTTTCGGCTTTGTCAACAAGTGGATTGGTTCTCAGTTTGCCGAACTTGGAGTTGCAGTATCGAAAAAGGAAAAAAAAACCAGAGGACTTCCTTCTCTGTTCCGGGCTTTGGTTCGATCGTTGCCAAGGACGAAGACGTTGAGTTGCAGTGTTCCCAGGCGCTGCTCACGCTGTAGAAGAAGTGGATTCAGATTTCCAAACTGAAAATCGCAAAAATCGCAGAGGATTTGGACATCGTCGAGTCGTCGTCGGTGCTTCACGCCCCCCGGAAAAACAGATGAATCAGAGGACCGAATCGATCTCTGGTTTAAGTTGTTGCCTGTTACAGTCAAAAGACGAAGAGGATTCTGGTTACAGGCTTGCAACGTTGCACATTGTCGCGCAGACCGGAGAAGAACCCACAAGCCGTCCTGCGCAAGTCGTCATTCTCTGCCGGAACCGGAGAAGGAAGCTGGACTTCGGACTCTTGATCGATGTTGCCATAGTCCGCCGGTGGCTGTGCCAATCTCTGCCGGAGAAGCACAAAAAAGGTGCTTGGATCTTCGTCTTCTGAAACGCATGGAAGAAGAAGGAAGAATCAAAGCTCTGTAGCAGAACCAAATCGAAGAAGATGACTTCCTACGTGTCGCCAGAGCCTTCGTCGCCGTCCCGTTACTGCTGCACCATCGCCGGAGAGGAATATGACTCCTGCACAAGAAGGCAACAGGCGTAGGCGCTGGTTCTCATTTTGGTTACAGAAACCAGAACAGAACGAAGAAGAAAGGGATCTGGGTTTTTTGCCTAGGCCAGGTTGGGTTCCAGGTCAGTTTTGACCTGACCTGCTACGAAAGCCTAGCCTAGAGCAGGTCAGGTTTAGCTTGGGTCAGTTCGGCCTGACCCGTGAAGCAGGAAGCTGATTCTACTACTATGCATGCTGTGGGTGAACCCTTTTATCCACGACCGTCGAATTAGATATAGAGCAAGGAAAGGCGAGGGAGAGGAAAGAGAATAACTTAGTTGCAGGCTTTACTAAGAAGATAATTTTTCTTATTTTTTTCAAATTTATCTTATTCTTTGTCAAATTTATCTGAGTTTTTGTCAAATTTATTTGAGTTTTGTTCAAATTTATCTGTTTTCTGTCATATTTATTTGAGTGTTGTTCAAATTTATTTGTTTTCTGTCATATTTCTTTGTGTTTTTGGAAAATTATCTAAGTTTTTTTTTTAATTTATCTGAATTTTTGGTAAATTATCTCAGTTTTGTTCAAATTAATCTGAATTTTTGTCAAATTTATCTGAGTATTGTTCAAATTTATCTGTTTTTTGTCATATATCTTTGTATTTTTGGTAAATTTATATGAGTTCTTTTTAAAATTTATATGAGTTTTTAGCAAATCTATTTACGTTTTTTGAAATCAATATGCGTTTTTTAAATTTATTTACGTCTTTTGAAATTTATTTATATCTTTTCAAATTTATTGCGTTTTTTGAAATTATTGTATTTTTTAAAATTTATTTTCGTTATTTTAAATTTATTTGTAATTTTTGAAAACTTCTTTGGATCTTTTGAGATTTATTTGAGTCTTATGAAATTTATTTATATTTTCTGAGATTTATTTAGATATTTTGAAACTTATTTGCATCTTTTTAAATTTATTTGCGTTATTTGATTATACATTATTTTTTTAACTTATTGCATTTTTTTGAGATTATTTCATTTTTTAAAATTTATTTTCGTTATTTTGAAATTTTTATTTGTGTAATTTTTAATTTATTTGAAAATCTAGGGATTCTATTAATCGTGTGCAATTAAATGTTAGTTGGCCATTATTAATGAGATATCCCACCAATCATGGGATATGATTTAAAGAAATGATAAATTGGACATTTTAGGTGTGAATAAGTGTGAGAGGGACTTTTGGCTGCATGACTTTTTTTTTTTACCTAAGGCAATAAAGTGAAATGTTTAGGGACCCGTCGCCGAATACCCCTATAAAAAAAGAAGTTGTTCTCTCTTTGTTTTTATTTTGAGGTGAGAAAACTTTAAGAGATATTTTTTATTGTTTAGAGCTATTGTTGAGAATTTATATTAAAGAGTTATTTTAAAAAGTTTGTTGATTCTACTTTTTTTTGTGAAAATTTTGATCATCATGATTCTCAATATGTTGCTCAATAGCTCCCAGTCCCACCACTCGAGCGGAGCCTCGCAGTTTCCATTGAGTCGGTTCCCGCACGGGTCCCTACTGCGGGAACCCTACTTCCGATCTTTCATTGTATGTTTGCTACAGTTTCCAAGGTAGAATAGATTATGGATGGAGATGCTTAGTTTCTGACCACTCTGCAAGGTTATATCCCAAGTCGACACGGCACACCAACATGCTCCCAGAGTCATCCAATTTGGTGGGGCCCACTTCGGAGACGGCCGGTTTTCACAATTCAAGGCCATGGAATTAGACAAACTTCCTAATCCATTGTACACAATTTCCTGTTTCTAGATGGTCGAACAGTACATAATATGTGATACAACTTAGGGAGGAGGGGCTCAACTTAATTAATGTTTTGAAGGCTAAATCTACATCAATTAGGGTGCACTATCAAGTTAATCATGGTCATCCAATTTGTGAGTTATTTAATCCAATAGGTTTATTTTGTGTGTATTTCACATATTTTAAAAAGATAATCTCAATCAAATAATGTTTAGCATTTGACAAGATTCTTTTTAATTTCTTGGTAAAAAACCCTTGTTTTTTTTTTTTTTTTTTTTTTTTATAAGTCTTAGTCCATTAGTACAAATTTCATTAGATCCCTTTGAATGAAACTTGAGATACTATTTAGTTACGTTTGGAGCGATTATATATAATTTTGTAAAGCAAGCCTAAATGATTAATAATGTTATGCCATTTTTGTGCTGCCGGTAAATATAAATCATCTTGATACATTTGAATGTACCTATTATTGTATCACTTAGAATGTTGTGAATATTTTCTTTAATCCAGTGCAGGTCTAGTCGTCACTACCTTAGTAACCAGAACCTCCCATCCCCTTCCCCGATTTTGCTCCGAAAACATGGTCAGTTTTGGAGCGGATCCGTCATCGAAGCGCGATTCGACCATCTTCGGAGCGCATTTCGAAGATGCTCGGAGCGTGGATCAACCAAATATGAAGCGAATCGTGCAAAATCTTTAGTTTATGTGTATTTTCTTTTTCTGTAAGCTTGACATTTATCTTTTAAATGGAGAAACTTCTTATGACTTATTAATTATTGTCTATTTTATGTGATCAAATTGCAAAGTTAATTTTTTCTCCATTTTTAATTCTTGAATACATGGATAAGATATATTTGTGCATATTAGTTAATTATTTATAAACCCATAAGCACTATGTTGTATAAGTGCTCTGGACGTATAATTATTTTAAAATTTAACGTTTCGGCGTTTCTGCTCTGCCCTCTGGGCACTTAGGCCACTACTATAAAATTTCTTATATAGATGTAGGGGTGTTCATTGAAACTTCTTTTTAGATGGAGGTGTGTTCATTGACCCGGTTGCTCTAGGCAATAGCTTGTGCAAGCCCAACCCATTTATTCATGGGCCTAGAACTCAAGCCCATATCTAGCCCAAGGCCGTAAAACTAGGCCCAAGCCCAACCCACTTGTTATTTTCAGTTCCTTTTGGGGCCAACTTAGTAAGCTTTAAGTTGTTCCCTTTTTGCAGCGGCCAAATTAGTAAGCTGTTGTTTCCAATAATATACATCCTTTATGGTAAAATGTTAAATATGCATGGTTGGATTTGGTCTTTAAGTATATATAAAGCTCAGACTGATCGTTTAATAATGCGGCCAAAAAATTAGTTCCAACTAACTCGACGGGCTCAAAATAGATCCATATCCAGCCCAATGCGAGCTGGGCTTGAGTAAACCTCAGGTTATGGTCCAGTTAAGGGATTAGTATAAATGCTTACTTCTTCCTCAACATATTTGTTATTAGACTCTATATAAATGAAGATAAGTTTTCAAATAAGAAATGAGTTCTCAAAAGGGTTATTTGTCCTACGACTCAACACTCTACCCTTGACGGAATGATTATAGAGAAGGAGTTTGCAAAAAATTAAAACCCGAACATTAGATTTCTTATTTATGAAAATCTCCAATATATCGCGTATCTTTGTCACTAGACAAATGTTAATCTTTTAATTGGTGTTTTCATATAAGAGATTGTCCTATAATTAATTGCCAAAGCAAACCATGCATTTATAGTACATTGATAATCGGTTAAATTCACTTAATTAGATTTTAATTAATGAAAGAATTTTTTTACTTGTTGAATCACAACTCAACTTTAGGGTTTGTGAAGGGTTCAAAGGTATGATGTCATGAAACAATTTGCAGATGGAACAGGGCAAATAAAATGTCGGTCATGATTTGTTTTGGAGCTACTTGCTCGAAGGACTGGGACTAGTCTGATCTGGATCTATGGGGTGGTTAGCTCTATCAGATGATCTTGTCCCCCATTGAGTAGAACAATGGTCATGGTTGAGTCTGAGTAGTCTTGATTTGAGCCCTGCACATTGAGTAGATCCATTGAGAGTACCCTGCACATTGAGTAGTCTTGATTTTAAAAATCACCACCCATGAGCGCACACCCGCATAAGAGGGGAGGAAGACTCACACATGCAATGAGAAAGACACCCGCACAAGTGGTTAGGAAAGAAAGACTCACACATGTGAGAAGAGGTGACTCGGACATAGAAAGAGACCAGAGGAAACATCATTGGTCATCCGGGTGAGAGTCGAGATTCCCAACCAACGGAGCAACCCCTTGTCCTTGACTTAGTTTTAGATGTTAAAAAAATACCAAGGGCTTATTCTTTTACCACAATTTTCTGACAAGAAATTGATTTGTCGAAGATTCATGAAAAGGATGTGATGGCTTGTTGTTGACATTTACATACACCATATTTTTTTTATCAGAATCTCAAAACTCTTACAACCTAAAAAATTTTAAATGACCTTTGAAATTCCTGAAATCCCAATTTTCTTATTTTTTTCCTAAAATTTCTAGATGTTACACCCGAGAGGGATTCAGAAGTTCCTAGCGCAGACATCTTTTGAAAAATTTATAAATCCTCTAAACAGAAATTCTCTTTAAATTTCAAATAAAAAACAGCCCCAAGGCCCCATAAAAGTTTGGGCCCCAAATTGCAATGATAGTAAAATTAAAGCCGCCACCCACTAGCTCACAAGTCCCACTAAGCATTCCAAAGGTTCTTGGCGTCATAGTTGCTCCGGAGCCACAAAACTCTTTGTTTGAGTGGAATTTGGCATAAGCTTTGGAAAAAGAAACTCATCATGAATCTGCACGTCATACAACCCACACACTCCTTATCACATGCATGATGAAGTGGGCCGCCTAACACAAATTATCATGCAAGGCATTTTGAAGATTAATACCATCCAAACACCATGTCTTCATCTTATGGAATCTGTGATGGTGAGTTTAATTAAGTCATCTAATGCCACGTTCCAAGCAATTTATAAACTGATAGAGACACTAGTTTTCATGATTGAACACTTTTATTATTATTGGTGTACTCGATCACATGGTGGGATTATTAATTAATGTTCCAAGGTTGCCAGGCCAGCTTGGACGTTATTAATTGGATTTATTTCTAACATTGGTCTATCCATGATTACATGAAAGTTTTAGGGGTTCGAGATCTCTAGATTGGTCTACTCAAATAATCAGACAAAAATATGTAAATAATAAAAACTATGCAGTGAAAATAAAACTCAATCACACACCACAAGGACACCAAATATAAGGTGGAAAATTCTAACCGGATAAAAAATCATCGATCCAACCTGAATAAATAATCAAGCACTATGAATCTCGCAATTACAAGAAACTAAGATTTCCTCCCCAGATATCCCCTACCTAAGGATTGAAGTTACCTTGTGTCGCTTCACGCTTCAACGTCTTCTCATCGCTGATTGCAACAGACTCAATCCAGTACTTGACTCCTCAAATCTTCTACGCATGAAGACAATCTTCTACAAAGGATGCAGAAGACTTTTGCTTTAGAGAACTTGTCAGCACAACTCCTTAATAAATCTCTAGAAAAGAATTCTCTCAATTAAATCTCAAACTCGGCACTTTGAGAGGTGATGTCACTTTTAGAATAGCCCTTGAGTCCTTTAAATAGCCTTGGATTCGTCCCTCAAGTGTTATAATATGATTAGGAATCAGCAACACTAACTTGAGACAAATTAGGAGAAATAGCTGGGAAAGTTTCTAATTTTGCGCCCAAGTTCGCTCGAGCGACCTGGGAGTTCGCTCGAGCGAACAAGCCACTGTATTTGAAAATCAGAACATGGCTCGAGTGATCACAAAAGGGGGTTGAGCGAAGTAGCTTCTGCCTTGGGTTCGCTCGAGCAAATGTGGACCGCTCGATCAGACTCCATTCTGGATGATACGAAAATTCAGCTCTCATTCTTCCAGCTTTCTTCTTCTAATCCTTTCAGACTTTCTTCTTAGAGTCATTCAATCTTCTATCTTCAGAGTCATTTTCTAAAATAAAAGATACAACTTAAAAGACCTAGAGTTTTGTCCAACCCATGAATTTAGCCAACACTCAAAATCCTAACGATCTCCCCCCTTTGGCAATTCATGGACAAAACTCCCTAAGACAATACAAAATGATCTACCAAAAA
Organism: Litsea cubeba; assembly: GCA_012931725.1. Lineage (NCBI taxonomy): Eukaryota > Viridiplantae > Streptophyta > Magnoliopsida > Laurales > Lauraceae > Litsea > Litsea cubeba. Next base: position 43,837,522 of record CM022950.1, read on the forward strand.
GAAACTCAAAACACATTAAATTTTTAAAAAATTGGCAATCAACACATGTAGATCTGCAATATCTCTGACTCTTCTAAACTTCTAGTTCTCCCCCTTGATCTGTCACCTTTCTCCCCCTTTTTATCCATAATTGGCAAAGCTAAAGATAATAACAAGCATCTTTCTTGTCAATTATGATCAATAGCTCCCCCTCAATTGCAACTCCCCCAGAAAGTATCTTCGTAGCAACACTGGGGTTGGGAGCTTGATCTCATTGATCAGGGCTTTTTACATGTAGTCACCCACACTTGTGTAGTTTGATCTTTCATCAGAGTGTGAGTAAACTCCTTAGGCAAATCAGATCTTCTAACCCAAATTGGAGTCGTCTTGGGTGGAGAAAAATTCTTCCTCCATTGCTTGATCTTGGATAGATTGTTCAGCTTCTTGCAATGGAGACGAATGTGTCCTTTCTTTCCACAATGATGACAAGTGGATGTGTGTGCAGTGAATGACACATTCTTCTTCTTGAAACTACTCGACACAGTATTTAAAAGTGCAGTATGTGGAGTAGCATGAGCAACACTAGAAACAAAAATTGTTTTACTTTTAGCGTTTGAACTGCTTGCACCATGATCAGAACCGAGACCGCTTCTATCAAACTGAGACTTCTGACTGCATTAGATGTTAGAAAGAATTTTCAAACCAGTGTTCATCCTGTTTAGAGAAGCCTGTTTACCTTCTAGCTCAGACAAAGTGATTTTCATTCTACCTTGCAGGTCTTGATTATAAGCTTTCAACTTCACAATCTCATTCTTCAGATCATTTACTTCTTTTTCAACCTTTTGCAGTTTTTGACCATCAGTTGTCAAATTTTCAGCCAAGCAGTTTTTCTAACTTTTCAAGAGATGAATATGTTTAAGCGCTTGCTCTAATTCAATCTTCAATGCACAATTTTCTTCTTGAGCAGCCTTGAACTTGATTATGATTTTGTTAGCAAATTTAGTCATCTTGACGCAATCAGCATATGTAGTATGGTATAATTCTTCAAAATATTTCTCTTGATCTGACATCTCATCATCATTGTCAGACACAGATGCAACCAAGAACGCCATAAACTTGCCCTTCCCTTTATCTGAAGTATCGTTTTCAGAATCTATTTCTTTTTTCTTTTATTCTTTAGAAGATTCTTTATCCCAAAGTGTGTTAAGAACCTTTTGCTTTGTACCCTTTTTCTTGTTAGCACACCATAGCTTTGGCACTCAAAACACTTTGTTCCTTTTGCAGGATCCTTCTTCCTAGATTTTGAATTCTTCCAATTGGCTTGTTTTGACTTCATGTATCTTGAGAAGCATTTCATAAACTCGGCCATATTATCTTCAACCTCAGATTCAGAATCAGATTCAATTTTCTTTGCAGGCTTCTTTCTTGATTCTGAGATGGCTTTCAAAGCAATACCCTTCTCGTTTGATTTTCCTTTATTCAACAGGGTTGCTTCAAATGTCTGAAGATTCCCAACCGGCTGGTTGACCTTGAGGATATCAAGATTCTTATTTTTTTCAATAGCATCAACTTTAGAATCAAACCTCGAAGGTAGGGACTTTAGAATTTTCTTGACAACCTTGTTTTTTGGTATTTCTTCATCCAGAATGAAAATAGAATTGACAATCTCATTCAGCTTGGCATTAAATTGATCAAATGTCTCATCTTCTTCCATCACGATGGTTTCAAATTTTTTAGTCAGCCTTTGCAATTTTACTTGCTTTACCGTGTCTGTACCCTAATAAACTGTCTGTAAGACTTCCCATGCTTCTTTTGTAGTTTTGCAAGTGGAAATCCTATGAAACTCTTCAGCAGACACTCCATTGTATATGTTATTCACGGCCTTATTATTACAATTGGAGGTATGCTTCTCATCCTTAGTCCATTCGGCTTCAAGTTTGGGAACAGTTTGCCCATCAACCACAATTGTTGGTCTGGAGTAGCCCTCCTCAACAATATCCCATACATCATCATCAATGGACTTAAGAAATCCAATCATCATTTGCTTCCAATATGCATAATTAGACCCACCAAACAAAGGAGGTTTGGAAGTTGATGTCCCTTCTCTATTAAGCACCATTCTAGAAATCTTTTGTAGATCAAACATAACAAAGTAGTGTAATCCGCTCTGATAGCAGTTGAAAGTTTTAGGGGTTCGAGATCTCTAGATTGGTCTACTCAAATAATCAGACAAAAGTGTGTAAATAGTAAAAACTATGCAGCGAAAATAAAACTCAAGCACACACCACAAGGACACCAAATATAAGGTGGAAAACCCTAACCGGGTAAAAAACCACCGATCCAACTTGGATCAATAATTAAGCACTATGAATCTCGCGATTACAAGAAACTAAGATTTCCTCTCCAGATATCCCCTCCTAAGGACTGAAGTTACCTTGTGTCTCTTCACACTTCAACGACTTCACACCGCTGATTGCAACAGACTCAATCTAGTACTTGACTCCTCAAATCTTCTACGCCGGAAGACAATCTTCTACAAAGGATGCAGAAGACTTTGGCTCTAGAGAACTTGTCAGCATAACTCCCTAATAAATATCTAGAAAAGAATTCTCTCAATCAAATCTCTAACTCAACACTTTGAGAGGTGAGGTCAGTTTTAGAATAGCCCTTGAGTCCTTTAAATAGCCTTGGACTCGTGCCTCAAGTGTTATAATATGACTAGGAATCAGCAACACTAATTTGAGACAAATCAGCAGAAATAACTGGGAAAGTTTTTAATTTTGCGCCCAGGTTCACTCGAGCGACCTGGGAGTTCGCTCGAGTGAACAAGCCACTGTATTTGAAAATCAGAACATGGTTCGAGCGATCACAAAAGGTGGGTCGAGTGAAGCAGCTTCTGTCTGGGGTTCGCGCAAGCGAATGTGGACCGCTCGATCGGACTCCATTCTGGATGATACGAAAATTCAGCTCTCTTTCTTTTAGCTTTCTTCTTCTAATCCTTTTAGACTTTCTTCTTAAAATGATGATTTAATTTACGAGAATAGGGTTACGAAACCTACCCTACCCGACCTACCAAAAGTATGTGCATAATATTTCCAAAGTTTATCCACGACATACAAAATGATTTACATAAACTCTAAAGGTAGCATTTGGTTCGCTGTAATGAAGGTCGGAATGGAATGGTCATTCCAACGGAATGATTATTACAGCGTTTGGTTTGTAAAAAAGTGGCGGAATGACCATTACTTCTGGAATCACCATTCCCTTATATAGAGGAATGGCCATTTCACTAGGGAGGTAGAGGAATGGGCCATTCCACTAGGGAGGTAGAAGAATGGCCATTCCATTCCTTTACAATTTTTTTAGATCAAAATGCCCCTTCATTTTTCTTTTTCAACCAGGAGGTACCTCTGCAACTAGTGGCTTCCTGGTCCGGCCTAGCAACAATGGTAGTGGGGAAGTCGGCGGCGATGCCTTCTCCATTTTTTGCGACAGCGGCGGCTTGCAAACAAAATCAGCAGTGATCTGCGTGGCCCACCTTCTGCAGGGCATGAGTCAAACTGCGGCCTGGCAGCGATTCCAGGGAGGAAACAGGTGGCGATCCTCTTCTCTGGTTCCGGCGACAATGAACGGCTGGGATCCGGCAACCTTGAGGGTGTTGGCGCGAATCCCCTTTCGTTTCTGCACTTTTGGAACCAAAACAAAACGACCACTTATGGGTTCTGTAAAACTCAGAAGACAATTTTATTTTGTACCCACAGAAGTCAAATGAGAAACTATCTTTTCTCTGTAACGTGCAGCGAGTACGAGTCCGTGCTCTGTTCTCTCCACTCCGGCCGGCAATGATGTGACGATATTCATCATTGATCACTCGATAAAAGCCCTAGCCCTCGCTGACACTGTCGTCCTTCGCCCGGACGCCCCCTCGCCATCGTCCCCTCCCCACAACCGAACCCCCTCTCTGAGCCCTACCTCCCCATCTTCTGCACATGGTCAGACCCCAACTACCACTCCGGCCACATCTCCGGCACCATATTGCCGAAGATCTGCAACCTCTGCCACCTCTCCACCCTCATCCTCTCTGACTGGAGAGAAATCTCCGGGTCGTATAATATCTTTAGAGATCAACCATTCTCAAATCAAAACCACCAAAAAAGACCCAAAATCCAAAATCCAACATCATCAGTGATCATACCCCAAGTGTATGGTGCGATTGCAGTAATAAAACTGGTGAGACAAGGTCGATCCACAAGGAGCTTAAAAAATAAGGCTTTCCAACTTTGTCACCTGCCCTAAATAAAATCTAATTTTAGCCTAAAATCTAGAAAAGTACATTCATCATTCCTACTTTAAATTAAAATTAAATACATTACAAAAATAAAAATTATTAAATCTAAAATGAATCACAAGTTGCTACAAAAAAACACACAAATTAGAACATCAAATTAGAAACAAGCCAAAAATAAAAATTACCAAAAATAAAACTAAGAAGCTAAATTAGAAAAAAATAATAATAAACCTAAGTTAAAAACTGTCACGCCCCCGAGCCCAGGTCCCTGCAGCGGTTCGAACTCGGGGACGCGATCTGGGAAGTAAGTGATAAATAATATTTCTCTCCAGGATCCACGTGTGTGAGGAAGGCATAATTCCCAAACACATTAAAATATTTCGCGGAATCTTACATGGCGTTGCGACCTGGAACCCGTGGCCATCGAATTTCTTGTCACACTCAACTTATCAGCGTAAAGCTATCATAGCAATGCTCAAACTCAGATTGGAACAAACCAAGATAATAACATATACAGAGCTGACAGTAACAGGATGATCATTACCAAAACATATTCAAGTTACAAATTAACAAGTGCATTAATTACAATCTCAAGGAAAAAAAGCCAACAAAAGCCGTACAAAATAACAAGCTAAGGACGAATGCTATACCCAGGTGTGTAACGTAACTCCGGAGTCAAGCACGGCGTCTACATGACCTCGCTGACACAACAAACATGCAAAACTCGTGGCTCAACAGCCATCTGCACACGAACTAGCTCAAGACGAGGACCTGCTATCTAGAGCACCAAAGTATAGTATATCAGACACGACGGTCTGGCAGGTGGTCAATTTAGGCAAGATCATATTCAAAATTAAGGTTTTAAAGAAATAATATTGAAAATAACTTACTAAACTTGAAACAAATTTAAAAAGTTTAAAATAATGCAGGAACAAGATTCCTATCAAGAAAACAAGAGTACATGAACGATATAAGAAAACGAAACTAACATGAATACATATAATATCATGAATAGTTAAATCTACAAAGAGCCCATCCTTTCTTCGTCATACATGATGATGAGAGTAAGCACGCACGACAAGCACGACATGCAAAACACGATCCCACGCCACACAAGGTGGACAGGGAGGCCTGCCGCGAAACCGGAACACGCATGATGTATATACAATACACGACTAATCTACAGATAGTCCACATGTTTAAAGACCCCCGAACAGTAGATCAGACTGAAGGGGCAGTCCAAGCTCAGTGGTATTCACCTAAATTCTGTTAGACCCTAGCTGTTTGCAATTTGATGTCTAGCATGGGCATCATGTTCATCTCATCACTTAGATTCTCATTTCATAAGTTTTATCTTGAAAATCATTCCTTTGAATTAACCTTGTCATTATTTATTAAAACAACTTTTGGTTGATTTAAATCTTGATTTAAAGTGTGTTTTCTTGATGAAACAATTTGCAAAAACACCTTACATTTCTGAGTTTTCAAGTTACACTTTTCAAAACTCTTTAGAACTTCAGAAAAATAGTTTGACCATACTGTCGGTCAGGTGCCGGCTAACCGACCATGGTTCAGAAGCTGACCGAAAGACACTCGGTTAGAATTCCAGAGAGTTGTTTTCTAAATCAAATTACATTGTCGGTCAAGTCTCGGTTAGCCGAAAGTTGTTTGTCAACAAAAGGTTAGAAATGTTTCAAAAATATGACCATTGGGATCTAACTGTTGGGGTATCAGTTAACCGAATCCTGAAGTTCGGCTAACCGACAACTAGCCGTTGGGAACCTTTTTCTATAAAAAGGAGTTCATTCCAAGGCCGATTTTGATCATGGTAGAAGCCATTTTTGAGGTGTTCTAAGGCCAAACAAAGGGAATGAGCTAAGAAAGGCTACAAGGTCCTTTGGAAAGCTAAAGCTTGATTTTAAGAAGTTAAAACTCCTAGTAAGCTTTACTTTTCTTAAATCATATGTTATATGCTTTATTTAAAATCTTTTGTAAATGATCTTTAGCATATTAACTATGATGTGTTGAATCCTCTACTCCATTAATCTTTGATTTAAGTTGTTGGATTCCTCACTTTGCTTTTCAAACCAAGTTGATTTAAAGTCTCATTGAAACATGCCGTGTCTAAATCTTTGATTTCTCTTAATTCATGTTTTACTTACTTGGTTGAATTCTTGTTGTTGTTTTCAAATCTATTTATAACCTTAGTTAAATCTTTATTTTTGAAAACAACATTTCACATGCATCACATGTTTAGAGTTAATTAAATTTATATATAACTTATGAACCCTTTGATTTTCATATCATCAACAAGTTAGTTTTTCACATGTGATTTGCATTACACTTCAATCAAATTTTTGTGTGCATTAAACTTTTAAATGCTTCAAGCATACATTGATTGAGTTTACATTTTATACTTGATTGAAGTTCACACACACACATGAGCATACACCTTTGCATTCATATAGTGTTTGTGTTTGCGTGAGTTGTATTTTACACTTTCAAATCTGCCTTTTTTAGAGGCATTGTAATTGAGCTTAATGTATTTTTCTTCTACTGTTTAGACACTTCATTGAGAAAGAAAAAGCTCTTGATTATAATGGTTATTACTTGGCCTAAGAAAAGCAAAGTGTAAAGGTTATTGCTTAGCCTAGAAAAGCATATTGATAGGTTGTTGTTTAGCCTAGAAAAACAACATTGTTAGAGGTTATTGCTTAGCATTTTGAAAAGCATAAATAGTGGAAATCCGGTGGGGTATTGGATCACAAGCCGATAGTGGATGTAGGCATTAAGGCCGAACCACTATAAATCATTTTGTAGTGGTGAATGTCTTGTGGTGATTGTTTTATTAGCTTCCGCATATTGCTTGTTTATCATCACTAGTGGTTAGTTAATTTAAAGAAAATTAAAATTGGCCACTAAAGTGTAGATCACCCTATCCATCCCCCCTCTATGGTTAAGATCCCGGACTTTCAATTGGTATAAGAGCCTCGTGCTCTATTTTAGGATCAAGTGTTTAGAACTCTTGATTAGGTGTAAAAACCTAGAGTTTAAACCCTAGTTGTGTACTTCATGAAAATCATTAGAATGGATTCCACTATTTTAGATTGTGTAGATTCTTCTAGACCCCTCCTTCTTCTATCTATTCACTACCAAAAAAATGACTTTTAGCGTCGAATTTTTTTCCGCAGCCAGTGTTTTTGTGGCTATTTCTTACTTGTTGCCACGACCAATAAAGTTAGTGGCAACAAATCCCATTTTGCCTCGCCCGTGTTTGTCCTTGACAAAACGTGTCTTTATTGTAACTACTTCAACCTGGCCGTGGCTTTAAGTTGTTCCTTTTGCCACGATCATGTTTTGGCCGCGGCTTTAAGTATAAATTTTGCTTCGATTGCGGCAATAAGATCTAATATTTATTTTTTTTATAAAAAAAAACCATGTTCGCGCGGCGGTTTTATTCTTTCCCTCCCTTCGTTTTGGTGAAAAAATTAAACTCACCGAAACTTCTCGAATACCAAACTAAAAAATAAGAAAACAAATTAAATCCCCAAACTTCTCCTTCTTCCTAGCTCCAGCCCCCTCCATCTCGAAACTTCTCCTTCTTCACTTCTCTAGCCGTGTTCATCACTGCTTCCGACTCCTTCACTTCTCCCACATTCTTCACTGCTTCTCAGGTAATATAGTTTAGAAATTCTTTTTATTATTATTAGAAATCTAAATCATATTTATTACTGTATTTGTAGATCTGTAATGTGTAACATCAATCCCTTTTTAGTGCTTGTATATCTGTCAAATGGCATTTAATCGCCCTTTTTATTATTTTTCTGGGCAAAAAGTTTGACTTAATGAATTGTTATCATTGTATTGCTTTTTATCGATACATTTTTCGAAGAAAGATAAAAATCAAGTTCTTTGTAGAGCAAATTATTAACTTTTGTAAGAACATTTTAAATAAACTAATCATGAGAGACTTTTCATAGAGAAAACTCTATTTTAGGCTTGTGATGGTTCGCGAACCAGTAGACAAGTTTTATTGGGAAGTGTGGATCTAGTGCGGTTGTACTATGGATATATCACGATTTATGCAGCTATGGTTTGAACACGAGGAAAGGAACCTAAAGAATTCTACAGCGTTTTGATTGGGCAGATTGAAATTTAGCACTTAGGCGGCTAATTTTTTTAATACTCTGTATAAAATTTGATGCTATTATTGTGTAACTTTGTGTTGTAATCCTCTTATAACTTGAGCTTCTTTGATGAAGGGTGGGATCATGGGATTGCAAAGAATAATTGCTATGGGGTGTCAACCTAGTTGGGATATATTTGTTTATATGCAGAGGCCTATTTACCCTGTCTCTTTTGGTTGTGTTAGTTCTTATTCAATTTGATTATTAAAAAAATTGTAAATAAATAATGGAAAACCCATAAGTTGAGGAATCCCTTGGATTCTTTTTCCAGTAACAGGGCACTTTGGTCCACTCGCCCTCTTCTTAGTGGTCTGGTACACAAGCTTTCCACCAAGGGTTTTAACGACCCGGTTCTGGTTAGGACATAGTGGCATAGCTATGCCGCTTTCGGTACGTTAGACTTTGCACCATTATCAATCTTTCTCTCTCTCTCTCACTCTGTCTGAAGGTAATCATTAAATACCCTTAAGTTTGAGAAAAAAATTGTTCAGTAACATGGGATGATTCTAATTATTCAACCTTTGTTATCTAATGTTTCATTGATTCTTATTACGTACCTGCATTTTAGTATTTAACACTAGCTTCCTTGACAACTCTTCTTACAATTTAGAATTTAACTTTTGATTTCTTGATTATTTTAATCACCTGGCTTGCCCCCAATGAAATGCTAAATCAATAAAATTGATGATTCTTTGAATGATTTCCATGTTAGTGTTGAGAAATTTGTTTGATAAACTTAGTTATATTTGCATGTGATTGATTGCATGCTAGTTATATTTAAATTAATGTTGTTTGATATGATGTTCTTGCTGTACAACATTGTCTTATTTATTTTATTTTTTCTGATGTAGTTGTAGTTCACTACTTACTGGTTAATGGATAAAAGTTGGATGGATCCAACTGTGGGAATATGCAGTCGTAAGTATATACTAGGTTGTCAAAAATTTATTGGGTTTGCTTGGAATAATCGTACCGAGGAACTTGGTGGTGAGATTTACTGTCCATGTGTCCGATGCATTAATCTAGTGTTATGGCCTAAAAATGTAGTGGAATATCATATACTGAATCGTGGTATACTACGGAGTTATGTCCGTTGGACAAAGCATGGGGAGAGTGGGGAGGTGAATACTAGTCATGAGCCCAATGAGGGTGACGATATGCGTACAATGTTGCAAGATGGTTTAGGATTTCAGAACACCGTTGGTATAAACAATGGCATTCCAACTGGTCCGAATTCAAATGGGTCTAGTTCCAACAACACTCGTACGGATGAGCCAAACGAAGAGGCACAGAAGTTTTACAAATTATTGAAGGAAGCAGATACACCCTTGTACCTGGGGTGTACTAAGAGTTCAAAATTGTCTTTTCTGGTACGATTGCTTCATGTAAAGTGTCTTAACGGTTGGAGTAATCATTCGTTCGACATGATGCTAGAGGTATTGAATGATTCACTTCCAGATGACATCAATATGCCCAAGAATCATTATGAATAATAAAAAAAAAACAACTTTGGGATCTTGGGATGGAGTGCATTAAGATAGACGCATGTCCAAATGATTGTATGTTGTATTGGAGGGATAATATATCGGACATGGACAAGGATAACTGCAATATATGCGGTGAGTCAAGATGGATGACGACTTCATTGGAGTGTATGCAAAACCTAAGAAAAAGGCTGCTAAGGTTTTGCGATACTTTCCCATAAAGCCAAGACTTCAAAGATTATTTATGTGCTAAAAAACATCTAAAGATATGAGATGGCATGCTAATGATCGTACAAAAGATGGTGCTTTAAGGCATCCAGCTGACTCAGAGGAATGGAAAAACTTAGATGAAATATAGCCTTCATTTGGTTCAGAACCTCGCAATGTCAGAGTCGGTTTGGCTAGTGGTGGCTTCAATCCTTTTTGTACTCTTAGTTTTGTTCATGGCACTTGGCCTGTTGTTCTAGTTTCGTATAATTTGCCGTCATGGATGTGTATGAAACAATCATTTCCCATCTTGTCATTGCTTATTCTTGGCCCTAGCAGTCCTGGAAATAACATTGACGTATACTTGCAGCCATTGATTGACGAGTTAAAAGAGTTGTGGGAAAAGGGGGTTGAGACTTATGACGCCTCTTTAAAACAAAATTTTAAAATGCATGCAGCTGCCTTGTGGACTATTAATGATTTCCTAGCATTTGCTAATTTGTCTAGATGGAGCACTAAAGGACGACTTGCATGTCCATCTTGCCATGAGAAGACTTGCTCAAAATGGTTGCAAAATGGGAAAAAAGTTTGTTATATGGGAAGCCGTAAATTCCTACCACTTAATCATTCATATCGAAAGAACAAGAGTTCTTTTGATAATAATACTGAAATGGGAGTTGCCCCAAAACCCTTTATTGGAAGTGATGTGCTTACTCAATTAAGTGGGTACGACCAAATTACATTTGGTAAGGCGGAGTTTGATAAGATTGGAAAGAGGAGAAGACGAGAGGATAACAATCTGCCACACAATTGGAAGAAGATTAGTGTATTTCTTGATCTCCCGTATTGGCGACATCATCGTGTACGCCATAATCTAGATGTCATGCACATTGAGAAGAACAATTGCGAGAGTTGGCTTAGGACATTGCTGAATTTAGAGAATAAAAAGAAGGATAATTTGAAGGCTAGGCAAGACTTGGTGTTAATGGGTATGCGAAAGCCACTGCTCCAATAACTAAAGAGGGTAACAAATTTTATATAGCCTCAGCACGTTATACCTTATATTTAGCTGAGAAGAGGAAGCTTTGTCAATTCTTAAAAGTATTAAAGTTCCTGATAGTTTTGTTAGGAATTTTGTGTATTGCAATTTGATGGATGCATATCATTTTAATCATCATTTGATTTCTCACACTTGCATTATTTTAGAAAACATTGAAATCTTATTTTATCCATGCATTGTTTTTAAAAAATGGTAAAACTCATGTTTTATGCATGAATTGGTTTTAATTTAGGATGCAATTGATTTTGTAAAAGGAATTTCAAAATTCAAGCTTAGCCAATGATTTAAAGTTTCAAATGATTTTTGGCTTTTTATGTTTCATGATTTTAAAATACTTAGAATGATTTAAAATCATGTTTCCAAGCTTGATTTAGTGGCCCAAAGATCCCACAAAGAAATCTCTTTAAATATGCAAAAAATGGGATTTTTGGTCCTTGGGCTCGGGTCGACCCGCAGTGTGGTCGGTCGACCGAACCCATGCCTTCGGTCGACCGAAGACACTGTGGGTCAACCGAGAAAGTGTCCGTTGAGCATTTTTCAAACGGTCTGATTTTTGACCGTTGAGGGTCGGTCGACCGAGCCAAGCTGGGGGTCGACCGAGGACACGCAGGAACTCAACTTTTGAGTATAAAAAGGGGTTCATTCCCATTGAAAAAGAGTTGAACATTTTTGGAGCTTCTAAGCACTTCTTGGAGGTGTTTGAAGAGAAGATAAAGGGGATGAACCAAGGGGATTAAGAAGGTCATTAGTAAAGCTCAAGCTTGGTTTAATGAAGTTAAATCTCCAAGTAAGTTTTGCTTAATCTAATCATATGTTTCATGCTTGGTTTTAAATCTTTGGTAAATGTTTTTAGCATGATAACTATGATGAAATGAATTCATTACTTCCATTCAATCTTTGATATTAAGTTGTAATGAATTCTTTTCTTTGATTCAAACTTAGTTTAGTTTTAAACTTTGTTAAACATGTTATGTTTAAAACTTTGATTTCTTTATAACATGTTAATTTAACTTGTTTGAATCATCATTGTTGTTTTCAATCTTTTTAAAACCTTTGTTAAATCTTGTTTTTGAAAACAACACTACAAATGCATCACATGTTTAAGCCAAATTAATTTCATACAACTTGTGAGCCTTTATTTTTTAAATCATCAACAAGTTAGTATTTGTTCATGTGATTTGCATTTAAACTTCAATCAATTCTTTCTATGTGCTTTAATCTTTGAATTGCTTTGAGCATATATTCATTGGACTTTACTTTTTAAACTTGATTGAAGTTGTCACACATACACCTCATTAGCATACATCTTTGCACTCATTAGTGTGTTGTGTGAGTTTAGTTTTCACTTTCAAATTAGCCTATTAAAGAGGCATTGTAACTTTGAGCTTAATTGTAATCTCTTAGAGTGTTTTGTGAAAACACTTTCTTTGAGAGAAGTCATTTGATTGTAAGGTTATTGCTTAGCCATATAAAAGCATTGTGTAAAGGTTATTGCTTAGCCTATAAAAGCACATTGTAAGGTTATTGCTTAGCCTAGAAAAGCATAGTTGTAGAGGTTATTGCTTAGCCTTTTGAAAAGCATATTAGTGGAAATCCGGTGGGGTGTGAGAGCACAAGCCGGTAGTGGATGTAGGCACGTTGGCCGAACCACTATAAATATTGTGTTGTGGTGCATGCTCTTGTGATGATTGTATGTATTTAGCTTCCGCATTGTGCTTGTTATCATCACTAGTGACTAGTTAGTTTATAGAAAATTAAAATTGGTCATAGTTAGTCACTATTAGTAGCTCACCCTATTCACCCCCCTCTAGGGTTAGGATCTTGGACTCCCACAAGGACTTTCATTTGGTATCAGAGCAAGGTTACTCCATTTAGGGCTTAAACACCCGGAGTTGATCCTCTCTATCTAGATCCTTGAGTTAGAACTCTATTAGTGTTTTTCTATGAAAATCATTAGAATGGATTCCACTATGATAGACTTTGTAGATTCTTGTGTAGATTCTTCTAGATCCCTTCTTCTTCCATCTATTGGAGATTCAAACATTGAATTTAAAGTATCTCAACTTGAATCCAAACTTAAATTAAAAGAAGAAGAAATTAATGAAAATGAAGATGACATTCAACAAGCCTATGATGAATTATGTACATTTTCCTTAGAGCTTGTTAAAAAGAATAAAAGACTACTACAAGAATCTAAAAGACTAAACAAAGAATTAGTCTCTTCTAAAGATGAACTTAGAGAGAAAGAAGAATTAATAAATTGTGTAGACTCTAAGTTCATGATCTCTTTACATAACCTATATAATGCTCAAGATGAATTAAAAGATTTAAAGATAGGTTATGACAATCTTAATAAGGAAAATTCTAAATTAAGAGATCAAAGGCAAGATAAAGACATTAACAATCTTGAATCCAAGTTAAAAATCTCTAAAGAAAATTTATCTAATGCTCAAAATGAACTAAATGAGATTAAGATAAATTGTAATGAGCTTAAAAATGAAAATTTAAATCTAAGAGATACTTTAAAAAGACAAGATGAAAACATTGTCCATTTAAAATCCAAGTTGACTATTTCCAATGAAAATTTGTCAAATGCTCAAAATAATTTAAACACCTTAGAACTTGGATCTAATGTTGTTAATGAACTTGAAATGAAGTTAAAACTTGCCAATGAAGAGCTAATCAAATTTAAGGGAATTGAACAAGAACTAACTAAAGTTAAAAATGAGAATTCAACCCTTAAAACCAAAGTCACTCAACTTGAAACATACAAACAAAAGTATGAGTGCAAATTTACCCAAAGTGAAGAAAGATTGAAAAAGTTATTTAAATTGAGTAAATCAAAAGGAGATAGGACGGGTCTTGGATTTGATAGGAATACCTCATATGACCCTAAATTCACCAACACTTTTGTGAAAGGTGAGTCCTCATTCTCTAGCACTCACACTTCTTTGCCCATGTCTAAATGTAATTATTGTGGCATTGAAGGACATTTTAGGTTTGAGTGCAAACAAAGAAGAAGCAATGTGTCTAAATCCATATTTGAACCAAAGAAAGGTAAATCAAATTCTATGATGGATAAGACACCAAAAACCAAGGAGAACTCCATGAAGCTTAAACAAGTAAAATCAATTAAGAAGGAGTCTCCTAAAATAGATTCTAAAAAGATTAAACAAGTTAAATCAAGTTTAAAAGAATCTATAAATAAAAAGGTTCTCAACCTACCTCCCTTAACTCAACAAATGAAAGAACTTTTGAAGAAAGTTGCAAAGATAAATTTGAAATTCAAAAGTCAATTAAAGGGAGGAGATAAGAAGAAAAGAAAAATGGTTCAAACCCCAAAGAAGCAAACTCACCAAAAGACTAATCACCAATCTAAGCTAAACTTAGTTAAATCTATATCTCATGGTGATAAGTCTAAGTTAATAATTTATCAAGTTAAATCTCCTAGAGTTGGTGAGAAGTTTAAGTTAGACCTCAAAGTTCATCCATCCCAAGACCTTAGGTGGATTCCCAAAGTTAGACAAATAGACAAACCTTAGGGCCTTGGACCTCATTGACCAACCTAACCTTAATAGTTAAATCTTTTTGTTGGTCATGATTGCATTTGCATTTTATGTTCTTTCTTAGTTACATTTTTTAAAATGCATTTGTTTCTTTATGATCATTTGATTTTGTCTTCATGTACTTCCCTAAGTCACATATCATGGTTTTCAAAATCATTTGATTGTATTTCTCACATGTTAGATTTGCTTTTTATAGTCACATCTTGTTTGCATTTCTACATGTTCAATTGATTATGGGTTCAAAGCTTTCATAGCTAGATCTTTCATAATCAATTGATGTTGCAATATCATTTGTTTGTATGTCTTAGTTAGATTATTTTGAAAAACAAATGACTTAAATCAATTTAATTTTTCCATGAATTTTTAAGTTATACTTTCACATGGAAAATTACTTTGAAAAGATCAACTTGTATGTTTTCCAATTAAGTTATATCTTTTAAAATGCAAGTTGAATGGTTTTTAAATCAAATTGTATGATTCTTGGTAGTGATATTGCTTAGAATACAATTTGATGTTTGATAAGGTGCTTTCTTTATTTTCATATACATTATGCCCATTGTTAGATTTTGTTTATGATTTGAAGATTGCATGAATGGAAATGTTTTAAAACTTTTTGTTGTATTCATCAAAGCATGTTCCATGTTTTCATTTCCTTATGCTTTTGCTTATGTCATCCTTTAATGGAAATGAATGTTGTGATAGACTATTTGCATGTTTGCTCTTTTAGTTACATTCTTTATGCAAATGTTTTATTTGTTCCATGTATGGTTGTGTTCTTTAATTATTTTTTTTGTAACCATACTAGAACCCAAATCCATCCTTTATGCTTTCTAGTCATTTTTGTGAAATGGATGGTTATGATGTTTGATTCATGTGTATTTGTCATACTTATACATGTTTCAACCTCATAGTAGTGTTTGATCATATGAACCTCTTTGAAATTCATTTCTTGAATTACATAGTTATATCTCTTGAATGATGGATTTCTTAGATGTTGTATTCATATGGTTGACACTTTGGAAATTGCATATTCTTATAAGTCATATATTTTCAAAATGCAATTTCTCATGTTCATCACTATGCTCAATAGTTATATCATTAAAGTGATGAATATTCATTTATGTTGCTTGATGGAATCTTGTGTTTGTCACATGCTTGCTCTCAAAGATGTTCCATATTCAATTGGTAATCAAATGATATCATTTTCAATTAGTATAACTTCCAATTGATGTTATATATTTGTGATAAACCTTGTGCACATTGGATTAAACTTGATAGTAATATGTCTTTGTTCCATGTCACATTCCATTAGCTTCATAAATGGTCATGTTTGCCACCTCTCTTGCTTATTTGGTTAAATCTTGTGACCACCATGTTTATGTGTTAATAATCTTGGTTGGTTAATGATTGAGGTAGGCATCATGGTTTGAATTTCATTTCACTCATCTTACACTTGATAGTCATATTTTATGATTGAGTGAAATGATTTCAAAATTTACATAGCATATGATTTTCATAGTTATATTATTTGATGCTATGTTTAGTAATCCCCTTATCATCATGGATAGCTCTAACTTGGATTAATCCTTCTAGTTACATTCCTTAAGTCCATTTTAGAGTGATTGAGCTAATAAGTCATACTCTTAAATCTCAATTGATATGGTTCTTATTTCAATTGGTATCCATGATAGATTAACCTTTTGACCTTGCTCTTCAACTTTCCTTAAGCTTATAGGTCAATTGGTTTCTCTCCAATTTGGTAATTTGATCATTGAGCCTTATAGTTAATCATTATCAATTGGTATCTAATCCTTCCCTTGAAGTTATCCCTCAATTGGTTAAACCATCTTCTTCTTGCATCTAATAGTTATATTCTTGTCAAAAGTATGACAAAAGAAGATTATGGATTGAGGGGGAGTAAACCTTCTAAGGAAGCATTAGAGATGATCAAATTCACCATTGCTATTCCCTTATAACTTACTCACATGCATAATAGCCTGTTAAGTATTTCATTTTCGATTTCATTTGTTAACAGGTGCTACTAAAGGTATTTTCCTTGTTTCATGTGTGTAGGTACCTTTCTTCAATTGCTACCTTTGCAATTTAATGGCAAAGGGGGAGAAAGGATTAAGGGGGAGAAAATGCTCTAGCTACCCAAAAAGGGAGAAAGATCAAAGGGGGAGAGAGCATTCAATGGCAAAGGGAGAGAAAGACCAAGGAGAGAGAGTGCTTGGTCTAAGGGGGAGAGAAGATAAAAGAAAGAAAGCTTGGAGCTAAGGACAAGAAGAATGAAGATCAAAAGAGCTAAAGCCCAAGCTAAGTGAAGGAGCATCCGAAGATTTCAAGCCGTGTCAAGCCAAGGAGCTGAAGACTTAGTGTGAGGTTTAGTGTTAAGTTAAGGTTTGCCATCAAATTGCAAAGGGGGAGATTGTTAGGAATTTTGTGTATTGCAATTTGATGGATGCATATCATTTTAATCATCATTTGATTTCTCACACTTGCATTATTTTAGAAAACATTGAAATCTTATTTTATCCATGCATTGTTTTTAAAAAATGGTAAAACTCATGTTTTATGCATGAATTGGTTTTAATTTAGGATGCAATTGATTTTGTAAAAGGAATTTCAAAATTCAAGCTTAGCCAATGATTTAAAGTTTCAAATGATTTTTGGCTTTTTATGTTTCATGATTTTAAAATACTTAGAATGATTTAAAATCATGTTTCCAAGCTTGATTTAGTGGCCCAAAGATCCCACAAAGAAATCTCTTTAAATATGCAAAAAATGGGATTTTTGGTCCTTGGGCTCGGGTCGACCCGCAGTGTGGTCGGCCGACCGAACCCATGCCTTCGGTCGACCGAAGACACTGTGGGTCAACCGAGAAAGTGTCCGTTGAGCATTTTTCAAACGGTCTGATTTTTGACCGTTGAGGGTCGGTCGACCGAGCCAAGCTGGGGGTCGACCGAGGACACGCAGGAACTCAACTTTTGAGTATAAAAAGGGGTTCATTCCCATTGAAAAAGAGTTGAACATTTTGGAGCTTCTAAGCACTTCTTGGAGGTGTTTGAAGAGAAGATAAAGGGGATGAACCAAGGGGATTAAGAAGGTCATTAGTAAAGCTCAAGCTTGGTTTAATGAAGTTAAATCTCCAAGTAAGTTTTGCTTAATCTAATCATATGTTTCATGCTTGGTTTTAAATCTTTGGTAAATGTTTTTAGCATGATAACTATGATGAAATGAATTCATTACTTCCATTCAATCTTTGATATTAAGTTGTAATGAATTCTTTTCTTTGATTCAAACTTAGTTTAGTTTTAAACTTTGTTAAACATGTTATGTTTAAAACTTTGATTTCTTTATAACATGTTAATTTAACTTGTTTGAATCATCATTGTTGTTTTCAATCTTTTTAAAACCTTTGTTAAATCTTGTTTTTGAAAACAACACTACAAATGCATCACATGTTTAAGCCAAATTAATTTCATACAACTTGTGAGCCTTTATTTTTTAAATCATCAACAAGTTAGTATTTGTTCATGTGATTTGCATTTAAACTTCAATCAATTCTTTCTATGTGCTTTAATCTTTGAATTGCTTTGAGCATATATTCATTGGACTTTACTTTTTAAACTTGATTGAAGTTGTCACACACACACCTCATTAGCATACATCTTTGCACTCATTAGTGTGTTGTGTGAGTTTAGTTTTCACTTTCAAATTAGCCTATTAAAGAGGCATTGTAACTTTGAGCTTAATTGTAATCTCTTAGAGTGTTTTGTGAAAACACTTTCTTTGAGAGAAGTCATTTGATTGTAAGGTTATTGCTTAGCCATATAAAAGCATTGTGTAAAGGTTATTGCTTAGCCTATAAAAGCACATTGTAAGGTTATTGCTTAGCCTAGAAAAGCATAGTTGTAGAGGTTATTGCTTAGCCTTTTGAAAAGCATATTAGTGGAAATCCGGTGGGGTGTGAGAGCACAAGCCGGTAGTGGATGTAGGCACGTTGGCCGAACCACTATAAATATTGTGTTGTGGTGCATGCTCTTGTGATGATTGTATGTATTTAGCTTCCGCATTGTGCTTGTTATCATCACTAGTGACTAGTTAGTTTATAGAAAATTAAAATTGGTCATAGTTAGTCACTATTAGTAGCTCACCCTATTCACCCCCCCTCTAGGGTTAGGATCTTGGACTCCCACAAGGACTTTCAAGTTTTTCATCGAATATATCGCGTCGTGTTCAGGTGAAGGAATGCAAGATTGTCATGTTCTGATTCAGCAACTACTTCCAGTTGCAACACGTGGAATTTTACCTAAAGAACTCACATTAGTTCTTGTTGAGCTCTCCAAATTCTACAGGCAGTTATGTTCCAAAGTACTATGGGTTGCAGAGTTGGAACGTCTTGAGTACCAGATTGTTGTCACATTATGTAAGATGGAAATGATCTTTCCTCCATCATTTTTTGATGTAATGGTGCATTTGCCAATTCATTTAGCTGGTGAAGCTAAGCTTGCTAGACCAGTGTACTATCGATGGATGTACCCAATCGAAATGTTAGAATTTAAAGATAATAGTAATGGTTACTTGTATGTATTCTTTGTTAAATGTTCAGGTACTTGTACACCTTGAAGAAGTATGTTCGTAATAAGAGTCGACCAGAGGGATCCATTGCCGAAGGGTATCTTGCTGATGAATGTTTGACTTTTTGCTCAAGATACTTGGATGAAGGGATTGAGACTAAGTTCAACCGGCCAGGGAGAAATGAAGAGTTCCAAGTTGTTGGATCAGATGGAAAGTTTCATATTTTTTCAGGAAACAGTCGTGTTTTAGGGAAGTCAACATTTCGGATTCTAACAGACTATGAGTGGGGACAAGCTCAATTGTATGTGCTAAACAATTGTGATGACGTGGTACCGTTTATTGAGTAAGTCCACCTTATTGAAATTGTGCCTTCGCTAAAAGAACTATTATGTATAAACATGTGTCATACATGCTCATTATAATTGAAACAATATTTTGTACCAGAAGAAGCACCAACAAGTGATTAGGGATGCGCTCGGGCGACGGGCAACTGCTAGGAATGTGGACTGTATTTATAATGAATAGTTTGGTAAAGGTCTTGAAAACCATGTAAGTGTTAGTTGTATGTAGCTTCCATATTACTTCCCATGGACTACTAGCCTCCATATTAGTTTTTTGTATATTAATTTTTCTCCTTATCTGAATAGGTCAAGCAAATGAAAAATGATGGGGAGTTGGTCAGCGAGCAACTTCAGAGTGTAGCATATGGTCCCAGTCGATTTGCTTCTTGTTTCATGGTATGTATTGCAAATGGATATCGATTTCACACAAAAGTTTGTGAGTCACGAAAGAAAACGCAAAATAGTGGAGTTTTTGTATCGGCAGAAACGTCAAGCCTTGCAAGCGCGAAAGACATGAACTCGGTGACTAGTAGTGTTGGTTATTATGGTGTGCTAAATGACATAGTTGAATTGCATTATTGCAATGAGAATAGAGTTCTTCTGTTCAAATGTGATTGGTGGGATGTCATGATCGACTTGCGCTGGAATGAAATAGATGAATATGGATTTACTACCGTGAACTGTACACGAAACTTAGCTACAATTGAACCATTTATTCTAGCATCTTAAGCTGAACAAGTTTTTTTATCTCCAAGATAATTTGGACGATAATTGGCAAGTTGTGTTAAAGCGCTTCCAAGGGACTTGTATCATATGGGTTCTGTAGTTGAGCCGATTGAAGATAACACGTCTAGCATGCACCAAGATGTGGATAACATAGTGGGCATTGACAGTTGGACTAGGAGCGAGATTGATGGAGTAGAAGTTGTTGTAAATATTGTTGATGAAGATATCGTTGACAGTGTCCATGTCGAATGTGACGAAGACTTCATCAATGATAGTGATTGTGATGAAGACATCATTGATTACAGTGACGAAGAATAAATGTAGTTTGCATTTCTTGTGTTGTTTTATTTTATTTTATTTTTTTGTTTTTGGGAGTGGTTATTATTTGATTTTAGCTTGCTTTAATGTGTTTCATGCATCCTTTAATGTCATATATATACATATATTTTCACTAATGATTTTTTATAGCATTTTACTAATGACTTCCTGATCTAGTTTTATGACTTTTTAATGACTTCCTGATTTACTTTGATAACGTTTTACTAATGACCTTTTTATATTATTTTTCAAGATTGTATAATACCCGTTTCTAGTGTCTTCATGATTTGCTTTGATGAATTGCTTTTTGTGACGATTTAGACAAATACAATGGTAAAATGACTACGAGAGGATCCTAATGGCGACGTGAGCGGTAAGTTTAACTAAGTATTCTATTTCAATATTGTATGATGTTTAATTAATGTAGTTTTGGGCATATGTGTATAGCTGGAAAGTGGGTTAGAGGCAGTTCTACCCTTCCTAAGGTATTTGAACAACCAAATGGCTCAAAGTTGGAACTGATATGGAAAGACAGACAACTAGTGGGACCTCAAAAACATCCAAGCTTGTATTCTGAATCTATTAGAGTATTAATGGCAATGTCACGTCGGTTTGATTGGACAAAACATTGAGAGCTCCAAGATGTAGGCCACAAAGAGTGGTTATGGGATACTATTAAGGTATGAACATTTGGAGCTGCATACACTTGCTAATAAAAAAAACTTGGTCTGTTTCATTTCTTAGTAGAACTAGAATTCCTCTTAGACATATATGTAACATTTCTTAAGCTTTTTGCCACCTTTTAGGATTCATGGGAACTTAATGAGACTCGGAAGGAGCCCACTTTGGGTTCAATTTCCGGGGACAAATTCAGAAACAAAAGGAGTAAATGGAAAAAAAACTTTTATACCCGCTATGCCACACACGAAGAGCGTCTAAGCCATAAGCCAGAACAACTACCGCAGCCAGAGTGGGTTCAGCTTGTGGAGTTTTGGGATAGTCCGGAGCAACAAGTAAGAAAAAGTTTAACATATTTAAGTATTTTTACAGGGTACAATACTGACCAAGATCATTTGTATTTATTATGTATTTTGTGTAGGCAATTTCTAAACGAAACAAGGCTAACCGTGCTAAGCAAATAGCAAAACACGCTGTTGGAAGAATAAGTTTTCCCCAACTTCAAGAGATAATGGTATTTTTATTTTTCTTATTTGAATTTAACTAGTAACAATTAGTAAATTTCATTATGTTTGATTAGAGTCAGGAGGATGGAGCACCCCCTTCCCTAGGAGATCTTTTTGTGAGGACTCCCATAAGTCCAAAAACGCTTGATGCTCTTGATGATCAATCAATGGAATACATTGTATGTATGATTTTGAATTTAGAAATAGATTCAATTTGAATATGGTACTCAGTTGTATATAATATCTTGTATTTAGAAATAGATTCAATTTGAATATGGTACTCAGTTGTATATAATATCTTGTATTTAATATTGTATGTGTATTTTTTTTCTGGAATATGAAGGAGAAAATGAAAGACCTAGCAGGTAGAGATGAACATGGAACACAACTACCTCTCACAGATGAGATTTATAGGGAAGTGATGCCTCCAGAGCGGCATGGACGTGTGAGGTTGATGGGACGAGGTGTAACACCAACCAACTACTTTGGCTCCTGATTATCTTCTGATAGTTCCAATCGCGTCAATGACTTGGAAAACCAGGTGGCTGAGATGAAGAGAGTAGCTCAAGAAAGGGAGGAGGAAAAATTGCGTGAGATTGAAGAGATGAGGAGGCAAGCACAGGAAAAAGAAGAGCAAAGGCAACGTGAAATGGATGAGATGAGGAGACAGTTGGATGAACGAGATGCGGACATGGAAGCACGGCTAATGCAAAAGCTATTGGAGATGGCTGCAACTCGCTTGCGTCCTTCTGACAATTAAGTCAGTCAGTCAGCTTAGGACTTAAATATTTAAGAATGACTAGTTTATTTTTCTTGAAAAGTTTTATGTCCCTGTTTTGATACCAATGTTGGACATGGTTGCAATCTAATCATTTATGGATTATGTTCATATTTGGAAGATATATGTTATGCCTACTGCTCATATATTCCAAATTGATGGATCATAGCATGCATATTCCAAATTGTTATGCCTACTGTTCATATCTCTTTTTTGTTTCTTCATATATTTACTGTTCATAATTGTTTCCTTGCATATTATATATGTTTTGCGCATAAGCAGAAAAGTAACTTACAAAGTGTCAAAGATCCAGGTATAGTAGTGACTAGTGAGGGAGATCCTTTGCATATATGCCACGCCTCGATCACTTGAAACAACACCTTTTGTCTTGCGACTTGTTGAGTTTTTCTTTTGTTTTATTGCAAATTGGTTATGTTAGGTAGGATTGAACTTGTTTGTTATTTTTTCTCGCACAATTTTTTTTCCAGGTTATGATTATAAAAAAAACAGCATCTCCTATGTTAGGTTCAGTGCCTATTGTTTTGCCTCACAGTCTCTCTTTTCAATAAGTGATGCATCTACCTATTGAGCTCAGCTATACTATGATTTTTTCCTATACCTTGCAATTCAAGTAGATGAGAAATTAAACTTTTTCAGCTTTTACTTTTTGCTAGTTCTACTAGTCTTTCATTGATAATACAAGTATATATTTCCTACTTTTACTTTATGTTAGTTCTACTGGTCTTTCATCAATATACAAATATACATTTCGTTGATGCAGAAGTGAAATGTTAGCCCCCTTCCTCCTTCATTTCTGTTATTCCATGTTTTGATTGCTTAATTGCTTATACCTGTTTCAAGCAATGGGTCTGGTTTATGTTTTCCAGAGGATAGATGGCTGTCAGATAGGGCTTCCAGGTTGTTGATCTAATTACTATTGTCTCATTTAATCTTTCTCTGTAGAGTCAGAAAGTGTCTACATGTGCCAGGGTTCACAATAGAAGGGGTTCTCAATTACTATGCATATATATATATACATTACATGCCATAGGCATCATAAAACTGGAAGGGTTATAAGTTCAATCCCTATTCTGACAAGGTCTCGGTTGATTACCTTTTATTTATGCACAGTAGCTTACCTTATGCCTTGGGTCAGAACCACGATTCTCTTCAATTACAATTGCCTAATTTATTAATGATCTCATCGTATTTTATGTTTATGTGTTATTTTTTCATTTATTTTTTGAAGCATCACGAGCGACATTAATTTATGGACTGACAAATTAGCTTGTGATTTTTTTTTTGCAGTACATGGTCGATTTCGAACTTTCATGGTTTTTGTGATTTTGGGGCAGATGATATGCAGAATACAGTATGGCTATGTGTGCCGGTTGTTTTGATTTTGAACTTCGATCATGGGGATATGAAGTTCAGATATTTTGGAGATGTTTTTTCTTCTATTATTCGGCTAGACTAAAATAGTACTAAGAATGTTAATGTAGTGAATGGTTGTTGGTTCATTTATTCTAGACATGTACTAATCGATCATGTTAGAATTGGTTTATTTGACATGAAATGAAATCTCAGTTTAGATTCTCTTTCACTTTCAGAGCTTTACGGTTTTAGTACACAAATTAGATCTACATTTATTTTTTATTCTATTATTCTTTGCTGTGGCCACTTGCTGAAGAACGAAGTAACTTATGGAGAAACTTTTATTGCTCCAAACCGTGGCAATAAATACCTTTTTACAGCGGTCATGCCCGCGAAAAAATGATATTAATTAATTAAAAAATTAAAAATAATTTAAATATAAAACAATTTGTTGCCTCGGCACGACCGCGGTTAAATGTTTACTCTTTTGCCGCGGTGGCAAAAGGTCGTGGCAACAAACTTCTTTCCACACCAAAAATACTGTCTCGGTCGTGGCTGAAAGTTTTTCTGTGGCAAAAACGTTTTTGCCACGTAATTTGGACTTTTAGCTACCAGAACTGGCCGTGGCAAAATCTTGTATTTTTGGTAGTGATTGGAAATTCAAACATTGAAGTTAATGAATCTCGATTTGAATTAAAAGAAGAAGAAATGATGAAAATCAAGATGACCTTCAATAAGGTTATGAGGAATTGTATACATTATCCTTAGAGCTTTCCAAGAAGAATAAAAAATTAAAAGAAGAATCTAAAAGGCAAACAAAGAATTAGTCTCTTCTAAAGATGAACTTAGAGAAAAAGAAAAAGAAATAAATTGTGTAGACTCTATGTTTATGATCTCTTTACATAACCTATATAATGCTCAAGATGAACTAAAAGAATTAAAAATAGGTTGTGATGAACTTAACAAGGAAAAATTCTAAACTAAGAGATATATTGAAAAGGCAAGATGAAAAAATTATCTATTTAGAATCCAAGTTGACAATCTCTAAGGATAACTTGTTTAATGTTCAAGATGAACTAAAAGAAACTAAGATAAGTTGTGATGAACTTACTAAAGAAAATTCATATCTAAGTGTTCATATAAAAAATCAAGTTGAAGACATTGTCAAGTTAGAATCCAAGTTAATAATCACCAAAGAAAATTTGTCCAATGCTCAAAGTAATATAAAAACCTTAGAACTTGGATCTAATGTTGTTAATAAACTTAAATTTGAATTAAAACTTGCTTATGAAAAGTAAACAAGTTTAATGGAATTGAAATTGAACTCATAAAAGTTAAAAATGAAAATTCAATTCTTAAAAATCAAGTCACTCAACTTGAGACTCACAAACAAAAGTTTGAGTGCAAATTTACCCAAGGTGACGAGAAATATGAAAAATTATTTAGATTGAGTAAATCACAAAGAGATAGGACAGGTATTGGATTTGTTAAGTATACTTCTCAAGGCCCTAAAATCACCAACACATTTGTGAAAGGTGAGTCCTCTTTCTCTAGCACTCACTCTACCTTGCCCAAAATAAAATGTCATTATTGTGGTAATGAAGGGCATTTCAAATTTGAGTGCAAATTAAGAAAAAGTCATTTGTCTAAACCCATCCATGAACCAAAAAGGGCAAAATCTAATTCTATGAAGGGAAAGACATTAAAATCAAATGAAGACTCTAGAAAGTTTAAACAAATTAAAACATCTCAACAAGAATCTCCTAAGGTAGATTTTAAAAGGACTAAACAAATAAAAAATAGGTAAAATAAATCTATCCATAAGAAACTTCTCACTTTACCTCCTCTAACCTTGGAAATGAAAGAACTTTTGAAAAAGGTTGAAAAATTAAAATTATAATTCAAAAGACAAAAAGAGGAAGGAAAAGCTAAAAGAAATGAAAAAAATAAAAAGAAAATTAAACACCAACTACCAAAGACTAATCATCAATCTTATTATAAAATTGTCAAACCTCAAAGATATGATGTTAAGTCTAAAAGAACTCAATATTTATCTCCTTTAGTTGGTGGAATCTCAAACATAGACTCCAAAGCTCAAGACCTTAGATGGATACCTAAGGTTAGACTTTTAGACAAATACTAAAGCCTTGCAATTAGAGTAGACCAACCCTTTCCCATTGTTATATGTGTTGTTGGTCATGAATCTAGTTCATTCTATCACTCTTAGTATTTTCTATATGTTTAAGTTTCATTTGTTTGAATATTACTTGTTGAAAATGCATTTTAAATTCAAAAGGTATTGTATGATAAAATGCATATGTTTAATCAATTTGATTTGAAAAAGACCTTCTTTTATTTTGATTTTTTTGTTTCTTATGATCTCTTGTTTGTGCTTCAAAGTTAAATCAGTTTGAATAATCCTATACTTGTTATCATAAGTTAAGTGTTTAGATTTTATTTTATTTTCAATCTTTTTCTGCTAAGTTCGGCTAACCGAACTTTAAGGTTTCGGCTAACCGACAATGCACAAGGGCAATATAAACCCTACGCATAGAACTATTCTGTTCTGTTTCATTTCGTTTCTCCCTGAATCATCTCCAAACCTAGGGTTTCCCCTTTTCCACTCTGCTGGTTATCATCTTCCAAGACTAAGATCTTCATCCATTTTTGAGCAACAATTTCGATCATCTTCCTCAAGGCCGGTCTCAATCTCGTGGGTGCACTGTTCATCTTCTTGGCGGCTGTTCATGACTAGTTCCTTCCCCAAACGTGAAGATACATTGTTCCAGATTGTTTGATGCTTCTAGCTTCTTCAAAATCTCTTAAGACTGCATCCAGTCCGTCTGTCCAAGCCGTGTGCTGATCTCTTCTTCAAGCCCACTATGGAATGTTCTGTCAAGACCCAACGTTGAAATCAAGCTTCTGTTTCTGTGTCAGTGAATGTTCCTCTTTCTGAATGATGTTGTGGATGTTCAGTGAATGTTTGTAGACCATTTGGTTCAGATTTTAGCAGCCATATTTGGTATTTTTTTCCAATTTCAACACTGCTCACCAACTGTTTGACATAATACCTGAACCATTGTTTCAATCTTTTGGGTAACTACTTTTGCTGATTTCAAGTGGGAACGGTGTGCATTTGAACTCCTTCATCTTCTTGCACAGATACCAATTGAAAGTCTGGGATCTTAAGATTTGGAAAAAGATTCATTTGGTTCAGGTTTGCCAAGGAGAAAAGAGCTTTGAAAAGTGGTTGTTCTCCGTGTGGTTTGGGTATGCCAAAAGAGAAAGCCAATTGAGTCATCAAATATCCAAAGGGGATAGCATTCTTTTGAGTTGGATTGCTATGAAATTTGATGATTGTATGGCAAATGAGGGAAGGTAGACAGATAGCAGTTCTTGTTACTACCTTGGATATGATGCTAACCATATAGGCAGTGAGTTCAGTCCTATTCCCACCTCTCGGATAAACATTGAATGTGAAGATTTGATGAATAATCCGATATAAAGGAATGAGAGAATTGATAGTTAAATGGTGTTTTATATTGTCCGACAGTCAAAACCACAAATTTCGCGAGTAGCTGCAGTTCTCTCTTGTTCAGAAGGAGAGTTCAGACACAAAAGTTATACCATCTTGAGTGCAAGGAATACCCAAGATTCAGATCCCAATTGCAGAAGAACCTCTTTTGGCCCAGCAGCCTCCTAGTCCTTCTCCTCCTCCTCCTTCTCATCGTGCTTCATCCTCCATGCCCTCTGCTCATCCCTCATCTTCAGGCACATCTCATGATAGGTTGGCTGCCTTGGAAAGAGATATGGCTTACATAAAGAAGAAGCAAGAGAAGACACTAAACAAGATATTCAAGTATCTTTCTGCTATCTCCAAAAGCTGCCGAAGAGATGATGTAGCAGCTCCACCTTCTCCGTCTCCTCCACCTCCTGACTCGGACTAGGAGTCGCCTTTGCTATTCACCACACATTTTGTTTTCATTGGTATATTTTGGTGGTGTACTTTGCTTTTGGGAAGAAGGATGAAACTTATGTTTGAAGATGTCATTTAAATTTCTATTTTCTACTTTTGGATAGTTTATGCTTATGTTTAAGTCATTTGTCATATGTAAAACTTTAAATCTCTTTATATGAATGATATGTTTTGATCTATCCTATGAATTCTCTAAATATTGTCTTCTCTTTCATTCTCATGAGAATTCCCATACTATGCGATATGAAAGGTATATGTTTGCATGAGTCTTATTTGCAGATTATTTAGCAATTTGATGTTAATGGGGGAGAAGAAAGAAAA
This sequence comes from Litsea cubeba, assembly GCA_012931725.1. Classification (NCBI taxonomy): domain Eukaryota; kingdom Viridiplantae; phylum Streptophyta; class Magnoliopsida; order Laurales; family Lauraceae; genus Litsea; species Litsea cubeba. The sequence continues at coordinate 43,865,892 of CM022950.1, forward strand.
AGAAGGAGAAATGACACTATGATGGAGAAAAGGAAAAGAAAGGAAGAAAGGAGAAAATAAATTCATGAAAGTACCATTGTTCAAAAATGGGGGAGAATAGAAAAGAAGAGCAAGAACATTGGGGGAGTAAAGGAAGAAAAAACATGAACAACGAAGGAGCAAAATTTGAATTTGAAGAAGATGATCAACTCAGGGGGAGTTGAAGCTAAAATGAATGGATGGTTGTGAAATGAATGATAGGTTATGATGTGATGTGTTTTTAATGTTTTTAGTCTTTTTAGTGTTGTTTTCCATCAAATTGCAAAGGGGGAGATTGTTAAACCCTAAGTTGTTTGCAATTTGATGTCTAACATGTGCATCATGTTCATCTCATCACTTAGATTCTCATTTCATAAGTTTTATCTTGAAAATCATTCCTTTGAATTAACCTTGTCATTATTTATTAAAACATCTTTTGGTTGATTTAAACCTTGATTTAAAGTGTGTTTTCTTGATGAAACAATTTGCAAAAACACCTTACATTTCTGAGTTTTCAAGTTACACTTTTCAAAACTCTTTAGAACTTCAGAAAAATAGTTTGACCATACTGTCGGTCAACTTGTCGGTCAGGTGCCGGCTAACCAACCATGGTTCAGAAGCTGACCGAAAGACACTCGGTTAGAATTCTAGAGAGCTATTTTCTGAATCAAATTACATTGTCTGTCAGCCTGTCGGTCAAGGCTCGGTTAACCGAAAGTTGTTTGTCAACCGAAGGTTAGAAATGTTTCAAAAATATGACCGTTGGGATCTAACTGTTGGGGTGTCGGTTAACCGAATCCTGAAGGTCGGCTAACCGACAGCTAGCCGTTGGAAACCTTTTTCTATAAAAAGGAGTTCATTCCAAGGCCAATTTTGATCATGGTAGAAGCCATTTTTGAGGTGTTCTAAGGCCAAACAAAGGGAATGAGCTAAGAAAGGCTACAAGGTCCTTTGGAAAGCTAAAGCTTGATTTTTAAGAAGTTAAAACTCCTAGTAATCTTTACTTTTCTTAAATCATATGTTATATGCTTTATTTAAAATCTTTTGTAAATGATCTTTAGTATATTAACCTATGATGTGTTGAATCATCTACTCCATTAATCTTTGATTTAAGTTGTTGGATTCCTCACTTTGCTTTTCAAACCAAGGTGATTTAAAGTCTCATTAAAACATGCCGTGTCTAAATCTTTGATTTCTCTTAGTGCATGTTTTACTTAGTTGGTTGAATTCTTGTTGTTGTTTTCAAATCTATTTAGAACCTTAGTTAAATCTTTATTTTTGAAAACAACATTTCACATGCATCACATGTTTAGAGTTAATTAAATTTATATATAACTTTTGAACCCTTTGATTTTCATATCATCAACAAGTTAGTTTTACACATGTGATTTGCATTACACTTCAATCAAATTTTTGTGTGCATTAAACTTTTAAATGCTTCAAGCATACATTGATTGAGTTTACATTTTATACTTGATTGAAGTTCACACACACACACATGGATATACACCTTTGCATTCATATAGTGTTTGTGTGAGTTGTATTTTACACTTTCAAATCTGCTTATTTTAGAGGCATTGTAATTGAGCTTAATGTATTTCTCTTCTAGTGTTTAGACACTTTATTGAGAAAGAAAAAGCTCTTGATTGTAAAGGTTATTACTTGGCCTAAGAAAAGCAAAGTGTAAAGGTTATTGCTTAGCCTTTTGAAAAGCATAAATAGTGGAAATCCGGTGGGATGTTGGATCACAAGCCGGTAGTGGATGTAGTCATTGAGGCCGAACCACTATAAATCATTTTGTAGTGGTGAATGTCTTGTGGTGATTGTTTTATTAGCTTTCGCATATTGCTTGTTAATCATCACTAGTGGTTAGTTAATTTAAAAAAAATTAAAATTGGTCACTAAAGTGTAGATCACCCTATTCACCCCCCTCCCCTTCTAGGGTTAACATCCCAGACTTTCAAATTCATGAATGCACAAAACATGGCGAAACACATTCTAAACATGTCAAAATATAGGGGAAAATCACTTGTGCACAAACATGGCAAAGCTTGCAAGATAGCATAAATTATATGCATAACGAACCTAGGAAGTGACCCCCTTTTTGGTTCTTGAGACAAATCTTGAACGGGCTTATACTTGAAATTCAAAATGAGTACATGATGATATTTCTTGTATCAAAACTGAAGGTTCAAACACGAAGTCCATCAAGCATATACTAAGACCATTCATTGACCCTTGTGTAATTGAAACCCAAATGCCGAAAAAATAAAATAGATTGGTGCCTCCGAAGTTAAAAGGCCTTTCTTATTTCAAATGCACAAAGTCAAGTTAAAAGTCCTTAGTATAGTTTTCATTTCTATAAAATTCCCTAAAAAGATGGCTTATTTTAAAATTTTGGTCAGCTCTCGGTCACCTATTGGCTAGCCGAAGTGGAGTATGGCGGCTAGCCGCCAGCTGACCGACGGCTGACTGCTGGACCTAAATCAGAGAAATGCAGCTCTCGGGAAAAGGAACCAAAATGGAACTTAGTTGGCTGTCGGCTAGCCGAAATGTGCAGTTCGGTTAGCCGCCAGCTGACCGAAGAATCCTTGACAGGATGCTCGCTTCTGGAAAAGTAACCGACGAAGTTTGGTTGGCTGTCATTTCGGTTAGCGGCCAGCTGACCTATGCCTGACCGACAGTCTGTGGGCAGTAGCTGTTCAGTCCAGATTTTTCACAACACTTCTCCTCTCATTCTCATTTATGAAGCACCCACATTCCTTGAGCCACCAAGCTCTCCAAGGGATGATTTCAAACATTTTATTCCATTGATATCACAATTTAAGCCTTCAAATCATCAATAACATTCAGCCAAGACATTCAAAACTAGTAAAACTCAAACAAAAACATAATTCAAACTTGACCTAAGAGAAGGGTATTTCCAGCCATACTAGAAACATATGCATGCTAGCTTAAAAGTAGATTTTAAAACTAACCAACCTTGTTAACATACACACAAATGTAAGATTAGTAAATTTTCACGTACTTGAAATCAAAATAGTTTCCATACTTAATATGTACAAGGAAAAGCTAAAGAGATCACTTGCCTTGGTCCAAAAATGCAATCGAAAACCTCTTCAAAGATCACTGTATAAGCTGAACCCAAAATCTACAAAAAGCCCCAAGAAATCTCCTCAAAATCCAACAAAATCTTGAAAACAAAGACCCAATTCAAGAATGGGTTTGCATGTTTGAAAAATGAATTCTTTAGGAGCTAAAAAGACTCCATTGAAGACTTGAAAAGGAGTTCTTACCTGAAGCTATCCAAACAAGAAGCAAGGAAGGAGAAGGGGTAGTAGTCCAACTGGGATCCCCAAATAAATGGGTGCAATGGAGAGTTAGGAAGGAGAGGAAGGAGAGGAAGAAGATGTTGCTCTCAGATTTGCAAATGGAGTTCTCTATCAATGGCATTCAAGAGGAAAAAGATTGGGGAAAAAGAGCTCTTTCTCTTCTCAGCCCTAGGTCAAAACATTACAGGAAAAAGGAATGAACATGGAAGAGGGAGAAAACTTAAAGTAAGTGGGAAGTGGGGCCCATCAGGTCTGAAACTTAAAATGGATAAAACATGGTCTTGCAGGTCTCGGATGAGATCGACGAAGAAGGCTAAAATGACTCTCGAAAAATCTAATTTTCGAAAAGTATAAATTTGACATGGTTTTGAGATTTCAAAATTTGTGTCCAGATTTGGTGTGAAAAGTCAATTTCACCCTATTGGGCCAAAATACAGGTTTCTGGGCTTCAAACACGGACGGGCTGAAAAAAGAAAGTTGTAAAAAATAATAAAACCACTCAAATGAGGTCGAAATCATGATTAAATCGAAAAACCAGAATTTTCTTCCCATGCTTACACTTGCACTCAGGGCCTCCCTGAGTGTGTCTGACTAGGTCCAAACCATACTAAACCACAAACCAACTCGATTAGGATCAAATCTCACTTAGAGAACTAACCCCCACAGCTAAAAACACACTAATCAAGGAAATTAGAGATCGGGGTCTTACAGAAACCAAATCAATCAGAACATGCTCAACAAGAAACTTCCTAAGTAAAAAACACAAAATTAGAAACTAATCCTTAAGTTAAAAAGTTAGTAATGCAATGTATGCCATGAGATGTTAGAAAATTCTAAGTCTAGAAAACTAATATGCATAGCTATTTTTATGCATGATTTTTCCTAATCTAATGCAACATAAAACTGAGTTTAATGGCTGGACTTTGAACTACAGTGATGCATGAATCAAATAAAAAAAATGAAAGTGGAAAACGATTTAAACGAATGAGATATGAGTTTATGAACATGACCTAAAAAAAAACTGTGCAGAAATTCTGCACACAGGTGGGTCCGACCAGCAATGTTTGAGCCACTGGTTCACCATCTTTCCAAAATTATTTCTGTTTGAAATTATGGGGTTTGAAAGTACACTGATCAAACTTTAATTTTCCCAAGTTTCATTGAAAAATAATGTGTTTTGATCAAGTTTCTAATTGGAAACTTTTCACACAAAATCTGTCCTAAAATTCCTGCAACAATGTGCTGAATTGTGCACTTTATGTTGGGATCCGAATTTTCAAAAAATATTTGGCCGAAATTATTTACTCAAATCTCTGATTTTTCTTGCTTATTCAATTTAAAACTCCGATTCCAGCAACTTAAACATATCCAAACTCCACCAATATGAATATGCATGCAACGCTAATTAGCTCTAACCATAAACTATGCCTAAAAATTCACATAAACAAATAAGAAGATAAGAAGAAAAGATAGCAGCAAGTGCTTGAATCTAAATGCATAGTGAAAAAAATAAATGTGTGGATTGCATAAAATTAAATGTGTTGCATTAACAAGAAATTAAATGTGTGGATTTTTCAATAAATCTAAATGTGTGGGAATTGCAATAAAAATAAATGTGTAATAAGTGTGCTCTTTTTTTTTAATCTCAAATCGGGTTCATAATTACTTATTTCATGCCCTTAGGATCTTGGGCTGTCAATCCAATAACAACAACAAAGGAAACACAATTCAAGCATTAATCACATAAGAAAAAGAATAATTAAAAAGAATCACACTTTTACTAATATGCAATGTTTTTACATAAAAGATAGAGAATTAAAATTCCAAATAAAAAAATTACATACTAGGATGAAAGGAACCTCTCTAAATGATGCATCAAGTTGGGACAAACCTTTTTAAAGAGAGATGAGCCATGGTAGAGAAAGGAGATGGGAAGAATGGTGGAGGAATTACACCAGTGAGGGGGCTTTTTCCTTCATGAAAAGGAGTGTACGTCCAAGGCCTTCTTTAAATCGGGTATGGGCTGCCCTATTCTTTCTCCCTAGTCCGTACTTTGTTGCAAGAATCTTCTTCACTTAGTAAGTCTTCTCCTTTCTTTTCTCCATTCTATCTTCATGCACTTGTCATATTTCCTTCTTTAGTAAATCTTCCTTTAACTTGACATTTATGAGAGATACATGAGGTGGCAAACTCTAAGTTGGAATCAAGAGAAAATTGAATGCCCAATATGTGTAGACTCTTTCCACTTTTATCTCTTTGGAAATCTTCTTTCTTGATTTGGCCCTTCATGGATTTTCTTTGATTATCTTGAATTATCTTCAAAATGAACTTGGGATTTTGTGCAGAGAAAGTGGACCCCCCTCTTGGACACCCCACATGTGTGACCTACACATGTGCATGTGTGGGACCCTTTTTTCTCATTTCCTGCAAGCAAAAAAAAAAATCACGTGAAAAGACAAATTTACCTTTAATTCACAATTGCATGACTACGGGCCCATCTCTCATGAAATGATGAATGAATTCACTTGATGATTAATTAATTTCATGAGAAAAACACATTTGAAATATCTTTCCAAAATTAAAATTAAAAAAATGGCAGCTTTCATGATTTGATCTAAAAATGATGTTTTTTTAGCAAATTATGCAAGAATGTACTACAATGGATCAAAAATGCATAAAATCATGATATGACACTAAATGAGGCTCTCTTGGCTTGATAAGTCCTTAAACTTACCGAAAATAACCATGAAAATGTGCATTTTTAAGGACTTATCAATCAGCAGTAATTCCCAATTGCACAAAATAGTATTCAACCTAACCTAACGTGATCTCAAAGCAAAGCATCCAATATCCAAACAAATCGAGAAACATAGATGAATGAATCAGAGGAGGAGGATGTAAATACCCGTTAATTGGTGAGGAGATCATCATAGAGTCACTCTGAACAAAACAGTGGAAGAGCGAGAGAGATGAGAGAAATTTGGAGCTAGGGAAGGAGCGTATTTTGGTCCATCTTATGTAAATTTCACTTCATTCTGGGCATCATTCTAGCGCACCAAACGCAATAACAGGAATAAGAATTTCATTACTGGATTGATTCTTCAGTCTAACCAAACATTGGAATGGAAATGACCATTTCCGCCTCATTCCATTCCAGACTCATTCCACCCTCCATTCCATTCCTTCATAAAATCATTCCAATGAACCAAACGCTACCTAACAAATTCATTCATACTATCCCCAACACATGATCCCAAAAAATAAAATGCGACACTCTTAGAGAGGTGGAACTAAACGGTTCATTCGGCCGTCCATTCCTCTAATCCTTGAGGAACCTCGTCGGCCTCCTCCTCTCTCTCCGGGGCCTCCTCAAGGCCGGGATCGGCACCTACGTCTGTGACATAAATAGAAAGCGTTGTGAATATGACAATTCAGCAAAGTATAAGTAATAATTAATTAACACATGTTGTATCAAATTAGAGTAACTGACAATTGATTACAAGAGGCGAATTATAGTATACTGGGCAATTGTGCGATATAGAGTTTAAACATGCTTGTGAATCAAAATTGTAAAACTATACACTACTAGTTGGCTACTACATTGGCTTTATTCTCTCTCCATTGGAGAGCAATTCGTGTTGGGATGTCACTAGGGACCAGGCCACAGGTTCACTTGGCTACCCGATTCTGGAGTTCCGGTGCTCCGGACAACCTACTGCAGTGGCCTCGTCAGGAAAGGTCGGAGATAAGTAGTGCCGACTTGATCGAGTCAATTAAAAGACTGAGTACTCATTCAATTTGATTACTTGTGACACTTATACAATTCAGTTCGTTTCATTTGATTGGTACGCATTCAATTCAATTGTAAAGTCAATTCATTTACACTGTGTAATACAAGGGGTACATTATTCAAAGTCTAAATGGAGTGAAATATAAACAATGAAGTTATACACTATTATTGGAAAAAATGGAATTCAACATTAGAGCTCGATATGCAGTGCAAAATCAATTAATAGAATCAAGGTATCTTATTATCCAACCCTAATCTAATTACCCATCGTCCCTCGCCATCTAACCCGATGTAGCTTTAGGATAATCCAATATTGTACAACTATCACATGATTGGTGCCACAATGTATATAGAAGATACATTGGATATTCCCCTAACCAACATCCATAGTACAGTGATAGACCTAACGGATAACGTACATGAAAGTGATCTTAGTTCATGTGATTATGAATTTCCGGTGGGCATGATAATGGTTAAGGGTGCCACCGTAAGGCCCTACAAGGTCCCCTAACCTATTGAATTATAGAGTTAGGATTGTCGATTACTCCACGGTTAGTTGTCGGTTAATCGAGATGGATCACCTCGGTTAGCTGCGACTCAAGACAGTCTGTACAGCTTTAGCCTCCAATTATTCTAACAGCGGAATTGCGGTTAGCTAGCGGTGTGGTTGCAGTTAACCAAGCTTCGAGAGTGCGATTAACCGAGACCGGTTCCTATACCCAAAGATATAAAGCCTGGCGAATTGAGTTAATACATCACATTAGCCCTATGGATGGATAGGATTAGTCACGAGTGATCCTATAGCATGTTGTGGTCTCGAACCAAGGGAGGAACTGTGGTGATGCACTGAGTATGCTTTATTTATGCAAATCAAAGCAGTTAAAGCAAAAAAAGCAAAAATAGTTCAACGCTGATTATTACTTGAAAAGGAAAATACTGAGTAAGATTGCTTCTATATTGTAATTATACTAATGTTATAGAAGGATATACTAGTATTTCACAACTATTGTAGGATAACTTACCATAACCCCTAAAATAGTGAATTGGCTTTAAATGACATTATAGTACATGTAGTTCATTTAAGTAAAACATTAGTTTGGTGATCAAAGAATACATGAAATATTGTAGTATTTTCAATTTATCTTTTAAACTCTTTCATAATTTTCAAGTATGATTTAATGTCATAACCATTTAAAAAAATTATAAATAATTTTCAAGTATGATCAATTAAATTCTTTTGTTTGTTATGAAACAAATCTTTTAGATGTTCTTTTAAATACTTGGTGGATTGATTATGGTGCCACTGTTCATGTGGAAAACTCCATGCAAGGCTTTCACTCAAGCCGGAATCCAAGTAATGAATAAAGAAAGGTTTTTATGGGAAAACAGATGGAGGTTGGGGTGAAAGTAGGGGGGACTTGCAGATTGATTATTGATTCCAGATTTCTGTTAGACCTTAATACCATGTTTTATGTTCCTACAATAAGTAGAAATCTAACTTCTTTATCTAAACTTGATTTGGAAAGTTATACCTTCTCTTTTGGACAAGGAACTTTGAGTAATTATAAGAACAAAGTTTTAATTGGTGGTAGTATTTAATGTGATTGTCCATGTAAATTGAATATGGATATATGTTTTGCTATTTCCTTACTTATCTTGCATGCGAATAATATTATGAATGTTGTTGTTAAGAGAGGAGTTTTTAATGAAAATTTCTTAATTTTGTGGCATAAAAGACTAGGACACATCTGTCATAAGATATTAAAAATATTAGTAAATAATGGAGTATTATGAGCCCTAAATTTTACTGATTATGGTGTCCGCATAGACTGCATAAAAGGTAAGCGGACCAAAGATATTAATAAACATAAGGCCATAAGGCGTTTAGAGCCACTTGAATTGATCCATACAAATATTTGTGGTTATTTTTCCATGCCATGCCATGCTATAGCGATAAAAAATAATTTATCATCTTTATTGATGATTTCATGAAATATGGATATGTATACTTGTTATATGACAATAAACTCTTTGTACAATAAAAAAAAAAACCTGACTCGCCAAAGCTGCCTTTAGCATTGCATTGTAGGTCTCCAGCTGGGACAAAAGAGGAAGGTTAATTAGCAATTCAGGTTGAAAGTTGGAGGTGGTATATGGAAGATTATATATTATTTTAAAAAGGAGATTTCTTCCTTCGGCTCTGACCTTTGAGAGTACGAAAGAACTAAGTATTGTAAGGACTGCTGAGGGTGCCGAGGGTTTTGACTCTACCTAGGCCAGCCCTTTAACAACTGTAGTCTGCAGCGACCAACCATTAGAAGAGGAGAACCTAGAAAAAAGTTCCTAATTTGAGGTGAGTGATGAGTCACATAGTGACGATCATGCACAATTGCAACATAGGGATATGATACTATAAAGAAGGAAAAAAGTACAAAAGTGATGAAAACATATTTCTCAATGTGAGAAAGAAAGTATTTATAATTATATATTTATATTATAGGGGCGTTTGGCCACAGGTCCTTCAATAATTTACTTTATTACAAAAGGTCAGCTTTTTTTTTTTTTTGTAAAGGTAAATGTCATTTTTTCAGAATTTAAACAGTTAAAAAGTTCAAAATGCCCCCTTTTAATACACTCTGTGCGGTATACAAAAACGCTCTAGTTAAACTCGTTAATTTTGTGAAGGCGGTTCGACTCTAAAAGTCAACGATTATGACAAAGAAGAGAAATAAAATGAGAAAAACTGATTCAAAGAAGGAGAAATCATCCGAAAAATATCAAGCAAGCGAATCATCTTCGCACAAATAATGTTTGAAGACAATTTAGGGGTTGAAGAAATACTTTTGTGATTCTTAACAGTAGGAAAGATAAACTCTTGTCCGCCCTTGGGATTGCCACTTTTTAAAGGTATCGCTCGTCCACCAGTAGCCCCACATAGCCAAAAAGAGGGGAAAAAATGAAAATAAAGAATATGACATATACTGTAGACGAACCTGATAGGTATTTTTTTATGGCTGGACTAATCTAGGTGGATTATGTCTGATGTTATATTATGTTTAATTTAGCAATTGTGAACTTGAGATGAGGAATGTTAGTTTTTTTGTTGATCAATTGCATTTTGTGGTTGTTGATATTGGATAGTTGTCTTGATGTCTCCGTTGGTAAAGTTGGTATCTTTTAGATTTATGATGAAATTTTTATTATTTACTGAATAAATTGTGCTTTACGTAGCACCTTTAACAAATAATCTTATCTTGATGTTTCAGTAATGAGGTGGTCCATATGTAAAGTCAACAATTTTGGGAACTGGTATCAATGATTTAGGCGTTGTTTTCAAAAAAATCTCAATGTAAATGTTGTATGGGTTTGTTCTAGTTCAATAAGATGGAATCTTGCTCCGTGGCAAAAGGTAGAAAGTTTAGATTTTATCAGGGTAACTTAGATTGTATCATTCATGAACCTTTAGACTCATCATGAGAAATATGGAATTGTTAGAAACACTTTTTGAAGATGTCAATGTTGTGTGGATTAAATTTAAAGGTTATCTTGAAGAGTTAATCATGTCTTCAATGAGTACCCTTAGTAGAATGAAAGCTTTTATGATTGTTGGAAGGAATTAGCCATGAAGGGTTTTTTTATTTGATGACATCAATTACTTTAGTGACTCTGTTGCAAGAAATGCTATATCAGTAATGGGAGCCTTCTCATTTATTTTAGAGGTTGATAAAGCAGAGAGAAATTTTCCTGGCGGTGAATTACAACATCTATACCATGTGCACGTGTGCTGCAGGGTCATACGTGTACCCAAGGAATTAGTATTGTTAGGTCACAACTACAGCGATACTCTTCTCAACCCAAGAAAACTAACTAAATCCCATATCATTTACTAGTCTGAACTGGTTCATCCTAACAAATGTAATAATATATTTCACATATATAAATCCTACTTTCAGATCCCATGCGTAATGAAAAACAACTCGAACTCATCAATCATTTCAATTTGTTTTGGTCCTTTGCAACCCATTATTAAAATCTAAGTTGTTTGATTTTTTTTACTAAGCTAATAAGCCCTAAGATGTATTGAATTTCATATCTTAAATCTACATAAATTCTGAAAAACATGTGAAAATGCCCAAAAGAAACCAAAGCTATAGATCTGCACTTTTTGGCCCCCAATTCGTGATCCAAATTACTCTATCCTTATGAATTTTGAGAAAACAAGAAACCCAAATCGCAGCCTTTGTTTCGCCACGATATGCGGCCCACCAGATGATCAGGGAAATCCCTCCTTCTCCGGCAACAATCAATTCGGGAGATCAAACCCGAAAAAAATAATAATAGAGATCGTCTATATTCTGTCTGCACTGCGATGGCCCTCTGCACTGTGATGGTCGAGCAACACCCACCAGTGGTCCACTTGAGACCTCCCCGATCTTGCCGTTGATCACATACCACAACTTGCCAAGAGAAATAGAGAAAAGAAGATCGAAGGGGTTTCTCCGGGACAATAGAGAATAAGAGAGAACTTTGCCTTAGGAATGAGGGAGAATGAAAGATTTAAAATTTTATGTCTAAACAATTGAAATGGCAAATCAGTCATGAAAATATCTAACGTGGTGTATTTAGGGACCTCTCACCTATGTTCAGCGGTATGGACTATAGGCCTTTGAAAAAAAATTATTGGATTGGAGGCTTTACAAGATCGTACGTACTAAGGGACTTTTGGCTAATTATCCCTACTTAAATTTGCCACAAATAGAATCACAATTATATCAAATCACTAGACCATCACTAATCACTAACCTAATAGGGAATCCGTACAGAAAAATCAACTTTTTTTTTACCATATTTTCCAGTGGTCGATATCGACCTTCATTTCCTGTGTTGAGGGTCGACAGCGAGACTCGCTATAATAAGTGAGGGTCGACGGCGACCCTAAGGAAGTATAAACTCTTCACCTTCTTCCTTCTTCCTTCTTCCTCTCTTCCCCAAACTCAATCCAATGATGGAGAAGTTCATGCCTGACTACTTGTGTACCATTATCTCTTATTTTTTACAAATTATATGCTAGGCATGATACAATATCGGTAGGATCCAAGATTTATGGTACTTGTAATTTTACAAAGGAAGTAGTAGGTCTCACACATAGTGAACGATTCAAATAATAAATAAAGATCCCATGAAAGTACAAAAATCAGAAAGTGGGATTAAAACATTTTGCATTTTCATAAATATATTTCTAAAAACCCACGGGGATCTAAGATACTACGCTTCATGCATTGGAGTTTACTATTTCTATGAGAATATTCAACGGTTCCGATCATGAATTGAGAACTTGTAAGAGTGGAGAAATATTAGAAAGTGGGACTAAGTTGTTTTCGTGTTTTTCTCATATTTATCAAACTCGCGAGGGTCTAAGATATGAAACTTGACGCCATTGGTTCATTACTGCTTTTTCAAAAAAAATATTTATTTTATTTAGATCATGAATTGTGGGTATTGACAAATTAAGAATACGAATTGCAGTCCCATATGAGTGCAGAGATCATAAAAAAAGTTTTTTTTTGTTTTTTTTTTTTCTTTGGTATTTTCACACATTTCTTAAAATCTATAAGAATGAAAGACATGAAACTTTACACCTTGGATTTTATTAGTTTCATGAAAATGCTGAGTGGTTCACATCACCAATTGGAGCCCACAAGAGTGAAAAAAAAGGGATAGGCTATTTGTGTTTTTAAGATTTATAAAAAAAATTATCTGATGGGATCCAAAGCCCAAACCAGTTTGAAAATTAACAATTACCACCAAATTGGCACTTTTTATAGATATGTCATAAAACGACATCATTTAAATATCTACATAATCTTAACAGGGGGAGAAGTGTGAGAAAATTCACATGACAATGGACCATTTTCGACACATCATTCTTTTTCATATATAAATTCTATTAAACAAATATACACGTGTAAATTCTCACGTGGATAATTATTTTAAATGTAGAATATTATAAATAAACAGAAATTTCTATGAAGTGGAAGACTTGAACTTTTAGAGTGGTTAAAATTAAGAGACAAAGGTGAATGTACAAAAATAATCATCCAATAACCCCCCTCTAATAAAAATGAATCAACTACCCTACCGGCACTAGTAATTCAAATCTTAGAAAAGTCAAGGTCTCATGTATATTTCCAACCATGGGTGGAACCAAGGGGGCCATGGCCCCAAAATCTCAAAAATCCCCTTTACCAATTAAAAGATTTTATAAATCTTTTTCATATGGCCCCCCAAATTTTTTCAAAGAAGCCCCTATATATTAAAAAAACTACATTCCCAAACCCCCCCTCTCCCATGAAGAATTTCTGAATCCGCCCCAGTTTAGAACCTTACATCCTTTTCAACACTGCAAAAAGGATAAAAGAATCATGTCTAAGCCGTGGATTCCAAGTCGGATCCAGATTTTCAAAATATATTAGAGAGGAAACGGTAACCTTCATGTTTGTGGGTTTCGGGCCTATCACGTTTGCAACAGTGAGACACGGGATTCCCGTGTTGCAGTATGTAGCTACAGGATTCACAAATTAATATAACCATAAATATTTATGTTAAAACGTTTTATAGTGGCAGAGCCAGGATTTTCTCTTAAGGGTGGAAAAAGTTTCTCTTAATGAGAGATTTAAAATATATTAAAATAAGGATCTGAATGTAATATCAAAAACTCGAGATCATGCATTCAATCCAATTTAACCAATAAATTAGTTATTAGATTATTTCTCAAAGACAATAACATGAAAAATACAAGAGCTCGGCCGAGCCTAGTATTGTCCAAGGTTGGCCCTCAAAATTAGCGGACTTGCTAAATTTTGTCCAAGCCCACCCTATTGCATTTTAAGAAAAATAAAAGCGCTCATTTTAAGGGCTTTTTGAGGGTCGGGTGGGGCTCGGCATGTTTCCTTTGTTAAAGGGCCGGATTGACAGGCCTTTTCCCTAGGCTGTTGGGTGGTAACCCAATTGGGCTATCCCTATGTTTAGTGGCGAACCTACATGTTAGGATGCGGGTGCCACCGCACCCACGAGATTCAGGAAGTTTCTTAAATAACACTTTTAAAAAATCTTATTTTATTATTAACTTGATCATTGCCTGCACCACACAAATAAAAATTCAGAGTCCGCCATTGCCTATGTTCCCAAATAATATTAGCCGTTGGATTGCATGAAAGCAATGATTAAGTGATAATATTTTACTAATATTTATTTTTCTTAAGAACACTAGGGCATGCTTTTTGGCTATTCAAACAATTCATTAGATGCACTAATTTTTTCGCTCATATTTTTCACATGTTCAATCCAAATTACAAAACTCAATCTTTCTCTAAGTTATCTAAAATTTAGCACGGAATGATAAAAAATTGAACCCTCCAAATCTATTTTTTTTTCTAGTAAAAAAGAATAGAACTTTTATAATATACCCCGCTAAGGTTTGTAGGATTTGTAAATAGGCCCCTAAGATTTTAGTAGTTACAAATTTATAGGCTCATGTATTTTCATTTTAATACCTTCCATGTCCCCAAAACCAATAGTCTTCCAACCACCATAAGATTTTAGAGCGAAATGATACATTTTTCCATCTCTTTTATCCTTATATGCATAATTTCGAAAGCTTGGAGTCAGTTTTTTTTTTACTTTTTATAAAGTATGTAACATTAACAATTGTATTTAGTGGGAGAGAATAACCCTACATAAATTCAGTTTTTTCATCAATTCAAGGCTTATTCCATTAAACCCAAATTGATCATGACGACGATCATGAATTAACGCTTATACTTATAACTGGTTATGACCAATCCATACATGACCCACCGTTGGATTGATGAAAGTCTAAAAATACATGATTATGTTTCATGTAAAAAATATTGGGGGAATGAGCAAATGTAAAAAAATATATATTAATTTTAAGGATTTGCGAGGGGTGGTGGTGTTTGGCTCTTTGTAAAAGAAATATTGAAGGAAGGGGATAATTTAAAAAAAAAAATTAATTTTTAGAATTTGCGGGGGGAGGTTATAATTTTAAACTTTTCTCAGATATAGGTGGGGGCTCCTGTACTCATGCCCTTGTACTTGGGTCCACCCTTGGTCATCTACATGAGGGAGTTATTGAGAGAAACTATTAGGAGTTGAGATAAAATAATAATATACTCATTCTTGTTTAATAGATGTAAGGGCAAAGCTGTCATTTATATTAAACTCCAATATAAATCTCATGGTGGTTGTCCATTCTTGTTAGGAATATTGATTTTAGGGACATGAAATATATTAAAAAGACAAGAGAGGGACCTATTTATAGATATTAAAACCTCAGGGGCTATTTATAAATCCTACAAACCTTAGGGGGTACATACAAAAAGCTCAAAAAAATTATTAACTCATTAGGAAGGAAAAAAAAAGGCGAAATTAGTGAAAGGTCCCTATAAGTCAATGTTTCCAGCCTCTAGTCTAAGGAAAAACTTATTAAGGCCTCTGGTCCACTCAGTTAGACTTTTTGCAGCCTTAGGTCCCTCAATCCACATGAACTCATTTTTCAGGACTAAATTGCCCTTTAAACCATTTTAGGCATAAAATTTTGAAATTTCAAATTTCAAATCTTATATTACCCCCCTTCTTCTGCAACGAGCCTAGATTTGCTAGGGTGTGCTGATTTATGCACGTCATCTTTGTTCTAGGAAAGAGCAGGTTCCGATCTTAAGGGGGCCACGCTGATCGAGTTTCCTGCAAAAACTCGAAACGGAGAAGGAGGTTCGGGTCTGTTGCAGCAGACTAATCGAAGAAGGAGAAGACAAGTTTTTCATCCTCTGGCAGCAAGTCCGGAGTCCTTCTCCAGCCAAGAAAATCCAGATCCGATGTGCGTCTCTGGGAACACTCTGTTCGTCTGTTCTGTGACGACTAGTGGCCCAGATCTAATCAGCATCAACCCAGGCATAAACGATGGTCAGGATCTACGCAAGGACGGCCTTCGCGCAAATCTGGTTGGTGCTACTGAGACCGCCAAGGTAGACATTGAAGCAGGTCTTGACGATCTGGACTAGGGACTCGCCACAGACGAAGACAGAAGGGGAGCGAACGAAGGAGAGCAGGGCGCGGAGGAGGGCGAGCACAACGGCCTCGTCGCTGAGGTTGCCGCAGCGGCAGGCTCATCGAGAAGGTGTGAGACGAACTCGATATCCTCCAATGGATCCTCAAAGGCGTTCGTTGTTCCCGCCTAGAGCTAAACGCAAATCAGATTTTTCTTCTGGTTTCGTGTTCTGCAACCAGAACTGAGAACCAGCAACTGGTCATTGATCAGTAGCCCACATCTTGATGTGGGCCTAGGGGCGACCTACTTGGTGATGGTCCCATGTAGAGTGGACCCTTCCTGGGCATCCAATCGACATAATGCAAAGGAGGCGTCTGTCACAGAGTTTATGATTTATGGAGATAGAACAGATCTGGTCGACAAGGGGACTGAGTCCACTAGGCCCACCTGATCATTGAAGGTGGGTTTACTGAGAAGGGAGGTTATCTGATTTTTTGTCAAATTTATTTTAGTCTTTATCAAATTTAGCCGAGTTTCAGTCAAATTTATTTGAGTTTTGAGCAAATTTATCTGAGTTTTTATCAAATTTATCTAAGTTTTTATCAAGTTTAACTGAGTTTTTGTCAAATTTATTTGAGTTCTGGACAAATCTATATATATGAGTTTTTGACTATGTATCTGAGTTCTGTAACAAATTTATCTGAGTTTTTTGTCAAATTTATCTAAAGTGTTGTTCAAATTTATCTATCTTCTGTCATATTTCTTGTGTTTTTGGTAAATTTATTTGACTTTTTTTTTCAAAATTTATCTGAGTTATTAGCAAATTTATTTACGTTTTTTGAAATCTATATGCGTTTTTTAAATTTATTTGCGTATTTTGAAATTTATTTGTGTCTTTTCAAATTTATTGTATTTTTTGATATTATTGTATTTTTAAAATTTTATTTTTGTTATTTTAAATTTATTTACATTTTTTAATTTTTCTTTGGATCTTTTGAGATTTATTTGAGTATTTTGAGATTTATTTGGATATTTTAAATTTATTTGCATCTTTTTTAATTTATCTGCGTTATTTGATTATACATTTATTTTTAAAAAAAATTTATTGCATTTTTTTAAAATTTATTTTTGTTATTTTAAAATTTATCTGTGTGTTTTTAGAGTTTATTTGAAAATATGGAGATTTCATTAATCATGGGCAATTAAATGGATTTAAAGGTAGGGTAAATTAGACATTTCAGATATGAAAAAGTGTGGGAGGGACCTTTGACTTGATGACTTTTTTTTATGTACCGTTTGCAACAAAGTCATGATTTGAGAGACTCCCGGCCGAAGCCCAAAAAAAAATCTTAGGTATCCCCTCCCGAACCCTAATCCCTAAAATACATCCCTTGCACAAGATTTACCAAAATTAGCTACTAAATGAGCTGTACTTTTCAAAATCTTATGGATGACTGCACTAAATCGTTTTAAGATGACTCATCCAGCTCAAAACATCCAAAATATGTGAATCCATTTGAGTCACAATTTGTACATCCATGTCTGCCACAACCTAAAAAAAAGTCACTGCCAATCCCTCTCCTTATACGATCCACCTATGACCCACCAATTGCCATCCATACCCAGCAGATCGATGTGGGTCTGAGTTGGAGGACATATATCACTCGGCCTGCTAAATGATCCCCCAGGGCCCCACCTGAGTAGTTAAAACTTAAAAGTGGGCTACTGGAACGGTTCAAGTAGACTTAAAAGCGGAGACTGCTTCATTGATTGTCTACAGGAAGAAGAAATAAAAGCACCTCCTCGGAACCCTAAACAATTAACAAGAAAAGTCAGAATATCTCTCTCATTTTCGGATCGAGAATCGAAAGGGATTCTGTTGTAAGCAACAGCCATCCTACACAGTACACACTGTTGAGTTTTACTAGTTCTTTTCGATGATATGTCCTCAACGTGGGTTTTAGTTCCGACTTTCTATTCGCTTTTCCACACGCAACCTCCTGCTGCAGCATGGATTTTTAAATGACATGCTATCTATATCTAGATAGTATATGTCAGCTCAGAAAGAGTACACAACCAAAATACACATCATTTTGGACCTATTTTAAGTTGCAGAATCATCATCCATTGGTAAAGCATGCATGGGTCCCAATAGCCCAAGTTTAGTGATCCAAGTGATGGGCCAATAATGATAAAGACCAACAAAATCTACAAATTGGGAGACGAAGAATAAGGATGTCCGAGTAGCCTCTTATCTCTAGCTGAACTCTTAATTAAATGATGTCATGCGGACCAGTGGCGGACATACCTTATGCGGACATGGGGTGACCGCCCCAGGGGCGGAACTACACTAGCCCCCCCCTGCGCGCGGCTTTGAAATATCCTTTTAACATCACCAAATGGGCCCCTCCCAATCCAAATATATAAAAAAGTACAAAAATATATATATAAAAAAATTAATGGGAAAACCGAATTTGTGCTGCACAATCTACGGAGTCCCTTCCGGAAGTAATTGCTAAATTTGAGATTTTTTCCGTAAAATCCTCTAAAATTTACATTTTGTACGGTCGATTTTTTTATCATCTCATCAGACATCAGCTCTTTTATGTTCGAATGCAGTTGAGTTTGGAGTTTTTTTTATGTGGTTTTTACTTTGTTATAGCTTTCGTCTTCGACTCTTAACTTTTTTTTTATCAGATCAACCATTGAAATTAGTAGAAATTGACGTGTCATTGTCTTAGAAAGATTGCTTTTTTTCATGAGATTTATGTTTTTTTGCTGAGAAATGTCTTCAATGTGAGTTTAGGGTTGGGCTTGTCATATAAATTGAGAAATATCAATATAAGATGCAACAAGTATAAATGGTTGGTCTTTCATTTATTTACAATAACAACAGTGTAAATGGTTTTAATTTTCATGTAAAATCTAATCTTGAATCGTAATATATTTTATATGCTTGAACTTACAACTATGTCGAAAGAAAACTTAAAAATATGATAGTTATAATAATTTGTGAAATAAAAGTTATTCAAGTTTTGCCCCCCCCCCCCCCCCCCCCCCCGAGATGAAATCCTGGTTCTGCCTCTGCCGCCCCAAGTCCGATCCAAAAAGGCTTAATGCTTCATTTTAGTAAAGTGATTGCCCCATGCCCCACCCTAGGTCTCAAAAACCCTTCCCTCTTGATTTCAAAGATCTCCGGAACAAAAAAACATTGGAACCATTTGCTCAATTGTTCTGCATCTTCCACTTTAAGATTGGAAAGTTCGGCTTATATACAGTAGCATAGCATAAAGGTCTGCTCTCTCACCATACCTTTATATAATATGTGGGGAAGCAATATGTTGATTTGTAGCGGGATACGAGTTCTTTATATTTAATTTTTCAAGAAAAAAATAATATCTTTAAAATATGTAATTAGTGGAGATTATTGATAGTTAGTGTTGATTTAGAACTTTTTAATTTTTAGTCGACATGGTCTGGCTCACCCAAATAAAAATTCTAGATCTGCACTCATGCCTGCCATACAGAAATCCATATAGGGAATAAAAGGCCATCTGTGCGATCAATACAGCATTGATGAAGATATAAAATCAATAAGGTTCTGCTGCGGATTCATGGAGTAGGGACTGAATAGCTTTTCACCGAACAATAGGACATGTGTTGGATCCAAATCGGACGAGAAGTGTCGCCCATCATCACAATAAAGGTAAACTTTTATAAATATCATGATAGTACATAGAAAGAAAATTACTCAACATATAAATAAAAGTACTCAACCAGCAATCATTGATATTCTTTGGGACACGGGGGTCATATGAAGAATATGCTCACATTGTTTCTCATGATAAAATTTATCAATGGATGAAATCATTGATTTAACTGGTTCCAGCTGATTTTAATGTGATTCATTTAGAGATAAAAACTTTTTTTATTAAAAATTTAAAAATCCATCTATGTCTGATTAGAAATATTGATTTGATGTAAGGAAAGTGGAGGCACTTTTACTATATTTTTTTAGGGCATTCTATGACCCTAACCCTATTTCTCTAATGTTATGGCTCTCGGTAAGCAAATTAAAATGGTCACTTTCGATCCCAGCTCACTTCACTTCAACAAAACTGATCACTTCACCTTTACAGAAATGAATATGATTGGAGATCAATAGAGTCCTGGCTAGAGATGTGGGCTACTCATATTTGGATTTCTTGTGTCCGGGATGCGGGCTTTTCTTTTATGGTTTTCTTGTACTCGGATATGGGCTATATTTTGTAGTCTTGTTTGAATGGTGTATGCCCATTGGATACTTTCGATTTGAAAGCTATTCTCATATAAATTCTGATTTTTAGAGAAAATAAAAGACCAGCTTATCTTTCAATAAAAAAGAAAAGAAAAGTATTTTATTAGACTTTTCAAATGCATATAAAACTATACTATATAATATACATAATCCTTTAATTTTTTTTTTAAATATTGCAAAAACTAAGATTCTTGACACAATCTAGGGGCACATTATATTTATTTTGAATTTATTTATTATTTTGTTACTTCAAAATTAATCTTTTTATGAATTCTTTCTAATAATATATGGAGAAAACTACCCTATTCGAAAAGGTCTTCTACAAAATGCCCTTTCTATAAGGTTTTTTTTTTTTTTTTTTTTTTTTTTTTTTTTTTTTTTTTTTTGTCCTTTTAACATCCAACAAGGTAAGCCACGTGAGTGGGTAACAACCCAAAACCATTTCTCCTTCGCTCAACCAATAACCATTTGAAATTTTAATTTTGGAAATCCATATGGCCCTTTGTGGCAAATATGCAACGCAACGAAATGATACATACAAATTTACGAAAAAGGAAAGGAACTCTATTTCATTGCAATTGTAAAGATACCTGCAAATATATAAAAATGGAAAGCAACACTATTTCATAGCTATAAAAATCGGAAAGTGGTTAGAAGGGCCACATGAACGGAATATTTCTATGAAATAGGGAGATACTATTTTGTCCAATCAAAATTAGCCAACTGTATAAAATCTAATGCCAGCTAATGCACCCACTCAATTGCATCCTTGGAATGAGAAAAATCAAAGAGAAGATTTTACACAGTTGGTTAATTTTAATTGGACGAAACAATATCTCCATGTGGATCCGTACTCGATATTTAAAGGCCATGATACGAAAAGATAAAAAACTTTCATAATCTAATGGTGGGCCCACATCCTATTGATTGAAAGCAGGGAAGGGCCCATGAAATTCATATCCAATTGATTTTATCGGTTTAGATTTTTTGTAAAGTGGGCCTCATTGAGAAGCCCCGCCAACAGCGATGTTCTAGGCAATTGCAAAGCCAAAGAATTTGGTAAGAACTTGCATAATTAATTACTTTTAAATAGAAAGCCACTAAACTAGGGACGAAACGAGATTTTCTTCTAGTAGGGGCAAAGTTGATCGACCAATAATGTTAATGGGCCTACTTGTGAAATATCTAAACCATTCAAGAAATGGCTCATTCCCTTATTATCTACATGATAAGACTCACTTAAATGAAAGATTTTTTTTTTTTATAATTAGATTGCATGTAAAGGCTAACTCTATGGAGCTTACATGGGCCAACCTTTGATTAATTTAGCTCCTTTCATACTTATATCATGCCAAGTTTTTATGTTCATCAATCCTTTACCTACTATTGGATTGGATCTTATTAAAAAATGAGAAAAGTTATTATTAAAATAGTATTAGACTTCAATGTTCTTAAATGAAGAGATACGATGATTTCAATATCGCCGATGCCGTCTACATAGTAGATATAGTAAGAAGAGAATTAACATGATAGAAGAGTTCCACAATATTAGACTCACAAATAAAATATCTAAATTGTTGAAAAAAAGCATCCTCATATAATGTATAGACCTTATTATATATATATGTGTGTGTGTTGTGTTGTGTGTGTGTGAAAATAGTCCAGAGTAACTCTGAGCCCATTGCATTTCGGGTGTTGGCATTCTATATAGATCCAATTAATGGGTCCCCCTTACTCTTATAGTAGTGTAAGAGTTACTCTCATAGGAGCATCTCTTGTGAGACTAACTCTCATATAAGAGTAATGGGTGGGGGCCGCACCGTGAGGGTTACTCTCACATGAGCATCTCCCATATATGATGCTCCTATGAGAGTAACTCTTACGATACCGCAAGAGTAAGTGTGTAGGCCCTCACATCCATATCCAATACCAACAGTCTAAGTGCGAGGGCCCCCGCCCCTTACTCTCACAGTACCGTAAGAGAAACTTTCACGAGAGCATCTCACAGTACCGTGAGAGTAACTTTCACAAAAGCATCTCACCCTTTACTCTCACAGTACTGTGTGAGTAACTTTCACAAGAGCATCTCACAAGAGAGAGAGAGAGAGAGAGAGAGAGAGAGAGAGAGAGAGAGAGAGAGAGAGAGAGAGAGAGAGAGAGAGTTCATGCTGCCTTGTAGGGCCCATGAAAATCATGAATCATGCAGGGGATCGAAAGACCTAGATTGTACATCCATAGGCCTCAATTTAATGGTTTTAGGAGGCACCATATTTTTTTCCAATCCAATGGTTAATCCCATTCGGATGATTGTCAAAAGGGTGGGCCTCATGACATTAATGGTGGGGTT
Source organism: Litsea cubeba (assembly GCA_012931725.1). Lineage (NCBI taxonomy): Eukaryota > Viridiplantae > Streptophyta > Magnoliopsida > Laurales > Lauraceae > Litsea > Litsea cubeba. Next base: position 43,888,743 of record CM022950.1, read on the forward strand.
GTTTGGATGAGAGGGAACTGTCGTATGAGCGGTTGGATGGATCACATGAGCGCCACTGGTGGGCCCTACATGGGAGTTTGCACGAATGTCCCCATGTGAGACATCCACACCTAAACACCCATGGGAGTCCATTCGGATTAGTGCAAACCACCGAATGCACAAGCATATTGTTGTTGTTGTTTTTGTTGTGTGGTTCATGATTCTTTTGCCACCACTTATAACCGCTTATGTCAAATGCAAGCACTTCACCTAGAACCTACTGAATTACCATTCACCGTAATTTCTCAGTAATATAAATTATACTTATCATTGGATTTAATTTTATAAAAAAAAATAATTTAAAAAAAATTAAACTTTAAGGCCCCTAAATCGATGGTTTTGATGATCTTATTGAGATGATCTTTGGCCAAATCAAATCCACAATCAAACCTTTCCATCATACTATCATTCCCTAATTTGCATGCATCCAAGTGGGTCCTACAAGGTGTTTATAGATATGGTGGGCGCTTCATCGGTAAATGTGATCCACCTCCCTTGTGATTGACATGGCCTCAAGTGGGGTTCTCATGCAAGTTGCTTATGAGATGGTGGCCTAGGAACATATGCTTAGAAAGCCTGAAAGGAGCTATGGCCAGATGACCCAAGCCTCGATAAAAAATAAGCTACCGTCCCTCTCAAACAACAAAATAATGAATAAAGTATTGTTGGCATCTATGATGGGGCTCACTTGTGTTTACATGTAGGTGGACCCTACTCCAGGGGCGGATGAAGGGGGGGCTCGGGTGGGCTGCAGCCCACCCAAGATTTGGGCCCAAAAAGAAAATCCAGTTTCCCAAAAAAATAAAATCCAGTTTTCCAAAAAAAAAATTTGTCACTATTACTTTCACAACTTGTAGTCTTAGCTTGCAAGCATGGGTTTAAATCCTGTTATTTCTTCTCTAATAAAATATCAGAGGAATTATCCTACTATTGTTGCAGTAGACAGTAATTCTCATAGCTTTGATAAAACTTCATTGTGAGCTGAAAATGAAAAGAAAAGAAATAAAAAAAATTAGGAAAAAAAAAGTAAAACCGGTCGTCTTATGTATAATGTATTGTATATTGATGATTATTTACTATCTTAGGTTATAATGTCGCATCATCAAGCGCCCAAAAAATCAATAACTCTTCTATCGTTCTATAAGAGAAAAGATGATAAATCTGAAAGTGGCGAAACTTCCACATCTATTCCTGATATTTCAAAGCTTGATGAGGATGAGCGACGTCCTACCAAAGTTCAAGTTGTTGAAATTGAAGGAGTTGAACCTTCTTTTCGAGTCCAAAGAGTCGTAGTTGCACATTCTTCCAAAGCTCAAGAAGTTGCACCTATGGAAGTTGATGTCACTTCTTCATTTGAATGTGATCCGCGTAAACGCATTGCTATATATGAATACCCGCTTAACAAACATGATGAAGTTCGGGTAGCTTATCTTAGAATGGGACCTTGTCGACCTACTCATGAGAAAGAAAAAGATTGTCCGGTGACCATATTTGGAAAGCAAGGCCGACGGTTCAATACTAATTAGTACAAACTATTCCCTTGGCTAGAATATTCACTCCACAATGATAGAGCATATTGTTATTATTGCTTTCTCTTTGAAACAAATCCTCCGAAGCATCCGGTATTTACCATTGATGGGTTTCAGAATTGGAAGAAGGTTAACAATGGGAAGAAGTGTCCTTTTTTGAAACATGAAGGTGGTCTTTGTTCTCCACATAGGTCGGCGACAATGTATTGTGAGAATCTAATGAAACCTTCTCGACATATAGATAGTGTTTTCAATACACTTTCTAAAGAAGCAATTGCAAATAATCGGTTGCTTCTCCGAAATGTTATTCAATGTATTCGGATGCTTGCATTACAAGGGTTTCCTTTTAGAGGACATGATGAATCGAAGAAATCAAAGAATTGTGAAAACTTCATTGCAATGTTCGAGTTTTCAAAAATGTTGAACAAGAAAGTTGCCGAAATAATAGGTGATTGTCCAGGAAATGCCAAGTATACCTCACATGGTATTCAGAAAACACTCTTGCATATATTTGCCGAAAATGTGAGAAAGAAAATACGCGAAGATGTTGGTGATGCAAAGTTTTGTATCCTTGTGGATGAAGCACAAGATAATTCACATAGTGAACAAATGGCCATTATTCTACGATTTGTTGATCGTGACGGTTTTGTTAAAGAAATGTTTTTGCTATTGTTGGTGTTGAAGACACTTCTCACTGATTGCATGGTTATTTACATCGAAAGAGAGTTTGCTAATGAAGTCGACATAGAGTTGGTAATAGATGAATTTGATAAGAAGCCACGCAAGTCAAGATTTCACTAGTGTCATGTTTTAACTTTTGTTTGTCTTTTGTCATACTTGTCAAGATCTATTGTGAAGACATTTTTTTGTTGATTTTGAGTAGTATAATAAAAATGATCACTCTTTTGGTATGATGCTTGTAGAAAATGAATTATGAAGATAGTACATAAATAATTTTTAGTGAACATTGTTGCTATTTTTTATAATTTTTGGTGAGACATTGTTGTTATTTTTTTAGTGTAACTTAAGTGCAGCCCCCCAAGATTAGAAATCCTGGATCCGCCCCTGCCCTACTCACAAAGAGACACCACTCACAAGGATTATCACGGTGATAGGAATAAAAATTATTATAAGTTTAATCAAACTCTCTATCCTTATCATCTCTGCATTCTAATTCAAGTTAAGTGAATTTGATCCAATCCTCTATCTTATCATCTCTCCATTCGAATTTGAATTAAAAGCTTAACACCTAGTAAGCCAAAAGGCTATATACTATATGTAAATATGAGATAGTAGTTGGAGATCATCTCAACATATCATCCCTAACACTCATATCCACTAATAGTAGAAGAAAGAGAGAAAGATCTTCCTCTTCCTTCCATTGATCTCTCGTGTCTGATTCAAGCTGCTAGTGCCTCATTCAAGTTGAAGCAATCCTTATCGCATTTGTGGCAGCCAAGTCACTCACACCAATACATCCACAGCGTCTAGACTTACATAAAAGGTACATTACTACCATCATCTAGCTTCTAGCCCTTCAAATGAAGCTCTTGGGTCCACCATTTCCCATGAAGAATTTCAAATGCTCATAGCCCCTCTAACCTTCAAATTGCTGGATCTCATAATTAATTCTAAAAGCAAAAATGACTTCTCAGGTTTGTTGGTCTTTAGAATTCCAATGATCAAACACAACATTTATAATTAAGGCGACATGCTCTAACATCAATGTAAGAAATCCCTAGCACTCATCATTCTTGTACGAAATATCTCTAGATGAACATACTCTAAATTTATAGGCCATCATTTTCTCTATTGAAGAAAATCCTTACCAGTTTCATACTCCTTAGGTGAGTGGGCACAACTCAATTAAAGCCCAGTCAACCCTGAGTCTGATTTAAAACCTTGATCAGCAACCTCCAGTCTTTTCGGATCCACACTGGTGGTTCCTCAGATATTCAAGTAACAAATGCCAGATTTTAAAACAAAAATGGACCAGGTCACAAGAGTAAAAAAAAACCAGTGTCCTGAGGCACAGAACCATGGATTCTTCCTCTCCCACCGCGCATTTATAACTGCAGCAGCAGAGAAAACATTATTATTACATTGGATAGCAACTCCTTTGCCTCTACTTCACTGTTCACACTGCTTTTCTATATAAATACAGCACAGACAGTTGTAACGTATGAGGGAGAATATCTATATATAAATTATTCTACTCTTCTCTGTAATATCTATCCATCACAAGGCCTGTTGTTGGGTATGTTATCTTTCTCTCCTCCTCATGCTTCTTGCATTCTTCTCAATAAAATAATGCAAATTCTGCTCAATGTCTGAGTTGGGTATCTATTTTTTCTCAGTTTTTCCCACCTGAGATGAAGAAATCCTCTCCTCTTTCTCTTCTTCTACCCCTCTTCCTTCTTCATTGGCTTTCTCAAGGGAAATTAGCTCTTGCTGTGGGAACTACAGATGGATCTGAGGAATGGGGATATGTTGAAGTTAGACCCAGTAAGTTTGTAAATTGATTTGCATTTGTTTTTGGGGTTCCTTAATTTAGCTGAATTGCTTGCATTATGAGTATCTTTGATGTGATTGATGTGTGTGTACACTTATGCAGAGGCCCACATGTTTTGGTGGCTTTATCACAGTCCACAGAGAGTACACGGTCCCTCCAGTCCCTGGCCAACAGTACTTTGGCTGCAGGGTGGTCCGGTATCACCCTTTCATAGATATTTACAGACACCCATTTGAGAAAATAACAGGAGTCTGAATTCCTGCGATTGAATTTTTTTTTTTTTTTTTTTACTGTTGGTAGGGTGCCTCTGGAGTTGGGATTGGAAATTTTCAAGAAATTGGACCCTTGGATCCGAATCTGAAGCCGCGGAATTCGACATGGTTGCAGAAGGCAGATCTTCTGTTTGTGGTAGGTACATTTGGTCACCCAGTAGATCCCAATTCCTAGTATTTGTGTGAGATCTAGCCTGATGAGCTGATCAACGGTCTAGATCTCAAGCAGAAGTGGGCTGCAAAATTTTCAGATTTGTTACTGATTCCTTCTTTGTTTCTTGGTAAATTTTTTGGGGTGACAAAAGGATAATCCAGTAGGAACAGGATTCAGTTTTGTTGAGGATGAGAGTCTGGTAGTGAAAACTGATGAAGAGGCAGCAAATGATCTAACTGCCCTGTTGAAAGCACTCTCTAACAAGGTTAAGAAGTTGCAAACAAGCCCTTTGTTCCTTGTAGCAGAGTCTTATGGTGGAAAATACGCGGTCACGCTCGGTCTATCATTACTAAAAGCAATCCAAAACGGGGAATTGAAGCTTAGACTTGGAGGTAAGTGGTACCTTTTATTGGAATCTCCACACATTTCAGTTGATAAGTGGCATTATTGATGATACAATGATAGTTTGTGTGATTGGATTTTGATAGATAGAAGGATTTGGGTAATTGGGTTATGGTAAAAATCACATTGCCTGATAGGCCTCCTGCATTGTTCTCTTTGGATTGGATTACAGGAATTGCTTTGGGAGATACTTGGATTTCTCCAGAAGATTTTGTGGTATGTAAATCCATGAATTGCTTGATTTTGAACTTCTATCTTTGATCTATCAGATCCTAATCTCTTGCAAATGTAGGATATAAAATTAGTAATTACATTAATTGATGCTTTTGTTAAAATGCAGTTTTCATGGGGACCTCTGCTGAAAGATGTCTCACGACTGGATGATAATGGCCTCAAAAAGTCAAATAGGTTGATATCTTCGTTTGACTTATTAACACAATCAATAGAGATTACAGACTTATGAATAGTTTATTATTCAAATCCGGTTTATCTAACAAACTAAGATCTAATAACAGTATAGCTGAAGCAATTAAGCAACATATTGAGAAAGGCCAGTACAAAAATGCCACAAACTTATGGAATCTTCTTGAAAGTGTGATCAGCTCTTATAGCAACTTTGTGGTAGGAACTATTACCTTCAGCTAATTGTCTCTAATTCTGGATTTTCATTTCAATCAACCACTGATTATGCGTGTTTTGAAAATAAATTTGAAGGATTTCTATAACTTCTTGTTGGATTCTGGGGGTGACTCTAGTTCCATGACATCCATGGGATTATCAGATGGAATATCAATGAAGAAGTATTCAAGTTATCTGAGCTCGAAGGACTCTTCAGATGGTGATTTTAATAGTTTTATGAATGGTGTCATTAAAAAGAAGCTAAGGATAATCCCCAAGAATGTGAGGTGAGTTTGTTTTGTGGAGCCAGCATTACAAAGTTCAGGCCCGTCTATCGATTGGTCTAGGTCTACTGGTTGGGGTTGAGGGTTCAGGCCATGTTACTAATGTTATATGTTTAATCATGCACATGTACATGAAATGTGCTCAATTATAGACAACACATAATGGGCCAGCTCAGATGATAAATGGTCAATCAGTTTGGGTTCAAGCTAGAAACTGTGGTCCACCTCACAATGGGCCTGGATCCTTCCCTGCATTGTAAAGGAAAAGGATATATTATTCTTTGTTTTCTCTCTTTTTTATTCTTATTAACTAGAGAATGGTGTTGGTGTTTTTGGTTGATTTTTCCTGCAGCTGGGGAGGTCAGTCAGATATAGTTTTCACAGGTCTGGCTGGTGATTTTATGAAGCCAAGAATCAATGAGGTGAAGTTCTATGTAAATGCTTTTGAATGATCCAAGGTCAGAAAAACAATCAAAACCAATATAGTAGTAGTAGAATCTATGGTAACAATACTAACCTTAGGGTCTGTTTCAGTGTTGTAAACTGAGTTTAGCAAACTTGCTCTATGGATACGAAAGTTCATGCCTTTGGATAGGCTGAGTTACTGTTAACATGAGAGCAGAGCAAAATGAGTCCCATCCGGTTCTTAATATTTAAGCTAGGTTTTGGAAATGAACCATAAAAGAGTCATAGATGAGTCTTTGTCAGGCATCAAAAAAGTTTGACCATCCTTAGCCATCTCTGCACTGTCTTAATGTTTGGACCATGCTCTGCTCTTGTACCTACAAGTAGGCCTGGCTGGCCAATGGTTTTTTAGACCTAAAAACCTTACTAGGCTGCCCTAACCCGAGTGCATTCCAATCATCTGCATAGACTGTACAATCTTATCATATTTTGATTGCTTGCTTGGGCTTCAGCAAGTGTCTCTCCCATTTCATTTGGACTATGGAGTGCTTACCATTTAAGAACTGGCCTTCATAATCTTTTCCACAGGTTGATGAGCTCTTATCCAATGGGGTAAATGTCACTGTTTACAATGGGCAGGTATGAATTCCATTTAACAAAATAGAAACACATTTGAAAAGTTTAAATTTCCTTTTTTATCAAAGATGGGAGTTTGGATTTGTGTAAAATTATTATTCCTACAGATGGCAATGGCTTAGGTTGGGCTGTATCCGGTTTGGCTTAGAACGATAGCTAAATTGTATATGCTAACCGAGCCTAAAGCATTTTTTAATGGGTTGAAGATGCCCACCTAAACCCAACCGAGAAGTTAAATGCCAATACGAACCCTTTAGTTAATTGGTTAGGTTTGGTATGGGTTGCCAGGTCATAGTGCAATTAATCGGATGAAGTATATTAAGAAGTTAGAATGATAGGAATCTAGTAATTACTCTAAACAACTTGAACCTAATCCATTTATAAATCGGGTCAGAATTTCTAACTTGAAAACAAAAGGGTCATCTGACACCTGAGTTATCTGAGTTAGGTATGGGTTGGGAGATGGCAGATCAGTTCAGAGATTGCCACCACTGTTTTTTCTTTTAAATAGGTAAAGGATTGCCACCCCTAGTTACTCAACTAAAATTACCTCGTTCGGGTTACATCCAGACATTGATCTACAAAAGATTTAAAAAAAAAAGAAGTAAAGTAAAATCTACTCTCTCCCAAATAACTGATGAAACTACCACATCCCTTTAGCTCTTCTAGTTGATTTTATCCCTAACATGGTTATATTGGTCGTGGCAGCTTGATCTAATATGTGCCACCAAGGGAACCGAAGCATGGCTCCAGAAACTCAAGTACCACCTCATCCTTTTCTTACCACAGTATCTTTGCATACTACCAGTCAACAACCCAAACATGTCATTTTTATTGGATTCTATACTGCAGGTGGGATGGTTTGAAAAAGTTCACCAACTTGGACCGGACTCCTCTCTTTTGCAACAGTGGACCAAAAGACACAAGAGGATTCAGAAAGTCATACAAGAACCTACATTTCTACTGGATTCTTGGGGCAGGCCATTTTGTGAGTAGTCCATCATTCTAGGTGTATGTTTGGGTGTCTGGAGATATCCTACATACTCTTGCTTGTTCTAAACATTGGATTTGTGATTTGGACAGGTCCCAGTTGATCAGCCATGTGTCTCTTTACAGATGATTGGAGAAATAACCCAGTCTCCCATCCGTACTTCTTATAGCAGAAAATTGAAGGGATATAAATACAAGTTGTGATTCTAGGGAATTGACACAAATAAAGTTGAATAGAGAAGAAGAAATGCTAATAAATGTTAGATAGCTTGTTATTTTTCCGACTTTGTACATTGATTCTTTGCAATGGAAAGAGGAAAGGGTGCAGACAACAGAGGAAGGGGTTGGAGAGACTGATATGACTGGCGAAATAGAATTTAATTCATCTGGGTCCATATGTCACATTTCACATCTCATATACTATTTGTCCTATTATAAATTTGTTGGTATGATCATGATTGTATGAAGAGATTTCTTGACTATTTTACACTTACTTTACAAGATAAACAATTTTTCTTCCATGAGTTATTTAAAGCACATGGTTGTCCCTTTTGGACATCTTCCTGGAACTCTTTTGGTCTTATGTTTGGTTGCCCACCCTCTTGGAATGGCAATGGGTCAAGGTTGGAAGTCCATTTGGATAAAGGTTGAAGCCCATTTGGGTTAGAGTGGTATTTGGCTCTTTGTATGAGTTCGAAAGATGTCTACTTCATCTGTTAATGAGATTTCATGAATAGTTAAGACTCGAAAGATGGGTACTAGATAACTTGGTACCAAAATAATCCAAAACTAAATAAAAAGATAAGAGGAAATTACCGAAAAAAACCACCTTAGAGGTCTCATGCACTAAAAAGGTCCTTATAATACTTTTATGGCACTAAAGCCCTTCCCGCCAATTTTCACTTTTGTTAAAGCAACGATATTGTCACTGGTGTGTTCTCCTGTATCTTCTCCCTAGGCTTTTCTCTTTTCCTTTTATAATTTTTTAATTTTTTTTTTTTTTACAATCGGAGGGTTCCCACTGGACTAATCCCTCCGGGTCCAAAGGAAAGCCGGGTAAACACCCCTATGGCCCCAAGGTGGTGGCACTAGTGGACTCGACCTTCAATTCTTGAAGAAGATGGAACAAGTGGTCGATACCAACCGAAAATGGGAGGGAGGAACCGTGGTCCTAAACACTCGGCCAACCCCTTTCGGCTTTTTCCTTTTTAGCTCTCTAACTATTTGCGATCATGACACTACTTGTTTCCAGCTTCAGTCCTCGCCTCTTAATCAGCAGATCCACCATGCTTCGGTCTTCGTCCACTTGCTTATCTCACTCTCCTCACCCCACTCTCAACTGGTCAGATCACTTCCTCAACTATCTATTTGCTCTCTATCTGATTGCGAAAATATTTTTTTTAATAAAAATCTTTGTTGTGCTAGTAATGGGAATTGGATAATTGGATTAGAGGGGGTACAATGAAGCTTTACGTGTCCATTTAGGTATGAGGGCTTTTGGTGAGTAAACTTCACCCATTCGTCCATTTCCATAATTTGAGGCCTAAATCGATAATCCTAAATGAGGCCTTATCTGCTTTTAATATTATTGTAAATATTTTATTTAAGATTTATTTTTCTCGCCAATAGTAAATACCCCATTTGTTGTTTTAGCTAACCTTGTTTTAGATAAATATTTTAATCTAGTAGGTTAAAAGTGAGAGATGCAAATTAGTGAAAGAAGGAAAAAATGTGGTATGATAATATGTGTGGAACCGCTTATGCTTTATAGGAGAAAAACAATTATTTTTTGCTAAAGGTTAATTTGTATTAAGAAAAAGGGAAAAGGGCAAGAAGCCCCCAAAATTACAGAAGACTGCACAGGGCAGAAACAACACATTAAACCAAGCCAGCTCATGGGATTACATTTTGAACTACAATACTGAGAAGAGGAGGAGACAACCAGTAGAAGATCCAGAGCAAAAAGAGCCAGCTCCCCTCCAGACCAGCTGCGCTGGATAGATGGGAAACAGCAACCATCAGGTCAAAACCAAGCGGCTCAGAAATCCTCTTTGCTTGATAGAACAGCGGTGCACCCAGCACTACAGAGAATGGCAGGGGACTGCTGCTCGCCAGACAGAAGGGGCTGAACTGCACCCCTGAGAGAACAGCTTGAAACTATCTGCATGCAGAGCTCATTGAAAGGAGCTCACAACAGAAAACAGACAGCAACTGGATCACAATCGACTGAGAAGGGTGTCAGCATCCAACTAACAGAAATGAAAAGAAAGTAGACACAGAGCTCTGCCTCAACTTTCCTAGCCGAATTCCAATAGAGACACGAGAAGCTCGGGATCCAGGTGCTGAAGCTTAACCCGGGGCTTTCTGAGGAACCCATGGCTCGAGCAGGAAGGAGCACCTCCAGCGGAAGGAGCAACTTTAGCAAAGGTTGACCCGTGAGCTTGAAAATTCTGTCCTCTGATCAATTGAACTGAACCACTGAGCAGACACACATAAACTTGAAGGAAGCTGTCCTCAAAGCAATTATATAGGACCAACAGAGCTGGCACAGAGAACCCAAGAGGAGAAGGGGAGAGGCTAGGAGATGTGCAAAAGTCAGTGGTTGTGGTTAGACAAAAAATGTATGAACTGCTGAAGAGTCCTACCAGAAAAAGGTCTGTTGATAGAACTGAGAGAGGAGGAGAGAAGATCTTTCAGTAGGATCTTGACCTTCGTCTGAGAGGCTCTTAAGTTCCTGTGAATTTGATCATTTCTACATTTCCAGATTACATAAGTAGTGGAGAAGAAGATGGAGGAGACTCCTAGTCTTGCTATCTTGTCACAGGAGAAAAACAATTATAATATTAATGTTAAACTATAACTAAGTCTTTTAATTTTTCTTCTTTTTTAAAGATTTTCTTGATTACAGAAGTTGAACATCATAAATTAAGATATTGATAGCATTTGAATGGATTGTGGATTCATATCACAGGAGATCGATTTGTGCCAATTTAATCTGGCAATTAAGTCGTCAAGTCACTGATTCCATCATATCAAGTTTGAGTCCATACCATGTGGCTTATCAAATTATAATTAATAATAATATCAGGGACTCAATATTGCAAACACTCTTGCGAATCCCAGCTGTCCAATTTGGGGTGGTCCACTAGGTAAAGATCGAAATTTGAAAGGCCCCTTGAACGATTTGCATTTGACCCTCCTATATATATATATGAAACATGGGTTGCAAATTAAAGAGAAGTCAATTGTTTCTATATAGGAAAATGATCCGGAGAGACCAGTTCTCACGCACTATGTGAGAAGTCTGATCTGGACTGTCGGGTCGCAAGGCCAACCCGATGGTCCTCGTGATTGGGTTCCCAAAAAGATTTGAGGGGGAAGAAGACAACCGTCGAAGATGATTGGAGAAGCGGGGAAAGAGCGATTCAAGAGCTGCCTTTTCCCCCTTTTTCGTCGAAGAATAAAGGAAAAGAGGAAGATGGAGCATCTGGGAAGGTTTTCCCTCTTTTCTTGTCAATGAAAAGAAAGAAGTAGGAGAGGACATGTGCTTTTGGAGGGTTTTCCCCTTTTTGGGAGCCTTATATATCAATCATGAGGACCATCGGATCACGAGAACAGAGTTATGTGAGAACTGTTCTCATCATATCAGTTCCCTATATATTCAATGATATTTGTTGGGATTTGAAAAGACAAGAAAAAAAGGATGATAATTAATTTAATACTTCTTTTTTGGAATGTGAAAAGATGGTTTTAGTGGGATATGATACTAATTGCTATTATGGGGCCTTAGTTTTTTGGGATAAAAAAAGGATGGCAATTGCTTTTTTTGGAATGAGAAAGATGCCTTTAATAGGATGTGATATTTGGGGCCTTATTTTTTTCGGCCTAAGCAAGGGCTTTTCTTGCTTTATGGTAAAGCCGGCACTAGAGAGATGAGAACGGTTGCTTCTTGTATTTTATTTTAAATTGTAGTCTTCAAATCAAAGTACCAGATGCAAAATGTTTCTTACTTTGAAGTATGTGGGTGTGGCTACTTGCCAATTGGTAGAATTATTGTTTTGACGTTCGGGTTGAGGAGTGGGTGAGATGGAGAAAGAGGAGGAAGAAGATAAAGAAAGAAAAGGAAGAAGAAGACACAAATGATGATAACATCATTCAATTGAAATGAGCAACGATATCATTGCCCAAATAAAAGCGAAATTTGGCAAGAGGGCCTTTTCTATAACAAATGATGTATGAGGGCCTTCTTGGTGCACCTGACATCTAAGTTGATTTTTTCAGTAATTACCTCAAAAGATGACACACTTCTATATGGAAAAAAAAAACAACTTGGTTCGAATCTATATAAAGAAAAAAAACAACTTATCGATTTTTATAGATCAGAGTAGAGAAACAAAATTTATATAGCCAACCCCAATATAGTTGGGACAAGGCTTTAATGATGATGATGGTGGTGGTGGTGGTTTGTGTTAATCTTGCTCCACAGCTTCGTTTAAGAATAAAAATTAGTTTCGTATACGGGCCATTTGATTTGCAGATAAGATACAGAGGTCTACCTCAGTTAGATTATGCCCTAAGATTATGATACAAAGGGGATTAGAATGTTTACCTCGATTATCATCATTGAGATTGCAAAATCGTTGTTAGTCTATAGCTGTGATGTACATTTCTAGGTTATCAACTGTGGAATCCATTATTATCAGTGGCCGCTCGCATTGAGTCTATTATATCAGCGGCTAACTTGATGAGATCTGTATGACCTCTTTCATATAGGTGAAATAGGATTGTAAGGTTGAAGAAAAAAATTCTCACTGGAGAGGATTGGAGAAATATAGAGGGTGAGTTCGTACTTGACTGATTATTTGGATGAGGGTGGTCTTAGATTGATATAGAAAGGTAGAGTCTACATTGTAAATGGACTGTGTTAATTTTCATTAACAAACATCGAATATAGAGTAATGCATGAGAATTAAATATAGAAAATTTACCCTAATCATAAACTCAATTCAAATCTAATTCTTATTTAGGATGTAATCATCAATATTATTCTCATATATACAACTAAATATACTTATATATTAATTGTGTCCCTCCTTACCCTTCATCCATGATTTGTTTGCATCCAAGTTCCTCCCCCCGCTAGTCGAATATGGTTTAGATATGGATCTATTCAAATATCTTTATGCATCCTAGTTTGAGGTAGATCTTACGAACTCATTGTGAATGCTCTGTCCTCTGGATGGATGAAGGAAGGACCCCAACCTGCTTATTTAGAGAAATCTTGAGGAGTTAGGACTATTATGGAAGTCAAACTCTGCTAGGATCCATCAACACTTGACTAGCAAGGAGATAATCGCATGTTAGATGACGATCTAGGACTCTTTAGCAACAGTCTAATCACAATCCCAACTATCCCAACGTCATATATTAAGACTTCATTGAGAGATCAACCTTGGTCTTTAGCCAACTGCTTAATCCTACGTGTCTCGTGGCCGGTGGCCGGGCTACACTATTTCTCAAACAACAAAAACCCCCTAAAAAAAATAATAATAAAATAAAAATAAAGTAAAGGCTCAGTAATTTGTAAGTAGGGGCTTGACCATTTTGGATTAAAAAAAAAGTAGAATTTTCTTGTACAAAACTTACTACTAGAGCGTTTTAAGGCATGAAAATTGGGTTATTTGCCTATAAAGGATATAAGAACAAATAGTAGGGTGAAAGTTTTGATTCAACAGTCAGAATTGAAGAGAACTAGGTTTGATGATGGTGATAGAGCGGAAACCATCTCATGAGTGTTGGAAATAGGGTGGGCCTCTAGGATAGGTTTCAAAAACTTTTGACCCACTTGATGCAGGGATCAACTATCCAGAAGGCTATAAAATCCAATCCAGGAAGTAAACCCTCAATCTCAGCCATCATTATCAGTAAATACAATCTATCTAGAAGATAGAAACAACAACTAATAAGCATCCATAATAATCTACAGCATACAAGGAAGTGGATTATACCTTTGGAGCTCGGTTGTACTCTAATGGAGAAGTTACTTATTTCTTTGATGATGAAACGCTTTCACTAATCAAATAGGGATCTCCAAGACCTCTTGATCTTCCACGCTATGACCCGTATCAGATTCTCCTTTTTATCAAGAAGATGGTGGGATCTCCAAGAGAAAACTACTAGGAACTCTAGGGAGGAACGAGAAAGAGAACTAGAATAGGGAGAGGAGAAAGAGTATGCGCAACTCTTGCACATGGGGGCCTTGGGCGTGAATCCCAATGCTATGGAGCATACATGGACGTCCAGCCCTCATCTCCTCTATTTATAGCTTTTGCAAGCCCCGCTTACTAATTTCCATTAGAAGTCTTACTTCCAAAAATTAGTAACTATCTCTTTTTAATTAAAATAGAAGTCTTACTTCCATTAATTAATTAGTAACTTACCATATCATAATTAGAAGTCTCACTTCAAATATGATTAGTAACTTTCCAATTCCTTTATAATTAAAATAGAAGTCTCACTTCTACTAAAATTAGTAAGTCTACTATTACTACTATTAGAAGTCGCACTTCAAATAGAAATAGTAACTTTCCTTTTAGAGTTCAACTAGAATTAGATACTTTCTAATAATTGGGCTAGCGTGGGGACCACTAGGGATTCCTTAGAAATCTGGCTCCAACTGGGACACGCGACCCAACATCTCATGTGTAATCCGGGCCTACAGTTAATTGCAAATAACTCCACTATATAAATGTAATTGAACTCCAATCTTAGGAATATTACATAGAAGACCTTAAACTTCCACATTACCACAAGTAGGCCCCTCTATCAATATCCATGGATCAATTGGACCTGTCTTCCAAACTAGATCCATATCTTATTATCCTTGAGCCCCCACTTAATTATAATGATCATAGGTACCTTTCCAATTAACTCTCAATCAGAATGGGTGCACACTTACCAATGATAAATCCATTAATTGGCATAAGGGGATATTAGAGATAGATTCCATCTTGACCATTGAATGTTCCTACAGCTCTACTACCATGTACCCAAATCACCGAGGTGTTGACCTACAGTTGGCCTCACTCATTGGTAACTCAAAACAAATGAATAGATAAAAACTTGAGTTTATTAATGTCTCAGGATTGAGAGCCTATTGCTAGGGAATTATAAGAGCAGACCTTAAAGTAAAGACAGTGTTTATAAGGTGCTTCTCATGGTCCTTCAATACATCCAATGTACCAGCACTATGATCCAGAATCTTACATTCTGATGATCGAGATAAATCACACTATCTCATAGTGATCAAAGTGCTGCAACCTTGTCGGTATGAGATGTCCAATCTCATCACTGGTTGTGATAATATTTAAGTATAAGATTTGTTACACATGTCTCCCGTATGTGGATCTCATCCATACACATGTGTTACATCTAATATACTGGTGGACCGGTTCATCTCATGAACCATCATGTCATTCGTATTGGTTATGTGCAAGTATATAATAAATCACCATTCATCTAATGAAAGGAAAGCATGAATATACTAATAAATAAAGAAATTAATCAATTAATTATATCATCTACTGGATTAAGTCCATAAAACTAACAATCTCCCACTTGGGCTCAATGCCAGTTAGAGTTGCATCTCATGCACATCCCTTTTACATACCGCTCAAAAACTTTAATAGTCAAAGGCTTAGTAAAGGGATCTCCCTAGATTATCTGCAGAGGCTATCTTGGTGATCATACATCACCTCTCTGCACAATATATCTGACCATGTATAACTTCCTCTGTACATGATTTTTGGCTCTTGGGTTCCTTGGACTTATTGACTGCCCTGCTGTTATCACAGTAAACTGTGAGCGGCTGTCCTGCCAAAAGTACCACTCCAAGTTCCATAAGGAATCTTTTTAGCCAATCTACTTTCGTAGTTACTTCTCAAGCGGTTACAGCATAAACACATACCCAGAAGTTGATTTCCTGGAATCCTTATCGGACTAGAAGTCAGTATCTATGTAACCGACTGGAATCAACTCATCACTCTGTAACTCAACATGTGATCTCTAGCCCTTCTCAAGTATTCGAGAACACATTTTACAGCAATCCAATGGCAAGGACCTGGGCTAGACTGATATCTGCTGACTAGGCCTATTGCATGATAGATATCCGGTCTAGTACAAAGTATAGCTTACTGTACCAGCACATTATCTATGTACGCATCATTGGGATAAGCCTATCATCCTATTTTGCCGGTCTCAATGGAAATTAATTCCTAGGATGTACATGGCTTCTCCAAAGTCCTTTATTATCAAAAGTCTTAGCCAACCAAAACTTTTACGGTTGACGATATCCCTATGTCACTCCATGAGAGAAGGATGTCGTCCACATATAATACCAGAAAAACTACCATGCCTTTTTGACTTTTCATTTACACATGACTTATCCGGATTCTGACAAAAATCAAGTGACTTGATTTCCTTATCAAAAACGGATGTTCCTGTTCCGGGATACCTGCTTTAATCCATAAATGGACTTATGCAGCCTGCAAATAATTTGCACTTGGTTATTAGCTATAAAACCGTCTGGCTGCATCATATAGATGTCTTCCTCAAGATTGTCGTCGTGAGACGTTATCTTAACATCCATTTGCCAAATCTCGTCACCGAGATAAATCGCAATGGATAAGAGTATCCGGATGGAACTCTTCCATCTGGTCCTCTTTTTCTTTTGGAGACTCACTTGCACCCAATAGGTTTGCTATTGGCAGGCAAGTCCACAAGTATCTAGACCTGATTAGAGTACAAAGACTCCACCTCAGCTTTCATAGCATCTAACCAACGTCCCAAAACTATGTCACTAACTATTTTATCATAGTTACAGGGATCTTGTTCCAGTTCTTCCGGAATTGCCTCGTAAGACTTTTCCTAGACCGAGAACTTGTCAAGGGTCCTGACAATACTCCCACTACGACAAGGCACTGATGTAACTACTGGGTCTGGTATGGGCGGATTTTCTTAAAGTTTGGTTATTCTTGGATTTGGAATTGATCTCTCTTGAATTTCCTCCAAGATAACTATTTCTAAAGATTTCCACTTAATCTTATAATCTCCTTCCAGAAAACCGCATTGGTGCTGCCAAGCACTTTCTGCTCTCTAGGATTATAGAGCAACCAATCATTTATTTTCTTTTTGGGATATAATATAAACATATATACTTCTGACTTCGATTACAACTAATCCATCTTATCCTTCAGCACGTGTGCCGGACAATCCTGAAAACGTTGTAGATTAGGTTTTCGCCCTGTCCATAACTCCCGGGGAGTCTCAAGTATAGATTTAGATGGAATTAGGTTTAGTATATATATTTCAGTTTCCATATCCCAAAATATAGGTAATCCGTAGAAACTCAACATAGACCTGATCATATCTAAAAGAGTCGTGTTCCTTCTTTCTGCTACTCTTTTCTGTTGAGGTAAACCAGGAGCGGACTACTGGGATCAAATCTCATTTACTGATAAGTATCCCATAAAATTAACGGAGAGATATTCGCCTCATCGATCTCATCGAAGAGTATTTATACTTTTACCTAATTGATTTTCCGCTTCCGCTAGAAACTCTTTGAACTATTCAAAAAATTTCGAACTTGCGGTCCATAAGGTATATGTATCTATATCTCGAGTAATCATCGGTGAAAGTGATAAAATACTCATATCAATTTCTCTTTCTAATATTATGGGTCCATACACATCAGTATACACTAACTCCAATAAATCTTTGGCCCTCTGCCCTTAGATGAATAAGGGTCTTTTGGTCATTTTGCCTTCCAGACAAGACTTACAGACAGGCATTGGTTCTACCACCAATGAAGGCAAGATACCATCTTTCACTAGCCTGTCAATCCTGTTTAGGTTTATATGACCTAGCATCTTGGGTGTCAAAGGTTTCTTGGATTAGATGAAGGTAACTGCCTCTTTAATGATGGTCTATTATTAACATCAGTGTCATGTATCTCATAGATTGTGGAGTTAACAAATAAAATCTATTGATTACCTTGTCAGAGTATATAAGAGTACCGTTCCTTTTTAAGACAATTTAATTACCAAAAATAATAGAATAACTCTTATTCATCATACTAGAAATTAAAATTCCGTCTTAAAATGGTACATATAATGTATCTGACAAAATCAATTTAATATCTGAAAGCAACTAAGTTACTGCTCCCACTGACACTGCTTCTGCCTTGGCTTCCGATCCCAGGTTAATACTGATTTCCCCGTCATTAATCCTCCTGGTTACCTGTAACTCCTACAACATATTACTGATGTAATTAGTTGCACCGAAGTCTACAAACCAAGATTCTGAAGTACTAGTTGCAAAACTAACTTCAGAAACAAGTGACTCAATCATACCTAAGGTCTTTTCCTTTGACAGAAATTGTGGACAATTCCTCTTCCAATGTCCTATCATACCACAGTGGAAACAGTTTCCCTTTGCTCCCGTATCCTTGACCTTGTCCACACCACTAGTAGAACCATACTCCAGCTTAGGACCTTTGATGATTGATTTCTTCTTGCTATCCCGGTCTTTGCCTTTCGGCTTAGACTTAGCAAATGACTTTTCTGTCATGAGGGCAGTTGGTCTTTTCTTCATGATTTTCTCAAACACTGTCGGCTGGCGAGACAGCTCAGCTATGGTCATTTCTAATTTATTATAATTAATCTCGAAATGTTTGAATGAGTCCGGCAATGATTGAATGATCATGTCGATCTGCGATTCTGTATCAATTGTAGCCCCCAGTACATCTAACTCATTCAATGCCAACTTCATTTTTAACAAATATTTTTGTACTGGGGTTCCCTCAGCCATCTTAGTCTCTATCAGCACTTTTATAGCAGCTTGCCTTGCAGGCCTGACCTGTTCTGCAAACATCTCCTTTAAGTTTGATATAATATCGTATGCTGACTTATAGGATTAATGTTGATCTTGCAAAACAGTAGACATGGATGCCTGAATAAAACATCTAGCCATCTCATTGTCTTTGTTCCACTTGGTGTAAAAGTTTTTCACAACCTGTGGTGCATCAGGCTCAGGCTCAGGCTCAGGAAGGGAGGGTATAGTAAGGACATATTTGCATCTTGAAGCTGTCAAGATAATATCCAGGTTCCTTTTCCAGTGTACATAGTTGGATCCCATCAACTTGTTCTGGTTGAGGATGGTCGCAAGTGGATTGAAAGTATTCGAATTCATGCTGTATAAAGTAATGCACGTAACCATACATTTAATAAAAGAATATAAATGACATTAGGGTTTAGTATTCTACCAAATTCATGTGGGAATCCTCATAAGCACTGAATTTAGAATACATCGGAATCCCAATTCCCTAGGGCATGCCTCCTTGGGGAGTGCAAATGCCCCATAGATTGGTGCGGATCAAAGTCGTCAAAATTAAGATTAAGACTAACTATCCTTGATCCCCAATCATTCATTATCATCTAGGTATCTCATACCAAATAATATATGACTCCAGATTAGCTTTGATTTCTAAAATACATGAGGCAAATCCTTGGGGATACTACATCATTATTTTAGTTAAGTGTGACCCACCAACTAATATTGCATGACAACCGCGATGGGCAGCTCCTCCTTGGGGAGTGAACCCCTACCACGTCTTATCAATACTATCCATAAGAGATCCATATCTAGTAACCAGACAAATAAAAGCCATCCGTGGGGAACGGCCACACTCTTGGTGGCGCGAGGCTAATACTTTCCTTACAATGGACCTATGGTGGAAAACCATGGGGATTTCTCAATTTAAATGCCCCGCTCCCACTTAATATTTTGAATTGAGGATTTCCTTTTAAGGTATTAGGGCCCACATTTATATATGAACATCAAATCATCACATGATATGATCTAAGATTGGTTCCAAGTCAAGTTATTTTAAGGAAAGTCCAGTTTCTTAAATTAGTGTTACCAATGTGTCCATCTCAGGGGTCATCAACACTAATTGGAACTCTTTCCAAAAATTAATTTGATTTGACCAATTTTAGTAACTTGCTATATTTGGATCAGATTTGGAAACATTCTAAATCTAGCGTTCAAGTATAAATAGAAAATGCTAAAATTAAAAACTATTCATCTCCTCCACATGGCCCAAGCGGAATAGACTTCTTGGACTTTTAGACTTTCCAAAAATTCTGAATTCCTCAAACACTTTGGGAAACTCCAAAACACCTTTGGTAATCTTCAAACCTTTGATTAGGAGTCCAGCTTCACTTTCCTTCTTCGTCTCAGACATCGCCAAAATTTACAAATCTAGAAAATTACATAAATTCCTATGTCTCTACGATGAGACTTACATGATAATCTATTAATGAAAATAAAAGGCTCATAGGGAATTTCACCATGCCTTGCCCTAAACCAGGAAACCAAGGAAACCATGATGCCCTTTACAACTTGCCAAAAATAAATATTCATCCATAAAGAAAGTAAAAGACTTGTGGGCCATATGAAGAGAACATGATAACCTGCATGTTAATATCTCATACTAGCAAAGTAATTCACAAAACTAGATTACCAAACAATAATGGAATGACAAGATGCCAAAAATTGACTACTATAGTTCATGCGCTACGCAGAGGGGGTCCGGGGGGGTCCCCCTCGGGGTTCGAGTTGCTCGGTCAACTCGCGGGGGTCCAGGGGGTTCGGGGGCAACGCCCCCGAAATAAAAACAAAAACTGCGATCTGTTGTGTCAATGTCTTCGGTCGACCGACGAGAGGGTTCGGTCGACCGACGAGAGGGTTCGGTCGACCGACCTCAGTGTCTTCGGTCGACCGACCTGACGGAAATCTGAGGGTTGGGTTTTTCTATTTCGTGTCCAAACATCTCCAGAACTCTTCTGAAGACTCCGAATGACTTCCTACCATCATTCCATCATTGTTAAACCCTTTTGTGACTATCCAAACATGAATTCACTAATTATCCAAGCAAAACCATCAAACTGATCCGTACATAGCCCTTGATCTATCCTCTTCGCATCTCATGCAAAGATTAGATCAAGCTTATTGATCTAACATGATAAGAGATGAGGTAATGCTCTGATACCAATTGTTGGAAATAGGGTGGGCCTCTAGGATGCAAAATGTTTCTTACTTTGAAGTATGTGGGTGTGCTACTTGCAAATTGGTAGAATTATTGTTTTGACGTTCGGGTTGAGGAGTGGGCGAGATGGAGAAAGAGGAGGAATAAGATAAAGAAAGAAAAGGAAGAAGAAGACACAAATGATGATAACGTCATTCAATTGAAATGAGCAACGATATCATTGCCCAAATAAAAGCGAAATTTGGCAGGAGGGCCTTTTCTGTAACAAAGGACGTATGAGGGCCTTTTTGGTGCACCTGACATCTAAGTTGATTTTTTCAGTAATTACCTCAAAAGATGACACACTTCTATATGAAAAAAAAAAAAAAAAAACAACAACTTGGTTCGAATCTATATAAAGAAAAAAACAACTTGGTTCTTATCGATTTTTATAGATCAGAGTGGAGAAACAAAATTCATATAGCCAACCCCAATACGGTTGGGACAAGGCTTTAATGATGATGATGGTGGTGGTGGTGGTTTGTGTTAATCTTGCTCCACCGCTTCGTTTAAGATTAAAAATTAGTTTCGTATACGGGCCATTTGATTTGCAGATAAGATACAGAGGTCTACCTCAGTTAGATTATGCCCTAAGATTATGATACAAAGGGGATTAGAATGTTTACCTCGATTATCATCATTGAGATTGCAAAATCGTTGTTAGTCTATAGCTGTGATGTACACTTCTAGGTTATCAACTGTGGAATCCATTATTATCAGTGGCCGCTCGCATTGAGTCTATTATATCAGCGGCTAACTTAATGAGATCTGTATGACCTCTTTCATATAGGTGAAATAGGATTGTATGGTTGAAGGAAAAAATTCTCATAGGAGAGGATTGGAGAAATATAGAGGGTGAGTTCGTACTTAACTGATTATTTGGATGAGGGAGGTTTTAGATTGATATAGAAAGGTAGAGTCTACATTGTAAATGGACTGTGTTAATTTTCATTAACAAACATCGAATATAGAGTAATGCATGAGAATTAAATATAGAAAATTTACCCTAATCATAAACTCAATTCAAATCTAATTCTTATTTAGGATGTAATCATCAATATTATTCTCATATATACAACTAAATATACTTATATATTAATTGTGTCCCTCCTTACCCTTCATCCATGATTTGTTTGCATCCAAGTTCCTCCCCCCGCTAGTCGAATATGGTTTAGATATGGATCTATTCAAATATCATTATGCATCCTAGTTTGAGGTAGATCTTACGAACTCGTTGTGAATGCTATGTCCTCTGGATGGATGAAGGAAGGACCCCAACCCCCTTATTTAGAGAAATCTTGAGGAGTTAGGACTATTATGGAAGTCAAACCCTGCTAGGATCCATCATCACTTGACTAGCAAGGAGATAATCGCATGTTAGATGACGATCTAGGACTCTTTAGCAACAGTCTAATCACAATCCCAACTCTTCCAACGTCATATATTAAGACTTAATTGAGAGATCAACCTTGGTCTTTAACCAACTGCTTAATCCTACGTGTCTCGTGGCCGATGGCCGGGATACACTATTTCTTAAACAACAAAAACCCCCTCCAAAAAAAAAAAACAATAATAAAATAAAAATAAAGTAAAGGCTCAGTAATTTGTAGTAGGGGCTTGACCATTTTGGATTAAAAAAAAAAAGTAGAATTTTCTTGTACAAAACATACTACTAGAGCGTTTTAAGGCATGAAAATTGGGTTATTTGCCTATAAAGGATATAAGAACAAATAGTAGGGTGAAAGTTTTGATTCAACGGTCAGAATTGAAGAGAACTAGGTTTGATGATGGTGATAGAGCGGAAACCATCTCACGAGAGGTTTAAACTTTAAACCTTCAAAGAATCTCATTAGTCTTTACATTTATACTGAAGGATCAGCCAAGAGAATTTTCAACTTATTTTGAAGACTACTTGGAACAATGTGGAATGAACCAAACAAAGCTTAAACATCTCCTCTTATAATTTACTCACTGGGGAAGTCCTGCACTGGTCATTTCACCTTGGCTTAGCCTAATCGCGAGAAGGACCTCATTCGCATAACAGAAGGTTCCATCAGCCTGAATGATCCTCTCCTTGCTGAGCTACACCTTTTATATTCTACCTTCTTTGAACACGAAGATGAAGATGATGATGGCGCATGTATATCAATGGAAACATAGGAGCAGTCCGACACCGATCGCTTAAGTCGAGCAAGAGAAAGCTGTGGCTTCCTCTCGATAGACAACAAAACAGAAGAATAATGACGTAGATTTGTTTTCGAGTTATTCCTTGATCCATCAGTGTCGATACAAACAACAATGCTACCTTGGTCCTGAGATTCATGTAGAACATGGTCCTCATCTACTCCATTTGCATTGACAACAACAATCGGTGACCGACAAAGCGGACAATTGGAGTGAGAAATAAACCACTCATCTATGCATTGTAGATGAAACACATGTTGGCAACTGGGCAAAAGCCGAACTGGCTCTCCTTCTTCGAACTCCCCTAAGCAAACAGCACATTCACATTGATCCATTCCAAGCGATGCCTCTTTTTCCATGTTTTTGTAAGGTTGAATAGGGATTAAATTGAGGACCTTTTCGTCGACGCCCCTTGAGGTGTCGCGAGTGTGGTAATGTTGAGTGGTGGGATTGCTTCTACGCCTGCAGAACTTGGACACTATCAGATGATATGAAACCAGGAGTAAAGCTGTAGCTAGGATCCCAAAAGTGGCCATCATAAGGGGATTGAAGAAGTTTTGGGAAGCTGTTGGGGCCTCGGCAGCTGCCATCTGGTCCTGTGGCAGTTGGGGACTTGGGATGGATGTCTAGAGTAGCAAAAAAGAAATGCATGTGAGCTGTCTTTTAAAGGGTTTTTTTGTGTGTCATAGAAAAGGCGATTGCAACAACCAAACAGGGATCTATACTGTTGTTTTAGATGACTCTTTAGGATACTCGCCGGCTTTCATGAACAGCTACAGAAGGGATGAAGAAGGATTCAACATAGATATATTTCTTGGTCTCATCACCCGAAGTGGTGTCGGTCTGTTTACAGTTCGGAATTCGGACTCTCTAAACACGAATCTAGGTAGGGGTCATGTGCTCGGCCATCCGGAGCTCGACCTCAGCCGAGCCCACATTTGGCCCCTATGGGCATGACCCAGGCCTAAAATTTTGGGACCCAAGGACAAATTGACCGCGAATGGCCCAATGTATACTTACAAGTACAAACCCAATGTATAGTTGTTACCTAGTTCTTTTATGAGACCTTTGAACTCCGAATAGATTCATTTCGAATAATTTGCAGTTTGATTCACAAACTATCATCAAACTAGTCTCATGTAGTTCTCTGAATTGAGTCCTATAAATCTAAGGGGGGCTCTATTGGCACCACGAAAATCTCTCTTCCCACCGTAAAAAAAAAAAAAAAAGGTTTTTCTAAACTGCACCGAAGCCCCGGCCCAAGGTCAATCCGTTCGGGGATGCGAAGCCTCGAGAAGTTCTGCTACAAGAGAAAGGGAAGGATTGGAGGAAGATTGATTTGGAGTTGGAGCATCGCAGCGTTGACAGGTTTGGACTCTTCTGCCCCGGGTTGTCGGCCAGGGCTCCCTTCTCGCCGGAGACTTGGGGGGAGGGCGAGATGAGGGAAGAGGATGGGAGGGAGAGGGAGAGGGAGAGGGAGGAGGAGGAGGAGTGAGGAGGGGGAGGGGTAATTTAGAAAAAACTATTTTTCTTGTCTTCTCGTGCAGAGGGGTGAGAAAGATTTGCGGTGCCAATAGAACTCCCCATAAATCTAATTGTGGTGCCCACCTGAAAATCCAAGCAATTCAAAAGCATGGCTCCCCTATCCATTAGCACTAATCCACATCTAACTTCAATTAAAGTGGCACCTTAAGATTATTGACTACTAAAAAATGTCGTTTTACTTTGGTTTTTATTTCAACCATGTATTTTACACGCAATCAATCTATGTGGGCCCAGCTCGAACTAGTAAAATCTCACAACAGGAAATACAAAGAACAATTATCTTTGGTGATTTGGATTTTGATGTGGACCCAATTGACTGCCTTAAGTATGGACACTAATGAATTAGTTCATCGAAATAGTAGAACTCAAGCTGTGAATTAGACGAATTGAGATGTGAATCAAATGAACCTACTCCATTGCATTCATTGATCCAACAAATACTCGAATTACAAATTGCGAACTCCAATACAAATAAATCAAATTGCGAACTAGGTAACATTTTGAACGGCTCCTTACCCAAGTGGCAAATAGTGGCAGTTCTCACCTGGCTGTTGAGGACTCAAAACCTGGGTACGCCGCTTCTTCCCGCATGTGCGGGCTCCCTTTTCATTTATGTGGGCATTCTTTCGATGTGTGTGGGCTTCTTTCCGACGTGAGTGAACCATCTTCCTGTGTATGCCTGCAGGCCCTCTCTTGGGCCGGTGCCCCCTTGGCTGCGGTACCCTAGAAAAAGTAAAGAGTCATCCCCACACATTTAGCATAGATGATTATACATATGTAACAAATAAGCTCCCTGTTTCTCTCTTTAATGGCTATGGATCCATCCCTGTGTCATCCTCCCCTAGCGCGGTTGCTGAGTGGGTGTTCTATTCCCCAGATGGGGTCTCTCATGGGTTCCAAAGAATAAATAAATAAAAAGCTAGAACCTTCCCTATTTAAGGCCTCTGGGCTCAGCCTGTGCATAATTAGCTGGCCCAACAATTACATGGGCCGGGCATCGACAATTTTTGCTGATCCCAACCAACCCCCATAACTCTCCTAGATGTATAACGTATGATATGCATTCATTTCTAGGACCCTAGGTCCATCTGAATGAACTGGGAGCTGACCAGAACCCAGACTAATTTAGGCCCACTCCCAGAGTTTGTACGCAGCTCATATCCTAGTGTTTTGCAATTATATACAATGGAAATGTCTCCTTGGCTATACTCGTAATATGGAGGCAGTTTCTACCAAAACTAGATTGGTTAGATGCAGTTGCTGGATATTTTTGGATGTTTCAGTTTTTGACTTTGGCCTGTTGGAGCATTCCACAACATGATTTGGACTTGGTTGTTGGATGTTAGCATTTGGTTTTGGTCCTATCATGTTCTGAAATATAGGCTCCTTCCAATGGTTGGATTAAGAAAATTATTTCTATATTGAAATATGATGTGGACTGCATAAAGATCTAAAATGTCAAGCAAAAAAAGAAGTCAACAAATTTTTTATTTTCTTTCTTTATTTTTTGAGATTGTGTACACTTGTTAGTGAAGATCTTAGTGGGCCTAATTGGGCTAGGACAGCCGTTTTGTAAAACTGCTCTTCTTTTCATGCGCCAGACATAGTACTCAGGCCCACAGAATAAAAGCTCTAGAATTTCTTTTTTTCTAGACTACAAAGGCCAGCCAGAAAGTTAAACTTGGACTTCAACGGTTACCACAAGCTAGATAGACCAACTTCGTTATTAAACCAATCTATCTGACAACTCTAAGCTACTAATTATAGCCTACAAAATTGCTGGTTGTCTCAATAATTATATATTAGCGCAAATCACTGATTTCAACCTGAAACAGTTGGTTATGATAAATGATTTTGAACCACCAAGTATTGGGCCGGATCCAAAGACTCGTCTAAGCCTGTTTTAATCTATCCATTCAAGAACGGCCTCTTCCCTAGCGGTAAGAGAAGTCGATTCTTACTCGGCTGCCCAATGCTTGAACCTGGGCAGTCGCCTTCCCTCACCCGAGGGTTGTTCTATCTAGGGTTGCACAAAAAATCTGGTATCACCGCTAAACCAGACCAAACCGACTGAATCAGGCGGTTCGGATCGATTTTATAGTAGATCGGTTTGGTCTGTGGTTGGAAAATCGTAGAAACTACTTAGATCGATCGGTTATCGGTTTGAACCCCCAGTTCACCTCCTAAACTGAATCGATCGGTATATTATGTAATTTGGGTATTTGACTATTTAGAATTTAGGGCTTCATTTGGCTAGCATTTGACAACTCATGCACCTTTTTTGGTCGTCATTTTAAAATCTTCAATTTCTTATTTTCAAAAAGAAAAACGATTTAACCGACCAAACTTCAGTTCGGCTTGGTTAGGTCAAAGCCCTCTCGATCGGTCGGATCAGATTGGTTAATTAAAAAATCGATAGATTTAGTTTGGTGGTTGGTTTTAGTTGTAAACCGAGCCGAACCGCCCATGTGCAGCCCTAATTCTGCCTCACCCAAGATCTACGTCCCTCACTAGAGGGCTAGGGCTAAGCTGGGTACCAAACAAACAAAAGAATCGATTCATTCAGCAGCAAATCACTTGAATTATTGAAATTCACCTATAATCCAATTCAAATTAAAATGACAGGAAACTGTTGCACCTCACCCCATGTACTATTAAGAACTCCCCTGTAATCACAAAAAACTCTTGGCCTGTTTTGTGCTGGATCCGCTCAATAGGCTTTGTCAATGGCATACCATTGATGCTAAAATCAAACCACGCACTGGAACTATACACAAGCATGATCAGTACATGTCATCCCCACCAGGATGCGATCACTTTTAGCCCATATTTGGTACCTCTATTTCGAGCATTTATTTGTCTAGATGTCTAGAGCAGACAGAGGATATTTAGAGGCAAATCCTCTAAAATCCAAATGCTCAAAAAGTGGGCAGCTGAAAAATAGAGCTCTGACCTCTTCTTTATATGACTCTTTTTTTATGGCTCTACTTTTATTCGGTCTATCAGAAAAAAAATAGAAATATCAAACACGACCTTAATATGGGAGGATTTTGTTCCACTTCACTAGATCAAAGCTGGCCTTGATCCAATTGTCAACCTTAGGTGACAAGGAAAATGGCACAAACCAGGTAAATGATCCTGATTGATAGATGAACAAATTCGATCGGCTGAGATATGTCTAATACTGTCAAAATCAAATGGTTTACCCCAAGCATAGTTACTTCAAATTGTCTGAGAAAGGTGCATGAATAGTGATGTTTGTGACTAGTACTCCCAAGAAATCTCGGCCACAGAAATGCAATCAGAACTGCCTACCTAACTGCCATAGTTTTGAAGTTGGTGAGTTTGAGCAAAAAGATTTCATGATCCAACCATAAGCAAATACATTTAAACAAAAGATGACATTACAGAGATTACATAGGATTTAAAAATTAGAAAAGAAGTTGTCTGAGCTAAATGAGTAAAATGCATCTGAAATTGGAACGAAATCAGGCAAAACTAAATGACTGCAACGACAGAAGAAATGCTGAATCTTATACCCATTTTGAGCCAAGGTATTCCATGTTGTAATGCTGCTTAGTGTGAATAATTGATGCATAATGTAGAGGGTACTAAGGGCTTTGAAGTGTTATGGAAACCAAAGAAATGGAGGCCATTTGAGGTGGCTTTGGAGGATCCTAAAAGAAGGGGCTGGCCATGGTTGCTTCGAACATGCAAATGATGAAGAATGGGAAATGCAAGCATCATTTTCATATAATATGTTGGTGGATGAGATCAATATGTATTATGATTTTGTGGGGGCCGGAGGTATCTCTCTTTTAACATATCTGATGTCCCAATGATGAAGAGCCAAGCTCGCCAGATTGTTGCATCTGCAATGAAATCATCGACTACGAAAATGACCGGTTGATTTACTCTAAATGCCCGCATCATATGATTACCAACAATCAAGGGCGGCTCCACCATAAGGCAAGAAAAGCCTTTGTTTTAGGGCCCAAAAAAAATAAGGCCCCATAGTATCACATCTTATTAAATTTATATTTTTACATTCTAAAAAAGCATTAAAACAACTGCCATAGTTTTTTTTTTCTCCCCAAAAAATAAGGTCACATTATAGTAGTTAGTATCAAATCTCACTAAATTCAACTTTTCA
Source organism: Litsea cubeba (assembly GCA_012931725.1). Classification (NCBI taxonomy): domain Eukaryota; kingdom Viridiplantae; phylum Streptophyta; class Magnoliopsida; order Laurales; family Lauraceae; genus Litsea; species Litsea cubeba. The sequence goes on from CM022950.1 coordinate 43,917,610, forward strand.
CATTCCAAAAAAGCATTAAAACACCTGTCATCTTTCTTTTTTTCTACACAGTGTCTTTTTAAATCCCAACAAATTTCAACCTCCACCCCCTCACCAATGAGGTTTTTCAAATAAACATTTCTCTTATAGATTAATATTTCTTTTACCATATTAAAACTTCTTACCAAAGAGTTCAATCTCCACCAACGTGTTTGCCAAAAAAAATCTCCACCAACGTTTTTCTATATCAAGTACTCTTAACTCTCTCACCATCGTTGTCTCTCTCATAGATTTTCTTTCTCTGTAACTACCTTTTTCTTATTATTTCTAAAGCAATCTTCTTCAAGGATTTACTGATTTGGTTTTGTCTTTTTTTTTAATAATATATGCGGGTATGTTTTGATAATATATGTAGGTGTTTTCTTATAATATATGTTAATCATTATTCACTAACTTAAATAAAATCTATTTTTTTATATTGAAAAGGCTACATCAAATTTGAAACTCATCTACATCTACATCTTTGTGGCCAACAATGATAAATCGCTAAATCAAGTTCTATTATTTTATACTTTTAAGAAATTTTTTAATTCCAAACTCGTATTGTAGTTAGTGTTCATTTTATTTGTAAATATTACTAGTTATAATTTATAAATGATAAATATGTCTATTAGAAATTACAAATCCAGATACTTCAAATTTTTTTTTGAGGCCTCATTTAGGATTGTCGCTTTAGGCCTCAAATTATCTCAAGTCAATCCTGCCAAATATAATGAGTTTGAATGGTCACGTGAGTATAACGCGGATCAAGCAATGGTTAGAACATTTAACTTTATTGATGTTGTGAAGATGTTCAAGTTAGAACATTTATAATGTTTCAGTTACCATTTAAAAAAAAAAAGGTTGTGAAGATGTTTGGGATGTGAACAATTACTTATGATATGGCGAGAGAGATGCATCTTCAAAGATGTATATCATGTTCTTGGTGTGAGAAAGAACCTAGAACCTGGCATCACTCACAAATTACAACCATGTGCTGATATTGTTACTCTCCATATCCTAATTGGGTACATAGATGCTAATTAGTTGGGTTTTAGAGAGTGATTAACTAGTTTTCCGGGGGATAGAATAGAGATTAATTAGAGGGTTTTGGAAAAGTTTGAGCCTATTTGAAGACTTAGAGAGACCTAGTTGTTAGTCTTGTTGAGTGAAGGGTGATTATTAATTAATTTTAGGACTTTGGTGGTCTTGGACAGCTTGGACAGTGGGGATTGTTGTGGGACACCCTTACCTTGCATTAAGATCCCTCTTGTTGGGACTCAATTTCCTTGAAAAGCCCTATTTGCTTGGAGGGACTAGAGCCAAGAATTTTCTTGTAATTATTGAAAAGCCACTAAACTTATATTACCCACATGATATTTTCCACTTTGTCTCATGGGATTTCAACATAATCTTGTCACTCGGTTTTAAAAGGCTTCATGTGGAATTAAGGCGAGGCCACACTTATATACCCAGGATCAGGACTTGCATATTTCCAATGTGGGACATATGCACCACTATATATTCAATCCTTTAGAGTCTCCCTCGCCCTCTCAGGCCCAACACCCTTCTATAGGGGGCCACATGCTTGACATACTACAATAGGAGCAAAAAGAATGAATTAATATCAAGTTCTACTCAAAACCAGTCATTACTTCTCTTGAACATGATAAATATAGCAAGTTGAGAGGAAAACAATAACTATTAATGTATTATCTCATGCATGTGGCCCCCTTGTAGAAGGGTGTTGGGTCCGGTGAGCATCCGCCTAGAGAGAGGGGGGAGGAAAGTCTAGGACTGGGTAACCAGTGGTACATAAGTCCACATTGGAAACATGCAAGTCCTGATCCTGGATATATAAGTACGGTCTAGCCTTAACCCCACATGAGGCCTTTTAAAACTGTGTGGCAAGATTCGGCTGAAATCCCATGAGCCAAAGCGGACAATATCATGTGGGCAGGGGGTTTGGGTCGTTACAAATGGTATCATAGCCGAAGATGGCTCTCTTTTCCGGTGGAGGAGAGGACAAGAAAAACTTTAAAGGACTGGGTATGAAGTGATGAAATTAAGGGTTAATTGATATGATTACTAGAATTAAGGGATTGATATAGTCAACATCCCAAATTATAGTATATCTCCTCTAATTCTGTATAGAGATTATTTCATTCCTTGTAAAGCTCCTGTATGTATTCTATATATTGTAACACTACCGTGAATGAGAATAATAAGAAATTATTCCTCAATTTTGTTCTTTGATATGGTATCAGAGCCTGCTTCAATCTCCTCTTCTTTACCCTAGGAAGTGAAGTCTGGTCCTGTGTTCACAATTGTTATCTTTTTTGTTCGTATCATTCCGCTACGACTCTTACCAGTATGTCTGCGCATAAAGAAGGTGGTGCTTCTCCAAAGAAGATCGAATCTTCTTCTACACTTGTTGGATTCCAGATGCAGGAAACCTACTCCTTGATAACTCCAGAACGGCTTGATGGTACAAATTATATGGAGTGGTCTTTGAATGCTCAAAATAAGATCCGTGGACGAAAACGTTGGGGCTTTATCTCGGGTACGAAGGCTGCACCAAAAGATGTTAACTCAGAAGACTATGAAGCGTGGGAGGATGATAATTGCCTAGTTAAATCATGGCTTCTTGACGCAATGACTAAGGAAATCAGATCTCTCTTTCTTCGATTGACTACGGCAAAGGAGATATGGGAGGCCGTAAAACAAACATATTCGGTTGATCAGGATGCGTCAAGAGTCTATCAATTACATTGCGAGGGAATCTCTGTCCGCCAAAATGGAGGCTCTATCATCTCTTATTTTGGTAAACTACAAAGAACTTGATGATATTGATGACTGTGTTATGGAGTGTACTGGTGATATTGCAAAATATACAACCAAGGTCAATTGCCAACATGTGTATACTTTTTTAGCTGGTCTTGATTCTCAGTTAGATGGAGTTCGGGGTCGTGTACTTGCAACTAAACCTCTTCCCAATATACAAACGGCTTACGCTATGGTGTGTGGGGAAGCTAATCGTCAAGATGTTATGTTGGGCGAGAAGATTGGAGAAGGGGCTGCAATGATCTCTCAAAAATCATCTACCTCAAAGAATGATAGGAAGTGCAATCACTGCGGTGGTACTGGTCATATTGCTGATACATGCTTTCGACTCCATGGATATCTGGATTGGCATCCCAAGGGAAAGAAAACCTCACAAATATCTTCCACTGCAAAGGAAGAGGACACAAATTCAAGAGGGGATCTAGTTGCCGCTTTAGGATTCACTGCTAAGTCAGGTATGTCTTTTACTAGAAATAGTGATTGGATAATTGACTCCGGTGCAACAGAGCATATGACTTGTGACTAGAAAAAATTTTCTCACTTATCCCAAAAGTGTGTTGGTCATTTGTTTTAGTTTGTAATTGTTGTCAATCCTAGGGTGTTGGCATGGTGTTGGAAAGCAGTATGATGAAGGTTGCAAGCATTCAAAGTGAAACTGAGCAACTGCATGTTCAGGTCATGTCAGTTAAGCATATTGTTATGCTTATATCTTCACATCTAACATCTGAATTAAAAAGTGGTCAACATGACTTTTGTGCATCAGTGAGAGGGCTTAATTTTTGGTTTTGGAATCAGGTCGATCAGACTTCAGATTTTAAAGTTATGGCCCGAACAGTGAGACAACTCTGCCTCTCTCAGGTTGCTGTTTTTCTCAGACCAGTCAGCTTCGAAGTGATTTTACACTACTTTCCATTCAATCTGGGTTAAATCTCAAAGCATGAAAGTTGTAGCCCTCTGATAAATCTTTTATTTGGCTCAAGAATCATGTCGTTTCGAGCTCGGAAGAGGAAGTTATGAATTTTCTAGTGGAGATAAATTCTGCAGTTTTTCTGCACTGCGAGATTAATTCTTCTTCTTGGTACCTTGTTGTGGGTCCCATTATGTGTTGGAATGTAATCAGCAGATGGCCCATCAGTTTCATCTGATTCAAATGGTAGGTCAGTCCATTTGCATAAGTCTTCATTCAAATGCAAAAGTCTTTTTCATTATAACAAAAGTCTTTTGCATAATGCAAAAGTCTTAATGGAAGAGCCCACAATTGTTGAGTATGCACTTATTTTCAATTAGAAAAATGGGGTTTATTCATTTTTCTTCATAGAGTGCAAAAGTCTTGTGCAAAAGTCCTCTATCAAGTCAAGGTTCAAATAATTAATTGATTCCTACATTTGGTTGGGATCAATTTTCTTCTCCTTGGTGTGCTTCTTTGAAACTAGCTCTTTGAAATCATCATCGATTCTACAACACAACAATTCCATCAATTGAAGTTATCTTCATTCAATTCCTGAGAGAGTTGCAGAGATAAACTGAAGGCTGAAAAACCCAAAGTCCCGGTGCAAGCAAGAGAGTTTCAAAGACTGAGATTCACTCTTGAGATCGTACGAGCCTATCACCATCTCTCACTCAGAGTCATGATTAATATGTTCTTCAGTACATGATGATCTGTTCTTCATCTGTGGTATGGTCATCCTGCCCTCTATTTCATGTGGATTTATATTCCTACTTGTAGTCTTCCTCAGATTATGATTGTGCAGACAAAGGGTGTGACTAGAAATTAGTGATTGTGGTTGATAAGAGTTGCAGGGCAAGTGAACTAATCTCGGTGAAATTATTTGTGTGATTGATATTTTCTTGACACCTATGTGTATTGCTGGAATTTTATTGTAAGGCACCTGTGTGTGTTATAAATTTGTTTATCCTTGTAATCACTCAAGTAGGTGCTTAAGTGTAGGGGTTGGTGCTCTTGTCCGTTGGTGCGGGCAAAGTTGTAAGGGGTTGGTGCTCCTAGCAGTTGTTGTTGCTAAAATAGTGGAAGTGCACTTTTTGTGCACCGTGGATGTAGCCTGAGGGTGAACCACGTAAAACTTCTGTGTTATGGTTGTGTGGTTGATTGTTTGCATATAAAATTTTTAGGCACACTGATTCACCCCCCCCCCCCCCCCTCTCAGTGTCCGTGTGGGGTCAACAATTGGTATCAGAGCAAGGTCCCATTTACAAGCATAATCTGCTTTGGGTGATCTTGTTACAACCCACATGGCTTCAGGAGAAGGTTTCTCTTCTAATAAAGCACCACTATTTGATGGGACAAATTACTCTTTTTGGAAAGTCAGGATGCAAACTTATCTTTCAGCATTGGGGTATGACATATGGGACTGTGTAAGAAAAGGCTACAAAGGAAAAGAAGATCCTACTGATGCGGCTGAGAAGAAATTACTTGAGAATGATTCAAAGGCAAGGAATGCTCTGATGTGTGGATTGTCAGACAATGAACTTGTCAAGGTCATGTCCTGTAGGACCTCAAAGGAGATATGGGATAAGCTGCAGAGTGTTCATGAGGGAGACAAGAAAATAAAAGAGGCAAAACTGCAAACTCACCGGGCTCAGTTTGAGAGTTTGAAAATGACCGAAAGTGAGACCATTGGATCATATCTACTTAGAGTCAATGAAGTTGTGAACTCTATTAGAGGGCTTGGTGAAGAGCTAAAAGAAAAGTCTATTGTTAAGAAAATTTTGAGAACTCTTCCTGCCAGATATGATGCCAAAGCTTCTGCCATCGAAGAAGCCAAAGATCTAGATGTCTTCAGCATGGATGAACTGCATGGTTCACTGACAGCATATGAGATGAGAATAGGGAAGCCCAAATCTTCTGACAGGGAAGCTGCTTTCAGTGCAAAGAATAAGGCTAAGGAAGTGGTTAAGTCAGATAAAGATGATTCAGATGATCCAGATGAAGAACTAGCGGCTAACTTCGTTCGAAAATTGAAGAAGGGTCAAGGTAAATATAAAGGGAAGCTGCCTTTCAAGTGTTTTAACTGTGGAGATGTGGGTCATTTTGCTGCTAAGTGTCCTCATAAGGACAAAGAAGAAAATGACGATGATATACCTAAGAAAAAATTCTTCAAGAAAAACTATCGCTTTAAGAAAGGGAAGTCTAAAAGCCTAGTGTCAAAGAAAATGTCCAGTTCTTCAGATGATGATTCCGAAGACAGTGGGAATGAAGCAGCAGAGGCTCTTTTTATGGCCATGCTTGATGAACAAGTTGAAGATAACAAGTCTGAAAAGGGAAAATCATCAAGTGATGATGAAGATGCTGAAATTAACTTGGAAGGAGAGTTATTGGCTGCACTTGAGGAACTATCTTTTGAAAGGAAAAATCATAAGAAAACTTCAAAAAGGCTAGTTGATGCAGAGGAGATGGTTGTAACATTGAAATTGAAATTGGAGGAAAGCAAGAGGATACATGAAGATCTTGAGGCACAGGTAGTTTTGAAGACTGAAGAAAATAGTAAGTTAGAGGAGGAGGTGACTGGTTTGAAAACACAGTTGGAGAAGTTCTCACAGAAGCTGAATGCTTATCAAGGGTCCTCCAAGTTGAATGAGATTCTCAGTGTTCAAAGGCCTCCTCATCTAAAATTTGGCCTTGGGTATGAGGGAGAGTCTTCTTCTAAACAAGTTAAAGAAGCGCCTCAGAAAACTGAACAGACAGCTGTGAATGTAACTCCTCCAAAAGCAATACCACAAACTCAAAAACCTCAAAGGAAATTTGCTCCACCAAAGAAGAAGCCAGAGCAGCAAAACTTCAGGCCTCCTATGCAGATACAATCTACAAACTTCAGGTCAATTTCTCACTTCCATGGTTACTGTTTCCAATGCAATACATATGGACATAAAATGATGACCTGCAAATTTAATTTGAGGCCTAGAAATTTTGTGAATAGGAACCATTTTGATGCTCTTATGATGTATCCTGTAGAATGCTTTATTTGTCATAATTTTGGGCATCTTGCTAGAAATTGTATGCATGCATATGCCCCTAATCGAAGACAGGTACAATTTCAAAACGCAAATGCTATTACATATCAACAGAGGGCTCCTAAGGCTGCTGAGTTGACCAGTATTGAAACAGATAAGTCTGCTAAATCAGTTAAAAAGGTTTGGAAAAGAAAAGAACAAAAAGACAAGGATAACTCCTTGATAGTACAGACAGCCTTCAAAGCACAAGGAAAATTGACTTCATGGATTCTAGACAGTGGATGCTCTAGTCACATGACTGGTGACAAGAGTAAGTTCTCCAAGCTACAGCAGTATGATGGAGGATCAGTGAAATTCGGAAATAATGATGGAGCTAAGATTGTTGGGAAAGGTTTGGTGAGGATAATTGACGGCAAAATCAGATCCGAAGAAGTGTTGTTTGTTGATGGGTTGAAACACAACTTGTTGAGTGTCAGTCAGATATGTGATAGAGGACGTGGCATTTTCTTCAACAAACATGGCTGTGAAATCTTAGACAATAATGGAAAGGTTGTGGCAGTTGGTATGAGGACTTCAGGCAACTTATATACTCTCTCTGAGACTACAGTGAATACATGCATGCTAGGGAGGGAAGATGAAAGTTGGTTGTGGCATAGGAGACTTGGGCACATAAGTTTCAAAAATTTGTCTAATATATGCTCCAAGAAGGCAGTTCGGGACATACCTCACATTGGGAAAGCTCAAGACAGTGTCTGTGATGCATGTCAGAAAGGGAAGCTAATTAGAGCTTCTTTCAAGTCAAAAGAGTACAACACAAGCAAGCCTTTAGAGCTGGTACACACGGACTTGTGTGGCCCGATGAGGACTCGGAGTTTGAGCGGAGACAAATACTTCATATTATTCATCGATGATCACTCTCGCATGACTTGGATTATGTTTCTGAAGAACAAAGATGAAGCATTCAATATGTTCAAGATCTTTAGAAAACAGGTCGAAAATCAGACTGGCAGGAGAATCAAGGTGTTGAGGTCAGACCGAGGAGGAGAGTTTACTTCAGATGAGTTTGAGGAGTATTGTCAAGAACATGGGATTCGTAGGCAATTTTCTGCAGCTCGCACACCTCAGCAAAATGGTGTGGTTGAGAGGAAGAACAGGACAGTACAGGAAATGGCCAGAACCATGTTGACAGAGAGCAAGCTTGCAGATGGATTTTGGAGAGAAGCAGTTCACACTGCTGTATACATTCAGAACAGATGTATGCTTAGAGCACACACTAACAAGACTCCCTATGAACTGTGGTTTGACAAGAGAGCATCGGTGAAGTACTTCAAGGTATTCGGCAGTAAGTGCTTTATAAAAAGATTGGATCAAAATCTTGGGAAATTTGATGATCGTGCAGATGAAGGCATCTTCATAGGCTATTCTACTAGAAGCAAGGCCTACAGGTGCTACAATAAAAGGCTCCAGAAAATAGTCGAGAGTATAGATGTTAAGTTTGATGAAAACAAAAAAATTCCAAAGAATATTCAGGAGATTGAGTATCCAATGTATGAAAATCCTGATGATAATAATGAGATTGAAGACTTGCCTAGTCACAAGGAAGGAATGTCGGACGATAACTCAAAAGAGAAGAAAGAAAATGACAGATGGCATAATTATCATGGTATTAACGAAACTGATATCATTGGAGATCCACAGGTTGGAGTACAAACTAGGAGGATGAAAACCAGTTTATTCTCTCTCTTGTCCACAGTTGAACCCAAAACTGTTGCAGAAGCAAGTAAAGATGACAGTTGGGTCAAGGCAATGCATGAAGAGTTGGATCAGATTGAGAAAAACAAAACTTGGGAGCTGGTACCTAGACCAAAAACCAAAAATGTCATTGGTACCAAGTGGATTTTCAGAAATAAGTTGAATGAGGAAGGACAAGTAGTAAGGAACAAAGCTAGACTTGTTTGTAAAGGCTATGCACAAGTTGAAGGGATTGATTTTGAAGAAACCTTTGCCCCTGTAGCTCGGCTTGAGGCTATTCGTATGTTTCTAGCTTTGGCAGTATATAAGAGCTTCAAAGTCTACCAAATGGATGTCAAGTCTGCTTTTCTGAATGGCAACCTGGAAGAAGAAGTATATATAGAGCAACCGGATGGATTTCAGTTGGGAGACGACTCAAATATGGTATGTAAACTGAAAAAGGCTCTCTATGGCCTAAAACAAGCACCAAGGGCATGGTACTCTCGGCTGGATGCCTACCTACAGCAACTTGGGTACAAAAAGGGTGTTGTAGACAGCAACCTATACGTGAGGACAGAAGATGGTACTCAGGTAGTTGTGGTAGTGTACGTGGATGACATCATCTTCGCGGGCAACAAAGATGAATTGTGTACAGAGTTTGCAGAGAAGATGAGGACTGAGTTTGAAATGTCCATGATTGGGGAGCTCTCATTCTTTCTTGGCCTCCAGGTTAACCAAATGAAGAACGGCATGTTTATCTCACAGGTAAAGTATGTCAAGGAGATGTTAAAGAAGTTTAACATGGAAGACTCAAAACCTGTCAGCACACCCATGACAACGAGCTGCAAGTTGAGTAAAAATGATGAGTCAGTGACTGTTGATAACACCATGTATAGGTCTATGATTGGAAGTCTATTGTACCTGATAGCTACTAGGCCAGACATTTTACAAGCTGTGTGTATGGTTGCTAGATTTCAGGCAGATCCAAGGGAAACACATGTGACAGCAGTGAAGAGGATATTCCGGTACATCAAAGGCACAGCAGAATATGGTTTATGGTATCCACGAGGAAAGGATTTCACATTAATAGCCTACTCAGATGCAGATTGGGCAGGATGTGTAGATGACAGGAAGAGCACTAGTGGAGGTGCATTCTACTTAGGTGACAAGTTGGTAGCCTGGCACAGCAAGAAACAAGATTCAGTTTCCTTGTCTACAACAGAAGCTGAGTATATTGCTGTGACAACTTGTTGCACACAACTTCTTTGGATGCGACAGATGCTAAAGGATTTGGGAATTCAGTTAGTTGAGGCCATTCCTATTTTGTGCGATAATACAAGCACCATTAGCATCTCAAAGAATCCAGTTCAGCACAGCAGGACCAAACATATTGCCATCAGGTACCACTTCTTGAAGGACAAGGTGAATGATGGAGAGGTGAAGTTAGAGTATGTTCCGACTACAGAACAAGTTGCGGATATTTTCACAAAGCCTCTACCGAAAGAAGTCTTTGAATACCTCCGAATGAAATTGGGGGTTACTTCTTCTCCAAAGCATTAGGGAGAATTGGAGACAGAGGGAGTGCGGGCATACTGTTGGAGCACTTTTCCCTTCTGGACATCTCCCTTTGTTATTGTTGTCAAAGGGGGAGAAATGTATGTTTTGCAGTTGAGCTTAGAAGGTTCGGTGACAGATATGTATGTTTTGCAGTTGAGCTGAGAAGGTTCGGTGACAGGTATGTATGTTTTGCAGTTGGGCTGAGAAGGTTCGGTGACAGGGGGAGTCAAATGAAATTATATGTATGTTTTGCAGTCGGGCTGAGAAGGTTTGGTGACAGGGGGAGTCAAATGAAATCTATTTTCTTCTCTAAGTCCGCAGGTGTTGACAACAATTCCAAAGGGGGAGATTGTTGGTCATTTGTTTTAGTTTGTAATTGTTGTCAATCCTAGGGTGTTGGCATGGTGTTGGAAAGCAGTATGATGAAGGTTGCAAGCATTCAAAGTGAAACTGAGCAACTGCATGTTCAGGTCATGTCAGTTAAGCATATTGTTATGCTTATATCTTCACATCTAACATCTGAATTAAAAAGTGGTCAACATGACTTTTGTGCATCAGTGAGAGGGCTTGATTTTTGGTTTTGGAATCAGGTCGATCAGACTTCAGATTTTAAAGTTATGGCCCGAACAGTGGGACAACTTTGCCTCTCTCAGGTTGCTGTTTTTCGCATACCAGTCAGCTTCGAAGTGATTTTACACTACTTTCTATTCAATCTGGGTTAAATCTCAAAGCATGAAAGTTGTAGCCCTCTGATAAATCTTTTATTTGGCTCAAGAATCATATCGTTTCGAGCTCGGAAGAGGAAGTTATGAATTTTCTAGTGGAGACAAATTCTACAGTTTTTCTGCACTGCGAGATTAATTCTTCTTCTTGGTACCTTGTTGTGGGTCCCATTATGTGTTGGAATGTAATCAGCAGATGGCCCATCAGTTTCATCTGATTCAAATGGTAGGTTAGTCCATTTGCATAAGTCTTCATTCAAATGCAAAAGTCTTTTTCATTATAACAAAAGTCTTTTGCATAATGCAAAAGTCTTAATGGAAGAGCCCACAATTGTTGAGTATGCACTTATTTTCAATTAGAAAAATGGGGTTTATTCATTTTTCTTCATAGAGTGCAAAAGTCTTGTGCAAAAGTCCTCTATCAAGTCAAGGTTCAAATAATTAATTGATTCCTACATTTGGTTGGGATCAATTTTCTTCTCCTTGGTGTGCTTCTTTGAAACTAGCTCTTTGAAATCATCATCGATTCTACAACACAACAAATCCATCAATTGAAGTTATCTTCATTCAATTCCTGAGAGAGTTGCAGAGATAAACTGAAGGCTGAAAAACCCAAAGTCCCGGTGCAAGCAAGAGAGTTTCAAAGACTGAGATTCACTCTTGAGATCGTACGAGCCTATCACCATCTCTCACTCAGAGTCATGATTAATATGTTCTTCAGTACATGATGATCTGTTCTTCATCTGTGGTATGGTCATCCTGCCCTCTATTTCATGTGGATTTATATTCCTACTTGTAGTCTTCCTCAGATTATGATTGTGCAGACAAAGGGTGTGACTAGAAATTAGTGATTGTGGTTGATAAGAGTTGCAGGGCAAGTGAACTAATCTCGGTGAAATTATTTGTGTGATTGATATTTTCTTGACACTTATGTGTATTGCTGGAATTTTATTGTAAGGCACCTGTGTGTGTTATAAATTTGTTTATCCTTGTAATCACTCAAGTAGGTGCTTGAGTGTAGGGGTTGGTGCTCTTGTCCGTTGGTGCGGGCAAAGTTGTAAGGGGTTGGTGCTCCTAGCAGCTGTTGTTGCTAAAATAGTGGAAGTGCACTTTTTGTGCACCGTGGATGTAGCCTGAGGGTGAACCACGTAAAACTTCTGTGTTATGGTTGTGTGGTTGATTGTTTACATATAAAATTTTTAGGCACACTGATTCACCCCCCCCCCCCCCCCTCTCAGTGTCCGTGTGGGGTCAACAAAGTGTCCAAAAACCACCATCACCAATGCTAATGGTGTATCATCTCCCGTTCTAGGGGCTGGTACAGTTTCTTTATCTCCATCTTTATCCACCAAAGATGTGTTGTTTGTGCCCTCATTGAATTGCAGTCTTCTTTCTATTTATCAATTCACCAAAACTCACAATTGTGTTGCTATATTTTTTCCTACTCACTGTGTTTTTCAGCACATCCATACCAAGGAGAAGATTGGCAGTGGTAGACAGGTTGGCGGATTGTACTATCTGGAGGAAGGGTTCCAATATTCCAACAGAGAAGGGAAAGTCCACTTAGTGAAGGAAGATTTGGTGAATAAAAAAAAGAGAGAGGAAATTTGGTTATGGCATAAGAGATTAGGACATCCCTCTTTTAGTTACCTTAAGAGATTATTTCCCTCTTTGTTTAGTGGCTGTACTTTTGAGGATTTTATTTGTGAAACTTGTACGATGGCAAAAAGTCACCGCACTAATTTTTCTTTGAGTGATAATAAAGCAACTTTCCTTTTTTCATTAGTTCATTCAGATGTTTGGGGACCGGCACTCATTTCTACTCCTAATGGGATGAGGTGGTTTGTAACTTTTGTTGATGATTGCACTCGGATGACTTGGGTTTATCAACTGAAACAAAAGAGTGATGTTTGCTCAGTCTTCCAATTTATTTCATCAAATGGTGACTACTCAGTTTGGCATTCCAATAAAAGTTCTTCGTTCGGATAATGGGGGGGAATACTTCAAGCAAGAATTGACAACATTCATGCACTCGGTAGGGATTATCCACCAAACAACATGTCCCTATTCTCCTCAACAAAATGGTGTTGCAGAATGAAAAAATAGATAGTTACTGGAGGTCACTCGGTCTCTTTTGATTAGGGGACATGTTCCCTCTTACTTGTGGGGTGAAGCATTGTATTCGGCAGTGTACTTGATAAATCGTACACCATCGAGTGTCCTTAATTTCCGAAGACCATTGGATGCTTTATCTGATCATTGCACACTGCCACCCGTGGTACATTTAGCTCCACGAATTTTTGGCAGTGTGGTGTATGTCCATTTACATCCACATCAAAGAACTAAGCTTGAGTCTCGTGCTTTGAAGTGTGTTTTTGTGGGTTATGGAATCAATCAAAAAGGTTACAAATGCTTTGATCCATCTTTAAGGAGATTTTATGTTTCCATGGATGTTGTTTTTCATGAAAACGAACTCTTTTACCAGCCACAAAATGTTGATTTATCACTTCAAGGGGATAAAAAAGAAGTGATTAATCATGAGGAACTCCATGCTTTCTTTCCTATCAGTCGGGCACTCGAGGACGATGAAACTATAGTTATGGACCAGTTTCAAGCAACAGGAAGTGAGACCATCACCAGTCAATTGGACGAAGAAGACAGAACCCCACTTGAAGAACATGATTCGAGCTCGAGCTCACTTCATGATAGTACAATCTTGCCTCAACGTTCTACACAACCATTGTCACTGCCTCAATCTTCTTCTCCAAAAACGACCTCAAAGGTACCCACTCATCCTCATTTTACTGTTCTTGATGATGCTAATCTTGAACCCCAAGCTAATCTTGAACCTCAACTGTCTCAATCTCGCTTTCCAGTCCGATCTAACCGTGGTATACCACCCACTGTGTATGAACCTGATCCTAAATCAAAAGCTAGATATCCCATTAGTAATCATGTGTCTTCCAAAAAATTGTCCAAGTCATATGCTTCTTATGTACTGCAGTTATCGTCTGTCTCGATTCCTAGTAAAATGCAGGAAGCTTGAGCATATGCTAGATGGACTCAAGCCATGGCAGAAGAAATGGCAGCGCTTAAAAAGAATTCCACTTGGGAGCTTGTGCCTCTACCTCAAGGTAAAAAGGACTGTGGGATGTCGATGGGTGTTTGCAATCAAGCATAATGCAGATGGTACTATTGAAATGTACAAAGCTCGGTTTGTCGCAAAAGGGTATACACAATCATATGGGATTGACTATCAAGACACTTTTGCACCTATTGCCAAGCTTAATACAATAAGAGTGCTCTTATCTTTGGCAGCTAATCGAGATTGGCCGCTTCTTCAATTTGACGTAAAAAATGCATTTTTACATGGAGATCTTGCAGAAGAAGTATATATGGATCCTCCTCCAGGTGTAAAGGAATACTCAAATACTACTATGGTGTGCAAACTAAAGAAGGCATTATATGGGTTAAAGCAATCTCCAAGGGCGTCGTTCGGTAGATTCACCAAGTCTATGAAGAGCTTTGGTTATAAACAAAGCAACTTAGATCACACATTATTCCTGAAGCACAAGAAGTGTAAAATTACTGCTTTGATTATCTATGTGGATGATATGGTAGTAACAGGTGATGACCAAGATGAAATTGAGAGTTTACAACAACGCTTGGCTTCGGAGTTTGAAATGAACAACTTGGTGACTTGAAATATTTTCTTGGTATTGAGGTAGCCCGATCAAAGAATGGTATCTTCTTATCTCAGCGTAAATACATCATTGATCTGCTAGATGAAACAGGTACACTCGGATGTAAGCCTACAAGTACCCCTATAGAACAAAATCATAAGTTGTTCTCTTGTTCAGATGCAACTCCTATTGATAAGGGAAGATACCAAAGACTTGTGGAAAAATTGATTTATTTGTCTCACACTAGGCCAGATATTGCTTATGCAGTGTCGGTAGTGAGCTAGTTTATGCATGATCCCCGTAAACCTCAAATGGATGCAGTAGATCGTATATTAAGATATTTAAAGTCAGCTCCAGTTAAAGGGTTAATTTTCACCAAGCATAATCATATGAAAGTAGAAGGTTACACCAATGCAGATTGGGCTCGTTCAGCTAATGACAAAAGATCTACTTCAGGATACTTTACGTTTGTGGGAGGAAACCTTGTGACCTGGAGGAGTAAAAGCAACCCGTTGTAGCAAGGTCAAGTGCAGAAGCAGAGTATAGAGGCATGGCATTTGGAGTGTGTGAGTTACTATGGTTGAGAAACTTACTAAAGGATTTGAGGGCCGGCTCTAAAGAAGCAATGAAGTTGTATTGTGATAATACCTCGGCTATAGAGATTGCTCATAATCCGGTCCAACATGATCGGACAAAACATGTTGAAATTGATAGACATTTCATGAAGGAAAAAATTGATGCTGGGATCATTACATTCCCATTTGTGAAGTCGGAAGAACAACTAGCGGTGTTCTTACTAAAGCCGTGGCCAGCAATGTTTTTGATGATTCTTTATGCAAGTTAGGCATGTGCGATATCCATGCACCAACTTGAGGAGGGGTGATGAAATTAAGGGTTAATTGATATGATTACTAGAATTAAGGGATTGATATAGTCAACATCCCAAATTATAGTATATCTCCTATAATTCTATATAGAGATTATTTCATTCCTTGTAAAGCTCCTGTATGTATTCTATATATAGTAACACTACCGTGAATGAGAATAATAAGAAATTATTCCTCAATTGTATTCTTTGATATGAAGTGGTGCATAAGTCCTACATCGAAAACATGCAAGTCTTGATCCTCGATATATAAGGGCGGCCTGGCCTTCTTGATCCTCGATATATAAGTGTGGCCTGGCCTTAACCCCACATGATGCCTTTCAAACCGTACAGCAAAATTAGGTTGAAATCCCATGAGCCAAAGCGGACAATATCATGTGGATAGTAGGCCTGGGTCATTACAAATCTCATTTGCTAAGCAATTCCCTACCCAAGCTCTTTCTTTCATCTAGATGTATGATCTCATTGCTATAATCTTTGCATGCATGCCCTTTTAGCCCCCAATTCCCTTGATTTTTTGTGTAGAATTTCTTGTTTGGTGTTAGATTTTGGTTTTCTTAGAGTCTCGGCAGAGATCTTGAGGGTTTCCTAAAGGACTTTGGAGAATTCCACCTATACCTAGTTTGAGGTAAGTAAACATCTATAATTTCATAACGTGTCAGCTTGATTTCTTTGATTTGATGGACGATCTACTTTAGAATTTTGTATTCAAGCTCTTTGTATGGTTTTTATGTTAATTATATTATTATGGATGGTTAATGGCTAATTGGATGGAATTAGGTCTTGCATGTGGTGGATTAGGCCTTGATTATGTTGGTTGATGTGGGATTCTACAAGTTTTGGTGCTTAGAATGAGTTCCCGCCCTTTTAGCCCCCAATTCCCTTGATTTTTTGTGTAGAATTTCTTGTTTGGTGTTAGATTTTGGTTTTCTTAGAGTCTCGGCAGAGATCTTGAGGGTTTCCTAGAGGACTTTGGAGAATTACACCTATACCTAGTTTGAGGCAAGTAAACATCTATAATTTCATAACGTGCCTGCTTGATTTCTTTGATTTGATGGACGATCTACTTTAGAATTTTGTATTCAAGCTCTTTGTATGGTTTTTATGTTAATTATATTATTATGGATGGTTAATGGCTAATTGGATGGAATTAGGTCTTGCATGTGGTGGATTAGGCCTTGATTATGTTGGTTGATGTGGGATTCTACAAGTTTTGGTGCTTAGAATGAGTTCCCCTTAGAACTCAGACTCAGATTTGTCTAGTTTAAAATGCAACACTGGGGATTTTATGTCTAACCATAAGCCCCTTATGGCTAGTCGCAAGGTTGCAGAAGTCCTGTCATGGTTGCTTTTGTAGAAATGTGTGATTTCATAATTTTGTACAATGGTTACCTCACGGTTAAGTGTAAGGGTCTCTACGACTAGTCGTAGGTCACTTATGGCTAATCGTATGCTGAATCACAGCTAACCGTGAATGCAGTATGATCACTTTCTCAAAACTATGCAAATTCAGGATTTTATTCTAGGATTACTTCTTGGCTAACCTGTTGAACTATCCACGACGAATCATACGGCTAGCCGTAGTACATTCACAGCTAATCATATCTAGACCACAGCTAACCGTAACCTGGGCTTCTTTAAAGTGCATAATTCAAACATTAACACCCGTGGGCCAATATGGGACCCGTTAACCATGTCGTACCTTATTATTTAATGGGCTTTGTTCCAGTGAGAACAGTTCTCACATAGTCACTGTGAGAACTTTTTATGGGACGCATTTATGGGTCCCATTTAGGGATGGGACCAGAGGGGATGGAAAGATCTATGTGAGATCACCCCAAGTATCAAGTTTGACCCTAATCTCATGCCTCTAAACCCTTCATCCATTGCCCGCGAGTTTAATGGCTTCATATTAAGCAAAAATTTAATCATCCATCCAACGGCCCAATCCATTTGGATGGGTGTCAAACCTCAGGATTAGTAACTATCAAGGGAGGTCACTGTTTATGCACGGTTTGGATTGGTTTCTAAGTGGGTCCCACCAATAGTTCTCATGGAAGCATGGTGAGAACTAATTCTCACTTGAATATTTTCCTTATTTAATTACTAGTCCGATTCGTGTGCTCCATCTTGTCATCTGTGGGTCTGGTCATGTTTTCTTGGAACCCATCTTCACAAGTTTTTGCAAGTATTTGTCAAAATACAGAAGGACAAAAAATGCTGCCTCATAATATAAAGGTTGAAAGTAATAGGATAAGCAGTTTCTGTTAGAAAGAGACAATTCTATTAATTAGATAGTGGAATTCTTAAATTCAAGTTGTTTATGCATTACTATGGGCTGCAAATGAAGCTGCAGGGCTGCCGCACGAATTCCCAATGCTCTTGCCAGAAACTACTGGAAACTAACTAAAAACAAGCCCCACTTCTCTCATCATGGACATCATTTTCATGAACCGTGCCAAATACAAACCTGATGGCACAAGAAACCCCTAACTGACAACACCAAATATTTAATTGTTCACGTAACTCCAGCTAGTGCCTACCTTTGATCGGTGAGTCTTTTTTAACACTCTTCTCCTCTTATGATTTTTTACCCTGCTCATCAAATCTTTACACGCAGTTGGATTAAATCACAAAAAATATTTATGTATAGATGCCCATGAAACTTTAGAGTTATTAAATTGAGGGTTAGGATAATTTGATGGGGCTAGTTGTTGGGCTTACTGGTCCAAATCAAGTGGGTTCATGATTATGGGTATTTTGGTAATTGTACCGAGACTTTTTTATTGACTAAGATAGGATTTCTTGGGGGATAAGAAATAGAGCATTATATATTCATGTAATGTGTAACCCATAAGATATAGACTATATTACATATCATACAGAGTGAACCTAAAGGTGGGAGGGTCGAGTTTCTTTCCCGTGGACGTAGGTAAGATCGTTGAACCACGTAATTCTCTTGTGTGTGATTGCTTGTTCTTGTGTGGTTGATTGATTGTTCGATCGCATTAATTTACGTTTCCGCATACACACGCACAACACTAGTTTAATTTTGACATGACCCTGCTTGTCTATAAAGATATGCACAGTTTCATCCATTCTAATCCCAATGGTAAGAAAACATTCAAGTGGGTCCCATAAGCTAGACTGTATGTGCACATATTTGGTACTCCAGCCAAGGGGGCTGAGACTCGAGAGAAAGCCCACACATTTAGAAAGAGGGGGCATAGCCAAGATTCGAATCTTGAATTGTCAGGTGAGAATTGCCGCTTCTTAGCATTTATGTGTGTGAGAGAGGTGGGGGATTGATGCTTTGGGTTTGGGTGTTTTGAGGATATATATCAACCTTGTTACTTCCATGACATGGTACCTCTTTAGATCTATGTAGACGTCCAATAAATATGCAGCTTCCTATTGGGCCCACAATTGAAAGCTGACCTAACTGCTGATCGTGGCCTTTTGACTATGAACTTGATGGATGAGACATTAATGAACATCTGAAGATGCAGTGTGGAATTGGGCAATCTGAACCTATGGGCAAAGTGCACTAAGTTGTGGGTTTCCTATGATAGCTACCATTTGCCAAATGTGGCGTAGGATCCATCAACAATGCGTAAGTTTTTTAATGGTTGGATGGACTGCAAGTTTTTGAATTTAAGCTTGCGGGAGCATAAGGAGGAAAGCGACTTTTTGCTGTGGACAAGAGGAGTAACACGTCACTTGTAAGAGAGCTATACAATTCTACTGGATGCATTGTGACTTGTGAGGGATGCAACTCTACTTAGAAGTAGAAAAACCTGTGGGTAGAAGCTTTTTATTTTTTACATTTGTGCAGCCACGTTTCTAACATTTCCATAATAGGTAAAAGGAGTTAAAGACAAAAGGAAACATAAGTGGCTTTTTTTTTTTTTTTTTGGATAGTATAATTTCTCTTGTTATGTGTGCTAGTCTTTGCAGAAAACATTCATTTGGGTCTAATTTTTCTGCAAAGCGAAATTATGAGGATAAAACTCCCCGCCTTTTAACCCCCGTATGAAAAGCATTTTGGTGTTTCGAGTGTTACACTAACATGCCCTAAATATTTCTATCTATTAGAAGAATGAAAGTGAGTGGACTACAAGTGGATTTCATGCTCTCTTTCCATGTTTGTTGTAATTAGCAGAATCGGTTTGCAATATAAATAGGAATATAATTTAAAGGAATTTTGACCGTACAATTGCTTTTAAGTTATGACTTTTGCCTCTCAATAGTTGAAATTTTAAAAATGCCTGTAGAATTGTTTGTACAGCAATGGATGCTACAAAAACTATGATCTTACCCTTAGTGTGATATCCTGCGATCGTAGGATATTGCACAAAAACTTGCTTTTCTACTTCTTCTTTTAACTCCTGTTTATTGTAAAACAAATTGAATTTTACTGCAAACCATCTTCCTCGCTTTCCATTCTCTTTTTTCTTCATTTTCATCTTACTATCTTTCCAATAACATCACATGAAAGTACCCTTCCACTCCATTCCCCTTCTTCCATCCATCAGAAAAAATCTTTTTTTATAACACATAAAAAACTCCTTTTTGCACTCTTCAAAGGATGTGATAGGCCCACATACCTTTTGTGATGAATGAGAAAGATGGATTGAATAATGGGAGATATTATTTTAGGAGTTCCAGATCAAGGCTTGCAACCAAGAATGATACAAAGTAAATAGAGCTTCCAGATATGGAGAAAAAGGTAAATTTGTGTGATATCATATGGATGTAGGATACTGCATATTTTAAGGGCAAAATCATAATTTTCACAGCATTCTTTGTTGCAATTCTACAAACTTTTTTTAAATCTCAACCTTTAAAAGGTAAAAGTCAGATTTTAGGGCAGCTATATGATTTTTGAAATGAAAAACCCCAACTTTGTAAACATAGAATAAAATAATGTTCTTACTTGAAAATCAAGCATCCAAAACAATAACAAAAAAAAAAAAGAAGAAAATCTTTAGAGGGAAAATCTTATACTCGGCATGTAGCCATGTACCCACTCGCCAACTTGGCATGAGGGACCACCAAACCCAAAATGAGAGCATGGGTTACTCTATTCCATGCTTTAACAATTGGTGTGAAAATTCTACCAAAAACAATTGGTGTGAAAGGGTATTCACATCATGATGGAAAATCTCTTCCCTTTTTCTTTTCATGAAAACCATGTCAAACAATCCCTAGTGGATGATGGGTAGGACACATGCATTTTGGAACCTGTACCTATGGTCCATTTTCTTTTCAGCCATCTATCCACTTTGTACCATTTACCAAAAACAAAAGTCTACTTTGCACTGGTGGCATTCCATTGTGTTTTATAGCTCAGTTGTTTAGCCTAGTTGTCCATATTCGAGAGAAAAAGTGCAATTCCTGGACGAGGAGGAGACAGGATCCTCGAATAAAATTCTAGCAAATAGCTTTGGCATTTTTTGTAGGAGTACCAAATCCTATTATTGTAAAATGAAGAGATACATATAGTCGGTGAGAGTATTTATTTTGAGTGACTCAATTTCTAATGGGTGGACTCTAAAATGAAGTTTCACTCCTTCAACTCAAGATTTCCCCAATTTAGAGGATATAGACTCTCGCTTGCATAAGAGCCCACACTCTAAAATTAAAAATAATGGATCACAACAAAAAAATCCTACTACTAATGTTTGTGTGTTATAAGCTCAGCTACCTACACGAGAGTCGGTGGAGAGTGACATAAGGTGTGAGTTTGTTCCCGATATCTTTGTTCAAAACCTATTCGAAATTTGGCTAGGTACGCTTGTGTGGGTTTAGCGGGTACCACCTCAAGGTAATAGTCAGTCTTGTTGGATAAAAGACCTCATGGATACCCACATCATTCAAAAAACTATATAGCTTAGACAAAATTACACTTTCTAATGAATATTAAGCCCTCAAAAAGAGTGGATCTAGTTTTTAATAAAGTGGGACCTACTCAAGACCTGGATGAATTGGAGGTTTTGGTGGTCCAGCGGGCTACTTGTAATAATCCCATCTCATCAAAACATACACTCAAAAAAAAAAAATGTCCTGTTATTTACAACCAACCCATCTTATTTACAGTTTTTTTAACTTACACCTGCACACGTGGTACCTCACGTGCCGCCTCCGGAGCAACACCGCCAGGTGCCCTTTCTCCCTCGCAGCACTCTGTCGCTCTGTCAGGCATTTCGTCGAACACTCGCAACCGAACCTCCCCCTGCAGCGAAAGCAGCTGCGTCGAGCGGCACAAAGGGCAGGAGTCGTGGCTGGACAGCCAATGGTCGATGCATTCAGGATGATAAACATGACCGCACCTGGGAATGATCTTGACCCTCTCTTTCTCCTCGAACTCGCTCAGGCAAATCGCGCAATCAAGCGGCCCTTTAACACTGCCCTCATAGGCAAACACAGGCAGCGCTTGGACGATGGTGGGGTCCGCGCACTGCGGGGTTCTCAAAGACGAGCGGGTCCCACCTATTGTCTGCCTTCTGCTGCGGCGGGAGAGCTGGGCACCAGCAACAGCAGCCTCGTTCTCATGGTCGAAGCGGCGTATGCAGACGGAGAAGAAGCCCATGAAGAAGAGAGCAGATAGAAGGACCAGGAGGACGACTGCCATGGAGGAGTCGAAACCCGGACTGGGGTTGAAGGGTCTTGTGGGATAGATGTTGTCCTGCTGGTTGCTTGCGGTGAAGGTGGTGGCATCATCCTCGTTTAGCAATCTACGGATGTCGGGTTTCATTGATTTTGGAGACGGGAATCGGGAGAGCGTGCGGGGAAGAAGGTTGTTGCGTGAGTTGAGATGGAGGAGTGATTTGGAATTGGGTTTATGGGGCATTGCATCAAGCAACTTGTGGGCTTTCTTCCAAGCCAATCTTCGAGTCCTTAAAAATATAGAAATAGATAGGTATGGAGGATGCTCCCCGTTTCGAAATAGATAGGTATTGATATTCGGCTGGTACTGCTGATTCTGGACTGCATACTTTGGATTGATGAGGTATTTGACCATTCTAGCCTTTTTATTTAATAGTCCTAAAGTTTAGTGGTCTTTTGATCCAAAGATTTTTTTGCGAATCAATTCAGTGGTGAGTACAAGTTGCCCGATGAAAAAAAAAATGGGGGTGGCGCCAGATGGTAGGGTATGAGAGTGTAAAAGGGCCTGTACTGATCAAAGAAGTGCAAAAAAAAACTGAAATGCATATTAATATAATTGCTTGTAAGAGAATATTTCTCTGTATAATAGACCTAATGATTACTGGAATCCATGGGTGTGACCAACAAGAATAGTTTGTGAAGAATTATAAAAGAAGTTGTGTGGGGAAAAAATTAGAGGTGTTTTTGCAAGAATTATAAAAAAAGATTGAGTGGGAAAAAAAATATATTAGAGGTCCTTCATTTATTTAAGCTAGGTATATGAAGTGACTTGTTTCTTTACTAGTTGAGAGGATAATTGGGTTTTCGTTCTAAAGCTTGTTTGTTTTTTTATAGATTAATACTTGGGGACTCAATGTTTGATGAGCTCTAAGGACTAAGGAGTATTATAAAGAGGTAAAGGGGGAAGGATACGAGGTGAAAGGGATAGGATCTAAAATAATGATTTAGATACAAAACTTACTTATTTAGGATTTGAATTACTATAGTGGTGATTGGGTATTCATTTTTTTACCTCCCTTAATTCATTTTCTATTAAGGGGAGATAATTTGATGATTGCTTCTTGAAATTTATGCTTGTTTCTTCACTTTTAATTCATTTTACAGATTAAAGTCTTACAATTCCTACGCATTTGATTACTTTGAAATAAATAGGCCCTCAAGAGTTCACGCACGCATCAGTAAGGACGTCCGGTCCATAATGGTGAACAACATGAAAGGCCACTTCAAAATAATTCCACTAGGAGAGACTTGAAGGAAGATAACGAACAAGATAAAAACAAAAACCAAATCAAAGTAAAGAATTCGTACTTCTCAAATCAGAAGTCTATTTGTGATTTTATTGAAGGTTTTTCCATATGAGATATGTTCATATGCAACCAAAACAAATAATCCTCTGGCTTTAACATGCGTGGGATGTACGATTCACCTTTGCTTAATCATATCTAATCTAGTTATACCATGGAACCCTCTATCTATGAATTGACCAAGATCTCACTCTATTTAAAGTTTGATAAACATTGGATTAATCATGTGAGAAAACATAATTACATATTTGTAAGTCCAATAGTACATGAAACTTTTGGTGAATGCAATTTAGGAATCTTTATGAAAAAATAACCTTAAATTTACACAATCATGAAAGCAGAAAAGAAGTTTTAGAATTCATCGGAAGAGGGCTTCATATAGTTTGTCAGTAATTTTTTATTTTTATTTTGGCAAAAGAGTTGTTAGCGGCGATATCATATGCCCTATCCCCCTTTCTTCCAAATCCTGCAACTCCTTAGAAAATGACTATTTCTTCTCTCTGTCTCATTAAAAAAAGGTGACTTTCCAAAAATGGGCATCAAATAAAAAAATTTTATAAAAATATTATCAAAAGAAGATGTTATTTGTTGATGCTCATTTTTAGAGATTTATATTTGATATTTGTGTCTAACTGCCTTATGTATTAATTTACTCAACATCAATGTATTTAATGTAATGCAAAAGGACAAGGCCTTAGTGATGTCTGGTGCATAAAGACTGTAAAGTTGCTTAGAAGAGGGACCATGTAATTCTTAGTAGTACTAATTCAGATGCTTCAATGCAATCAGGTCAATGGACATCAAGTGCTCACTGCTTTGCTCACTACTTCAGCAGCAGGAACATCAAAGTCTATTTGCACCATCATTGAAGAGATCTAGCAAAGCAACACATCATCTTTCATTAGTACAACATGATTGGATGGATACAGAAATACAAAAATGTTTGGATTCTCACTTTTCTAATGAGATAGAAAGGGATAGATCAATTGGCCTGGGACCACGGTTTGCACCCGGAGGTTATAGGTTCAAAATTGTACTTCCACACTGGGACTAAAGGGGGGTTTACCCGGCTTCCCTCTGCGCCCGGAAGGATTAGGCCAGCCCAAAGGATTGAGAACCCTCTGATAGCGAAAAAAAAAAAAGAGGAGAATAGTGAATATCATTTTCTAAGGATTTGGTGGTTTTAGAAGGGAGTTGGAGGTTTTTGTAAGAAAGGGGAAATGATTGGTGATATCACCACTAAAGGCGGTTTTATCCATTTAAAGCCACTTTATCATGAGTTTCAGGGGGTTCAATATACTGGACCTAAGGGCCTGTTTCTTTGCTGGAATTCTAGGAATTCCTATCTGGGAAATTCCTAAATTCCCAGACAAAGTGGGATTCTTGGATGCCCCTTTGTCTTGAGCATTCAGGAATTCCACAAAAATGCATTGGGAGTGAAATTTTTGGATTCCCAAAGGTCAAAAGAGACCTTTCATGTGGCTGGAATCCAGAAATGCTAGTAAAGAAACATGGAATTTAGAAATTCCAAAGGACAGCCTGTCACATTATGTCCAGGAATTCCTGGACATGTTGAATTCCTGACAGAAATTCCACTAAAGAAGCAGGGCCTAATTCATGAGCTCCATAAACGAATAGTTGACTCACCTAAAATCCAACTCTACCCTTGTCATCGAAATAACATTTAGCTGGGCACCACAACAAGCAAATCTTGTAATTTATTTTTCATGCTTTTCGTTTTTATGATGTGGGTATCCCGGTGGTAAATAATTTATCTGATAGGATTATTTTTCCGTGCGCATATATGACCCTGCAACACACTTCCACGCCAAGTAAGTCTGAGTTGGGACTCGAACACAAAACGTGGCGACAAACTCAGACCTAAGTCAGTGAGTCATCACCCAAGTGGGTTTTCTTGCTACTTTCTAGCCAAACAAATCCATAGATAAACTAATAATTTGTTAACCTAGAGGGGTAGCTCAGTTGGCCTAAGACTATGGTTTGCACTCGAAGGTTGTGGGTTCGAGACTGCACTACCATATTGGGGCTACAAGGAAATTTTATCCGACTTTCTCTCTTGGAACCATAGGGATTATTCTCACCAAAAGGGCTGGGAACTATTAAAAAAAAAAAAAAAAACTAATGATCTGTTAATCCCTACCAACCTGTCTAATCCCAAATAAATTGCTCGTACTAATTTTAATCAAGATTGAAAATGTGGCTGGGAAATCACAAATGTTGTTAGAATTATATAATAAAAAGACAGCAAGTGAATTCGCGGGGGAGCGACACATGGCGCGTCCTCAGGCTTTTTGCGATGCCACATTCCGGAATTGCCCTTCTCATCTAATCTCAACAAATCACCATTATCTAATTTTTCTACAAAATAAGATCTTAAGAATCCCAAAAATTCCAATTCATCCATTCATTTTAACGACTTGAATATCCATTGCCCTCAAACTTATCATTCCTCTCGAATTCCCAGTCAATGATCTTCCGTTCATCTTTGAGTTGGATTCTTTGCTTCAACTGATCCATTGGGAGCTAAGATGTTTTGAATCCTTGAACTTTTGGGCATGAATAAATGTGCCGGCTCATGAACACTAGATCCGAGATCTGTCTGCTCAACTCACTTTGCAGATCGCTGATTCACCTCTTTTAGTTCTTGTGATTTGTATTCAAGTACTAAAAAATAACAATGTTTGTTTGAGAATGGTCTGTACAAGCAATATGATGTACTCAACGTAGAGGGTGGCATTTTGCTTTTATAGTGGATATAGATTGATCATACCATTCTTTTATTAATTTAAAGCACTTTCTGGTCTTTATCTATTTGTTTTATTAATTTAAGGGTATGTAGTCGGTATAACATTACTTTTCTATATTTGGTTTAGTTTTATTTATTTTTTATTATTTTTATTTTTTATGTTACGTTGTTGAATGGATTTCAAGCTTTGTGTATTCCTTTTAGATTTATTTTTTAATTATATTTCTAACTATTTAAATCTTGTTTTAAGAGATGTTTATATCTAATTGATTGTATTGGTAGCAGTGAAGAATATGACAGGTAAATTCCTAGAAAGGTGAGTGATTGGGTTGGATTGATCATGTGGACCAGCCTGATTTTATTATTTTTGCTACCCTTATTAATTTTCCAAAATGTGCAGTTTCATTTGTTTGATAATTCAGATTGTTGTTTACTTATCAAGAATAACAAGTGGAGAATTGCAATTATGACTTCAGCCGACATAAAAAATACATTATACGGTAATTTATATGTTCAGTATGTAATTAAGAAGCTTTCTTTAGTTTTAGTAAATGTTTTTCTTTTTATATTTTTTATGTACTCATTCAATTTACTTAATCATTAAAATATTTGCTTTTAATTTTTTTTTTATTCTCTCCATTTTGCTTTCTCTTTCTCAATCTTATAAGGTTTATTTAACATCCATGCATGGTATATGAAAGTAGAATTTTTAGTTATTCCATTGCAGAATGAAGCGTAAACATCAGTCTCCTCTCCGATCGTATCCCGTATCCCAGCATATGTTACATAGTAGATATAGCTCTAGCATCTTTGTCATTGATACCATAAAGAACACGGCCAGTTTGATCTCGAATATTGATTCAATGTTTTGATATTGATGATTGATTTAAATTTATATATAAGATTTTTTTAATAAATTTGCCTCTTTAAAATAAGCATGCCTCCCAATTGAATTTGACAATCAATTTGTTCCTATTTATATTTAAATTTTACTTTTAACTAATCTATCTCTCCGTCCAATATCTATGTGCCATTAATGGGAAGGGATAAAGGTATATGGAGTTCTCCAAAAGATGATGACTAATTCTGAATTTTATATATAATTATTTTAAATGGAATTAGTTTATGTATTCGGTGTTTACTTTTAACTTAAATTAGATTTTCGCACAATGAATTAAAGGCTTGCGTTGGACGCGGGCCCACTTAGATACCCAATCATAGCCATAACATCTAAAAGTTTTCACCTAATTTTAAGTTTCAAATAAAACCAATTTCTTTTTCCAAATTTCCTCTCATGATCCCATCAGTGTGAGCTAAGTAATTTTATTTTCTACTTCTGACATCAAACAATGTGACAATTATTAAACAAGTGGAAATTTGAAACTTAGTGCAATTTTTTTAATTTACATTGAAACGAATGTATGTTTATCTTTTCATTGATACAGTATAATTAATGCATGGATATATGCTTTAAATAGTCATTTACATTTCATTTAAATGAAATGAATAATACTATCTAAAAATTTAATAACTCTTTAAACAAGGCCCACGTTGGACGTGGGCCCTCAAGCGCTAGTAAAACTGAAAAGACCAGGACATTTCCGTGATAACGACATTTGGAACAAGGGCGTCAACTCAAGTTTATCCGCGGGATTGCGTCACGAATTCGCCGTCGGTATTTGGATTAGTTGGTTTTGGCCATCAAAACCGTCAGCCTAACGGCGGTTTTTTTTAATGGGACCACAGCCGATCGAGTCAGGAACTCTGCATCATCCCTACGTTTCTTTCATGCTTCATCTCAGCCGTTGGAGGAAAGTGGGCCCAACTGCTGAATATTCCACTCCATTCCCCACTCTCATGAGTGCGATAGTGGAATAAAATTCAAATCAAGAGAAAACAAACCACCCCCCACCCCAAAAGTGGTTTTAACACATTACCCTTTTTTTTTTAAATCATCATTTTCACATGTATACATGAATATATCAAACGGCCTTTTGGACTTCATGAATATTTCTAAATCTATGAAGAATTGTGTTATGAGACTTTATTTCTTGATGTTTACCACTAACAAAAGAGTAATGAATGGTTCGAATCATGAATTGGGGTCCAGGAAAGTCCAAAAAAGTTGATCTTTACATTGGGACTTTTTCACAAATTATTCAAAATCTATTGAGATTTAAGATATCCAGCTTTTAAATAATGAGTTCTTATTAGTTTAATAAAAAAAACTTGCATAGTTTAAATTACAAGTATGGGGTACACAGTAGGGTTGCACAAAAAATCGAGTTTCACCGCAAAACCGAACCGAACTGGACGGTTCGGATTGGTTTTATGTAGATCTCGGTTAAGTCAACGGTTTGAGAATCATTGAAATCGCCTTACATCGGTCGGTTATCAGTTTGAACCCATGGTTAACCGCCTAAACTGAATCGACCGTATGTATTAACTTGAGTATTAAGTTTTAACTATTTTAGCCTTAGGGGAAGCGCTTGCATGTTACATGTTTGATGAAAGTTCTACAAGAAGTGTGCATTATTGGATTTTTAGTAGCGCTGCCGAGGGGTTTGGTCTGACCTAAAAGAAATTTGTATTGAATTCATTGGTCTGGATGAAGCAATGTAGTCTAGTCCAGGTTTTATGCAAAGAAATAAGTATGTGCCTGACCATTTTGTTGGTGTATTTTACTAGAAGATTTAAACTGCTTCAGCTCATTGACCTGAAAAGTTGGCCGAACTTGGCTTGGGCCATTTAATCACATGACCGGATGATGGATGGAAAGAGTTCATCCATCGTTTGATGTATGCTTCCTTGATTGAAACAAACTATTAAATATGTTTTAGTGTTCATTATAACTTCTCATCATTCCATTTGATTGACCAAGTTTGAACTGCAATTCTTTTGTGAAAGAAATAATAAAGTAAAAATTAAAAAAACCGTAACCAATCCGTACCGGTTCGATTCAGTTCGGTTTTAGCACATGGGCGGTTTGGTTCGGTTTAGAAAAATAGAAAAACGATGGGTTCAGTTTGGTAGGGGTGTACACCGGGTTTGGAAACCCGGTCCGACCCGGTGACCTGACCTGACCCGGACGTATTCGGGCGGGTGTAACATGGTCTTATACCGGGTCGGGTCAAACCCGACCCGGAACATACTAATCCGGACCGGGTGCCGGGTTAAGGATTTTTTGTTAATCGGGTTATCGGGTGACCCGATAACCCGGTTATAAAAAAATATTTAAAAAATAACTTTTATATACTAATTAGCTAATGCCTGTCGCCTGATGTTGTGATGCATTTAAAATTAAGAAAAGATGTGACCTCTTTGCTTTCCTTAAGCAGTTTTGGTGTATAGATTGCAAAGAAATTTTCAGTGGCTAGGAAAACCAACATGCCTAATCATCAAGATCTATTCTAGTTCTAGATTTAACTCGTAGCTTTTGACATTTCTTGTACTTTAGATCTACATCATTACTTATTGAAAAATGGTTGAGTTATTCATTTAATTGCTGTAAGATCAAATGGGAATCTCAGCACTTCTTTTCATGTAAGGTTTATGGTTTATGCTTGTGCTGCAAACTATAGAATTCTCAATCAATTTTTGTGGTTAAACTTGGATTTAGATGAGGAAATCTTCATTTCACGGAAGTTGTTATTTATCTCCATGCATTTTATCAAATCAACCAAAAAAAAGAAAAACAGGTTAAACTCCCAAAAAAAAAAAAAAAAACTTAAAATTTGTAACCGGGTTACCCGAACCCGACAAACCCGGCTATAGCTAACCGGGCATTCGGTCGGGTTCCCGATGTGCATAAACTAATCGGGTCGGGTCAAACCCGGCCCGATAACCCGGAACCCGACCCGATGTACACCCCTACAGTTTGGTTGGTGGTTTCCCCTCTAAACCGATCCGAACCGCCCATGTGCACCCTTAGGTAGCGTTTGGTTTGCTGTAATGAAAGTCGGAATGAAATGGTCATTCCAACGGAATGGTCATTACAGCATTTGGTTCGCAAAAAAATGGTGTAATGATCATTACATTCGAAATCCCATTCCTTTATGTAGAGGAATGGTCATTCCATCCGAGATGGGAAGGAATCGTCATTCCATTCCTTTCTACTTTTTATTGAGACCAAAATACCATTTTTCACATCTATACATTATTATTATTATAACAATAACATTATAAAAGAGAAGAACTTGCTTGGGCCCCACCTATATAATAATAATATAATATATACATTATAATTATTATTATTATAATATTATAAAAGAGAAGAACTTATGTGGGCCCCACCTATATAATAATAATATAATCTATACATTATTATAATAATAATAATAATAATAATAAGATTATAAAAGAAAAGAACTTCTGTGGGCCCCACCTATATAATAATAATATAATATACACATTATTATTATTATTATAAGATTATAAAATAGTAGAACTTGTATGGGCCCCACTTATATAATGATAATATAATATATACATTATTATTATTATTATTATTATAAAATTATAAAAGAAAAGAACATGTGTGGGCCCCACCTATATAATAATATAATTTATACATTATTATTATTATTATTATTATTATAAGATTATAAAATAGAAGAACTTGTGTGGGCCCCAGCTATATAATAATAATATAATATTTTATTATTATTATTATTATAAGATTATAAAATAGAAAAACTTGTGTGGGCCCCACTTATATAATAATAATATAATATTGTTATAAGATTATAAAATAGAAGAACTTGTGTGGGCCCCACCTACATAATAATAATATAATATAAACATTATTATTATATTATAAAATAGAAGAACTTGTGTGGGCCCCACCTATATAATAATATAATATATTATTATTATTATAAGATTATAAAATAGAAGAGCTTGTGTGGGCCCCACCTATATAATAATTATATAATCTATACATTATTATTATTATTATTATAAAATTATAAAATAGAATAGCTTGTGTGGGCCCTACCTATATAATAATATAATCTATATATTATTATTATTATTATTATAAGATTATAAAATAGAAGAGCTTGTGTGGGCCCCACCTATATAATAATAATATAATCTATATATTATTATTATTATTATTATAAGATTATAAAATAGAAAAGCTTGTGTGGGGCCCACCTGTTTAATAATAATATGATATATACATTGACTGAGCCAAAGATAAAAATCTAACAAGGGTATTTTGGTCAGTCTTATGTAAATTTTATTCCATTCGAGGACTCATTCCAGCATACCAAACGAAGGAACAGCGTACCAAACGAGAACTGGGTTGATTCCTCAGCGTACCAAGCGCTGGAATGGAAATGCCTATTCCTGCCTCATTCCATTCCAGACCCATTCCGGTCTCCATTCCATTCCCGCATACAACCATTCCAGCGAACCAAACGCTACCTTAGTACACAAGAAGAAAAAAGTAAATGTCTATGATGGACCCCACAAGTGGAAAAATAAACCTTTTAACTCACTTTACTAGAACCTTTTTGGTTGGAGACTTAGAATCTACATAGATGTGAGATTCTTCGTATGTAAATGGCTATATTTGCACACAATTTTCACACATCATTTATGCACAACATGTGTTAGTTAGTGTAAACAAACGTGATGATGAGCGTAAATATTATGCATGGAAATCATTTACATCTATCTACTATTATAAAAAAAATGTTATATTACAATTTTTTTTCACTACACCATTGTGGAGCCCACCCTCTATTTTTTATTATAAATCTATATTATATATATTATAATGCAAATATATATATATATATTACATTATGGGGTCCACTCCCAAATATTATAATGCAAACTTTTTCACAACACCATTGTGGGGCCCACCCCCGAATATTATAATACCCTCAAATATTATAATATAATATAATAATATATTATTATGAGAAATTGTAAACTTTTTCATTAAACCTTTGTGGGGCCCACCCCCAAATATTATAATGCAAACTTTTTCACTACACCATTAATAATATTTTTTTCACTACACCATTGTAAGGCCCACACTCTATTTTTTATTATAAATCTATATTATATATATATTATAATGCAAATATATAAATATTACATTGTAGGGCCCACCCCCAAATAGTATAATGCAAACTTTTTCACTACACCATTGTGGGGTCCACCCCAAAATATTATAATATAATATAATAATATATTATTATGAGAAATTGCAAACTTTTTCATCACCTTTGTGAGGCCCACCCCCAAATATTATAATATAATATAATAATATATTATTATGAGAAAAAGCCCCAAATATTATAATGCAAACTTTTTCACTACACCATTGTGGGGTCCACCCCTAAATATTATAATATAATATAAAAATATATTTATTATGATAAATTACAAACTTTTTTTCTATCTTCTACTATTATAAAAGAGAGCAAGATGTACAACTTTTTACTTTTTTTTCACTACACACTTGCCCAATCAAATGCAAGATGTGAGCCTCATTTAAGATAAGAATAATATAATCTATCTATTAATATTACCCATCTAAGAGAGAAGAACTTGGGCCCCACTTATATAATAATAATAAGATTATAAAAGCAAAGAACTTGTGTGGGCCCCACCTATATAATAATAATATAATCTATGTAATATTATTTTCTACTATTATAAAAGAGAAAAAGATGTACAACTTTTTACTTTTTTTTTCATTATACACTTGCCCAATCAAATGTAAGATGTGTGCCTCACTTAAGATAATAATAATATAATCTATATGTTATTATTACCCTTCTAAGAGAGAAGAACTTGGGCCCCACTTATATAATAATACTAAGATTATAAAAGAAAAGAACTTGTGTGGGTCCCACCTATATAATAATAATATAATCTATGCATTATTATTATGATTATTAAGAGCAAAATGGCATAACTTGTGTGGGCCCCACTTAGATAATAATAATATAATCTATATATTATCATTACCCTTCTAAAAGAGAAGAACTTGGGCCCCACTTATATAATAATAATAATAAGATCATAAAAGAAAAGACCTTGTGTGGGCCCCACCAATATAATAATATAATCTATACATTATTATTATTATTATTTCTCTATCTCTATCTCTATATCTCTACTATTAATTAATTAATTAACTATTATAAAAGAGAGCAAGATGTAACTCTTTTTTCACTACACACTTGTCAAATTACATGCAAGATGTGGGTCTCACTTAAGATAATAAAAATATAGTCTATATATTATTACTCAAATACAAGATGTGGGCCCCAATTAAGATTAATAATAATATAATAATATAATCTATATATTTTTATTACCCTTCTAAAAGAGACGAGCTTGTGTGGACCCCACCTATATAATAATAATATAATCTATACATTATTATTATTATTATTATTATTAAGAACAAAATGACAACTTATGTGGGCCCCACTTATATAATAATGATATAATCTATATATTATTATTACCCTTCTAAAAGAGAAGAACTTGGGCCCCCCTTATATAATAATAATAAGATTATAAAATAGAAGAACTTGTGTGGGCCCCACCTATATAATAATAATATAATCTATACATTATTATTATTATTATTATTATTATTATTTTTCTATCTCTATATCTATATCTATATCTCCTTATATAAAAGAGAGTAAAGTGTAGTACTTTTTCACAACACATCTGCCCAATAAAATGCAAGATGTGGGCCCCACTTAGTATTATTATTTTTCACTACACACCTGCCCAATAAAATGCAAGATGTAGGCCCTACTTAGTATTATTATAGATATATATATAGATGTGCCCAATAAATTGCAAGATGTGGGCCCCACTTAGTATTATTATTTTTCACTTCTGACATAATAATTGTATTGATCTAGATATATACCCTTGTTGAAATAATAATTACAAGTTGGATAATGTGATAACTACTACTAAATATTGCTGACCTTCTAATATTAGTGATTGCTAAAGATAATTCCATAAATGCAATTTAGTGGTAGGCTTATAGATTGCTATCATAAAATTATTATTGTTTAGTATAATTTTTAGTTTCTTAATATACAACTTTTGTAAAAAGTTTATTATAAAAGGGCATTTCAAGGACATGAATATATTTATTTATTATTGCTTACACATGAGGTTTAAATTGAAAAATTGATCATTTTCTAACACATTTATTTCTTTCATCATTGCAAGCTTCTTCTTCTTTTATATATTTCAATGAAGCGTCATGCATTTCCTTAAAAGAAAAACGAGAATCTCATAGAAACTGCTTGTTTTGCTATCGTTACTACTAACTTTAGAGTCACTGAATGAAGTGATCGTTTTAAGTGTAAACAACTAAAAAAAGTAGAGAAAATTAGCGAAAGGTCCCTATAGTGGAATGTTTCCAGCCTCCAGTCAAGCAAAACTTATAAGGCCTCTAGTCCACCCAGCTAAGCTATTTGTAAGCCATAGGTCCCTGTGTCCACATGATCTCATTTTTCAAGACTAATTTTCCCTTTTCAACCATTTAGGCATAAAATTTTAAATTTAAATTTGTCAAATCTTGTATCTCCCGTTCTTAAATTAAATCATCTCAGCTCCATCTCCATCTGCTTCGATCTTCTCCAATGAATTCCTCCAAGGCGTTCGTCGTTCCCACCTGGAACTAAACCAAATCGTCTTCTGTCTGCTTCTGGTTTAGTGTTCTGGCAACCAGAACCGAGAAGCAACAACTGATTCCTCTACAAACCGCAGCGCCATCACAGGCTCCTCCAACCCCCTCGCGGCCGCCGCCCTATGCGACTGTGTAGTCGATCTCAAGAACCTCTCGCAGAAGTGGATCTCGCTAGATCGGTGAGATCAAGGTGGGCCGCACTGTTTATGTGGTTTTTTGGCCGTCGCTGCGCAGAGGAAACAGAGTAGAGGATCATCGTCTGCACGCCGGAATTGCAGAGAAGATCGTTGTTTGCTCAGTTGCAGATCACCGTCTTCATCGAACCGAAGAAGACGAATTGCAGTTGCTGACTGCCGCCGCCGGAAGAAGAACAGAGGAACTGGTCCGGCCGCCCATTCGCTGGAGAAGATCCCTGCTGCCGCCGTGCCTTTAACGTGCAGAACCTGCTGCTGCCGTCGCTACTCCGGCGTCCCCACCGCTGCTGCTGCCATCGTCGTCCGAGCGTCGCTGTTTCTGTGATTTGAATCTGTTGCCGCCCGTCGTCATCTTCACTGGAACTTGACCGGAGAAGGACTGCCGGCCACTGCCAGTCGCTGCCATCGTTGGTGGTGATTCGTCGCCGTCTTCTAGCCACTCCGGCCGCCCTCTGTCGTCGCCACCGGAGAAGAAGAAGACAGGGCAGCATCCTGCCCTGTCGCTGGTTCTGTCACAGAACCGAAGAAGGAGAAGGAGACTCCAGTTGGGCCAAGTTCTGCGCAGGTCAGTTCGGGTCAAGTCCGACCTGCTCGCTCCAGAAGGCCCAGCCTGCAGTGCAAGTCCAGTCCAGGTCAGGTCTGACCTGGCCCAGTCCGCGCAGGAGAAGCCCATTCCAAATTTATCTGTTTTCTGTCAAATTTATCTGTTTTCTGTCAAATTTATCTGTTTTCTGACAAATTTATCTGTTTTCTGTGAAATTTATCTGAGTGTTGTTCAAATTTATCTGTTTTCTGTCATATTTATCTGAGTGTTGTTCAAAGTTATCTGTTTTTTTTTTAATATTATCTGAGTGTTGTTCAAAGTTATCTGTTTTTTTTCATATTTATATGAGTGTTGTTCAAAGTTATCCGTTTTTTTTTCATATTTCTTTGTGTTTTTGGTAAATCTATCTGAGTTTTTTTCAAAATTTATCTGAATTTTGGTAAATTTATCTGAGTTTTGTTCAAATTTATCTTAGTTCTTGTCAAATTTATCCGAGTGTTGTTCAATTTATCTGTTTTTCTGTCATACTTCTTTGTATTTTCGTTAAATTTGTATGAGTTTTTTTTCAAAATTTATTTGAGTTTTTTTAGCAAATTTATTGACATTTTTTGGAAATCTATATGCATTTTTTAAGTTTATTTGCGTCTTTTGAAATTTATTTGTATCTTTTCAAATTTATTGCATTTTTTTTGAAAATATTGTATTTTTTAAAATTTATTTTCGTTATTTTAAATTTATTTGTATTTTTTGAAATTTTATTTCGATCTTTTGAGATTTATTTGAGTCTTTTGAAATTTATTTATATTTTCTGAAATTTATTTGAATATTTTGAAACTTATTGCATCTTTTTAAATTTATTTACGTTATTTGATTATATATTGCTTTTTTTAAAACTTATTGCATTTTTTTGAAATTATTTTATTTTTTAAATTTATTTTCGTTATTTTGAAATTTATTTGTGTGTTTTTAGAATTTATTTGAAAATCTGGGGATTCCATTAATCGTGGGCAATTAAATGTTAGTTGGCCATTATTAATGGGATATCCCACCAATCATGTATCCCACCAATCATGGGATTGGTTATGATTTGAAGAAAGGGTAAATTAGACATTTAGGTGTGAATAAGTGTGAGAGGGACCTTTGACTCTGTGACTTTTTTTTGTGGATCTAAGGCCATAAAGTGTAATGTTGAGGGACCTGTCGCCGAATGCCCCAAAAAAGTATTGGATGTTGAGCTGCAACAAATTTAGTTTGTCTTTATTCGTTTCAAATTTTTCTTACTTTGATCAGCACTCCCATCCTCTATACAGAACATAGCAGAAGAGTTGATCTATAATACCTAGGTTACATTATTATGTATTTCTTAAGAGGAATATCCAATTCTTTTGCCAGATTTGTGATGGACCGCGCTCCAAATGCTCGGTTCCTACCGAGGTCGGCGGACGTGGGAGTCCGTTTGGTTCCGACCCTTTCGTAACCAGGGGGCAGGGGCGTGCATCAACATTTCTTTTTTTTTTTTTGGGTGTGCCAGATTTTCTATTTTTACTTGGAATTGCAAGTGGTGATCCGGAGATCAACCTTCGCAGGTAAAAAGGAAATCAACTTCTTTCAAGTTTTCCATTGCACATATATTTAAGAAAAGAGACATTTTTCTTGGTTTGCCGTGAAAGGCGATTTTTTTGGCATTTATAGCCGATTTTGGCGTTTATAGCCGATTTTTGGCGTTTATAGCCGATTTTGGCGTTTATAGCCGATTTACAATCCTTATCAATAATGAAAGACAAGAATTGTGATTTTTGTCTCTTTTGAAAAAATACAAACTACAATGAAAAGCAAGAAAAGGAGGATCTAACTTCTCAGGAGATTGTGGGGGACTCGTTTAGATTGACTGTCGCAAGCCATATGTGGGCTTCGCCATCATCCATGCAGATGAGAACAGAGGATGCTATTGATTCGCTTGGCTTGGCTATAACCTCAGGTTTTTAGAGGACAAAGACCAAAAGAAGGTCCTATGTCCAATAAAAAACCGAGTAGACGGGCTGAAAAGCCATATCTAAGCCATTGGAGGCAGGAGGAGAAGGCAAGGACCTTGGGGGGTACCCCCCAAGGGACTTTTGTCACCTTGTTGCGGTGGCCGGTGTAGAACTTCCGCAGAGTTTTCTCTCTTTTTCCTTTCTCTGGATTTCTGTGCTTCTGTCTGTGATTTTCGTTGTCTGTCTCTGTGTCTTTCTTCTTGGAGAGCTCTCCTATTTATAGGCTTTTAGGTAGCCATTTAGGAGGGTTTATGAGCCTTGATTGTCATAAAGCTGCATAATGGGAGGAGTTACAAAATTGAATTGTTTATTTTGTAACTCCTTTTTCTTGGCTTCTGATTGGCCGGAGGAGATTGAGGGCATTTAATCGCCTTTAATCGCCATGATGGGAGGAGTTTCATGGGTTAAATGCCATGAATCTCTTGACTTGTAACTCCCGAATGCTTGCTTCTGATTGGGCCGTCCAAAGAAATGGATTAATGATTGTAATAAAGTTAGTCAATTAATCGCATTAAGTGGTCGCCGAGCAGCTGAAGAGTCGCGGGCCGTGCCACGTTTTTTGGGATTCTTCTGTTGATGATCATCGATGGATCTTCATGTAGATCGACATCAGATGACCATGTAATCTCAGGTGTTTGTTGCCAACAGCGGGTCGGTGCCATCTGTCCTGTCGATTTCTCGATCGGTCGGGTAGAAAGCACACTTTTTTTTGGTTGACCGGGTGGCGATCAATATTGTTTTCGATACTCTTGATGATTGACCCGTGTTTTGGACGGATGTCAGAGGACTTGGTGTCTCAAAAGCATGAATTTTGGAAAGTACCAGAGGCTGGGCTCTTCGAATCGCGAAAAAACGGCGAAAACCGGGGTTTCCGGGGCCTTCCCGGCGACCCCGGGTTCCAAGGTCGCCGGCGACCCTGGGCCAAGGTCGCAGGGGCCTGCGACCCTGGGGGGTTTTTCCCCCTTTTGTGTCCCGTTTTGTGTCCGTTTTTGCTGTTTTTCGATTCTTTTTTCTCCTGTACTTTTCCTTGACATTTTGACCATTTATTGGCCTAATTTCTTTGTAGGAAACCTGATGAGAATCCTTGCATTTTATTTTGCAAAGTTTCCAATTTCCTGAGAAAGCCGAAGACTTTGTCACGCAGAGCTGCCGATTTTCCGTCAGAAGCTGAAACTGGGTCAAACGATGTCGGAATGACCTGAAATTTGGTGTGAAGCCTCCTGAGCAATAAATAAGACCAACCATAGCTTTTGTTTGAGTTTTGAAGCCGTTTGAGGTCCTATCACCAGTAGACTTGCTTTTTGTCGCGATGAAGATGTCGCGGTTTGATGTGCGGTCAACCGATGTCCGATTGACTTGAAATTTGACAGGGAACCTATTGGAGTCATTTTAAGATGATCCATAGGCTCTGTCTTGGAAACCATGGTCCCGGAGAGCTTTGCCGCCGAGAGGCCTGATTTGTCTTCCGAGCGTCAAACTATGGTCAAATGTTGTGGAAATGACCTGAAATTTGACGTGTAGCCCTTTATAAGCATTTTGAAGCCGTCCATGTGCTCTATCTGATGAGTAATAGCCTCGGTGGTTCTCGCCGCCGAGAGGCTTGATTTAGCTGTTCGAGGGTTGATGTACGGTCAAACGTTGTCGGTTTGACTCGGAACTTGACGTGGAGCCTTTTGGAAGTATTTTGAGACTATCTATCGGCGCTGATCGAAGATTTGGTGTCTCTGATGCTTTTGCCGCCGAGAGCTCCTTTTCGGCTGTTTGAGAAGCGAAGTTAGGCCAAATGATTTTGAAATGGCCCGAAACTTCTTGTGTACTCCTCTTTTGGCTGTCTGGAAGAATCTTGCAGTTTTTGTTTGATTCTGACAAGATTTGATTTTTGGAAGCAGCATTGCCTATTTATGGCAGGTTGCGACTTCATGTAGCTCTTTGGATCTTGAAGAGGCAAAGTGACATTTTTGGTGTCAACAAATGCCCCCTCGAGGTACAGCGACGAGTTTGCTTAACTTTTGTAGTCGATGTGCCTCGAAGAGATTTTTGAAGGAGAGCCTGTGACTTGACCAAGAGTCTTTGAGCAGTCTTTCTTTTTGGTATTTGTAGCCTTTTGAGCTTCCAGGGGAATTTTATGGTAGTGAAAGGGATCACGTACCATCTCGAGGCAAAGTTTTGAAGATGACATCAGGGATGTGGATTTGGGTTTTGACCTTGTGACCTAACAGGCTATATGTGGCAGGTTAGGGGGTCGGGTTTGGTTTTGATCGTGTGACCCAACAAGCTGTATGTGGAATGTTGGGGGATCAATTTTGGTTTTGATCTTGTGACCTAACAGGCTGTATGTGGCAAGTTAGGGGATCAGGTTTTGGTTTTTGGTTTTGGTCTTGTGACCTAACAGGCTGTATGTGGCAAGTTAGGGGACCAGGATTTGGTTTGATTTTTGTGGAATGTCAATTTCAAGATTTTGGCTCAATTTGGTAGATGAGGCTGGATGGTTTGATTTTTGGAAGCTCATGGGGCTTGGAATTTTCTTTTGTATGGTCCAATCAACTCAAAAGAGGCATGGAACCATTTTTGTATGCTCTTGGTAAGAGGGATTTCTCTTTGACTAAAAGCCCAAAATAATAATTTTTTTTTTGTGCCTAGGTGGTCAAACCTGGCTCATATGGGCTAACCCATGGGACTTTAAGCTTTTGAAGTGGCTTAGATCTCATATGGTGTCATTTTTGTAAAGAATATCCAAAAATATCTCATTTGGATAGAGAATATCTAAGAATATCTTTACTTAGAGAAAATCTCTCATGATCCCTTTATTTTGGGATAGGATATCTCAAGATATCTTTCTTTTGGGAAAGAATCCGTCATCGATTTCTTTTTGGGAGAAAATCCTTCAAGATATCTTTCTTTTGGGAAAGAATCTTTCTAATCTCTTTCTTTTGGTAAGGTTACTAATTAGTAACACTTACCTCTTTCTTCTTTCCTTCTTTGGTTTGCTCTCCTCTATAAAAGCAAGGAGAAGGTTGGATCTCTTGCTCTTATTACTTTCTTTTGCAATAATCTCAAGAGGGCTTCAAGACCAAGAGCTCTTCTTCTTCAAGATCTTCAAGACTTTTCTTCTTCTTCTCCATCAATGGCTTCAAGTAAGTTCCCTTTTTCAAGAAAACTCCATTGTAGGAAAAAAATAAAAAGTTCTTCTTTCTTTTTTTTTTTGTTTCTTTCTTTTTCTTTTCTTTTTTTTTCACGTGTTTTCCTTTTTTTTTTCCACACGTTTTCCTTTTTTTTTTGCTTTCTTTTCTTTTTCTTTTTTTTTTGTTTTGTTTTTTTTTCTGTTGTTTGTGGGCCGTACGGACAGATCCGTACGGATCTGGCCGTACGGCCACGTGGCCTGTGGGCCATCTCCCTTTTTTTTTTCTTTTTTTTTTGTTTTCTTTCCCTCCTCTTTTTTTTTTAGAAAGTTTCTTTTCTTTTTTTTTTTTGTTTTCTTTCCCTTTTTTTTGAGAAAGTTTCTTCTTTTTTTTTTTTGCTCATCATGATAATGCCCCTCTTTTTTTTTTTGGCAAACCTAGATGTTCATGCATGCATTCAATTGTAAATTAAATTTGTAGCATGATGTGATAGCATACCTGAAAGTTTTCGCAAATTTGGGAATTTGGAGCTCGCAGTGATGTTGAGCCCTTCCTGATTTTGCGGAGACTTTGAGGTTTCGAAAGTTTGGAGTTTCGGAGCTCGCAGCGATGTTGAGCCCATCTTCAAGCTTTCTTATTTCTTTCGGGATAGTTCCTTTTCTTCGGAATTGCCCCGTCATCATGTCAAAATTTCGCCAGATTTTTTTTAGCGAGATTCTGTCATTTTGATGTTTGATCTTTTTCTTTTCCATCCTTTTCAGGTGGTTCCTCCAGAGCGAACAAGGGTAAAGAGCCTGCTACAAGCGTACCTCGTCGATCTTCTAGATCTTCTAATCCGGCCGTTCAGCAGGCTTTTGAGAAGGTCCAGTATGTTGAGAGAAATCTGGAAGAGTGCGACTCCCTCAACAGAGATGAGATGAGGCAGCGACTGATCGCTCTCAAGGGAGAGGAGTTCTATAAGAACATGGTAAGCAGTCGTCCATGGGTGATGGAAGATCAGAGCGTTTTGCCCAAGCCTACCTTCTTCTTTGGTGATGCAGTCCCTGATGACATGACATACCAGAGGAGATGTTTTCAGTTTTCTTTCACAGCAGATGGTGAGAAGAAGACTGTTGCTACCCCGGTCGACGTTTGATCGCACCGTCTCGATTCTGAGCCTTGCCCCCACGTGCCCTAAGAGGGAAGATCCCCCAAGCTGGGTGAGAAGGACAAATGTAATCAAGACCGGGGTTTTTGTTGGCGGTTCTCCTGGATATACGGAGAGGTCGCCTGTTGACATGGACCTGTTGATGCCATCCAGCGGCTACCAGGGCTCTGATTATCCGTCGGTCGATTTGAGACCGGTGGGCCTTGGTATTTTCAGTGGTGACGGCAGCAATTGGATCAAGCCTTTTCGACTTCGAGGCCGTTTCAATGCCGACTCCGAATGGAAGTCGTGGACTGATCGCGTCCTGCTGATTGGTGGCGCCGTTTTGAAGGAAGCCGGGATTTTTGATGCGGTCCGCGCCTTTAGGGAGACCGTGATCTTTTCCGACGAGGCCTTCATAGCTATGCTGGAGTCATTCCTCCCACAAACCAATACCTTCGTTGTGACGAATGGTGAGATTGGTTTTTCTTTGAAGGAGCTGAGCGCCATTACTGGATTGCCCATCCTCGGCAAACTCTATGAGGAGTTTATGCCGATTGACAGCGTCCTCGAGGGGCAGTCTGAGGAGTTCAGGCTTCTATACTTTCAGCTCGTCGCCTTCTATGATTTTTTGAAGGAGAAGGGGGGTTTGAAAGTTAGATCCAGCAGTTGGAAGAGTTTTAGCTCTTCATTCCCCAACTTTTTTGATAGCAGGGAGTCTTCTGATAGCGTGACTCAAGAAGCCGGAGCTCATGATCCAAGTTCAAAGAAGATCTTGGCCATACAAGAAGAGTTGAGAGATTTCTGTGCAAGTACAAACGCCATATGTCCTGACATTGCACTGCGGAGAGATCTCGCTGTTTACCTCACTTATTGGCTAGGTGAGGCTGTTTTTGCTGGAGGAGATGGAACGCACATCAGGCCGCATTGTATTTTTCCGGCTTGTCAGATGGCGTTTGGAGAGCAGCTTGCTTTGGTGCCAGCTCTTTACTCCTACTTGTGTACCGAACTGCAGGCTGCTGCTTTTTTGGTTCGGCTTGGGCTTCCCATGAATAGGGTATTTTCAGCCCATATCTTTTATTCGTGGTATGTATACCACTGTCCTGGCTTCCATCGGCTGGGTGCTGCACAGGATGATGATCCTCTGATGATTCGACTGGCTAAGGGCAAAGCCGTGTCCGAATCACTTTTGTTTGCCCGCATGAGGATCCGACGGTTCAGGGACGTCGAGATGGGGCAGTCTTCAGTGAAGCTTTCTCCGGAGTTGCGGAAGAATGCTTTTGATTTTGGTGCCTCCCGAGACTCTACCAGGGCGGGGTCGGGAAGGCATTATTCCTTGACAAATGCAGAGAGAGAGTGGCTTTTCAGCATACGTGTCGG
Organism: Litsea cubeba; assembly: GCA_012931725.1. NCBI lineage: Eukaryota > Viridiplantae > Streptophyta > Magnoliopsida > Laurales > Lauraceae > Litsea > Litsea cubeba. The sequence goes on from CM022950.1 coordinate 43,960,845, forward strand.
CACGATGGTGTACAGCAGACATCTTTTCGTCGATATCCAGCCGTATGTACCCTCTCGCTTTGCTTTGCAGCTGGGCTTTTCTCAAGGCGTTGTTGGAGCGCCTTCAAGCATGGTGAAGCGCTTTGGAGGCTTACAGGACGGGAGAAATGCATGGGCTTTCTATAGTGCTGAAGACACTACAGCCATGATTTCTTATCCTGTGTTGCTGACTTCCCGGACTGCCGGCTTTGCGAAGTGGTTCGCGGAGAGCTTTTCGGCATATCGGGGGCTTTCCAAGAAGGAGCTTGATGTGAAGCTGGCATCTGGAAAGGGCCTTGGAAAGTCAGATGGCGTCCGGCGAGAGGAAGTTTGGGCCTTCCTTTCTGGAGAGAAGCACAAGATAGGCTTTCTCGGTGACCAGGGCATCATTGGTTCTGAAGCTGTTCGAGAAATACCTGATGAGGCTTTGGAGCAGCTAGAACAGGAGGAAGCCGAACTTGGCGCTTGGATGCAAGCGGCACAGAGGCAAGCTTCCGTGGAGTCTACTGGCAAGAGTAGACCATCCAGTGAGGAGTCAAGTGGGAAACCTGACTCTGACAGTGGGGCAGGTTCCTCTAAGAAGCGAGCCCGCCGGGGTAAGAGGGGGAGGAGTCATCATCACAGCAAGGGGCAGCATGAGGACTCTCCTGACTTGGAAGTTCCTCTTACTATCGATGAGGATGTGCTAGTGGATGCCGACGAGCCTCCAGAGAAGAGAAGTCGAGAAGAAGAGACCGTTGGTGAAGGTATGATTCTTCATTTTTCTCTTTTCATTTCTTTTCATGGGATTTTTTCCATGTTCTGATTTGCTTCTTGTTTTCTGCTTTTCTTCTTTTTTTTTTTAGCAGAGGAAGACTTGGTGATGCCTGAGGTCCCAACCGATGAGGTGGTGATGGATCCTGTCGAGGCACCTGAAGAAGAACCGAGGGACTTTGGAGTAGATCCAGAATCTCCAATTGGTACGACTTCTTTTGCTCTTTTTTTTTGTTATTTTTTTTTTTTGAGTTTGTGACTTGGTTTGCTAACACATTTTTTTTGTCAGCTGACTTGCCACAGGGTTCTGATGACTTTGAACCATCGATGGACGCAAATGTTGATGATGCTTTCGATGAGTTCATGGAAGAAGAGAGTGTTCCGCCAGTCGTCGAAGAAGGTATTTTATAGTAATAACCCTAATAATGATTTTCAAACAGGATTATATTCATACCTTTTTGTGTTTCTTTGGCAGGTTTTGAAGTGACAGAGGAGGGTCCGTCGCTTCCAGAGCAAGGGATGCCAGAGGTTAATCCAGAGGTAGAGACTCCTGGGACCAGTTCTGACAATGTTGAGGAGATTCCTCGCACTGAGATTCCTTCCCGAGTAGGAACAGCTTCAACTGGAAAGAGTTCTTTTGTTACTCTGTCAACAGATGATGACATGAACAGCCGACCAACGGAGTTGGGCGAATCTTCAGCTGGGCCATCTCTTCTTTTTGCGAAGAAGGTGGTGGTGCGAGTTCTGAGCTCTTGGATTGAGACTCTCTTTTCTGGGCACTTGGAAGCCGGATTTAGCATGATCCAGCATGTGCGTGAGATTCTCGGTGATGCTGAAGAGGCTGGTCTGGATGTCACAGATGCCAGGGCGATCGTTAATAGGATCATTGAGCTGGGTGACAAGTGGTTTGAGACCATGGGTTTTCCTGACGATCAGTTCTTCAAGGAGATGTTCTTGGACCCTGCGGATAAGGCTCAATCTGACCTAGATGAGGCTACAGAAAGCAAGAAGCAGGCAGTCCGAGAGAGGAACTTAGAAGAGATAACCATCATTAGGCTGACACATGACCTTAACATCCTTGATAGGGAGGTCGATGAGGCCAGAAAACGTCTTGAGCATCTGCAGGCACAAGTCGCTGCCAAGTGGACTGAAATAACAGAGGCTCGTGAAAGGGAGACTGCTCTGATTCATCGAGTTGCGGATGCCAATCGAGTTCTCAAAAGGAAGTCTGATGAGAACAAACAATGGAAAACCGCTCGAGGGAAGCTTCCCAGTGCAAAAGAAGGGTTACAGCCCACCCCAGCATCTCATGGCAGGTTCCTGAAGAAGCGTGCCTTGGAATCCTTGACGGATGAGGCCAAAAGCTTGCTTAAGGAGCTGAACTCTTGGCTGGAGACCATTTTTAATTGAGCTCCTGTATACAAAAACCATCCTTCTTTCTTTTTTTTTTTTGGTACCACTTGTATTTTTTTTTTTTTGGTACTTTTTTTTTAGTGCTTGTGAACACTTTCTTTTTTTGGTACCACATGTATTTTTTTTTTGTACTCTTTTTTTTGTAGTGCTTGTGAACACTTTCTTTTTTTTGGTACCACATGTATTTTTTTTGTACTCTTTTTTTTTGTTATCCCTACGCTCACTTGAATCTTTTTGTGATAAAAGTAATTGCTAAATGGGATGCTCTTTTTTTTTTGTTATCCCTACGCTCACTTGAATCTTTTTGTGATAAAAGTAATTGCTAAATGGGATTTGATCAAAAGGTTGTCATTTTGTGAAAATCTTTTGTCAAGTGATTGTTTTGGCATGAAAGCCAGGTTTTTGTTTGTGGCATGGAAGCCAATTTTGGCATGAGAGCCAGCTTTTCTTGTGGCATTGATAGCCGAGTTTTTTTTTTTGTGGCATCTATAGCCAGTTTTGGTGGCATTGATAGCCGGTTTTGTTTTGGTGGCATTGATAGCCGTTTTGTTTTTTTTTTTTGAAATCCAAGTTTTTTGTTTGTGGCATTGATAGCCGGTTTTATTTTGGTGGCATTGATAGCCGGTTTGTGGCATTTATAGCCTGTTTTGATGGCATTTATAGCCGGTTTGTGGCATTTATAGCCTGTTTTGATGGCATTTATAGCCGGTTTGGTTTTCAAAAAATGCAAGTATCGACTAAAAGTCGCCTCCCTGCTGAATGTTCTTGCAAGTATCGATGGAATGTCGCATCCTTGCTCATTCGGTTGCGAGTATCGATGGAATGTCGCATCCTCGCGGATTTGGGTGCAAGTATCGATGGAATGTCGCATCCTTGTTTTTTCAAAATTTTTGGTTTTGCGGGTACTGACTTAATGTCGTTTCTCCACGATTTTTGAAATTTGTGGTTTTCTCGAACCTTTGAGTTATGGATATCAACTAAAATGTTGCGTCTCCATGGTTTTTTAGGTTTTTTTTCGAACCTTTGGGTTATGGACATCAACTGAAATGTTGCATCTCCACAGTTTTGGATTTTGCAAGTACCGACGAAATGTCGCTTCCTTGCGATTTTGGAAGTGTGAACGTGGTTCGCTTGCTCCCGATTTGTGCGAGTATCGACTAAGCGTCGCTTCCTCGCGGTTTTTTTTTTTTTGAAAAACCATTTTTTTTTGTTTAAAGACACGAGAGGTCATAAGTTTTGACCTAAAACCATTTTGGCGGTAAAAGGCAGGGTGGACTAGGGTGGAAATCCCTGAATCCGGATTTTGTTTCAAACCATGAATTTTGGGTTCAAGGGTTGAAAATTTTGGTCAAGTTAGGGAAAGGTTCCTAAACTTGGATATATATATATATATTTTTTGAACAATGAAACGATGAAAGTAAGCATTGTTTTAGATTTCTAGAAATTTCAACATTTGATATGAAAATTCTAAAAAAAAGGGTGGGTTTAGCGAGCGTGTACCTGGAAACCGGCTTTGGCCGTGCAGGCATTGCTCTTACCCAGTTGGGTAAGTCTTCAAGGGTAGTACCGCTTTAAGAACTTGCCGTTGATAGGCAGCATACATCTGTCACCTTCCATGTTTAGGAGTGCGTATGCACCATTAGAGAAAACCTTGTCGATGATGTAGGGTCCCTCCCATTTTGGCTCAAATTTGCCTTTGCACTTGTGAGCGAAGACCATTGGTCTTTTTACCGCAAAAACCAAGTCACTCTTTTTGTAGGCGCGTTGCCTGACCTTTTTATCGAAAGATCCTGCCATACGTGCTTGGTAAAGTTCAATGCTTTGTTGAGCTTCAAGCCGTCTCTCATCGAGATTGTCCAGCTCATGGAGTCGCAATTTGACATTGCTTTCTTGAGTCATGTCATTTTGCAAGGATACCCTCAAGGAAGGAATTTGTACTTCCAAGGGCACGACAGCTTCGCATCCATAGACCAAGGAGAATGGTGTGCTATGGGTTGGTCCTCGAACGGTGGTTCGATAGGCCCACAAAGCTTCGGACATTTTGTCGCTCCAGTCTCTTTTGTGACTAGAGACCATTTTTTTGAGGATTTTGCAGAGTGTCTTGTTGAAAGCTTCTGCTAACCCGTTTGCTGCCGGATTGTATGGAGTCGAAGGACAGCTTTGGATTTTGTATTTGTCGCAGAACCTGTAGAATCGATGATCCCGGAACTGTGGTCCGTTATCATGGACGAATCTTTTGGGTATGCCGAAACGACAAATGATGTTGGTGCGCAGGAACTGAAGGACTGATGAGGTCTTCATTTCGTTAAACGCAAATGCTTCTGACCACTTGGAGAAGTAATCCGTAGCGGCGAAGATGAAGCGATGACCTTTGCTTGAAGGGGGAGAAATAGGACCTATGATGTCCATACCCCAGGCTTCGAAAGGCCATGAGATCGCTGTAGGATGCAGCCATTCTGGAGGCATGTGAATGTAACCTCCATGAACTTGGCATTGTTGGCAGCGCTTAGCAAATTGCATTGCGTCAGCTACCATGGTAGGCCAGTAATATCCTAACCTTTTTATCTGATCATAGAGCTTAGGTCCAGCCTGATGAGCTCCACAAAGACCAGCATGAACTTCTTTGAGTGTTTCTTCAGCCTCTTGTTGTGACAAGCAGCGTAGAAGTACTCCGTTGAAGGATTTCCTGTAAAGGATTTTTGAAGGAATATCCAAATGAAAGCTTGGGGTTCGCCTTTGGATGCTTACCCATTCTTTTGGATCTTCAGGTAGGATTCCGAACATAATGTAATCAATGAACGGATCCCTCCAGTCGCCGATTGAAGTTTGAAGGATTGAAATCCGACTTCCGACCACTTGGTGGCATTCAGCAACTGCTTGGTGTGTGTTAAGAGGAGGAAGGATTCTCCTTTCGCACACTATGATTTGCATGTTTTCCCCTTCCTGGATTGCCATGGATGCGGCAAGTCCGGCTAGGGCATCTGCACGTATGTTTTCACCTCTACGAATGTGGGTGATGTGACAGATGTCAAACTTTTGCAGAAGTGATTGTGCCTTGTTGTAGTAGGGCAACAAATCTGGCTTCCTGACTTCAAATTTCTGATTCATCTGGTTGACGATCAGTTGAGAGTCTCCAAAGACTTCCAGCATGGTGATACCGGATTCGATGGCGAGTTCCAATCCTAAGATCAGAGCTTGATATTCAGCTGCATTGTTTGTGCATGGTTCCAGTAGCGAGAAAGCGTGTGGAATCATGTATTTGTCGGGGCTAACAAAGAGGATGCCAACTCCCGAGATCAGCTGTCTTTTTTCATTTGTCCTGGTTGCACCGTCAAAGTACATATCCCAGGAGGCACTTTGTGAGAAAGTCTCCACATTGTAGACTGGTTCGTCTGGGAGATCATCTCTGAGCGGAGAATCTTTAGGCAATGGATGCTCTGCGAGGAAGTCCGCTAGAGCTTGCCCTTTGATTGCTTTTTGTGGTACATACCTACTATCAAATTGTGACAGAAGGATGGACCATTTTGCCAGTCGAGCATTGAGAGAACCTGCCTTTGTGACAAGGACCTTCAGGAGGTTGACCCTCGAGACCAGGTAGACTGTGTTGGAAAGCAAGTAGTGACGCAGCTTTTGTACGGCGAACATCACTGCAAGACATTTTTTTTCGACTGGAGAGTAGCGATGCTCTGCACCTACTAGCATGCGGCTGAGGTAATATAGAGCAGCTTCTTTTCTTTGATCATTTTCTTGCGCAAGCAGAGCTTCCAGAGAGTGATCAAGGGCTCTTGTGTACAAGATGAATGGTTTTCCAGTGGTAGGAGCAGCTAACACTGGAGGTTTTGTCAGGTATGACTTGATGTCTTGGAAAGTAGCTTCACAGTCAGCATCCCAGACAAAGTTTACACCCTTTTTCATCAACCGGGAGAATGGACGGCATTTCCCCGAAAGATTGGAGATGAACCGTCTGATGTAGGCTAATCTCCCTTGAAGCCCTTTGAGTTCTCTCAAGGTTCTTGGAGAGGGCATTTCTAGAATGGCTTTGACTTTTATGGGGTCAAGCTCTATTCCAGCTTTCCGAACTAAGAATCCGAGGAACTTACCCGACGAGACGCCGAAGAAGCATTTCAATGGATTCATTCGCAGTTTGTGTTTGCGAAGCCGGAGGAAGACTTCTCGAAGGTTTTCGAGATGATCTTCTTTTCTTTTGCTTTTGACGGCGAGGTCATCAACATAACATTCAACCGTCTTGTGCTGCATATCTTAGAATATTTTCATCATAGCCCTCTGATATGTGGCACCAGCATTCTTCAGACCAAATGGCATGACAGTGTAACAATACACGCCAAATGGGGTTCGAAAGGATGTATGTTTTTCATCCTCAGGATGCATCTTTATCTGATTGTAGCCAGAGAAACAATCCATGAATGTCATTCGCTCGAATCCACAGGTATTATCAATCATTACCTCTGGTATGGGGAGCGGAAATTCATCTTTTGGGCATGCGCCATTCAGGTCTCTATAATCAATACAGACCCTGATCTGCCCATTTTTCTTTGTCACGGGGACAATGTTGGCCAACCATTCAGGATGTTGTTCCTCATGGATGAAGCCGACGCTTTTGAGTTTTTGAACTTCTTGTTCAATTTTATCCATCACATCTGGACGGAATCTTCTTTGGCCTTGCTTGACAGGCTTGATGTCTTCTTGAAGATTGAGTTTGTGAACTGCTATTTTGGGGTCTAAGCCTGGCATTTCAGCGTAAGACCATGCAAAGCAATCAACGAACTCACGAAGAAAGGCGATATACTCGGGTAACTCATCATCCTTTATATTCTTGCTTATGAATACAGGACGTGGGTTATCTGGTGTTCCCAAGTCTATCTTTTGAACAAGATCTTCTATTGGAAGGTTCGAAGGTGGTTCCTCCACAATATTTTCGGAGGCTTCCAGCTCAACGAAACCTTCTGGGGTTTCAAGGGCATTTCCAGACCAAGGTTTTGTTCCTTTCCACGGGTCTTCTTGATCGGTAATTTTCCCAAGGCTTGCTATGAGATGATCACAATTGCCTGTTGAAACCGAGTCGAAGTAGGCTACTTCTTTTGGAGATGAGGGTTCTTCTGGGTCAGAAGTCCACACGTCTGTGCCATCGGACAACTCCTCTTCATTTTCGGAGAAATCGTGCCAATTGGATGAGCTTCCCGGATCTTTGTCAGGTGACTCATCAAAGAGATATCCAGGGAGATCGATGTCTTCATGGACTTGAGATGTTGAGGCTTGGTCAGTATATTGACTTTTAAGCCTTTGTGTCAACTGTCTCAAGGGAGTGTCAGGATCATACCCTAACCCGTGCGAAGACTTTTCTACATAGCCGTAGAGTCTCCAATCTTCCAGCTGGCTTTTGGTCAAGACGGGCCCCAATGGCGTGAGAATACCGCGTCCTTCTCCCAAACCGACTGGGTTTTGAGCGTCATAGCCCATTTTCTTCATAATAGCTTGTGCCACAGAACTGTATAAGGATAGTTGAGGCGTACCTTTATTTTGGAAAGGTTCAAGCATGGAGTTTGATGAAGAAGCATCCGATCTATGGAAGAAGATCGGCTTTTCCTTTGTTGAAGTTGCTGTGGAACAACGAAGGAAGCTGACGTAGGATCTTCTATGTCAGAAGTTGTCTCCATTGGAGTAAGAGCAGGCTGAACTTGCTGAGTGTCAGCTTGGCTTGACGATGTGTCGTCTTCTGGCTCTGAATCCGAGTCCGTGTCTTGCATGATAGACACGAAAGAGACAACAAATTTGCCCCCAGGCATTTGTTTTGCCTTCTTCACTTTAGTTGTGATGACCAAAGGCTTTGAAGATTTGAGGGAGATGATGAAGGGAGTTTGCATGCTCTCTTCAGATTTACCGGATGGTTTATTTTCTTCCGGTGATTGTTGAGGAGCTTTGCCTTTATCTTTCTGGAGATTTTCGGCAAAGGATGTTGTGTGCTTTTCCTCTTCTTCTTTTTCACCTTCATACATCTGTGAGTCTGCGAAATGGACTTCTTTACCTTTGAAGGGTATTCTGTCCGCAAAGACTCGATGTATCATGCCGTCGTTGCCAACAAACTTGATGCATTGATGTAGAGTTGAAAGGACAACACCATTCTCATGGATCCAAGGGCGTCCGAGAAGGATGTTGTAGCATGAAGGGGTCTTTATTGCATACACTGTGACCTCAGAGATAAGATCACCGATCTGCAATTTGAACCTGATTTTGCCGATAGGCCTTTGAGTACTCCCATCGTATCCAAAGATAGATACAGATGTGTGGCTCAGTTTGCTGGGTGGGATGCCCAACTCTTCAAGAGCCGATGTGGAGATGAGGTTGAGTGCAGAACCTGGGTCGATCTGAACTCTATGCATAGGCATTTCCTTGATATACCCTGTGAAGTACAGGGGTCGGTTATGCCTGGTTTCGCCAAGTAGGAGGTCATCCTTTGTGAAGGCGATGGTTGCACTGGCTGCTTTTTTTAACCGAGAGGCATTCAATGCATGATCCCTCAGTTTTCTTCTTTTCTCCCTTTGAGGAGGCTTCTGAGTTTTTGACCCGGTAATCCATTTCAATTTGGAGGACTTGCGGGGCATGTTTGTCGACATCCTCATTCAGCTTTTGTAATTCCGAAATGAGATTATCACGAGTGTGCGGAGACATTCGCAACAAATCTAGGATGTGTAGACGTGCAGGTATGTGCTTGAAATGTTCAATCAAGTCATACTTGAAAGCCTCCTTAGGGCCTGCATGTTCATCATTGTTGCCACTAGGGGCGCTTACAACATCTTTTCCCGAAGGATTTACATATGTAAAGGAAGATTGGTTGTGATTTTTGTGGTAGTCCCGGCCAGAGCGTGTGCCTCTACCAACTTCGAGAGCTTCTTGAGAAGGGTCTTCGTTTGGAAGATTGTCTTCAGGATCAAGAGGCTGTCGTTTTTCATTTGCTGAGGATGTATCAGCAGCAGAGTTACCATCCTCAGTGATTGTGTTGCATGGAGCATTTTCCGGGAACAAGTCCTGAACAGCATCCAGCAATCTTTCTTCTTCGTTGACTAATTCATCGTCCCAAGCATCAATGGCTGGGAATTCTTCAGTCAGGAAGGGTGTGAACTTTGAAGTCACAGTCTCAGGAGAAGAAACCTGAGAGGGTGTCATCTTAGTGAAAGTCACGTGAGACGAGGTGGCTCCAGAAGATATATTGCTAGGCGTCGCCGGAGTATAAGTGCTCTCCCCGAATTATCACATTACAGGAAGCTCTGACGGGAGACGTTGCCTGATCGGAGTCAGACTCATCCTCGGATGTGAGAGGATCGTCTATCCAGCAATTTTCTCCATTTTCAGGAGTTAAGGGAGGATGTACCTGGTGGTCTTCAGGGACTTCAGGCTCTGGATTGCGAGGAGGCTCGTTGACGCGTTCTTGCTCTTATTCTAGAGCGAGTCGCTGCAAGATCCTTGCATATTCTTCAAGATCAGGCATGGGAGCCGGATCTTCTTCTTCTTCATCTCTTTGTGGCTCAACATTGTTGATTCCCACTGGAGTAATGAGAGGTGCTGGGTCAGCAGCATTTTCTTGTACAGCTTCTTGGTCTTCTTCATCATCAGACCAGGATCCTTGTGGCTGTAGGGGGTTATACCAGATTACTGGCATAAGATGAGACTCAGGAACCCATTCTTCATTGGAGAGATATTCTCCTGTTTCAAGGGACTCCTCCCACTCATCTGTGTAGTTGGATTCGAATCCATCATCGGTGTCGCTGGACTCGTATCCATCAATGGAGAATCCAACTACCGAATTGCAAGAGTATGATGCCTCCTGCATGGCTTCTTTGAATTGAAGGGTGGCATGAAATCACTGAGAGTGAATTTCCTTACCCCCTTTGAAGTCTCTGGAAGGGATGTTTTTGTTACCTCCAGTGAAGCGGTAGAGGAAGCCTCTGCCTTTTCTTTGACCTCTAGTTTTGGCTGGGTCTTCTCTTGCCGTTTGAGCTTGAGGAGATGTTTCCTAGCCTGCCTTCGCTGTTGAGCTGTAGGCTTTGTTTTCACGACCTCCCAATTTTCATCTTCCAGGAGATCGGGATGTACCCATATCGGTTGTCCGTCTGGTGTCGGGTAAGGAACCAGTCCCTCGGACGCTTGGATTGAGTTTATCACCTTGAAGGAAGTAGTGATCTTCTTCTTCGGTGATTTTGATGTTTGTCCACATGTCACCATATTGACGGAGGCAGACCCATAGTTTTTGTCAAAGGTGATGACTCCGTTTTTCCACATCTCATTTATTTTCTCTCTCACAACGAAGCATTGATTGAGAGGATGCGAGATCATCTGGTGGTATGGACAGTACCGAGGATCGTTGGTTTTGCCAACATCACCCGGTCTTTTTGGTTCAGGCAAGGTGAGCTTGCCGTTTGCCACAAGAGCCCCAAAGATTTCATCAACATCTTCATCAAACGGGTATTTCTTCTCTACTCGTTCTTTGAAGGCATCAGAGAGTTCAGGTTTCTTACCAACAGCTTTGTTTTCAGCTTTCTTTGGTGGCTGAGGAGCTGACTTGGTCTGCACATTGAGGACCTCTTTCTTCTTTGGTTTTGAGGTCGTAATGGCGGTTGGCTCTTTTCTTGATGATTTCTGACTGTTGAGGTCTTTAATCACCGTTTCAGCTTCCATGGAAGCTTCTAGGAGTTCTCCCAGGTTTTTTGATTTATTGCCGATGATCATGGAGCGGATTCTGGCTCTCATGTTGTTTCGGCAGATGTCGACTAGCGACGCTTCTGGCAATACATCAGAGCATTTGTATGCCATTGCTTTCCACTTGTGAATGAAGTCATATGTTGATTCATTCTCCCCCTGTTTTAGGCTGCACAGCTGAGCCATAGTAGTGGGGTGATCTTCACCTTTGAAGTGAGTCAGGAAGCGTGTCTCTAGCATGGCCCAGTTTTGGATTGAGTCCTCCGGCAGAGTGGAGTACCAATCGAAGGCCGTACCTTTTAGGGTACTTGCAAAGAGGCGGATCTTGAGTGCATCTTGATCCGCGATAGCTCCCGTCAGGATCTTGAAGTGGATGACGTGCTGTTTGGCTGATCCTTTCCCCGTATATGTTTGGAGAGTAGGATGCTTGAATTTGGTGGGGAACGGGACCAAGTCCATCCATAAGGGATATGGTGGCTTGATCCCATGCTCCTTGAGTATATCCTCTTCTTTTGCTTTGGCGAGGATACCGTCTACGTCCTTTTTGGTAAGGGCGCGTGACTCATTTTCTTCTCCATTTACCTCGTCGTTTTGATGATTCGGAGGAGGTTCATTGTTCGCCTGATTTTGGAAGGCGAGGAGAAAGTTTTCCATCAGAGTTTCAATCCTCTGCTGGCCCTGTTCCAACTGCTGGATGCGGGTGATCGCATCTTCTGGAGGTGGATTGCGGGGTGGTGGCTCAGAATTTGTAGCCAAGACATTCATCCTTCGTGATTCGAATGAAGAAACTGTCCTGGTGACTGAGCTGGGGCTCATTCTTTTTGAAGAAGAGCTTGAGGAAGGATCACTCTGCTGTCCTTTGCTTGAAGGAGCAGGGGATTCTTCTGAATGTCTTCTTGTCCTGGAGACGCTGCGGGTCATCGGACGTTGGACATGGATTTTTGTTGCTGATTTTTGGCGCCTTCTGGTTTTTCCAATCATATGGACGGTAGCAACTTGGTTGGGTCTTTCTTTTTCGACCCATTTGGGAGAGACTTGAAGTGTGGGAGGCTGGGTCCTTTGCTTTTCTAGTCTCTTTTGTCGGTATGACGCGCGGCGGCGTATACGACGAGCAATTTGAGCTTCGGTCAGCTCTGACTGGGCTTTGACGATGAAGGATGTGCTCCCTCGGGCGCAGCAGCCGAGCCTGTCTTCTTTGTTGCTGGGCAAGGACAGGATGCGAACCCTGTCCTTCGCCTGTTGCAGCGAAGCTTTGAATTTTTGAAGTTCGGCCCCTGTAGAGATGAAGGGTCGAACTGCAGGTTTGTAGGCCTTAGCAGGTGCTTGTAGAGGCCTTGTGATGCATGACTTGATTTTGGGCTTGTAGGAACAAGCCGGCTCATGCTGGGATGACTTGGAAGTCGAGTCGGAGATGGGTCTCTCCTCTTTCATGTAGGCAAGAGGATAGAACTGGTTCTCCTTGAGTGGGGCCAGGAATGCTGGCTTAGTGGATGTTTGGGACCTTCTCTGTTTTGGTGAAGGTCTTGGGGACCAAGTCTTGGGGTAGACCTGGTCGTTTGCAGGTCGAGGCTTCGTGGGGCTGCCACGGGCTTCAGGCCTTCTGGTGCTCGCCTTTGGTGTCACGGTAGTGACACGTTGAGATGCGAGTTTCTACTTCTTGGAGGGAGCAGTTTGTTCCTCAGGAAGTGGGAATGGTCCCAGCGTCCCAAAAACGATAGTCCGGGGAGTCGAGGTCGACCCGGAGTTCAGAGAGTTGCCGAGGGAGTTGACGCTTCGGCAGCTGATTGGGCGCTTGTAGGTGCGCGTGGTTTGCTTCTGTTGAAGCATGAGTTGGTGCTTGTTTTCATCGAAAGTAATGGTTAGTGAAGCTGCCATTGTTAGTTTTTCGAAAATTTCTGAAACAAGACCACATCCATTAGTAATCACAAGAATATAATGATCATAAATGGGAAGTTCTATGGTTTCGTCTTTTCAAATTGCTCGAGGTAGATGACCCAAGCAATATGAGGAAGGCAAAATGCCATAGAAGGTACAATTGTTCTGATCACAGGTATGGTAAGCCCAGAATGGGCATCCCAGTGACTGCTAGAAGCAATTGTGAACTTAAATTCGACTTATCGAGAAGCAGAGCTTGCTCGAGGTAAGAAGAATATAAAGTTGGAGTTACAGATGTGCTGGTCGCAATACAGTAGACCCTGAAAGGGCGTACTAGTACCGCTAGACACAAATGTTTTGAGACCGCATCCATGAGATGAGATTCTCTGTTTTGAAAGGTCAAGATTGGATTCATCAAAGAGAGCAGATGGTATTCCGATCTAAACACGGGCTCAGCGATTTCCGCGAGCGCCAGTGCTCAGAAAGAAATGAACCATAATTTCTCGGATCTGAATCTAAAGATGACGAGTTTTTTTTGAAAAGTCAATATCGGGTTCATCAAAGAGAGCAAAAGGCATTCCCAAAATGACGGAAGTGTTTTTTTTTTTGAAGATTTTGAAGATTTTTTTTAAAAAAAAAAAATCTTTTTTTTTATTTTATTATTTTTTTTATTTTTTTTTTAAGATTTTTTTTTTGAAAAAATTTTTATTTTTTATTTTTTATTTTAAATTTTTTATTTTTTATTTTTTTAAAAAATTTATTATTTTTTTTTATTTGTTTAAAAGACGAGAGAGTACACATAGGCCTCCTAACCCGGTCTTATGAAATCTTGATTGATAGAATTGCCCCCAGGTAAGGGTAGGATTACTTAATGAACCCGTTTGGAGGACCCTTGCCTAGAACAGTCAAGCTGTCTCCACACTCTGGACAAGGCTTTTCTTTGAATCAACCATGATCAAAGAACACAGTTGGTTTAACCTTAGTGGTCTATGTCTTTTTTTTTTTTTTTTTTTTTATTATATTTTTTTTTAATGAACTCATCGAAGAGAAACGATGGCCCAAAACCTTAGTCGAACAGGCTCAACATTTCTGCAAGCGCGATGAACGATAGAAACGGATCAAGGTTTCTCAATTTTGAATCCAAATTGAGAAATCTAAAAAAAAAAAATTTATATATTTTATATATATATATTTAGATCTTTAATGAACTCATCGAAGAGAAACAATGGCCCAACCCCCGATCCGAACACGGTCTCAGCGATTTCCGTGAGCGCCAGTGCCCAGAAGGGAGAGGATCAAAGTTTCTCAATTTTGAATCCAAAATGAAAAATCTGATTTTTTTTTTTGTTTTTTGTTTTAAAAAAAATTTTTTTTTTTGAAAAGAGAAAGAGTGGAAATAAATTCAAAGAATTAGAAATTTCCAAACAAAAAATCTCATCTCATTTTTTTTTAGATGCGGAATTCAACATAGGCTTCTAATTATAAAGTAGCCAAGGAATCGAGAAAAGAAATATAAGCATAGAGCAAAATATATGATATGCAAATATTTCATTTCTAGCATCGTGTTCTCAAATAAACGAGTCCCACCGGGTGTGCCAGCTTGATGGACCGCGCTCCAAATGCTCGGTTCCTACCGAGGTCGGCGGACGTGGGAGTCCGTTTGGTTCCGACCATTTCGTAACCAGGGGGCAGGGGCGTGCATCAACATTTCTTTTTTTTTTTTGGGTGTGCCAGATTTTCTATTTTTACTTGGAATTGCAAGTGGTGATCCGGAGATCAACCTTCGCAAGTAAAAAGGAAATCAACTTCTTTCAAGTTTTCCATTGCACATATATTTAAGAAAAGAGACATTTTTCTTGGTTTGCCGTGAAAGGCGATTTTTTTGGCATTTATAGCCGATTTTGGCGTTTATAGCTGATTTTTGGCGTTTATAGCCGATTTTGGCGTTTATAGCCTATTTACAATCCTTATCAATAATGAAAGACAAGAATTGTGATTTTTGTCTCTTTTGAAAAAATACAAACTACAATGAAAAGCAAGAAAAGGAGGATCTAACTTCTCAGGAGATTGTGGGGGACTCGTTTAGATTGACGGTCGCAAGCCATATGTGGGCTTCGCCATCATCCATGCAGATGAGAACAGAGGATGCTATTGATTCGCTTGGCTTGGCTATAACCTCAGGTTTTTAGAGGACAAAGACCAAAAGAAGGTCCTATGTCCAATAAAAAGCCGAGTAGACGGGCTGAAAAGCCATATCTAAGCCATTGGAGGCAGGAGGAGAAGGCAATGACCTTGGGGGGGTACCCCCCAAGGGACTTTTGTCACCTTGTTGCGGTGGCCGGTGTAGAACTTCCGCAGAGTTTTCTCTCTTTTTCCTTTCTCTGGATTTCTGTGCTTCTGTCTGTGATTTTCGTTGTCTGTCTCTGTGTCTTTCTTCTTGGAGAGCTCTCCTATTTATAGGCTTTTAGGTAGCCATTTAGGAGGGTTTATGAGCCTTGATTGTCATAAAGCTGCATAATGGGAGGAGTTACAAAATTGAATTATTTATTTTGCAACTCCTTTTTCTTGGCTTCTGATTGGCCGGAGGAGATTGAGGGCATTTAATCGCCTTTAATCGCCATGATGGGAGGAGTTTCATGGGTTAAATGCCATGAATCTCTTGACTTGTAACTCCCGAATGCTTGCTTCTGATTGGGCCGTCCAAAGAAATGGATTAATGACTGTAATAAAGTTAGTCAATTAATCGCA
Source organism: Litsea cubeba (assembly GCA_012931725.1). Lineage (NCBI taxonomy): Eukaryota > Viridiplantae > Streptophyta > Magnoliopsida > Laurales > Lauraceae > Litsea > Litsea cubeba. The sequence goes on from CM022950.1 coordinate 43,976,364, forward strand.
TTAAGTGGTCGCCGAGCAGCTGAAGAGTCGCGGGCCGTGCCACGTCTTTTGGGATTCTTCTGTCGATGATCATCGATGGATCTTCATGTAGATCGACATCAGATGACCATGTAATCTCAGGTGTTTGTTGCCAACAGCGGGTCGGTGCCATCTGTCCTGTCGATTTCTCGATCGGTCGGGTAGAAAGCACACTTTTTTTTGGTTGACCGGGTGGCGATCAATATTGTTTTCGATACTCTTGATGATTGACCCGTGTTTTGGACGGATGTCAGAGGACTTGGTGTCTCAAAAGCATGAATTTTGGAAAGTACCAGAGGCTGGGCTCTTCGAATCGCGAAAAAAAACGGCGAAAACCGGGGTTTCCGGGGCCTTCCCGGCGACCCCGGGTTCCAAGGTCGCCGGCGACCCTGGGCCAGGGTCGCAGGGGCCTGCGACCCTGGGGGGTTTTCCCCCTTTTGTGTCCCGTTTTGTGTCCGTTTTTGCTGTTTTTCGATTCTTTTTTCTCCTGTACTTTTCCTTGACATTTTGACCATTTATTGGCCTAATTTCTTTGTAGGAAACCTGATGAGAATCCTTGCATTTTATTTTGCAAAGTTTCCAATTTCCTGAGAAAGCCGAAGACTTTGTCGCGCAGAGCTGCCGATTTTCCGTCAGAAGCTGAAACTGGGTCAAACGATGTCGGAATGACCTGAAATTTGGTGTGAAGCCTCCTGAGCAATAAATAAGACCAACCATAGCTTTTGTTTGAGTTTTGAAGCCGTTTGAGGTCCTATCACCAGTAGACTTGCTTTTTGTCGCGATGAAGATGTCGCGGTTTGATGTGCGGTCAACCGATGTCCGATTGACTTGAAATTTGACAGGGAACCTATTGGAATCATTTTAAGATGATCCATAGGCTCTGTCTTAGAAACCATGGTCCCGGAGAGCTTTGCCGCCGAGAGGCCTGATTTATCTTCCGAGCGTCAAACTATGGTCAAATGTTGTGGAAATAACCTGAAATTTGACGTGTAGCCCTTTATAAGCATTTTGAAGCCGTCCATGTGCTCTATCTGATGAGTAATGGCCTCGGTGGTTCTCGCCGCCGAGAGGCTTGATTTAGCTGTTCGAGGGTTGATGTACGGTCAAACGTTGTCGGTTTGACTCGGAACTTGACGTGGAATCTTTTGGAAGTATTTTGAGACTATCTATCGGCCCTGATCGAAGATTTGGTGTCTCTGATGCTTTTGCCGCCGAGAGCTCCTTTTCGGCTGTCTGAGAAGCGAAGTTAGGCCAAATGATTTTGAAATGGCCCGAAACTTCTTGTGTACTCCTCTTTTGGCTGTCTGGAAGAATCTTGCAGTTTTTGTTTGATTCTGACAAGATTTGATTTTTGGAAGCAGCATTGCCTATTTATGGCAGGTTGCGACTTCATGTAGCTCTTTGGATCTTGAAGAGGCAAAGTGACATTTTTGGTGTCAACAATTTGTATTTGTAGTTTTTTATTTTTTTGGTATTTTTCCCTATGGATATCTTTATTTGTGAGCTTCCATTTAACTGAACTTCTATAATTACTTTGTATTATCCATTTCTTACTGAATATAAAATATAGCACTTTGTATCAAGCAAAAGAAGATGCTGACTCTTAGAGAGGTATTGCCTCTTTTTACCTGATAGTGGTCCGTCTTATAAAATAAAACAAAGCACATGTTAAATACTAATATTGATCAACAGGTGCTCTGCAAATCTTACTCGTCAGAGTTTATATCATAGTCCCACCATTATTGATCCCTGTCGCTTGAGGACAAACCAGATTACTTCATTATTCTTGACGATCGGTGTGAGATATTATTCTTCTTTGTAAGTTAAGACTAAAACCACCATCTCAGTTTTTTTATTCTGATATCCTTAGGTAGGATATAATTAATTTTTTTTCCTTAATAGAATCTGATTTTGTAGTGAACATATAATGTTCATGGTAATTAGTTAAAACATTAAGCTCATCTGGTTCTTAGTTTTTATTTTTATTTTTATAAAATTACAGGTTATCAATTTGACTATGCTTTCGACTGGACTCCAAGTTTAGCAGGTCAAGTCTACCAAGAAACTGATAAGTCGACCTAATAGGTTAAATAAAGTAAATTTAAATTTCTTTGTACACATTTATGATCAAATATCTAGAAATATGTGATTTAGATCCTCAAAAAGTTATATAAATTCCATATCGATTGTCTTTTGAATCTCGTTTTTCTCACTATATCATTGTTTTATGGTTTTCAAATGTATAGAAAAAAGTAGTGTCAGCTGTATTTGGACATTGCACGGGCCTTGTAATTTACAATCACTCATTTTCTGTTGAATTTTGATTTTTAAATGTATTTCAGCTTCTACTATATTTTTTAAGAGCTTTATTTTTTAGGATTTTTCTTAGTAAGACTATGTTTTTGGTGCACGTGCAGGACTCCACTAGTATAAATAAACGAGCGTAAACAATTATGACTCTTTAGTATAAACTGTCTACACATATAGAAACTCAGATTTGGAGGTCTTGATACTGATTTTGTGTGGCCCATATGGATTTGTTTGGTCCCAGAATGTATGTCCTCTTATTCCAATTTATAGCAACCAGTCCCATCCCTTTAGGGAATTAGAAACGAACAAGAAAAAACTCAATTTTTTATTTTCTTATTTTTATTTTTGTGATATTGGTGATGCAAACTCACTCACTCTACTCACTCACCCTAGTCACTCACCCATGTCTTGAACTAGTTGTGGTACAACTGAGGCATGAAAGAGGGTTTTATTTAAGAAGTAACAGTACAAAAGATATATACATAAGCAAAGTTTAGCAAAAATAAGTGGGCAATGCCTACTATCTCGACTCTACTTACTTTGTCCCTTCCTCCCTCTGCACCTGCAAGATCATATCTTATATATATGCATCATCATCATTAAAGCTTCATCCCAACTATACTGGTGTCGGGTACATGAATTTAATTTATCTACTTTGATCTGCAGTAAGTCAAATCTTCAGATAGGTTGTACTTTTTCAAATTTGTCCTTATTATATACCTCAATCCATGTCCTCTTCAACCTACCCATTTTCCTTGGTGAGCCATCAACTAATGGAGCCATCACGGGCCTATATTGGACATGTCTAAACTATCTCAAATGAGTCACTCTTGACTTACAACTAGGCTTGTCAATGGGACGCGTTGAAACAGGTAAAAAGCCCGGCCCGGCCCGTCCCAAGCCCGAAAATACAGGGCTTTCAAAAAAATTTGAACCCAGTGGGCTGGGCTTGGATAATACATTTCAAAGCCCGGCCAAAATGGGACTGGGACTGGGTAGAAACAACCCAGCCCGTTCAGGCCCGGCCCGGCCCAGCCAGCTACAAAGTCATTTAGCACAGGAGGGAGGGTACTTGACCCACATAGGACTTCTTTGAAACTAGATACGGTAGAAGCATTAGTTTGTGCCCAAGATTGGTTTAGTCATGACCCAACTAGTGATGGTGATTTAGACAATGATGGGAATGCACTAACTGATGTTTTAGACATATTAAAAGAAAAATAATTTATGATGATTTCTTTTTTACATTAATTGACTCATATAGGATAATCATTCTCATTCATTTTATTGATTTTCTGATTTTCTACTTTCACCGGTTAAAAAAAAAAAATTCAACCGATCTTGCATTACTTTAACTTGACTCATATGGATACTCATTCTCATTTATTTCTATTGATTTTCTGATTTTCTACTTTCACCGGGAAAAAAAAAGGTTTTAACTGTTCCGACATTACTTGACGCATATAGCCTATTAGGATACTCATTCATTTCTATTGATTTTCTGATTTTCTACTGTCACAGGAAAAAAAAAGTTTTTAACTCCGCCATGTTACTTGTTGCATTACATTGCCGGTCGCAAGTCCAGAAAAAAGGAGGAGGGTTTAAAGTCCGGTTCACACCGGGTGTCTGGAGACAGAAGGAATAATTAGAAAATGTTTTCCTTATGTCCAGGATCGGGCTAAACCCAGGCCCGTACGGGATGGGATTAGATGTAGGCCCGCTCAATTTAGGACCGGGATTGGGCAACACCTGGCAGGCCGGTTCTATTTTAAGGACGAGATTGGACAACCCAAGCCCAGGCCCGGCCCGTCCCATTGACAGGTCTACTTACAACATATTGATGTCACCCTAAATGCTACTCAAAGTGTTTATTTCTATTTCTATCTTTCGTAGCTTTACCACACATCATTTCTATATTCTCATCTCTCTATACTTATTTTGTAAATGTGTTGCCTTTTTTCTTAGCCATTATTCTGCTTTAAAATAATATTGATGGTATGCACCAATCGCAAAATACTTAAGCAAGTCTCCACTTCAACCATGTCACTCTAATTCTATTTTCCATATCTTTTACAATCTCTCCATCCATATGAATTCTCAATGTATCAAAATGAATCCCTATATGATATCTCTTGAGTTTGAATTCTCATAGAAGTCTCAACTCTTCGTACATCTCCACTGAAGTTGTGAGCAAGAATTGACTACGGATCAATATTTTTAGTTGGCCATGGCATTCATGAAGTACTTTGGGCATCATAAAAAGCCTGCAAGGATTGGATTAACCATCTCAACTTTTAAATGAAATTTGATCTCAGGGGTTGTTTTAAAAAAAATCTCCATGAAGTACTTGTGAAGGACAAGAAAATTTTAAAAAACATGACATCAAATTGAGAACAATTATCCTAAACAAGATAGGATCCAAAATAACAACAAGATTACATAAATATAACCGACAATAAAAATAAAATAAAAACCTTTCTGCTTAATGGTAACATCACTAAAACCCACAACTATGTGGTTGGACATTGAGCACCTTCCAACTTTATTGTAGGCTCTTACTGAAATTCAAAACAAACTCATTTTACCATCATTGTTGTTAATAACATGTTACACCCCGTCCCAAATTAATGAAGATTAAGGCTAATTAATTGAGATTGATGCTAATTAAGCATGATTAATTGAGTTAATGACCAAAAAGAGACAAGCAAGTCTCTAATGATTGAATTAAGCATAATGGAATGAATTTGAATGAAGTTAAGATCATTGAATTGAATTTAGGCTTAAACAAGTAGGAACAAGGACTTCTTCGTAAATATGAATTTTTGCGTATTTCGTCGAATACGGTAACTCTTGATACCATCGCGTGTATCTCGATTAATACGTTAACTTTTATAACATACACGACTAGTTTTGACTTGAGATTGGTCAAGTGAGCCCTCATTTGACTTAAAGTAAAAATGAGTTAAGAGAAGTGGGCTTAAGTGCAAGAAAATAGCTTATAAGGTTTGGAATGAGCTTATTCACTCATTTCATCTCAAGCAAACCCTAGGCACCTTCTTCCCTTTCTCTCTTTCTCCTATTCTTCTTGATTAAGGTGATCTTGGGAGTGGCTCAAGTGGTTTTGGAGAAGGGCTTCATCTTCTTCCTTACCTTATCCTCTATTTTTTAAACATTTAGAGCTTGAAAAGAGCTCAAGCTTCTTCCTTTGAACTACAAGTTGGTGCCTTAGACCTTTTATAGGATTTTCAAGTTCTATTAGGTGTGTAGAGATGGTTTATAGATTAATAGCTCATAGCAATCTATGTTTACATGTTTTCATGGAATTAGGTTTTGAGAGGAGGTATTTTGTTCCAAATAGAGCTAACAAAGAGGGGATTTTGTCCAAAAAACTTCAAGAGAGGCAAGTATATGTAGTTTTCATGTGATTGTGTTAATGTCTATGCATATTCCTTGATTAGAAGCTTTTATGCAATTTTCATTATAGATTAGATTGGCTTTGTTCGTGAATGAATGATGGATTGGAAGTGTGGCTTTGGAGATGGTATTTTAGAAGGGAACATGAGGTTCCATGTATTGTGCAGGTTGAGAATGAATGGGAGTGAAAATGGCTACAAAAAACAGCATTAGGCTGTTGTTTCAGAGGCCAAACAGTAAGGTGTCTCACTATAACGAGCTGGCCAAGTAGGTTCAGCAACGACAACTTCAAAATGCCATAACTTTTGAACCGTAAGTCAGATTTCGGACTTCCACATACCATTGGAAAGCTCTTGAAATGTAGAATCTAATGGTTTATATATCCTAGTGATTGGGAGACTCAAAGTTGGGTCCAAAAAAAGGTGATTCTAATTGAATCAAAAACTCATTTGATGTGTGTAAATAGGTCTATAAATCAGTCTAGAGACTATTTATAGTGTAATTGAGGTTTATGGACTATAAAAGAAGGAGTATTGATGAGTTTGAACCTTTCAGTGGTGTGTGTTAATCTTTCATTTGTTACAAACCTTCATGAGTGATAATTGCGGGGACTCTAATGTACACATTATCTAAATGTGAAGTCCATAAAAAATAGCACGTACATTAGATAACCAAGGGTTACACTTGAATGGTTGGTTGGAACTAAGAAAGAAATGAGTGGAATTGCTAATTATCCGAATTCCCTCATTGGCTTATGTTAGTACAGTCGAATTCCAGTCTAAAGTGACTAGTGTAATGTTTGTTCCTTTCAATTGTTTTGATTAAACTTATTGAATTGAATTGAATGCATAAATGGATTAAAGGTATTGACTCTTGAGTCTGGTACTACATAGCTATTTTATTAAAATGAATTGTAAATGAACAAATGATTATTCCTACTGCAGTAGATGGATTGAGAACATTCCGAAGCTCCGTAGTAATGCAAGTTGTCCCTGGCCCGGGCACTAATAGATCCCACAACAATGAATGAACATTGAATGATTGTCATTTAAAGAATATCACTAAATGATTCCTTCCATTTAGAAGATGATTCCTTCCTTTGAGGGGGAAGATGAGAAAAGTAAAATATAATGAAATGAATGCTATTGTAGTTGTCAATTTGTTATGTCTATTGATTGACTGTAATGTTATTATTGTGAAATGAATTGTTTAGAATTGCTAGAAATGGGATTGAATGAACTAGTACTATATGCATTAACATGTGCTATCACAAAACTGTATATACATTGTTGAACTGTTGTGTTCATTAGTGTTATTGATGGCATTACAGACCCATTTGCCCATGCCTGCCCTACAGCGGCCTCAGCACCAACGGAGGAGACCGCTCAGGTTCCTCCAGGAGGGCTAATTGAGTAGAACCGGCGGGATGCCATTTGACATGGATATCCGAGTGCGAGATGGACTGGAGATCCCTTTTGTGAATGTTTAGATTTTTTTTGAGGGAAATTATTTTGAAGAACTTAATTCATAGTCACCCTGCATTGTATTTGAATATGTAGTGGTTGACAAAAGTTACATGTATAAGAACCTTACTTTTGTATAAGACTATACATTCGTGAATGGATGACGTTAAATATATATATACTAGTCATTGCTCGTGTCTGAAGGCACGTTTCGTAATTTCACAGAAAACCAAGGGCACTCCCATATCCTCTTGTCCTTTGTAATAGGATCTTGAGCCTCTCATCAGCCTTAGGATTTATGTACATAAATCCAAGGGTCCAAAATAGCCAAGCATTCAAAAACTTAGCTCCTTTATTATATAGATATATGTGTTTCCGTAATTTGTATATTTGACAGGATGATTGAATGATTATCCCTTGTAGATTCTGTTTTAACTTCAGTTAATTCGGGGTTTACGAGAGTAAGTATGGGACCGCGACCCAGGGATTATCGAATCTCGGGGCCCGGGTCGTGACATAACAAAAAATTATTTTTGCGACCCACATGACTCGAACTCGCACCTACATCCATGTGGTTGCGACATTGAGCACCTTCCAACTGTGTGGGCCCATATTAAAATCTAAAAGAAAAATCCATTAACCACCAATGTTGTTGATAATGTGATCGTGCCCCAAGCGTAGGGTCGTCACGATGTAGTAATAACCGGTGAAACCAGGTCGAAACCGGGTCGATCCACAAGGAGCCAATGATCGCAATGTACCTGTCCTATTGGAAAACTAGTGCTAGCCTACGGAAATCTATAAAAATCACAAATCCTACTTTAATAAAAAAAACTAATTACAAATCTGAATAAATTAATTACAACCCGATTTAAAGAAAAATCCTAAACTAGAAACCTAGTCTAATAAAACTATACTAAAAACTGCATCCACCATAAAAATAATCAGAAAACCAATTGGAGATGTTAAAAATTTAGAAATAATTAAATTGAAATTCAAGATTGAATGAGAGCCTTGTAATCTAAGGGTCAGGGTTCAGTTGTTTTCTAAATACTGAAAATATTGAGATTTCATTAAAGACCCAAAATCTGAAAAATTAGATTTATTAATATTCGAGAAATTTTAGAAAGACTCTAGTCTCCTTCAAATATTTTCAGTATTTAGCGGCCTTTAAGCATGCATTATATCATTCAAAGATAAGGCATCAAAAAGACATAAATAAAGAAAATAGATTAATAAATTAAAAATCAGATTTGGAATTAAAATTGCTTACCCATAAAATCAATCAATAAGAATAAATCAACTTACACCATTTCTCCTTAGATTACAAGTAGATAGTTACCCCTCCATCCTTGTTCTTCTTCATCAAAATTAATTTTTCCTTTGGCCTTGTACAATACGTGCGTGAGATGGGAGAGAGAGAAAAAGAGAGAGAGAGAGAGAAAGAGGATAAGGAGAAAAATAAATGACGTGAGGGATAGAGGGAGAGATGGGGTCTTCTGCGCATATCTTCTGGGATAGAGATGGGGACGAGGGGCTTAAGGGGATTTGTGTGTGAGAGAGAGAGAAGATAGAGATGAGGGGAGAGACATCATAGGGAGACTGGGGAGAGATATAGAGATATCAAGGGGAGGGGAGAGTCTAGATCTTATAGACTCTTCTCTCTCATGCAGGTGATGGGCCACGTAGCGGGCCAGGTCGGGTCCGGGTTGGTTTATCTTAGGTTGGGCCTTGGTGGTACTTAAGTGGTTTTGGATGGGCTAGGCCTAGTAAGGGCTATGGGTCAAGTTACGTTAGGTGGGATTTGGACTTGGTTTATTGGGTTGGATCGGGATAAGTTCAGCTTGGGTTGGAGTTCATTGGGCCAAAATCAGGGTTTGGATCAGAGGTTTAGGGCCCAAAAGGTGGGCCGTAGTGGGGTTTGGTTCAGGCCATCATTGTCGGGGCCCAGGTTTCACATATTTTGATCCCTCCGTCGGATTTCAGAGTTCTACACATTGGCGGAAAGCTCTCGGCGAGTAGGTCATGATGAGCTTACTTTCAAGGCAGAGGTCCAGAAATGAGAGGTGATTTTTCAAGTGAGCACCCCTGGGGCGTGGGATCCGCTGCTATGATTTTTGACCTCTTCTTAATTCTTCCTTCTTATGGGTCCTAGTTTCTGAATTTCTACAAAATAATTAAAACTAATTTAGAAAGAATGAGTTTTATTAAAAGGAATGATGTTATTCATGGGGCCCAAAAATGCAGAATTTGATAATTTCACCAAGACTTGCATTTTTATGAGATTCTTACTCAAATTCAGCCAAAAGAGTCTAATTGCATGATTTTGTGAAAATCTATGAATTCAATGCATTTTTTTTAATTAAGTCCATAAATTTATGTCAAATAATGAATTAAATATGTGATATTGTGGACTTATCATAATGCATATAATAATAGAACAAAAACAGTATTGTGTACCTTCTGTACATTCCAAGCTCTAAGCAAAATCCAAAGAAAATCAATTTAACCACCAATGTAATTGAAACCGTAAATAATAAAAACATGAGTGCTCTCTCTCTTCACACAAACACACGTATATACATATATGTTTGGGCTTAATACAAAATGCACCCCCACCCCAATGGGTCCCATCTAGATGTTGATAATCAAGGTAGGCATGGTGATGGGAACAGTTTGGACCTAGATTATAGGAATATGAGATATAAGGACGATCAAATAATTCTAGCCTTTAGTTTTAGGTCTTTAAAATTTAATGGCTACACACCATGCAATTTTTTGTGATAGAATCCAACGATGAATCATGTTTGGAATAGAGTAACTCGTATAATCCAAGTGGGACTCGTTTTTAAAAAATGGAATGATTGAAAGTAGGGATGGCAATGGGTTGGATTTGGTAGTCATTTTCTTGGTATCGGGTGGGTTTGGATTTTTTTCTAGCGCTATAATACGCCTGAGCATTTTATAGCAAAATACGCCCCATTGTCTCCACCAATAAAAACGCCAACGTGGTATTCTCCTTCCCTATTTTTAAGGAAGAAAGTTAATGCATTTAAATGCTTACTTTCTCTCATAAATAGGCAGCTAATACCTTCCTAGCTTTTCTCCTTTAAACAAGTAATCTATCTATATTATAAGACAAAAACCATGGATGGAAAGTCCTTCCATGTGTCAACAATCTAAATTTTTTATATTTTGACACTTGGCAGTATTATTTTGACACTTGGCAGCATTTTCCTTAAACATTTAATACCCTCTTCTCACATTTTCTTGAACATTTAATGCTCATGTGTTTCTTCTTTTCCCAATAACTAGCAAATAAATTCTCTTTATTAAAATTTATTATTATAATTTTTAGTTAAGTTTTAGTAATAAGCCCGGGTCTTTTTTTTTTGCTAGTTTAATGCTAGCACTAGCCACTAGCACTATTACGGTTGTTCAATGCTTTCCTATTTTTTCTCCTTCTTAATGGGGCTCTTTTATTTGGTAATAGATCTAATTAATGGTTGATTTAGTATCAAATTAGAAATAACGCAAATCTAATTCAATGCTATAATATGCACGTCCAAATAGAGGTCTTTTTATTTTTAAAATTTGAACCCCCTATTTTATTGCTTGATATGATTGAACATGTCTTATTTAATACTATTCCCTCTCCCTCTCTACATTCTCCTAAGACAGTGAGTAATATACAGGAAAAGGCTCGCGGAGCCTCGTGCTTAGGATAAAATTCTGTAAGCTCACATATATATATATATATATAATAAGGGAACTCAGTTTTTGAATCCTTGGATATTTTGGACCCTGTACAGAGAAGAGATTCAAGATCCTATTACAAAGGGCAAAAGGATATGGGAGTGCCCTTGGTTTTTTGTCAAATTACGAAACGTGCCATTATCTTTTCCAAGAAGATATGGGCGTGTCCTTGGTTTTCTGTGAAATTACGAAACGTGCCATTATCTTTTCAAAACTTCCATGCAAGTAAAGATATGATTAAATATACGGCTATGATTGCAATTGAGTGATTGAACGGTATGGAATTTGGGCCCACAACTTACCAGTTTGCCCTTCACATATATATGCTGTTTTTCACGGATTATGAAATCTGAGCTAACTTGGATTGTTTTGGAAGCAGATGCAAACATGACTTGCATGCAATTGAACTAGATTGCTTATAGTAGTGGGCCACTCTGGTTTTCAATGGTGGTCAAACAATGGTCCAATTGGCTGGGTTGTTTTACCTATAAAAAAAAAATCCGGCCCGGCTTGATTTGAAGCTGATTGATCCGATGGGCCACATAGAAAATATGAGTTAAATTTGTTAAATTATGGGCGGTGTGGGTTTGGTTTTCCTCATATTTAGTTGTGCTCAAAACGTGGTGCGCCTTGCCTTCAGGCACGGGCAATGACTAGTATATATATATATATATGAGGCCCCCTATCTTCCACTTGAGCTGAGGATAAGGGTGTCTGTTCAATGGTATGGAGCCCACCTGGGGACCCACATGTGAATGGGGATGGGGAAATTTGAAGGACACACAGGAGCCCTCTTCTTTACAAAATAATCAGCCCTATCCTTGATTTCTATCATCTCCATCTGGGCCACAAAAGTGTAACGGTGTACAATCCATTTGGATGGGTATCACTCGATCCAATGGTCTAGTTTAATCAGATGTGGCCAAATTTTGGTGAACATGTGCAATTTAAGGGGCCCTGTGTGCAGTCCATTTGGATGGACCAAACAATGGGTCCCACCCTAGGCATCAGACAACCCCCACCCATCAATTTGAGATATCTCTCACCTTATATGAGAGATAGGGGTGGAAGCCCTCACATTTTAATCATTGGCATTGGATATGGATGTGAGGCCGTAAGGGCCCCACCTTATCTCTCATTTAAGGTGAGAAATATCTCTCGTAGGAGCATCTCCCATATATATGGGAAGTGATCATGTGAGGACAGTCTTCATGGTCTTAAAGTGAGGACCACCTAGTGGGGCCCACCTTATGACCTATCATGTGGTTGCGACATTGAGCACATTCTAAAAACGCTTAATTTATGGTCTATGTAGTGTTGGGCATTACTTAAGGCATGTGGGAAGAGAGAGTGGTGTATTAGTGACCTCCCACGAGCCGGTCGGGTTTGGATGAGATAAGTTGAGACAATGTGGGTTTGGTATAGGTTTGGGTTAGGACCAAAAGCTTGAGATAAATTCAAACCCTCTCTCCTTTTTCTATCTCTTAGCGTGTTTGTTTGAAAGAATTATGAGAATTCTTATCTTTGTGAGGATTTCAAATGCCGCTCTCCAAAGTAGAAATCCAAATGCTCAACCCACATATTAGAATTTCAAACTCATACTAAAGGACATGATGTCACATCATATCCCAAAAACCCCAACGTCTAAGAATTCTAAATAAATAGGCTCTAAGCTAACATTTAGGGCTTGTTTGGTTAGAGGCATTTCTTATAAGGAATTGGGCTTGTGATGCAAGAATTTTAAATTTTCAAATACTAAAGGGGAGTTAAGCATTTGAGATTCTACTTGCATTTGAAATTTTGAGAATTCCTCCCACAAAAATTCTCTCAATTATTCTAACCAAACAAGCCTTTAATTTGGATGCTGAAATTGGAATTCTTGAAAACCATAGTAGCCTTCTAATTTGAATTCACTTGCTTTTCAAGTGAATACAAACGGGTAGAGGGAGCCTATAAATAAAGAGAGTTTATGTTCGACTATCCTCACCTTCAAGAAAATTTCACCGGAGAGTAGAGCCGTAAGATCCGTACGAATTCGAGGAAGTATCCGAATCATCATCATGAGTTCAGGTACATGTTTAAATTGTTGTATTGTTAAAAATCTCTTTGATTAAGTTCGATCATATATAAACGATGTAAAATTTTATGGGTATCACACACAGCCTTTTCTAATGGAAGGGATCATACGTTTTATCTTCCGTTGTTAAGAAGAAGGAAGAAGAGGACAAGATTAAGATATTTGTAATTGGAGGCATTAATTCGGTCCCAATCCAGACATAGAAAACCTGGTTTTGTTTAATACTCACATTGTCTGTTCTCTTTTTACAATGGTTCTCTTTGTACTATCGCTCGATCTATGAAAAGTTGAAAACCCAAGCCGTTCGATCTATTGGGCGTTGTATTTGCCTGCAGAGATGAAAGGAGGCTGGAAAACGAAAGAACCCATGAAGGTCAAAAAGGGGATTTTTGGAGAAATGGCCAATTGAAAGGGGGCTAAAGACCAGAAAAGGGAAAAGGAAAATGGTACTGTTTTTTCAATTTGATTCAGGCACGGAACTTATATGATGGATATGGATTTGTGAAAAAAAAAATTGAAAGATTTAAGTTGCAGAAATAGAATATATAGTTTCTGTTTCGATTTTAGTTTGAAATCTGATTTAAATTCCGATTTTGAATCTGGTTCAAGTTCTGGATCAAGTTAAATTTGATAAAAACGATTATCGAATCCTATATATGTTTCAAATCTGAATATGATTTTTATCGAAACCAAAAGTTGACATCTATTTGGGTAAGAAAAGAAAAGTTTTTTTTGGTACTCAGGTTAGGAGGGCTGGGACCCTAGCCCTCAGACAATGGTAGTAGACCTCGGGTGAGATGAGAAAGCTCTCTAATGAGGGAAGGAGAACTCAGGTGCCTGCCAGGTTCGAACCCTTGGTGGGCCAGTAAGAACTGGCACCTCTTACCACTAGGGTAAGAGGCTGTTCTTGGTTTTGGCATTTAGTTGGGACTGTTGGCCTTGTTCAAAATCAGTTTGTCTGTGAAATTCAAACCTGGCATGTGAAAGTCTTTCAGGGACTCAGCCCCTTCGCTGGAATGCCAAAAAAATAGGTGATGGAATCTTCAACTCTTGTTATTAAGGTTTCAGTTAATTAGTATGATCACTGGTATTTGATCAAATCTTGTGGATCAGATCTCTTTGTATTGGAGCAATCTACACACAATGCGACGTGGGGTTTCACAGTGAAATGAGTGTCGGTGATGATGTAGGGCCTTATGAAATAATAGAGGCAAGTGTCTCTTGATTTCCTTCAATGGGATCTTTCAAGTTTCAATCCATGTCTATGATGTTGGACACTAAGTTGGGCCCCATTTTGGACCAGATCTGGGGCCTTGGGCCCCTTTCAAGAGACAAATAATAATCAAATTCTAATGGGTCCTGGCCCATTTAGGATAGTTAGCAGCCGCACATGCTTGCACCCATGTTTGTATGCCAATTGAAATGACCAATTTTGGCCTGTCCATAATTCTTATCTGTGTCTTTCTTAGATTGGTGCAATGGTTCAAGGAGAGTTACTTTAACATGAGGATGTGACACGGATCGATCTTTGGTGACCATTTAGGATACTAATATCTCAGTAGTTTGGCAGGTCAGTCCATAATTATGTGGACCGACCATAACGATGGTTACCCGAAGGCCTAATTAGAATTTTAGAGTCCGTTTACCCATGATATATAGCCTAATATTTGATAATTATTTGCATGGCTTAGTATTTATTTATTTTTTTAATCCTAGGCAGCCCAAGGGGCCTGTTTTTACTGTGGGTCCCATGCCCAGATAAAAAAAGGAGGTTTGCATTAGGTAGGTGCTAGCCTAAAATTATGTTGCAACCCAAATGCAGCCTTTCGGAAGATTTGGCTCATGATGGATCGAAATGGAAAAGTAGAATTCATGTAGCCAGAGTGCCGGACCCTAACATGGTTGGGATAGAAAGCTATGATGATGGTGATGACCCCAGCCTAGGGGACTAGGACCCAAGAGAGCTCATGCAAGTGGGAAGAGGAATCCCACACCATCAAATATCTATTTAATGTCATTATAACTGCTGCCCTCATTAAATTTGGGCTATAAACACAATTCGTTTATTTTACAAAAAAAAAAAAGAATATGTTGTTAATAACAGATGCATCATAATCTTTTATCAAAAACAATAATCATAGTATTGCAAGGCCCTAACCATTTTCATAAAAAATAAAAAGATCTCAGATCGATGATGGATGGATATACATGCCCAACGTATGTTGACAAGCCATTTATTACAATATATATGTCATTCTACCTTCTATCAGGTAATCAATCAAAGTCCATAACTTCAATTGGTAGCCAACAAAGTCACCCAATTGGTAGAAACTGTTACATTTCAAACTTGCTATTATTCATAAAATGGAAGGTAGAGGATCGCCCTAAAGGTATGATCATGATGCAAGCAATTGTAGCATCGGGATAGAGTATCTCAATACGTGCATCTTAATTAGGCTCTGATTCATCCCCAAAGGAAGAGTCATGCCTATTGCAATACATGTTATCGGTTAGCCCTATTAGAGAGCAGCTTCATCAAAAGTGATCGATAAGCATGTCACCTTTCAGCCCTAAAGGATGGATAATGATGATCCAGTGATCACTTACCATTTCAATTTGTGATTGTTTAAAATTAATTTGGATTATTGTCTTGCATGTTTTTCGTAGCATGATAGTTAATGTTGGCATTTATCTTATTACAGTTGCAAATATTGTGTCATTGCCTACCCAATTAAGGAGTATTCCAGTACTTAATGGGAACAATTTTCTTGAGTGGAAGGAGCAGCTGCTCCTTACTTTGGGATACCTAGATCTAGAAATGGCTCTAGAGGAACCTAAGCCATCTACTCCAACTGATCAGAGCTCTGCCAATAAAAGAGAAGAATACTCCAAGTGGATGCGATCAAATAAAATAAGCCTCATGATTATGAGAAATTCAATTGCTAAGAACATTAGGGGGTCTTTCACAACTAAGGACAATGCGAAAGACTACTTGGACACGATAAAGAAATCATATCAGGCCACAGATAAAGGTATTATAGCTAATGGGGTAAGACTGATGAGCAAGTTGGCAACAATGAAGTTTGATGGATCTAGGAGTGTTAGAGAACATATTTATGAAATGACAAATTTAGCAGCTCAGTTGAAGGATGCAGAGATGAGCATTTCAGATGGCTACCTTAATCAGTTTGTGCTCAATTCACTTCCCTTTGAGTTTAGTTTACTTAAAGTGACGTATAATCAACTTCAACAAAAATGGAATATTCATGAGCTGATCGCGATGTGTGATCAAGAGGAGAGGAGGTTAAAGCAAGAGGGCCCACTAGCTGTCAATGTCATCTCCCAAAAGCCAAAGAAAGAAAAGAATGATTCATCCAAGGATGGAGGAAAGTCAACTATAAGAAAGAAGAATGGAACCCAGAAGTGTTTCTACTGCAAAAAGAAAGGCCACACGAAGAAGGACTGCATAATGAGAGAGAGTTGGTTTGAAGAGAAAGGTGAAGTTTCGAACCTATCTATTGTATATTCTAATACCAATTTAGTAAATAAATAGTTAGTGGATTGATTTTGGGGCCAATGTTCATATTTCTAATTTTATGCAGGGATTCCTTACAATCCAGACTCTAACTGATTACAGTGGACCATTATGATGGCGAATCGACAAAATCCAGTCTCAAAGTGTGAGGGGCAAACTAGACCTACATATGTTTCATCAATAACTACTTATTTGATTTCTTGTCTAGATTGGATTTAGAATGTTATGTTTTAAATTATGGACATAGAATTTTAAGTATTTATAAAAGTAATGTTTTTATTGGAATTGGATATGCATGTGATGGTCTATATAGGATAAGATTGGATCCATTGTTTGCTTCCATTATGGCCTTAGATATTGGCAAATAGGATCATAAATGAAAACTCACCAATGTTGTTGCTAAGCACTCAAGACACATCTCAAAAGAGATGATAGAGAGGTTGGTGAAATATCGGTATTATATAGCCTTGATTTCACTGATTTTGTTGTCTGTATAGACTGCATTAGCCATTAAGGGTAAATCAAAAGCAGTGAGAAAACTACTAGAAGGAGCCTTGGACTCTGAAGAGTTAATCCATAGATATATGTAGAAAGATGCATTTGTAGACACCTTATTATTAATGCCCCACTTTTGCTTCATTTGGGCTTCTTTATGTGAATAATTTAAAATCCAAAAACCAACTCCATAGCATATGCAAGTTTAAGAATAATTACATCACTGCCAATATTGTGCCAACCATGGGATTGGCAGTAATCTGACAATCTCCTTGAAAATTTCTTAGCAAACTCTCTTAGATCATGCTTCTTGAATAAGCCGGACTGTCCCTATACTGCCGAAAATGTCAGCAGCAAATTGGAGAAATAGGCCATAGAGCCAATCCAATCAACAATATTCTAGCAAAGAAGAGTCTTCCCAAACTTAGCAAGATTGTTTCCTATATGGCAAGGTATATCGCCAGAGTAGTCAGCGGTATCTCTGAATCCTCTATCTGTAATGCTCACTTAAACTCGCTAAATCTAGAGATTAAGAGCCATAAAGAGTCTTGCTTGTCACTGACCAGATTAAACGTACTTCGGTAAACTGTGTCATTAATCCGAAAATATCAGACTAGATCAATTTTTTTTAACTGATCGGGCCTACTAAATCCTGGTATACTGTCAGTGTCAAACTCTTCTACGGTAATCCAAAAATTTAGGCCTTGTCGCCGTTTGGATCGGCAGTAATCCTCAGTTTAGCAGCAATCCCAAGGAGTCTATTCCTCGTTGATTTCTAATTCCTTTTGCCTCCCTAGAATCATATAGTACTACAAAGGGAGGTCGTCCCTTGGACCTTTCCAAGCTCTCACATTCATTGACACATATTTTCTCATATACATTAAATTGAACCCTATCAAGAAGAGCAAGAGCTAGAGAAATCAACAGTTTACAAAAGAATTTAGATAATTCCAGCAGCAGATAGGTGCATTCATTCTTAGTTGTTTGATTGAATTCAATTGGTTTCATTCTTAGTTATTTTGCTTGAATTCAATTGGTAGATTTCATTACATTAGTTTAATCCCATTCATTCAATAATCTTGCATTAGTTTTGTTCTTTGTGTAGTTAATTTAATTCATTCATTCATTGTAGTTTTATACTAGTTTAATTCATCCATATTAGTTTAACTCACTGCATTGGTTTAACATATCCATCATATTTCCATTTATAGAACATGTTTGCATTCATCCTATCACTTGCACAGTAATCTAATTCATCCATCATTGCTTTTGATTCTAGTTCCATTCATCATCTCTTTTTGTTAAATTTAAATCTTTCAAGACTAGGAGAGCGGCGGTAGCACCACAATGATAATGAGATGATATTAATATACATTCAGTAATACGATAGAAATATCCTTGAGCTTCCGGTTCAACTCTTTTTGTGAGAGATTGTTTTCAATGTGCAGTAAGATGTAAAACAGAGAAACAAATTCTCCCTCCAGTGGCTATGATAAATGAGAAGTGATAATCTTTCTCCGGTGGTTACGACTAAGGATCTGTTTGATGTTTTCCGGGATGCAGGTCCTGCGTTCGATGTTTTATTGCCGAGAGATATTCGATCTGGGAAAGGTAGAGGTTTTGGTTTTGTTAGATTTAAACTGAATGGGATGCTAATCGGGCAATCCAAAATTTGAATGGAAGAGTTGAAGGAAGTAGGAGAATAACAGTCCAGAAGGCAAAATTTGTTGATAGGAAATCTAAACCTATTGGCAAAATCTATGTTAATGCAGGAAAAATGAATGTCATTCCATCTGCTCATACTTGAGACATGAAAGGTGTTTCAAATAGTAATCAAATTGAAGGGGAAGTGTGGAAACTGAGTAAGGATCAGGTATGGATAGAAATGGTGGGAGATCAAAAGGTGGTGAAGGTTACTGATTCGTTAGCTTCTTCTTTAAAAAAGAGAAGGTATGTAACTCATTCGTAGGAACAGTTAGTCGGTTGGAAGTCACTGAATGCGATATTCAATTTTGGTTGTCATCTACGAAGAGTATTCAGGCAGATGTGAAAAGGCTGGGTCAGGTTCTATTTTGGATTAGGCCTCTAACAAAGAATGAATTTTCTAGTATGATGAATCTTTGCTACTCTTTTAAGGAAACTCCTATTCGAAGGTTGGATCGATGGACGGAAGTTTTAGGACCAGCATTAAAGCCAGTCCGGACTCAAATGGAAGGGATCCCTTTGCATGCATGGGATGAAAGTATTTTCTCCCGTCTTGGTGAGTGCTTGGGGCTAGTTATGCAGATTGATGAATAAGCAATACAGACACAGAGGGTTGATAGGGTTAGAATACTCATCTTGAGGGATCCTAAATGTAATTTGCTAGAGTCTCTTGTTTTGGAGATTGATGGGGTTCAGTTCTCTGTCGACATCACTGTGGAAGAAGAAGAGAGGAGCTCGTGGGAGGCCAAGTCACTGGTGGTGTGTCGTCGGGAGTAGTTGGTGCCAGAAAGACAATTTGCGCCAACTGCGAAGGAGAATCAGGCGAATGGTAGCGATATTTTAGAGATTTTGGGATTCAAATCTCAGCTCCCTATTCAAAGAGGAGAAATTGGTGGTGATGTGATAACGTTTCAAGAAAACCGTCGTGAAAATGAACGCGAAATCTTCAATCTTTAGGAGAAGTTGGATCTCTCCCATGGAGTTTTTCATCGCATGCTAGGGAAGGATCGGGATTGTGTAAGTTGTCCTACTATAAAAAGAAATTTCAAGTAGCTTTGAAATGACCTCAATGCCCCTGAAAATTGCCACAAGTTACAAGATTACCTATTTATAAAAAAAAATTAGTTTAGTGGAGAAGGGGAATTTAATCAGATGCATAGAAAAGATGTTCCTCATCATCTCGTTGGGGCCAGATGGTAAAGGATTTAATCAGAATTTCAAAGATAACTCTATAGTGGGCGCTGAACAAGAACAGATCCAAAATTCCTCTCCGGTTTGTGTTGCTGAACAGGAACAAGTCCATAATTGGCAAAGGCGAGGAAGGAGATGGGGAGATTCTAGCTCAGATGAGAAAATTCTCTCTAGTGAAGATGACAGGACAAATGAGCAGGCAGAAAACCAAGTTAATGCTTGGTGATGGTGGATGTTGTTAATGAAATTGAAGCTGTTGTTGTGGATCGTTGGTTTTGAATGTGGGGATAATGAAGCAAGCGTGAAAATTGAAGAAAATATGATAAAAATAGCCAATATTTTGGGAATTTCTATGGAGGGTGAATTAGGGGACTTAAGGAGTTTTATTCAGGGAATGTATTGTTGGATAAGGAGGAGGGTGGAAGTAAACTAGGTAATCACAGCATTAAAAAAATCAAGAACCCTAAGGGATTTAGATAAATTGGCTTGTTCCATAAATTATGATTGGCCGGGTAATGACAAACAAACTGGTGTGAAGTTATTGGGATTGTGAAGTTTTGATCATGAAATATTTGTGGGATGAATTCCATAGCTAAGAGAGCAGTGCTGAAAGGAATGGCCCAGTCTTTTCAAGGAGAGTTCTTGTTTATTTAAGAGACTAAAATGAATAATATTGATGCCCATATTGTTAGTTCTATCTGCCCTTGGTCGAACTACCGGTTTGTTTTTCATCCTTCAGTTGATGCTTCAGGGGGTATTTTACTAGTGTGGAATGTTATTTATTGCTATAAGGTTGATGAATTTCTGGGGAGATTTTCTATTTCGGTCTTATTGAAGGATGTTGTCGGGATGCTGAATGGGTGGCTACTTCGATTTATGGGCCCACTAATGCTAGTGATAAGGCTGATATCTGGGTGGAGTTGAATCAGGTGGCTGGTTTGCGGAATCATCCGTGGGTGTTGGGAGGAGATTTTAATACAATCAGGTTTCCTAGTGAGAAGAGAGGAGGCTGCTTTGTTGTTCTAGCGATGCGGGATTTTAATGATTGGGTAAGTCTCCATGATCTTGATGATTGCCTTTGCGAGGGGCTGGTTTTACGTGGTCAAATATGCAAGATGAACCAGTGATGAGTCGTTTGGACCGATTTCTTGTCTATAGAGTGGATGGACCTGTTTCCTGATTATTCTCAAAGAGCTTTGGCTAGGCCGGTCTCGGATCACTATCCTTTGTTACTAGAAAGTAGAAACAGGTATGGAAGATTGGGGCCCGCCTCCTTTTAGATTTGAACTTGCGTGGTAGTCTGAAAAGGGGTTCATTGACTCTGTTAAGGATTGTTGGACATCTTTTTCAGTGAGTGGCTGGAAGGGTCACCAGTTAGCCTAGAGTTGAAGTTTCTTAAGAAAAAAAATGAAAATTTGGAGGAAAGAAGTTTTTTGTGGGTATGTTAGAAAGAAAAAAAAAATCAGGTTTTAGCCGAAATTCTAAGCTTAGATGAAAAGGAAATATTTGGGAATTTGGAAGAGGCTGAGCGAGCTAGAAGGATTGCTCTCAAGGAGCAATTTCGTAAATTGCAGGATGAACTCAAATGGAAGCAATGCTCTTGAATTAAATGGTTGGAAGCCGGAGATCGGAATACTAGATTTTTCCATGCAATAGCTTCTGCCCAGCGACTTGTTAATCATATTCATGCTATATCTACTGGAGGTAGAGTTTGGGATCAGAAAGCTAACATTGAAAGAGAAATTATAGATTTTTATAAGAAGTTGTATAATGATGATGCTAGATTAAGGCCTAAGATGGATGGAATTCCTTTCAGGAAGCTATCTCATTCTAGTGCTTCCTCTTTAGAAGAGCAATTCAATAAAGAAGAGTTAAGGTAAGCTGTTTTTGCTCTAGGAGGGGATCGCTTCTGGGGTCCAGATGGTATTCTTATAGTCTTCTTTCAACAATTTTGGGATTATGATAGAGGGCGGCTTTTAAGTGTTCGTTGATGAATTTCATGATAATGGTATTATACCAGGGGAGTTGGGTGCTACTTTCATTGCATTGATTCCAAAGAAGGAGGGTGTTATTTCAATTAAGGACTTTAGACCTATAAGTTTGATTGCGAGTATTTACAAAACTCTAGATAAAGTATTGGCTAATCGTTTAATAAAGGTGCTTCCAGAGATAACTTCAGAAAATCAAGGTGCTTTTGTTGACAGGCATCAGATTTTAGATACTGTTCTTATTGCTCATGAATGTATAGATTCAAGACATCGGCAACAATGTCCCGGCTTAATCTGTAAGCTGGATTTTGAAAAGGCATGTGATATGGTGGATTAGGGTTTCCTTCAATATTTAATGTCTAGAATGGATTTTGGTAAGAGGTGGCGTCAGTGGATTCCTAGTTGTGTTTCCTCAGCTCACTTCTCAGTCTTTGTAAACGGATCTCCTAAAGGCTATTTCAAGAGTTCCAGAGGTCTTTGGTAAGGTGACCCTTTATCTCCTATGCTTTTTGTAATTGTAGCAAAAGCCTTGAATGCATTAATGGAGAGAGCAACTCAAAGGGCTTTAATTAAAGGGTTTGCTATTGATAACGGTGCTGTTGAGGTAACTCACTTACAATTTGCAAATGACGCCATTATATTTTGTGACGCTTCTTTGATTAAGTGGATATGTTGAAAATGATTTTGAAATGGCATGACATGCTTTTGGGGTTGAAAATTAATTATAATAAATGTGAGTTTCTAGGTGTCCAGATGGAAGAGATCCATGTTATTTCTTTAGTCAAATGCTTTTGGTTGTAAAGTTGGTAATTTGCTTTAGAAATACTTAGGTCTCCCTTTATATTTGGGGTTACCTAAAAATCAGCTTTCTGAAGGGGGGCGTTAGAGAGGATTCAGAAAAAATTAAGCTCGTGGAAAAGCAAGTATTTTTCTATGGGTGGCCGAATTACTCTAATCAAGTCAGTTTTGTCCAATCTCCCTATTTACTATCTCTCTTTCTTTATATGTCCTAAAAGCATCTTGTGATAGATTGAGAAGCTTCAACGTGAATTCCTTTGGAATGATTATGTTGAAAAATGCAAGTATCATTTAGTAAAATGAGATTCCGTCTATAAACCTTTAGCTCAAGGTGGATTAGGTATCCATTCCATTGAAAATGTAAATAAAAATAAAGCTTTACTGGGTAAATGGTTGTGGAGGGTAGTGGAGCGAAGCCAACGGTTGTGGAAGCGGATTTTAATTTGTAAATATAATTTAGCTAATATGGGGTGGAATGTGTCAAGTCGAGACTATATAGCTTTTGGTTTCTGGAAGTCTGTTCTTTCTGTGAAGGATGATTTTGATTCGTGAATTCGCTTTAGGGTTAATGATGGTCAACGGGTGAAGTTTTGGCCTGATGAATGTTGTGGGCAAACGAAGATGCATGATCAATTCCCTAATTTGTATTTGTTGGACCAGAGGCAACAAGCTCTTCTTGCGGAGAATTTTTGTTATTTGGATGGAGTTGTCGTTTGGGATTTCTCTTTCCAGAGATACTTATGGGATAGCGAAGTGTTGGATATTTCCAAGTTGCTTATAATGCTAGAGAAGGTGCATGTGTCCACTGATAAATCAGATGTCAGATATGGAAGCCAGATGTTAAAGGCCAGTTTTTTGTCAAGTCTTTTTACAATGCTTAGGTGGATTCGAATCCTAGAGTGGAAGAGTTTTTGGTATTCTAGTGTGCCGCCTAGAGTATTAGTTCTTGTTGGGTAGCGAAGAATTATATTGTTGGGTAGCGAAGAATTATAAAATTCTTTCTATCTATAAGCCGCAAAGAAGAAATCATGTTATTGTTAATGGGTGTCCGATGTGCTTAAAAGATGAGGAAGCAATGCATCATTTGTTGATTCATTGTCAGTTTGCTTATAGAGTTTGGATGGTTGTTATTAATATGTTTGAAATGAAGTGGGTCATGCCAAGAACAGTTGCAAATCTTTTCATTCAATGGCGACTAAGATGTAAGTTTTCTTGGGCCAGGATTTTATGGAAGTCTAATTTGTATGCTACCCTGTGGAAGCTACGGTTGGAAAGGAACAATAGAGTTTTCAGGAATCAAAGTAAAGGTGTGGGGGAGCTTGTTGATTCCATTGTTTGGGCAGTTTAAGAATGGCCGTGCAGGAGAAAGGAGTTTGAAGGAGTCTCTTTGGATGATCTTAATTGATTGTGGATCTCTGAGAGCAAAAGCTAGGCATAGAGTTATTTTGGAAGAGTCCTCAAGGTTTCCTTATACTTAATTTTGATGGAAGTTACTTGCGCTCTATTTGTAGAGGCGATATTGGGGTGCCATTAGAGATTGGAATGGCAATGTTGTCAAGAGCTCTTATGGGCCTTTTGATGGCAAGGATGCGAATGAAGCTAAAGTGTTTGCTCTTCTAATTGGTTAATTGGTCGTAGGGGAGTTGTCAATATTGGATGGTTATAAGGCTATGATTGAAGGTGACTCCTTTTCGGTGATTCAGTGGGGTTTAGGGAAATCTTCTCATCCTTGGGGGATTGAAGATTGGGTGGAGGAGGCTTTTTCACTCCTCTTTCTTTTGATGTTTAACTCCTTCTTGTATTGTTAGTTTAGGTGCCATGTGTTTTTTTCTTTTTCTTGACGCTGGCTTAACTTTGCTTCTTGTTTTTTCTGCTTTTTTGGTGCAATAAAATTTTTACAGTTATAAAAAAAATGATAGTGAGATGAAGATTTAGATTAGGATGTCATGCATACCCGTAATAAGCCCTTCTAGCTCAACAATAAAAATGTAAAAAATCATACACCACAGAATCATCAAAAATATTTTATCTCTCTTGCATCCAACCCCTCACCATTCATCATCATGCTTCAGGTCAATTTGGGTACACTACACTTAATCATTCATCGTTTAATGTTTAAAAAAGATTTATTTGCATGTGCTATCTTTTAATCCTTCCATCATATCATCATTCTCCCAAGGGATACTAGCCTTTGGAGTTTATAACACAATGTCAGGCCCCTCTCTAGAATGGCATGTCTGTGAGCTAATTGTGCTCAATTTGGCCTTGTTTCTAGACAATCGTGGCATATACATCCCTCAATTTTGTTTTAGTTAGCTTGTGGCATATCCATTGCCATTTGTGCCCTAAGCAATTGTTGGTTTAGATAAGTGGCAGCGGCATCACTCTCCCCCACCCCGTCCCCGCCCCCGCCCCCGTCCCCACTCCTCTATGGCAGCCTTCCCTGGATGACCGTGGCATATACGTCCCCCATATCTTTAAACCAAAGTTGCAATGGGCACCTTAGCTTTTATCTTTTGCACAGCATGTTGCACATATTTTCAAGTCTTTTTCAAGCATCTTCACATGCATGCTTTCAAACTAGCCTACCCATCTTTAGTCAAGTGATTCAAAGTGGGTATCCGGCAAATGGAGTTGATCCCCTTCAATAAAATAGCTGCACCCTTCCTTTTTTTCTTTATTCAAACAGCTTCTTGGGTTATAATCAGGTGATTAGGATTTAGATGTAAGCATTAGACTATTGATTCCTATCTGGATTATATGATTAGATATAAGTAACCTTGATCATTATTTTTTATTTCCCTTAAATTCTGTGCATACAGTCTATATTCATGCATTGTTTTACCTTGGAGCCTGTGACTGGTTTTTTGTAAAGCCACCAAAATAGTGTTTCCCTAATGAGTTGGCTTTCAAACACCTATAATTTTGTAGAAATTGGATATGTGCGCATGAAGTTGCAGTTTTCATTCTTTTCTTTTAAATTGGGTTTTTGGGGAAAAAAACTGCAGATTTACATAACCTGTACCCTATTTTGCAACACTTTTTATAGTGGCTTTCCATGGTTTGGGATTTTCCTGTAGTTCCACATTTGAGTATAGTTTCATAGAATCTGATTTCATTGAATTTAGAGTTATGGTAAAAAGATGAAAACTCTTGCACTAAACCTGACTCAGAAACCAAAATCTGCTGGGCCTTTAACAAATTAAGAACATGAATATTGCAGATTAAATAGTTATTAGAAAAAAAAAAAAAAAAAACAATGCTTGCAATCAATTTTTTTTAAATATAGAATGCAACAAATCTTTAAGAGGTTTTTACCGGAAAAAACACTTTATGTGGTCAGTACACCGAACTGAGAACATTAGGCAAACATGCACCTAACAGGGAATCCGTACAGAAAAAGTAGCTTTTTTCACCATTTTTTTTTTTTTTTTGTAGTTGCATTCGGCCTTCATTTTCTATGTTGAGGGTCGACTGCGACCCTCGCTATAACAAGTGAGGATCGCATTCGACCCTGAGCACGCATAACCTTCTCATCTTCTTTCTTCTTCCTCTAATGTTCGAGTTTTCGATTAAAGGAAGAGATGACCGGAAAATATAGATTTCACACCAATTTACATTTTCAGTTAAGGATGGAATTTCAAGGATTTTTGGCTGCACAATCCCACTGTTGTCATTGCATTTATTATAATCTCACATCAGCATGAAGATTTTGGTTGCGTGTTTCATGAATCTACAAGTCTTGCAGGCATGAAAAGGCATTCATTGATCTGACATTTATGGCACTTGCACATCTTCTCACTGCTACACAAATATGTAATAATTTATTCAGATGCACTCTAGAGTCCAGTCAGCTACTCAAACTGGTAAGAGAACCATCTGGGGTGCTTCAAAAATAGAATGGCATTAGAGTTACGCTCACCTTCCACAAATTGGTCAAATGCAATCACTTTTAGGCGCCCAAATTTTACTGGATGTGCATATTAGAAGTAAATGAGACTGGTATGGGCATGGGCGTGACTGAGGTTTAAGTCCCAAACGGTTCAGTGGAGGCGATCAAAGGTGCCCCGTGAAGAAACTGGCAACATAGAAAGTGGTTAGTGTAATGGGTTTCACTCTGGCTAAAAATAAAGTTCTAAAGTTTGGATCATTGGAATTTGGTTACCCTGCGAACACTCGAGGAACAAGGAAGAAGATGAAGAGGTTATGCCTGCTCTTCGACCCTCAACACAGAAAATGGAAGTCGAATGCGACCACCAAAAAAAGTGGTGAAAAAAGTTACTTTTTCTGTACGGATTCCCTGTTAGATGCATGTTTGCCTAATGTTCCCTGTTCGATTTACTGACCACAAAGTGTTTTTTTCCGGTAAAACCCTCAATCTTTAATCATCGAAAGTATTATAAACAAGGGAGCCCCTCTCCCTCACAGGTGCTGATGGTATTATGTGCTCACAGTTGTTTCTAGGTCCATTTGTGTTTAAAAAAATAAAGTTGATGCATGGGGATGACAAAACAAAAGGCAAATGGTACTTTCTTAAGCCCCGAAAAACCTGCTCAGAAATACAGAGAAAGAAAAAGGAGAAGAAAAGAGGAGGAAAGAGAAAAGGTATGGGGAGGAAGAAGGAGAATAGAGACATCCGGCAAACCCTATTGTCAGGGACTCTCTCACGCACTCTCCAAACTTTTTTTAATTGTTATTGGTCTTTTGATTTTGATTTTGAAATGGATCATTAGGGGTTGTGGATTTTGGGTTGAAATGAAGGGTTAGGAATTTGTGATTTTGAACTTTTGGACCTCTCTCAGTCTGCCTATTTTCAGTGTATGCTTTCTTTTATACATTCTTCTATTGATCGATTTTGGCTTCCCGTCATTCCATTGATACAAGTAGCTGCAAATATTTGAGATATATATTTAGGAGGTGCTTCCTCCCCACAGTAGAGCCATTTGTTTACACTTCAAGTGGTACCAGGGTAAGTCCAAGATTTCTCTTAAGGGAGAGGTCTTGGGATCGACTCCTGGGGGCTACTCTACGGAGCCAAATGCATGATTAAGGCGCACGCAAATAAGACGCCTGAAGTGTAAACAAATGGCTCTACTGGGGGAGGAAGCACCTCCTACAAAAAGGCCGGCCTTTTTGTAGGGGATGCCTTTGGGCGGGTCCCCCCTCGGGGAATAGGCGGGCCCAGGGCCCCGGGCCTATTGTGTACACTTCAGGAGACGGGCTCCCCTAATCATGCATTTGTCCCGGGCAGGAGCGTGTCACGTACCCAGGGGCCTCCAATAGATATATAGAGAGAGAGAGAGAGAGTTTTCTTTTTAAGAGTGGGATCCCGTCCTAGTTATCCAAGTGGGATCCCGTCATAGTTATCCCATGATCATGTGTGAGGTCCACCATAGTATGATCAAACTGTTCATAACCCTTTATGCCTCTTCACCTAAAACTCAAGAGACCCAAACCTCTATGCAAGGAACCCCATTATGCTACTTTGCATTTTTTGAATATTTTGATATTTTCTTTCCTTAATAGAGAGCAATCTGACATTTCGGTCTTTTTCGGCAAGAAAAAAAAACAATGGGATTCCTACATAAACAAATTTGTTTGTTTATTTATTTATTGCTGAATAGATGGGTGTTGGAGAATTCTGATTAGGGCTGTTATTGATATCTTTATTTTTTAGTATTATCATGGGTTGTTCGTTTGGATGAAAAGGGTTCCATTTATTTGTTCATTTTATCTCAAATTCCATGGGTTGAATTCTGAATACAACTGAATTAATTCCATGTAGGTTTTGGTTTTAACAATATTTTTCTATGTGCAAGGCCAGCAACAATAGTGAGTGTTGAAATGACCTGTTGAGGACAAAAAGTTTGTAGGAACATTGAAAGTTTTTATAAGTGTTGAATGTTTTATGGTGTAGGCTTCGGATGTCGAAGGTCTATGTAAAACTGTTTTAGTCTAATTTTTGAAGGTGTAGAATGTTTCATGTTGAGTGTTGAGATTTTTTTAGTGTTGAATGTAGCAGATTTTGTTATAGCAGGTTTCAAGAGTTGAATCTACAGATTTGAGTAATTAGTAATGTAATGGCTTCCATGTTGGATTTGAGAATGTTATCTAGAAGTGAGTGTGTTGCATATTTACATTAGTGCTGGTAACTGAAGTTGGAATGAATTTTTTGAATGTGAATGCCTCATTTTTTCACAGGTTTGTGACCATATAGACTCATCGTCCAAGTTTCTGGTTGCTTTGTGAGCATATAGACTCATCATCCAGGTTTGTGAGCATATTTGGACTAAGCCATGGGCAATGACCCTGGTAAAAAAAAAATACACCAGAGAGGGAAAAAAATCCATTAATTCCTATCTCCCACAGCCTCTTCCAACCAATCTCTTGAACTATATCGTATCAAAGACTCAGTCTTACTGTTAGAACACACAACTCCATCTTAGTCAAACCACCCATATTCATCCAAATCATCACTCAACATGCACTTATTCTCATCAAACCTTTGCAATTTCAGAAGAGCTGAATTCCTCTTCAAGCACTCCAAAGTATTGACCACTTTTTCCCTATTGACAAATATAGAGAAAAAGAAAAAACAAAACACAAAGATTCAGATATCTAAAAGTTGCAATCATTGTAGATTAGAAAATAAACACTCAACCATACAAGAGTTGCATTCAACGTCCAAAAAAAAAAAAAAAAAACTGATAATCCCCTAAAAATGTAATGCATTTACGTCCAGAAAAACCATGTTCTGCCAAAAAAAAAAGGCCGAATGTGCACTCCATCACTTGTGTTTTTCAATTTAAAGGAAAACACCATTAACCCAAAAAAGATTCCCTAAAAGTGAAAACGGCCTCAGCATGTACAAAAAAAAATAGGAGGACTTTACCGGAAAATCCTTTTAAACCCGGTGGAGACCAAAAAGTCCCTCAAAGTTTCTTATGCGCCGAATTGGTCTCAAAGGTCCTTTTGAGGGGGTTTTTTTTTATTATTTTAGTTTTAGTGAACAGTGATATCTCTACTCACTCACGTGCACGAATGGGGATATCCTTGCTTGCTATCAACTCCGGTCGCCCCCACCCTCCTTAACCCAAATAAAAACTAGCCGACCCTCTCTCTCGTAGACTCAAATCAATCGCCCTAAACAGCTTCTTCCTCCTCGCTTGACGTCTCACCGGACCTCCTCTCCTTTCTCGCTCTGCTCCTTTACAACTTTTTCCTCGACATCAATCCCCCGTTCTCACTCATGACAGGTGACAACCTCCCTCTCTCTCTATATATATACTAGTACATTGTCCGTGCCTGAAGGCACGGCGCACCATGTATATACAAAATTAGAATATTTACATGTATATTTCAAAATTATAATTTACAAAATTAGAATTCAGATGCAACTAAATTCAATGAAAAACTAATAGATTTAATACTTTATATCCAATGCCAAATCTTCCAATGTGATCTGGATCATCTCCATCAGGTTGCTTGTGGCCAAAAGAAAGCATTCTAACAACATCCACATGAGACATGTCATGTCCATCATCTACAAATGACAGCACATGAATCATTTCCTCACCTTTCTTTGAATAGAGGGACTCGATAGAAATATTCAACCCGTTTCAAATTACAATTGCAAGTTAGTGATAATTAATGGCGTTTGGTTGGGTCAATCAGTTAAGATGTTGCAGTTCCTAATTATCAATTTCAGTTCCATTCAAAGGATTCACATCATCAAATTCCTTAAACATCTTCTTGATTGAAAGATTACAACCATTTCATTCGCATCATAAAAGTGAATGCAGTAAAGATTTCAGAAAGTACATAAAAATAGATGTCCTGATATTCAAATCTCCCACTAATAGATTTAATACCTTAAATCTAATGCCAAATCTTCCAATGTGATCTGGATCATCTCCATTAGGTTGCTTTTGGCCAAAAGAAAGCATTCTAACAACATCCACATGAGACATGCCATGTCCATCATCTACAAATGACAGCACAGGAATCATTTCCTTAGCTTTCTTTGCATAGATGGACTCGATAGAAATATTCAACCTGTTACAAATTACAATTGCAAGTTAGTGATAATTAATGGCGTTTGGTTCGGTCAATTAGTTAAGATGTTGCACTTCCTAATTATTAATTTCAGTTCCATTCAAAGGATTCACATCATCAGATTCCTTAAACATCTTCTTGATTGAAAGATTACAACCATTTCCTTCGCATCATAAAAGTGAATGCATTGCCGATTTCAGAAAGTACATAAAAATAGATGTCATGATCTTCAAATCTTCCATAATTTTTCATCATTCCAAAACCCATTATTGGGCAATCATTTAACCCACTTGGTTCGCTGGATGGATGAGGGAGATGCTGGTGTACAAGTGGGTGCACGGGTGTGGGGTGTGCAGGGAGAGTGCAGTGATGGTGGTGACAATGTGCAGGCAGGGAGGTGAAGTAGCGACAGGAAAGAAAAAAGAAGAAAAAAAAAATCGAAGGGTCTAAAATATCCAAGGATTCAAACAGTGAGTCCCCATATTATATAAATTCTAAATTTTTTGGGCCACTAAATTCACAATTTCACACCATGACTCATAGTCTGATTATAATAAAAATAGAAGGGGATTAAAATAATGGTTGGTTTTCATGGTAGCAGCATGGCAATTGTTTTTTAACACATTTTCCCCAGTTTAAGATGGGTCTGGCATGCATATTGGTTAAAATATGGTTACGGGTCAGATTTGGGTTTAGGGTCTTTAGTTGGATTTGACTATTGTTTGACCCGATTTTATTTTATATGGGGCTTTGGACTATACAGTGCTATTTAGAAAGAGAAATTCTTTTTATCTTCTATATTAATTTATAAATTTTATATAGTTCCTTTTTCCTTAAACAGGTTGGTTTTGGTCCAGGTCCGGAACCGGACTCATTAATGAGAATATGGAACTGGGATCGTTTAAGAATCGTTGTTGAGAAGATGGAATCGGAACTGGAACCAAATATGGGACGGGTCCGAATCTATGTAGAGAATGATATGAAAAAACAAAGGTCTTAGAAGAGTTTCTCGAAAATTGAGGCGATATGTTGGGTCATGGGCCTTTTTACTTATCGGGGCTTAAATAAGGATCCAAATCCGATTTTGAACGGGTCGAAGCCTTATAGGAGAATCGGGGACTCATTTACATCTCTACTTTTCCTACTGTCTAGAACTTGGAAAAAAGGACCAAAATGTCCTCACTTTTTGTGATATCGCAAGATGTTGTTTTTTTTTTTTTTTTTACAATATCATAGAGAGTAATCATAGAAATTAATCATACAAAAGTGAAAACCCGAAATCAGAGTTCTTTATATATGTGGGTATGTGTTTCCTGTGCCTACCATCTTTCCAGTTCAAAACCCTGTGCTATGCACGGACCACGGAACCACCAAATGTACAGACTGATATAAATTATTTTTAATAAATTTATTAATTAGTAAACTTGTGAGTCCTTATTTTTGTTGCTAATTTGATATTTATTTATTTATTTTTCAAATGTTTTATTCTTTAGGTGATGCATGAATTGATTAAGAAAGATCAAATGATCACAGACATAAAAAATTGACCTAATATATTTAAGTGGGACCCAGATGAATGGGGTCCACCATCTCTATTCAAACAGTACATATAAAACCATATGATGCGATCTGTGACCCATTAACTGATTGATAAAGATCAAATGATCAAATGATCATAGACCTCACAAATTGACTAAACCTAACCTATTTAAGTGGGACCTCCAAGATGAATGGGGTACACCATCTACATTCTAACAGTCCATAAAACCATATGATGCGTGCTGGGGCCCATGAATTGCTTAATAAAGATCAAATGATCAAATGATCATAAACCTCACAAATTGACCAAACTTAACCTATTTAAGTGGAACCCCACAGATGAATGCGGTCCACCATCTCTATTCTAATCGTCCATAAAATCATATTATGCTGGATGAGACCCATAAATTGGTTAAGAAAGATCAAATGATCAAATGATCGTAGACCTAACAAATTGACCAAATATATTGGGAGGATAGTGGAGAAAGTGGAGAGTGGAGAGAGAGGAGATACTGACACCTATCTCCATGTATACTATGAATTGAGGGTTTGATGTTTGGAGGGCTGTTGTTAAATCAAGGCAAAATACATTACCATAGTTGTAATCAATAGAATAGTAAATATGATGTGAGCGGTATATTTGGCATCAATCCAATTCATCACAATGCAATGGAATTGAATTGAACAGTTTCATTATTTGCAAATACTGGGCCCATTTTCAGGCACAGAGTGAGATGACCAGCAATGTTGCTGGTTGGTTGTCACCATCCGATCTTGACAGAGTCACACACAAAGGGTACAAATTAAGTTCATTAAAGCTACAATGGACTTTTCCTAAATTATAAAATCTAATGGGGCAATATAATAAAACAAAAAGCATGTAATGTGCTGTCACCACCCAATCTCTCCCATCCCCATGGTAACCCACCTTTCCATCCTTTTCTTTTCCATTCCCACGCACAGAAACGAATTTTGTACTGAAGCTCGACGCCAACAACTTGTTGCACTCGGATAGTGGGCCCCCCTGATCAAGACCCAAGATCAGCCCTCATCAATAAGGTCGTCCAGGGCCCTACTGTAAGATCTATGGCCCCGATTGGTCATCAGGTCTCATCCCTTGGCCCCACTATCATATCTAATAAGGAAACAATTTTAAAACAAAAGGGCATGTAATGTGGTGTCACCACCCAATCTCTCTCATCCCCATGGTAACCCACGTTTCCATCTTTTTCTCTTCCATTCCCACGCACGTCATCATCTAAACCTTCTTCACAGAAATGAATTCTGTACTGAACCTCGGCGCCAACAACTTGTTGCACTCGGATAGTGGGCCCCCCTGATCACGACCCAAGATCAGCCCTCATCAGTAAGGTCGCCCAAGGCCCTACTATTAGATCTATGGCCCCGATTGGTCATCAGGTCTCATCCCTTGGCCCCACAATCAGATCTAATAAGGAAACAATTTTAAAACAAAAAGGCATGTAATGTGCTGTCACCACCCAATCTCTATCATCCCTATGGTAACCCATGTTTCCATTTTTTTTCTCTTCCATTCCCACGCACGTCATCATCTGAAACTTATTAACAAAAATGAATTCTGTACTGAAGCTCGACGCCAACAACTTGTTGCACTCGGATAGTGAGCCCCCCTGATCAAGACCCAAGATCAGTCCTCATCGGTAAGGTCGCCCAGGGCCCTACTATAAGATCTATGGCCCCGATTGGTCATCAGGTCTCATCCCTTGGCCCCACTATCAGATCTATTAAGGAAACAATTTCAAAAGTGTTTCATGCCCCAACTGTGTAAACCCTCAGATGCTGAGCCAAGCGGGGTCCACCTCACACAAGTCCACATCTCTAAGGTCTCCTCGCCGTGTCCGGCCCTTTGATCGGACCAGATCCACCATCCAATCGTCCGATGGGCCCCGCAATATGATTAAATACAATTAAAATATTTCAAGGTCGATTCTCTTTGGGTCGTGCATAAAATAATCTAACATGAGTACATGACAATAGTTTAGGTTTGAAATAGAAAATAGGTTCCAATCTTCATCCATATGGGTTGTGACCCAAATTGTCATAGGTTAGTCTGCAGGAGCGATCTTAAAAATATATACTATCTGATGTTGGTGAACTGGGGCTATTGACATGAACTGAACAATGACCCACAAGCGTCAACTTGCGGTCTAGTGATCTGAGTAAATCTGGTTCAGTATGGGTGCATACATGTTCTTTTACCCACAAACCCTACTAAGAATTCGGATCAACCGGCTCATTGTACTTCAAGACATTAACCCAACCAAGAATTCTAGGCCCATTGACTTTTCCCATGTTATTGAAAAGATGGCCCCAGTTGGGACTGGGCCCACACTTACTACCCTTTGAGGTCAACCCAACCCAGAGCCAACCAGATCCATCCCACCGCCACACCAGCTTCACGTTCAAGGACCTACATCTGGATCCAAGATGGATTGCAATCAAATGGGTCCAGTTCGGATATTTAGCCATAACTTAAACATACACATGTTTCATAATATCCACATCTGAGCCAGGTCCAATATCCTATGTTTGGGTCAGTCGGGTTTTAAACTCTTGAACCAGACCCAATCAATAAAGTCCAACTTGAAGCATGCCCCATTTCTCAAGATCTATGGACCAGATATGAACTCAATGGCCCACATGACCCCACAGTCCCAAAAAAAAAAAAAAAAAAAAGGAAAAACCCCTTTTCATTCTCAAGCCCGTCAGCCCCTTTAGGTTGCTGGATAGTGGACCAAACCGGGCCCAGCCATCATGGTTGTACATATCTAAGGCCGGCACACCATGTCCGGCTCGATGAACGGATCAGATGATGTGATCGGATCATCCATGTTGGACCTACCATCGCCTGATGCCTAAGATTTTAATTTTCATTTTAATCAAAACAAATCAGTGGGCTGTGGGGGGTGCGTCAGATCTCTTTCTTATATGCAGAAGGAGAATAAGTAGAATTTCTTAAACGTCTGGCATTCACAGTTGACAGGACATGGTTGGTGAAATAGGCAATTTGCATTTAAATGATGTTATTTACAAAATAAAGAAAGAGTTTTTCATAACTTGGTAAATTACGACGAAAATTATGATTTTGTACATACATGAATTCTGCCGAAGAAAATGGGTTTCAAAAAGAAGTATTCAAGAGTAATTATCTCAGACGAAGACTTGTACAGAACCATTGACATTTTATTTTCGATGCAAATAGAATCTATAAATAAGTACCTTAGAAGAACAAACAATACATGTCTCTAATCAGAATTGGAACTCTCTGGATGTTTATACGTATTTCATTTTCTCTTTCTTTTCTAACAGTACCTTTCCCTTTCTCTTATTTTTGTCGATGAAGAGTTTTTTTAGGAAGTTATGCAGTTTGTTTGTTTGGAGGAGAGTGGCCTGATGAAGGCAGACATGTGTCTTCATATAAGGGAGGGCAGGTGTCTTCATTTGAGGAAGAGTACATCCCTTTAGTAACACCCATTTTTTTCCAAGTAATTACAAAATTACCTAAGCATGAAGATCTCTTCTCAGCCCTTGGATCTATGTACAAAAACATGTACATAAATCCAAGGGCTCAAAATGTCCTAGGATTCAAAATCCGCTCCCCCATATTATTTATGAGCAAGGCTCCCCTAAGCTCGAGCTTAGGGAGAAAATTTCGTAAGCTCGTGCTTTGGGGCCCACCTTTGGTCCATCCAAATGGACCAAACACATGACCCCCTTAAAATGCACATGTCCACCAACTTTCGGTAAGATCCGAATTTACTGGACCGTTGGATAAACTACATATCGATCCGAATGGATTGTTAACCATTAAACTCTTGGGCCCATATGGAGATGATAGAAATTACGGTTGGGATTGATTTTTTGCAGGGAGGAAGATCCTAGAGAGTCCTTGAAATCCCTCCTACCCCCATCCCCATGTGGGTCCCCAAGTGGGCCCCACCACACACTTGAGCTTACTTTATCTTAAGCTTGAGCTTAGGGGAGCCTTGCTCATTATATATATATATATATGGGGAGTTCTATTGGCACTATAAATCTTGCTCTCTCCACCACACTAGAAGACAAAAGATATATATTTTTCCTAAACTACCCCTCCTCCTCCTCCCTCCCTTCCTCCCTCTCCCACCCTCTTCCCTCATCCCCCCCCCCCCCCCGAAGAGCTGGTCTCCCTCCCCCTCCCCTTCTATTTTCTTTCCCTCTGCTCCCTCTCTCCCTCCCTCTCCTTCCCTCCCCTACTCTTCTTCCCCCTCCCCCTCCCAGTCGCCGGCGGGGCGGGCTGTAGCAGGCGGCTATGGGATCGATGGTTGCTCATGCTCGATTAAAGCATGCGCATATTGAAACACAAGTGTACAGATGTGATGTTCTCTACCCCGCTTCAGATGGTTGCTCTCTATTTCAAGTATTGCATTCAAAATTGTAGACATCTGCAGTGTCAACTTCTTAGCTATGGGATCATTGAAGACCTTTCCTACATGCAGAGTTGGTGCTCTTTTTATCACTCCAAAGACATGCTTTTGACCCGATTAGACGCACCCTTTCCAACTTATTGGAGGGTTTGCATTGCCTCTGGTCCGCCGAAGACTTTTGGGGAGGGGGGGGAAGGGAAGAGGAGGGAGGAGGGGAGAAGGGTAGTTTAGGGGGGAGATGAGGGAAGAGGGTGGGGGAGGGAGGAAGGGAAGAGGAGGGACGAGGGAGGAGGGGAGTTTAGGAAAACTTTTTTTTTTTTTGGTGGAAAGAGAAATTTTTGAGGTGCCAATATATATATATATATTTCTCTTTCTTTCTCTCTCATCCAAACTCAACCAAATTTCCCTTCCATACAGGCAGCGCTCTCTCTCCCTAGGCAGCGCTCTCTCTCCCTCTCACCCAAACACAATCACATTTCCTATTTTGGCAACTCCCTCTCTCCCATCCAAGCCTAATGAGGAAGCAGGCACTTTAATACGTGGTAAGTACTTGAGACTAACTTACATAAGTTAAATAGCTAGTTTAAGGCCGGATAAGTCACAGGGTGAGGCAGTTAATTCAAACTATGCATATAAGAAGTGCATGCAAGAGGCACGCAAGTAGACAACTGCCACGAGATACACCGATATCACATTTTAAGTGTCATTAACCATCATTCAAGGTTTACTTCCTATTATTAATTTTCATTTGTCTTAGCATCAAACTGATTATAAGATAAGCCAATTTAACATTAGCTTAGCATGGGTTTCTAGCAAAAATGGATAATTAAGTAGTGAATCAACAAATCATGGCATGCATGTAATGTAATTGATATTGAACGCTTGCATTTAGTTTCCTAAGCTCCAAATCATCTACAAATCACTCCTAACATGGTTGGTCCTCACTCCTCTCAAACCCGAAACCCCCCAAAAGACTACACCACAACTTTAGCAAAGTAAAAAATCAAGGAAGAATTAGAATCATGACTTGCATGTCGGGATTCACGGCCAATTTGAAATCTAGGTCCATTGTTCCGTTGAAACAAGGAGATACTATTTCGCTAAAACAGAGAGATATTAGTTCGTCCTATCAAATAATGCCAAATGTATAAAATATTTTTTTTCTTTTTTTCATGCAAATGAGGGTGCATTAGTTGGTATGATTTAATATGACAAAACAGTAACTCACTATTTCTACGTAACAGGGATCCAGACTCAACTAATTTGGGCTCTATAATAGGAAACCTAAGATGGGGTAGACAAGGTCGTGGGGGAGGAGAGGAGTCTATCCCATGGAGCAACTCTTCAATTTGTTGAATCGATGATGGATATGTAGGGGCTGCCATGCGGGTGCTCTAATTGAAGTTTGGACTTCGGAGTGAAAGCCAGAAACAGAGAAGAGAACGAAAGAAGAAAGAAATCAATTGGACGTCTGGGGTTTAGGAAAGTTAAAAAAATGTCATTCCTTTTAAAAAAAGTTCAAATGTCATCTTTCTAGGACGAGGATTCCTATGCCTCAAAAATCAAAATGACTGAACCCTCAAAAAAACGTTTTATGAAATAATTTCTTCTTTCTAATGAACCCAAGATTGACAAATTTTGAGGTCTCGGTCGAAATCTCAACTTTTCTAAAAATGACAATCATGTCCTTCACTTAAACTTGAAAAGCAAAGGTTAAAATAAGGAGGGACTTCTAGACGTGGAATGGGTATGGTGTCTTTACGAAAGTTTCTCGAATAATTTTATCTGTCCAATAGACTCAAAATTGACCTATTTTGTAAAATTCCCAAAATAGCTCTCAACTTTTTTTCTAAAATTCCAACCAGGCCCTCTAAGTCACTAAACTGGGTTTAATAACCTTCAAATCGTCCTAATCTCTACTCTAACATACAAAACCACTTAACCACTAACTAAACATGTATAACTAATAACTAAATATATTTAATTATCACTAATCATCATTAATTAGTGTTTAATCAATGTAATTGGGATTAGGTGTGAGTTGTGGTGTCCCTTCATGCAACAGGTTTGACATCGCAAATTATAGAACCATCACAGGGGCGGCGCAAGCTTGAGTCAGGGTGGCTCTGGCCCTTTGGGTTTAGACCGACCCATGCCAAACTCAACCGTTACCATCCTTGGCTAAAAGTCAAAATTAATAGGAACTAATCAAGATTAAATGCCAGATGCTATGCTATAATATATAATAATATTATGCTTAATATATCTCAATCATGTACAGGACATTCACATTTGCGTCAAATGGGCTTGGATTTAATTGTAAAGCAAGTCTATAATTAAACTATTTTTTTTTTAGTCTTCTCCGTACTTAAGAGTTGTAATTAGGATAGTTTCTAAATATTGTTTTCTTAGAAAGCTTTCTTTTATTATATACATGGGATTGTAGAGATTCAATCTCAGACTTTAAAGATTAATATAAATTATGTGGGTTAAAAACTTTTGAGGTGTGTCCTCATATTGGTGAAAGTTTATGTGAAGTTGTCATATAGAGCTTTGGCACCTTTAAGCAAGCCCTACTCCTCGGGCATTCATCATGATACACACTATTAGGGGTTTTCAGCCTTCACTTTTCCCATTTGTAACCCCATCCTCTCTCTCTCTCTCTCTCTCTCTCTCTCTCTCTCTCTCTCTCTCTCTCTCTCTCTCTCTCTCTCTCTCTCTTTAGTTCTCTCTCTCCCTTGCCCCTCTCCCTCTCGAATCTTTCTATCCTCCGATCGGAACCGATTCCAACTTTGGATCATAGTCCTTTTAATATGATCAAATCCAGAACCGGGGCCACCCTCAAAAAATGGTTTTGATTTTCGCTTTAGTTCATACTCAACCCGATTGAATCCGTATGTGCAAAAAGACACTTTAAGCTCATGTTTGACGTCTCTATTTTCAACCTCTATTTATCTAAAGTGGGTCAAGGCTGTGAAAATAAGAGTGTATGACACATGATTCCTCCCTCTATCCGCTTTAAAAAAGTAAAAGGCAAATCCTCTTAAATAAAACGCCTGATTTTAGGCTTGTGAAAACAATAGCTTTATCCTCTTTTTATGTCTCTATTTTGAATGCCTCTATTGAAATAAGAGTACAGATACCAAACAATCCTTAAATCTAACATAAATCATACATACTGAGGATGCATACATAATCTCGAGTCTCAACCATCCATCTACCAACCCCAACTTTACTAACCAAACACTAACATTTTAATTTTCTCCAACCCCCTAACTTTTGTTTGGCAACTTCACTAGTAAGGTGGAGTGAGGTGAAGCCTTCATTCACTATATATGAAAAACTAGGGGGTCATATCAACGTATAAAATTTTAAAATTCTCATTCATTTAAAAAAAAAAGTTAAAAAACAATTCTCGAGACACTAAAAAAACAAAAACCATCAGCCTAGACTCCCTAATATTTTGTTCTCTCTTAACTAGAGGCATCACCCGAACAGTTGAGTATCTTGGTCCAAAACATTAACTGTAGCGAGCTCTTCCAACCCCGCAATTTAAGGATGGAGAAGGAAAAAGGAAGTGGAGGATCTCTCATACTCCTTACCTAAGAGCCCAGAGCATGGAGCGGGAGCGGCGAAACACAAAGTTTTAAAATAATTATATATCCAGAGCGTTTAACTAATGGGCACAAATATATTTTATCCATATATTCAAGTATCAAAAATAGAGAAAAAAATTATTTTACAATTTGATGATATAAAATAGATAATAATTAATAAGTCAAAAGAATTTTCTTCATTCAAAAGATAAATATTAAGCTTATAGAAAAAAAAAAGCATAAAAAATTAAAATTCTACACGATTCGCTCCATATTTGGTCGAATCACGCTCCAAAAAAGGTCGAATCGCGCTCCAAAAATAATCGAACCACGTTTCAATAACCAATCCGCTCAAAAAAAAAACGTCTATACATATTTTCGGAGTGGGATCGAAAGGACTAGGACTAAGAGAAAGTTCGAACTCTAAGGCCCCGTTTGGTATTGTGCCAACGAGGCGTTCTCTAGTTCCCATGGGATAAAACAGTTCGGAATATGTTTGGGAACCGATATTGCCATTCCCCACAGACGTTTTCGCTGGACCAATTTCAAAAAATGTGACCCGTGGGGTAAAGAAGTTGAAAACGATTAAATTTCGTCTTTTTTCCGGAACAGACTCGCTGGCACAAATCCATCTCCAAAAAGTTTCTTCATCCGTCTTTACCGAAACCATCATGCAACAAATGCTCAAATTTATGCTTCTCCTCTCCCTCACTCAGCAAATCTCCCCTCACTTTCTCTCTCTTTTCCTTACTAAATGATATCCCTCCCTCCCTTCTCGTTTCCCCATCTGCCAAGGACTAAGGACTGATCCTTGCCTAGCACCCTCTCTTTGCACAGCTTTGTGATGAGGAGAGGGAATAGGTGGGTGCGTAATGGGTTGGGTGGATCTGCAGGTTTTGTCCATGATGAGTTCTACTGGTGGGATGCAGATGATGAAAAAATAGATGAACTGTGGATGTGTTGGGTTGATTTGCAGGTGGCGGCACGCCGGCACTGATGGGGTTGACTTGCAGGTTGGGTGTTGGATGGATATGGTTGATTTTTAAGTGAAAACATGTGCCTATCTAAAAAGGGATTAAATTGTTGACAAAGAGCTCCAAGAATTTCCACAAGTTTCCTATATCTAGATCGAGGATGGTTGATGGCTGAAGAGAGCGATGGTGATGCTGCCTCATTCCCTTTCTATCTCTGCAAAGAGTCCCTTATTTTTTATATGATGCAAAATGAGTCTTTTTATTGAATGAATGACGAAAACCCAATTTCACTCTCTGTCTTCCGCTTTTAACGAAACTAAAATGATCTTAAGGTTTTCAGTGTGTGCTCCTTTTAATGGTTAGTAGATGACGACGGCGATGATCTCTAGAGGAAGGTTTGTATTTTATACAAGAGCTTCATGATGTATTATATAAAGTTCTGATTTTATACATAGTGGGTTTTAATGTTACCGAACAAATTCTGCAGAATACATTTTAAGAGGAACAAATTTGATATAATATTGACAAACAAGTTCCATTCAGCCGACTTCCGGCTCAACCTTATCTCAATAAAATCCAAACCCAGCACATAATTGAGAACAACGAAAAAACAATGCCAAACATGCCCTAAGCTCCTTACGACCGTGGACCTCAGTACGCAGCAGAAAGTGAAAGTTTTCACAGCAAAACGCCCAGAAGAAGACAACAACCACGCGGCGGTTCGCTTTGGCACTCACCATTCTCCAACAATGAGTATGTCGACGTGGATATCAAGAAATAAAATAGACCCAAAAAGATTTACTTAATTTTTTTCCCATTCTACCCCTCAGATCGGCGGGCTGCCGTTCGCACTCAAAGGGCAAAACAGCCAAAAACTAGAAAAAACTCTCCCTCCCTAGTCCCTTCCCTCTCTGACCTTTTCCTTCCCCCATTTAATTTAATTAATTGTATGTATATATAATCTTCACATGATCTTTTCTTTCTCCTCTCTCTCTCTCTCAAACTTCTCTCCAACGCTTTCCCTCTTCTTCTTTTTAGGGTTTTTATAAACAAAATATCTTAAGGTATGTTTCATTGTTTTCTCCCTTATTCATCTATTGCCCTAAATTTTGTTATTTTCTATGCTGGTCAGGAATTGTTTCTTGTTTTGGCTTTGATCGGTTTGACTGAGATTCATATGAGATTTTATTTCACCGATTTGATATTTTATCTGAATCTCTCCTTCTTGTTCATTTTTTGTTAGGAATTGAATGCGCCTGAGATTGGTGTTGTTCTGATTTAACTAATGGCAAGTGTTTGGATGGATGCATTGTCGGCGATGACTTTGAAGATTGCGCATTTCGTTAGTGTTATTGCAGAGGAATTGTAGGGATTTTTAGGGATGGTGGTGTTGCAGTAATCTTTGTTATTTGTGTTGAAAGAAAGAGAGACGGAATAAAAGGGGAAAGATGGCTGATTTTGAGCAATTGCAGCAGAAGCAGGAGGTGAATGATGCTCGCGCCGAGTTCCGGCGTGGATTGGAGGAATTTATGAAGGGGCATTTGGATGATTGTATGTCCCTGACCTCCTGCAGCACCCCCCGTGATCAGGATGATGATGATGATGATGAGGAGGAGGAGGAGGAAGGGGACCACCTTGTTTGCCGCCGCGGCCGCCGCCACGATCGCGATCGCTCCTTGGATCTTGAGGGCGACGGCATTGGGGAGTCCTCCAGGCGCCACTCCTGCATCCTGGGCAGGTGGGTGGCACGCCAGGCTGAGGAGATGATCACCACAATGGAGAGGAGGAACCGTGAGTCGGAGCTGATGGCTCTCGCGGGCCTGCACACGGTCTCCATGCTTGATTCCTCCTTCTTGAGGGAGTCGCAGTCTCCGACCTCCCCCCAGCACGGGGCTGTTGAGAGGCCGGCCACCCAAGCGTCCTCGCTCCTCCAAATGTGGCGGGAGCTTGAGGACGAGCACGTGCTTGACCGTGCCGGAGAAAGGGTGCAAAATAGGTTGAGGCAGCACCGGGGTTCAGGGTCGGATGACAATGCGTCGAGTCCAAATGCATCTGAGAGCCTAGTCAGTGAACACCGTAGCAGCTTGGAGGATGTGAGTGAGAGTGAGAATGACTTTGCACCATGGTCACAAGACCAATTGGGCACTCATAATGAACTTAGGGACCATAATTCTAGCAGGGAACAGTCTCCTGATCTCGGAGAAGTTGAGAGGGAGAGAGTGAGACAGATTATTCGGGGATTGACGGAGAGTGGAATGACTGAACACGGATCGCAAGTTTCTCAAAGGGGTAACAGTCCGAGAGCAGAATTGCTCGGCGAGACTGAACGGGAGAGAGTGAGGCTTGTGAGGGCTTGGGTCCAAATGGCAAGTCAGCAGAGGGATGCTCGTGCTGGTAGACGGGAAGAACATGCTGCGGGGCCGGGTGTTCAGCTTGATCAGGTTCATGATGGGTTGATGATGGCTAGCCATGATGAAGGCCAACCAGAGCATGTCCGCAGGGATATGCTGAGATTGCGTGGAAGACAGGCTTTACTTGATTTGCTTGTGAGAATCGAGCGAGAAAGGCAGAGAGAACTTCAAGGCTTGTTGGAGCATCGGGCTGTTTCAGACTTTGCTCACCGCAACCGCATTCAGGTGAGTGGCATACATTTCCTGTCTTCCTTGCACTCTCTAAGTTCTCATTTGCAATTCCTTGATGCATTTCTAGATAAAATCATGCAAACTGTCTGTAAGTCAATCAATGAACACACACTTAAGTTACCTAGGGTATTTTATCGCAAAATTGATGTTAGTGCACTTTTTGAGATATACTTAATTCCAGATCATTTTACTAAATGATGCACATGCCATTCTCATTTCTTGTTATTTCCCTTTGCTGCCAATGTGTACTTTGGGCATTTGATGTTAAGGTGACAAACTGGCCCTACTTATGTACATCTAGTTTGAGTGCCTGATATGGTCTCAGATTCAGTTTCTATAACTATCCTATCTAGGCTTTGGTTATGTCTTTTATGGCCCATTGTTTACTCGTCGTTGAACTCCTAGGAACTCCAAGCGGCAAGTTGCTCTCAAGAGGGCTAAAATTAAAGAAGTAAAGGTGAAGATCCACAAATGTCCATCAAAATCTTCC
The DNA here is from genome assembly GCA_012931725.1 of Litsea cubeba. Classification (NCBI taxonomy): domain Eukaryota; kingdom Viridiplantae; phylum Streptophyta; class Magnoliopsida; order Laurales; family Lauraceae; genus Litsea; species Litsea cubeba. The sequence goes on from CM022950.1 coordinate 44,020,854, forward strand.
CTTTGGTAGGAAACGTTTACCCTGTCATCACCCTAGCAAATCAAATCCTAGGAAAGTGTGGGTTCCGTCTATGTGGATATCTTATATCGTTCTCTTCTCAAATCTTTAATATACTACGAACCCACTTCATTATGAATATCTATGAATTTGATTAGAAGTAGGCAAAAGGGCCCTTGCTGGATTATGTCTGGGATTCATTCAACTAAAGGTCTTTTTCCATAAAAAGTTAAAAGCACTTCTTCATTTTTATTTCCAGGCATTTTTTCAGGATTTTCTTATTTTTTATCCAAGATGAATATCAGTTATTTATTATCAATTGCTAACAATGGATTGTCTACTGCATGCTGCCTGATGTAATGAATCATGTTAGTCAAACAGAAGCTAGTAACTTCATGCAATGACAGTGTCTGTCAAGATATATATATATATATATATGTTACATCATCCTTTTCCACAATATGTTATTCATCATCCAGCATCCTATAATTCCACCTTCCCCAATAATGCACTGGAAATTATTCTTGCAGTCTTTGATAGAACAAATAAAAATTAAATTCTTTACTAAGGTGTAGCAATCTGATATATGATTTTCTTTCCTTTTTTCCTGGTTTTCTCTTTTACTAGTCTTTACTCAGAGGAAGATTCTTACGAAATGAAAGACCAACAGAGGATGAGAGACCCCCTTCATTGGCTGCAAGAGAACTAGGTCAGTTGAGGCAACGACATGCAGTCTCTGGTTTAAGGTAACTGTCCTTGTATTCCATATATTTTAATCAATCTGTTCTCTCTCTCTCTCTCTCTCTCTCTCTCTCTCTCTCTCTCCTCTCTCTCTCTCTCTCTCTCTCTCTCTCTCTCTCTCTCTCTCTCTCTCTCATGATAGGTTGGAGCCACTTTAATGCATTGCATTGTCTGTTTTTGTTTTGTCCAGATAGTATTTTCCCTCTTGCAAAGATATGGCTGCCATTAGGCAGAGGGAATTGAATGTATATGCTCATGAGCATTGCATTGGACTCTACAATACCTAATATTGTGATCATATACTCCTTGGATAGTTGTCCATATTTTCTGACCATACTCTATTATAGAATTGTAGGAGCTCTGTGGTTTTAAATCCCAACAATGTCTTAAACAAGGCTTTGTATTAGCTTTGTATAAACAGCAAATAAAAAATTGGTGTCTAATATATGTACCCTCTGAAATACGGGCATAATCTTTAACTAAGGCTCATCGATTTAATGCAATAATAAAATGGGAAGGATCCTTCCCAGCCTAAGTGCAATCTCCTGACGGCCATGGATCAAAATATCGGCTGCTACGTAGGTTAGCGGCCGATATATTGGGCATATAGTGGTAGTGACCGCTATGATAAATGAATGTCATTGGCGCTCACAACTGCTGCGGCCCGTATCAGCGGCCACAAACCCATAGCGGTCGATACGTATACCCGCTACAAAAAAAAAACACCCTTCATTTGTTCGTTCATCGAACGATTAGTGAAGATGAACAAAAATAAAAGAAGGAGAAGAAGGCGAAGAACAAAATAAGAAGAAAGAAAGGGGAAAAAAGTAACATAAGAAGACGACATGCCTGGAGCAGCACCACCACCCATGGTTTAAAAAAACGGCTGTTACCATTTCATAATGGCCGTTGTGAAATGGTAATGGCCCTTGCCGTTACGATATTTTACATATGATGGCAGCAGTTATGACTGGGAGGAGAAAAGGCCAAAATATCGGTCCATGTCGGCAGAGATAATTTCAAAACAACAGTCGGACCGATATATCGGCCATATCGGTAGTTCATAACGGTCGTTTGTAACAGTCGAGGAAAAAAAGGAAGGAGCAAAATGGGAAGAGTAGCAAGGAACAAAGAAGATTTGCATACATGACACATTACAGACATAGGATGCAGCATGGAAAAAAAAAAGAAAGAAGTAAACAAAGAAAGAGGAAAGGAGGCAGGAGGTGTCGCTTTCCTGGACTGGCTGCTGCTGCCGGACCAGCCATCTCCGTTGGTGTCGCTACCTGCAGCCAACCGGTGCTGTTGCATTCTTTCTTTTCTTCTTTTCCTCCTCTCCTTCCCTCTTCCTTTTCCTCCTTCTCTTCTTCCTTCTTCTTCCTTTTCCTCCTCTTCCTCTCCTTCTCTCTTTCCCTCCCTTTTTTTTTCTCCTTTCCCTTCTGTTCTCTCTGTTCGTGAGAACCAAGTTTTGGGTTTTCCATGGTGACATATCACAAATGCCTTCAGTGCAACATCGTGGGGTCTACAGTGGGTACCTCCAATCAGTAATCAAAGACGCTCAAAATGAAAGCCCATATCTTGTGTGGGTCCCAGGTAAATTTTATTCAAATCAGAGACGGCCCCACTTCTGATTGGTCAGTTTTTTAATTTAAATCAAATTTGATTAATCTGATTGAGGGCCATCTCCAATTAAAATGAAATGTGGCTGAGACCCATATAAGACAATTGTAGTTGTTTCAAGCAATTCAGATTTATAATTGGTGGGCCTCTTTCCACAAATTTAATGTGGACTCTCTCTCTCTCAATTGTAGCCCTCTAATGGAATTCACATGTAAAAAACTCTAATCGTTAAAATAAATGGCCCCATAATTGAATGGGCCCTTGGAAATTTCACTCAAATGAGACTTGAAACTATGATTAAATTGATCTTTTACATGCTAAAAAAATATTAAGAAAAAAAACAAGTGTTTTAAAATAGTCAATTTGAGAATCGACCTACCCTATAAAAATGAAATTTTGTGAAAATCATATTAGAGGAGGGCATTTGTTTTGATTATTATTTTGATCGGTTTGGATTTATGTAAATGTTTCATTAATGGATTTATAAATTATAACAAAGAAATCAAACACTAAAGAGTTAACTTATTTAACAATTAAACATTAAACAATGATACATGATATTATAACTTAGATGACTGATATTTTGCTTTATAGTTGTTACTGATGGGAAAAAAATATGGTTTTCTAGCATTCTATAATATCCTTGATTTTTTGGATAGGGGTAAAAAAAAATTTTTTGCACAGCCATGGACCATTATGACCGCAAACCATGGACCATGATGATGTTCTACTGTTATTTGTTTAGCTCTATTTGAATTTAAGATTGTTTTATATTTGAATTATGATCTCCATGTTATTTTCTATTGTTAGTATTGGCCGGCTTCAATCAGGCTTGGAGCTCGATTGACTAAATGGGTGGGCTCAGGCCTGACATGTTTGTGGTGGGGTGGGCTTGGACCAGGCACTTTACAGCCCAGTTGAGTTTAGGCTGGGCATGTGTGTCTTTAGTCAGGTTGGGACTGGATATACCTCAACCTGACACCCCCTACAAGTGCTCTCTGTGCATGGAGCACACACACATGTAAAGGAAAACTTTTGATTCCACTACTCTTTTTTAAGGCTGAGTTAGATAATTTTCTATTTGCTGTATCAACCAGGAAGCACTTTCTCTAAACTGGATATCCTTGCAGCAGTGAACATGTTGCATCTGGCCACACATGTTGTGTCGATGTTGAATCTTTATTTATTTGTTTGTTTATCTTCTGTGTATGTATGTATCTGTCTCTGTTGTTATTTCTTTCGAGTAATTCATCTTTTTCCAGTCCATTCCTGAGCATGATCCCTTTTGGAGATTAAGTATGGCCTGTTTACATGACTAATGACCTCTATTGGCTTTGGTTCACTTCCATATGGGCTTGCATGGGGGGTGTTCTTTTTCCTTTTTCCTCATGATTGGGACTATTTTGTCTCATTGCAAAGAACAATTTAAAAAGTTGTCTTTTATTAAACTAGTGTTAAAAAATGTGATATTGTGGAGTAATGATTTCCCATTTTCTATCGATTCCTTGTGACTGATCCATTGAATCTTAAACACACTGATCTATGGAACCAGGGAGGGTTTTCGATCCAGATTAGAAAGTATTGTCCGTGGTCAAGTAAGCAGTCAGTCGGATAACTCTGCTGTTCATAACATCAGTGATTCGGGAAACAATCAACCTCAATTGAACACTTCACTAGAGGTGCTCGATGAAAACCATGAACAATCTGAACCTAGAAATCAGGAAAGTGATATTCATCAAATGTCAGATCATACAGGGGATTCTGGCAATAATACACCCATTGAAACTGGAAATTGGCAAGCATCTGTTTCTCAAGGAGGGGATTGGCAGGGAGAGGGTACAGAAGATGGGAGAAGAGAGTGGGAACAGTCTGATGAGGTTGAGTTCAATGATTGGCAAGAAGTTAATGCAGAAGAAATGGATGGAAACTGGCAGGTGAATCCTGATCAGGATTGGCCAGGGGAAAATCCAGAAAATGAAGATGGTGGGGACAGTCATTTGCAAGAGGTGCATGAAGAGTGGCATGAGAATAGTTCACAGGATGTTGTGGATGATTGGCAAGATGGGCTTAGATCACGGCAGGCCATCCCTGTTAGACGGTTGAATAGATTTCATCCACCCGATGACGACAATGTATATAGTATGGAACTCAGGGAACTCCTTAGCAGGTACATTATATATATACACATTATCTTTTGTAGTATGCATTATATGTTTTGCTTTCCTCATTTTGGTTAATGCCTGTTGTTTTGCTAAGTTTACATGTTTCATATCAAATTTTCTTTGTTGCAGGAGAAGTGTCTCTAATCTTCTTCACAGTGGATTTCGTGAAAGTCTAGACCAGTTGATTCAATCATATGTTCAAAGGCAGGGTCACACTCCCATTGATTGGGATTTCCATAGACCATCTCCTACACCACCTTCACCTGAAGAAAATCAGGAGCAGCAGAGAGATGGTCAGAACGATCAACCCGATACTGTTGCCAGACCTCCACTTGTGCTGCCATCTCCACCAGCACCGCCGCCGCCTCAGTCACTTTGGCACCAGGACCTTCATCATGCCAATTGGTCTCGGCACAGCGTGCATCGTTCAGAAATGGTGCGACTTCTTTCCCTTGATGCTCTAATTATTAGCCAGTAGTTAATTCCTTGCATGAATCTTGAACTGTAGATTGTTTATCCTTCTCATTGACATCAAATATGAAATATGCTTCCATTATTTTAAAGCCTATATTAATTCTTCTTTAGGTCTTGTGTGAAAATGTTGACATTTATCAATATGAGGTTTTGTAAAGTAGGTCTTGAGCAAATAAAGTATTTCTCTATAAAATGATCCTGAATAAGCTAATTACATGAAGGAATTGATGGAATTATTTGCTATGAGCATTGTGCCTCACCACATAAGGGGATCTGCTTCTCATATTCTTAAATGAATGTTATGGTTATTTGGTTTCGAAACAAGGTTTTATTTAAAATTTGCTGATGGAGTAGATATCTAACGTTCTCCAAGATTACACTTTTGGATCCTTAAATACAATATTATTTTGAGTGATTTTTTTGTTGTGAGGGAAAAGTAGAAAGCTAGAGGTGAGAGGAAAGATGATTGATAGAATAACCTTTTCACTTCTTTCTTCAATATGTGTCAATTGTAGATAATAGAGTGGAAAGATAAAGGAGCTTTTGAGATTTTTGTTTGCAGTGATGTTCACTTTGTTTCTGTATTTCTTCTTTCTTTTTTGAATTAGTTCATTAAATACAAATGCATGAGGGTAGAAAGGATGCATGTTTTATTTATTTACAATGGGTAAACATTGTTGGTTTTGTCGAGCATTTCCAAGTGTAGTCAAAGGTACACGCCACGCGAAGCCCGATTTTAGTTGCATGCCTAATGTGCCCAGGTGCACATGCACGTCGGTGTGCCTAGTGTTAGGGTTTTTGTATGTTGCTAATTTGATGGATGCACTGTCACTTGCACCATCATCTGATCACACACTCATGCATTGAAGTTAGAACCTTGAAATATAGGATTAAGACATGCATATGCATTTGATTTTCAAAGACACTACCCTGCATGTTTTTTATCTTAAAATGCACTTTCCAAAGACTAGTTAATTCATGCGTGCCCTTATTCTTTTTAGTAAAATCCAGTTAGGCATCTAAGTTAATGTTTTGCTCACAACTTTTTTTTTTAGAATAATGAATACTTGCATGAATCAAATGGCCCTGAGTTCCCAAAATAAAAAATCAGAATCTTCAAAATATGAATGGAACCTCAGACAGAGTGTACCCGGTCGAACTCAGGATGTCGACCGGGTAAACTAGCCGTTGGAAATATGACTGTTGGACCCGGTCGACCCGAGGCTCAGGATGTCGACCACATGAACTAGCCCAACTCATTCCACACTTCAAAGAGGCTTTTTGGTTGAATCTTTGGAACTGTTTTGAAGCCGAAGGAAGGGGAATGAGCTGAGGAAGCTAGAGGAGAAATGGAAATCCAAAAAGCTTGAGATACAAAGGTATATCTTTCCAAGTTAAGCTTTGATTTCCATCCTTTTGAAATCCATGCTTGTTCAAATCTTTGAAACTTTATTTTAGCATGATTTCTAGTATTGACTGAGTTGTTTTGCAAACATTAATCACATAAGAACATTAGATTGTTTTGCAAACATTCATGTCACAATCACATGTGTCTTTAAAATTTCATACAACTTGTGTAGTTTGATGGGAATGTCTTTCCAAGTTGTTCTTATTAACTCATGTAATTCGTTCATCACTTCAATCGTCATTTTCTGTGCTTAGATTTTTAAATGCAGTCAAGAGAGCTTTAATTTTAGAATTGATTGAAGTAAACATTCATACTCTTTGAGCACTCACCTTAGCTACTTGTAAGTGTATGCTTGTATCTTGTTTTAACTTTCATATCAACCTATGTTAGATGCAAATGTAATGAGCTAAAACATTGTATCTCCTTGAGTGTACTCTAGACACATTTGAGAGATCAAAATCTTTAGAGGTGTAAAGGTTGTTATTTAGCCTAGAAAAATAACATTGTATATGTTATTGTTGAACCTTGAAAAACATCATTGTAGAGGTTATTGCTTAGCCTTAGAAAAGCATTGTATAGAGGTTATTGCTTAGCCTTAGAAAAGCATTTTGTAAAGGTTATTGCTTAGCCTATTGAAAAGCATAAATAGTGGAAATCTAGGTGGGGTGTAGGATCACAAGCTGGGAATGGATGTAAGCTTTGGGCCGAACCACTATACATTGTTGTGTTGTGGGGATTCTTGTGGTGATTGCTCTTCTTATTTGCTTCCACACATTTATATTGTTCATCACAAGTGCCATTTTGCATAAAGAAACTAAAAATTGGATTAATTGAAATTATTTGTATAGCTCACCCTATTGACCCCCCTTCTAAGGTTCGGACCCCGGACTTTCACCTAGATGCCGAGCCTGTTTGGTAATTTTACTTGTGAAGTGAAGTGAAGTGAAGTCAAGTCAAGTTAAACATCACATCAAAGGCACTTTCTACCAAAACTCCCTCCATTTTTTCCAAAAAAAAAAAGTCAAAAAGCAACTACCTTTATTAACTAAAAGACAAAAAAACTTCATTTTCCCATACAAAAAGTAAAAAATATTCCATCCCAAACAACTAAAAATAAAATACCATCATAACCCACTACATATTTTATTCCTTCTTTTTATTTCACTTCACTTCACTTGATTTTAAAAGTAAAATGCCAAACGGCCCCCCGTTTGGAAACTCTACTAATAGAGTCAAGTGAAGTAAAGTTGATTTTGAAGAAAGAATAAAATATAAGTGGGTTATGATGGTATTTTAGTTTTAGTTGTTTGTTATTGAATCTTTTTTACTTTTTGTACGGGAAAGTGGAGTTTTTTTTGTATTTTAGTGAATAAAGGTGGTTGCTTTTTTACTTTTTAAAAAAAAAAATGGAGGGAGTTTTGAATTAAAGTGCTTTTAATGTGACATCTTATCTGAAAGATGGAGACTTTACTTGACCTTTACTATATTAGTAAAGTGCCAAACTAGCCCAAGATTTGTATTTTTTATTTTTAAATGCCTTAGGTCCACAAGTACGAATAATTTATTTCTATTTTTAAAGCCTTTTGAGAAAGAACAAAAAGAAACCTCTGAAGATAAAATTTAATAAAAGGTGACTGTTACAATCGACTTTAACTAGTTCATAACTGGACTGCTACAACCTGTTGTTGCAGGGTCAGTAATTTTTTTCTTTTATTTCTGGCTCTTATTTAGAGTTGAAATTAGGGACTGCATCTTGGCTGACTGAATTTGAACTTGGTTCTCTTTAGGTGATTCCATTAAATGTAGCCAATGGCTGATTAAGTTTTGTAGTTTGAGTAGATATTTTAGGTTGTACTCCTTTCAAAAAAAAGAAAAGTACAACCTAAGATATCTACTCAAACTACAAAACTTAATCAGCAGAGCTAGTGCTTATCCCATCACAACTATCTTAAAGTAACTCTCAAAAATTACAGATAAACCCATTGACCCAAATTACAAATAAACCCAACTATTTTTCAATATTCTCAACACTCCCCCTAAGCTAATACATAGATGCTATGTAACAACTTCGACTAAACACCATTATTCCACTTCCTTTTGCAACTGGTTTGGTGAAGAACGATACCAGCTTGACTTTCAACACTTGTGGATGGATCTTTGATTTGTCGTACAACTTGTCTGATGAAGGATCTGCAAACATGATTGCAGATTGTTTAGCCCAGCAAGGGGTAGATAGACCATGTAATTTGAATGCTTCTATTTTGTAGTTGGTTGCTGGTACATTTCTCTTGTACCGTTTCAACTATGAGAGGTGTTTTCTGTTTGTTTTGAGCTAAGTTGTATTTAGCATTTTCTGTTTGTTTTAAACTAAGTTGTATTTGTTCTTTCATCAAGAAAATTTTACCACTACCGATCAAAAAAAAAAAAAAAACTTCATGTGTTCCATAAACTGACCCACGTTTATGCTTCACAGCATATCTTATGAGCCTGATTCCTACACAACATTCTCACACGAACTAAGGTGAACACTCTCCAAAACTATTACTTGGATTCACACTGCAAGTAACTGTGGAGTCTTCAGAGAGTTTTCTCTGCCTGACTTGAATAATCTCTTAAACTTCACTTTTGTGACGAGAAGGAGCACTTTATAATGCATATTTGAAATTTTGAATAATCTTCCGCTGCACCACGCTAATTTGATCACAATCAATATAACCTCTTTTCTCGATCGATGTCTTGTCACAATGTCCATTATGCTTTACTGGTTGTCACTGTCTGTCTGTAGGTCCATCTCCATTGTTCCCGCTCTTTTTGAGTCTGTCGGAGCCGGTGCCCCACTAGATCATATGTGTCGTGATCTCTGCTAGAAATATATAGACCATACAGGTTGACAGACAAGATGAGAAGAGATGATTATAAAAACGGCCTTTTTGAACCATTGGATTGTCCTGATTAAGTGATTATTCGTCTGAGGCGTAGTTCTCATCTTCATGAGTGCACAGGTGAAAATGGAGATGAAATAAGTCCGGATGGCTCCAAATCTGTGGAAATAATTTTCTTCCCTTTGATTGGTCAAATCTGCCTTTGACCATTTTGAATTTGATGTTGTGCCATGTTGACATCGGTGCAGCTTCTTAACAGCTTCTGAAAAAGGCTTCATATGTGGGCTGGGTCGTTCTCTCTTTTCGTCCCTTGTTTCTCCTTTTTTTCTGCTTTTTTTTTTCTTTATCACTATTGAGAGGGCCTGAACAAGGATGGGTTGTGAAACAGGTTGGTCAGGCTTTGCCCCGACCCTGACCTGATCATTCAAGTTGGCAGTGGCTACTAGCTACAATGATAGTATCTTCTTGATAAGATTGATCAGAGGTGAGGAAACAACCCCATTCCCTTAACTGGACAGAGGCCCCACAAAAGAAACTTCTTGAAAAGGGTCTTTGACCAGAGTGCATTTAAAACCGAAGAAAGAATTAAAAGTGGCTGAGAGACACAGTTATTCTCACTATAGCAAAAAGAAAAAGAGGTGAAAAAGGCAAGCAATGTCTCTACTCTAGATTCGGCAAAGGATTCAAGCCCCTCGACTTCTGTCTTTTTTTATCGAAGACTCAAGCCCTCTGTCTCTCTCGGCTTCGTCTATCATAAAAAGGGCTTGTGGTTGCAATGAACTAGTCATCAGAGATGAGAGCACTAAAAAGTCTTGGGACCTTAAACTCTCCTTGCCTGAGTTTGTTTGATTTCTGGTTGACGATGGCATGTGTGTCAACAAACTCTATAGCCTCTTGAATCTCGTCTTCGACCTCTTTCCCAATTCCCCTTCTCTCAAATACCAATCTTTCACTGTATAGTTTTGTGAAAGAAGAGGACAGATGGGCATTGAAAGATTGGTTTTGTTCCTTACTTTGTCGGATCTCAGATGCAGATCCCTCGCTCTGTTTGGATCTCTGGATCTTTTTGATTTCTAGGGTTTGGGATGGAAAAAGAAGCTGACAGAGTCGACTCCTTGGGAGCTTTGACTTCGTCTCCAAGAAACCCTTCTTCATGGAATTAATGGAACTCCTAGCATACCTCCCTCTTTGCAGCACAGGCTAACAGAAACCAGATCTATGCATCTCTGTGTGATGGATTTGTCTACTTCAAAAACAAACGTTGAGATGGAGATCTCTTCGCTTTTGTTTTCGCGTCTCAGCAATACTGTAGTGGATGAAGCAGGCGATGTTTTCTGCCCTGATCTTCCTAATCTGGAACTTCGAATGACTTCGGATTCTCCATTGCATCACAAAGGGGATTTGGGTTCCGTTCTTTTGAGATCAAAGAGAAGAGGGGACTTGTAAGGCAGAGAGGGCTCGAACAAGACCTTCGACCCCTGTCTCCTTCGTTGGGCCAAATGAAGTGATATCGGGTTTCTCGTGAATGTAAAGAAAGAAAATTGAACCTAATCATAGAACCCATGACCTAACTCAAATCGAAAAAAATGAGAGGAACCCGGAACTCTAAGGAACCCATCTCTGATACCAAGTTGAAACTAGGGAGTAGGGACTACATCTTGACCGACTGAATTTGAACTCAATTCTCTTTAGTGATTTCATGAAGAAATGCCAAGGGCTATTTATAAGAGTACAGCCTAAGATATCTACTCAAATTAGGAAGCTTAATCAGCAAATTTAATGTTTATCCCATTACAACTCTATCCTAAAGTAACTCTATAAATTACTCATAAAGCCAATGACCTAAATTACAAATAAACCCAACTATTTTTCAATATTCTCAGCAAGTAGTTCTTGATCGTCATCTCCTTCATCTTCCATTGTCTTCCCCTTCTTATCCTCTTCTTCACTTCCCTTTTCTTTTCCTTACGATATAACCAAGTTTAAGGTTACAATGAATTGTTATAGTCAAAACTGTAATAGTCTGTTGGATGGACTGTTACTAACAGTGTATGAATTTATTTGGCGGTCTAATTCATCTTCTTTTTCTTCTTCTTCTTCTTTTTTTTACCAAATCTCTTTTGGAATCATGATTGTATGATTTTTTTTTTTTTGGAAGGCTATTTATATCTATTTGTTCTTCATTATGGACCAGCCCACTTTTTATCAAAACTCTTTGAATTTTACTCTGTTGGCTTACATTGGAAGTTGTAACCTTTTATCAGTTGTTAGAACTTTATGTTTTAATTTTCTTAGTTTGTTGAATACCTTTCTTTAATTTATGAATTAACAATATGGCAATAGTTGGTACTATTGTTCATTTCCTCTTCTCATTTTGTTACACTATGTTTGTATTTGGAATAGGTTGATATGAACAATGTAAAATACAAAATGGGCACGTAATGATGAAACCGAAAGGACCCATATATGTAGGCTTATTTCCTTATTTTATTTTGGGCATGTGCGGCATACTTTGGGTCATGCCTAGGTGTGCGCCCTGGGCCTCGGCTCCAAAAGGGCCATTCAGTTAGCTTGCCCTTGTGCCTTGACTACATTGATTTTAGGATCTATGGCATATGCGGAGATGTTGATTGGTCTCGATGTATATATCTATTTTTATAAATATAAACCTTTTTAAAATTTAGCATGACTACCTAGATTTTCCAATTCAGAAGCTTTTTATTTTTCTCAGATTATATTTAGCGGGCGTTTCATTTTTCTCATTGGAATGGGGTGTTTCTCTGAACTAAAGTTACCTCTTATAATCTTTGAGACTCAAGTATCCTATATAATCCCAAATAATACCATCCAACCATATCCTAAAGATTAAGGTTGAACTGACAGTAGGAGGTAAAATATGAAAAAGCATCTGAAACAGAACTAAATAGGGGCCAGTTGTTACTGTTCCTATACTCAGACTTGAGTTGAAAGTATATCTGAATTGAGTACATTTTATTGGATAATAGGTAAGCTAACACAACTTAAGGTTAAGGTGCAACAGTTTTAAACTATACTGACAAGACCACTCTGTTTACTTAAAAATTGGTGTCTTACATTGTTGGACACATTTTGAGCACAATTTCATTCTGATCACAACTGAAAGTACTATGTTTTGGTATCTTCTGGTTCTGTGTATCCATTTTTTCTGTTTGAATGACACAAAACTTAATATGGGATTTGGTTTTGTTGCAGGAATGGGAGATCATTAATGATATGAGAGCTGAGATGGGTAGACTTCAGCAAGGGATGAGTCACATGCAGAGAATGTTGGAAGCCTGCATGGACATGCAATTAGAGTTGCAGCGATCGGTTAGACAGGAAGTTTCTGCAGCTTTAAACCGCTCAGCCGGTGACCAAGGCTAGTACAGTTCTATTAACAAAATATTCTTTAAAAATTTTCACAGAAATTTATTTTCTATTTATGATGGAAAGCTTGATAAAGACAACTTGCATAGTGAATTATTATTCTCCATTCATGTATGAAGTGTAAATCCTTCTCCCCTCACTTCATATTCTTACCTCTCACCTCTTTAGTAACCCTTTGGTTGGTGTTTATTGACTATGAATTCCTATGTATTCAATGAAAACAAATAGGTCCTTAATGTATTGTGTTTTCCAATGAATGTTTTTCCCTCAGTTCAAAGGGTTATGATATAAGAGTTCCATTGAGTTATCATGCACAAGTGGGGAATTATTTTATTGATCATTGTATCACAAATTGCCTACTATGGAGTTTAGCAGCCATCTGTGCTTTTACCCAAATAAGCAACATTGCAATGGAGTATCATTTTTCATCCAGAATGAATATTGTTTACTAAATCACGGTCTATCTGTGGGGCGAATGTCAAATTTAATGTCTGTGAAACAAGGCTGTCAGGAACCTTATCTGCTCTGTGACCTACCAATATTTTTTTTAGGATCTTTCCTTTGTATGTTACATGTATTTTTCCAGTTTGGTTAGGTTAGACTGCATGCCTGGTGAATGATGCTTCATAAAGGTCCATGAAAACTAACTTGGAAGTGGTCTGATGTGTTGCAGGTGTTGGGGTTGAGTCGTCTGAAGATGGTTCAAAATGGGGTCATGTGAGGAAAGGGACTTGCTGTGTATGTTGTGACGGCCACATTGATTCTTTACTGTACAGGTCAGTATATTTGGGCTTCTGTCTACCAATCTGAAGGATATTGTTGAAAGTAAATGATATGCTGATGTTTCATTTTGAATCATTTGCTCAGATGTGGACACATGTGTACTTGTTCTAAGTGTGCAAATGAATTGGTTCGAGGTGGAGGTAAGTGTCCGCTGTGTAGGGCACCCATTGTCGAGGTGATTCGAGCGTATTCCATATTGTAAATTAAGTAAAAAGAAGAAAAAAAAAGGAGGGAGAAAGAGAGAGAGCCTTGTGTTTTTATCTGCCTGAGGGAATGATAATCTTGCTTTCCAAGGCTATGATCTATGTAAATTGTTTCCTTACCTTATTACTAATTATTTTAGAACTGCAATGTGGCAGATACTTCCTATTCATCATTCATTGTCTCAATAAAATTCTTGAATGGAGGATACAGCCTTCATCTTTCGGTTACAGATGCACGGATCAATGCGAGGTTTTATTGTAAGTTTTACTGAGCTTTCTGTTTATAGTCTGCAGCTGTCCAGAGGCACGATGAAGAGGAGGGAACTGAGTTTCTCATCTTGCAAACCATTTTTACTTCAGAGATTCTGGAACCAAATGGAGTTGAATTTTCCTGAGCCCTAAATTCAATTACATGCGGTCAGGTGTGTACATGGGGCATTATTAGTGATTCAAAGGTTTAAATTGATAGCCTAACCTCTACTGTACATTGGAAATCCCCATAGAAATGTTGCATACTGTTCATGTACAATCTAGCTTTTGGGCTCCACCTAGATGCATGATTATCGGTGGGGTAGGGGGAATGAAATGGTCTCATCATCGTGGATAACGGCTACACAAAAGACAATCCCCATCAGATTTTCCAATCGTTGATTTAATAGTTTCAAGGTAACAATCTTCTAACAATGTATACATTTGACATTCAATCCAATGCTGAGTAATAATCAAATGAGGGTCAAATTGAAGGCGGTTTGAAATGGGCCTCATAGGGTTGGACTGCATGTGAACAGTGTGGGGGTCTCCTCTTAGTGGATCCTCACCTTTCCTAATTGTTTTCTTTTTTTGTAGTTTCTTGGAAAAAGGTATTGGCAAAAGATATAGGATAATTTGATATGTGCTCCAACATGGACTGGTGACATGGTTGGGTTAAACAAGAACGCTCAACAAATCTGTATGAAAGGATGCAAAACCTTGGGTTAATCAGTCAAGCAGAATTTTACAAAATACCACCTTGATCATTGCCGTCTCAATTGCACATTGTCACTGGTTTAATCTGTGGCATACCCATCTGAATCATCAACTGACATTACCTGCGTTCAAAAATCTTACACTTGGTTTAATCTGTTGCATTTTCTTGTAAATGTTGGTGGGATAGAGATGAATTTAAAAGGTATATTTATGACTTGAGGATTTAAGAATTGGCCCAATAAGGCAAAATGACTTAATAATGCACATAAATCATGATGCCTTTGGTGAGATATTTATGGCTTCATGTCAGTTTCAGTGACAATATCATTAAAAGTAATATCTTGCATGCAGCAGCCATATGAGCATACATATATAGAGAGAGAGGGAGCATGGTCTTGAGTCCGTTTATTTATGTGGGGCTTAAGCTTTTTAGAATTTGGATTGTGACAGCCCATTTGTCAAAAATAAAGGTCCAATGCACGATGAACAGAAGTATATATATAAAAAAAAATTAAATGGCCCATGGGATGGCCCGGCACCGCACGGCCCGTGGGCCTTGATGGGCTGGGGTTTGCATCTTTACTCTTAACTCACAGTCACATCCCCTACCAGCTTAGCTACAGCTTGGTAACCATGAACACCAACTATTTGGATTATCTATGTTTGTTTCTAACTGTGCAACTTAATCCGGGCTTTAATTACTGCTAATGAGGCATGTTGTAATAGGATATTAGAGTAACCATTTCATCCTACAATGAGACCATATGTGAGCATGTGGTAGAATTGTAGAAATTCATTGGTAACTTGCACACTCGTATGATCATGAAATCATTTTTATTTTTAAATTTCATAAAGGTTCTCTAAAGAAAATTTTAATATTCTAGGGAATGAATCTCAACTTGGTCTATATGAATTTCATCTTGCATGTATTCTAATAATGAGTATCTAGCAAAGATCAATGTTACTCCCACTTATCTGTGGATGCTAATTGTAGGAGATGGATTTTTTGGGCCCGCCCGGGATCGCCGGGCCTATTGTATACACTTCGGGAGACGGACTCTGTAATCATGCATTGAGAGATCTCGGGTTCGAATCCCCCTAATCATGCATTTGTCCCAGGGTGGATTGGTGGATTCGGAAATCTGACTCCCCCTGGGGCCTCCCTGGGACTCGAACCTGCAACCTCTCCCTTAAGAGAAAGTTGGGGAGCATCTGGAACAGGTTTCACCCAGATTATACCTTAAGTGAGAGATATCGGGTTCGAATCCCGGGGAGGCCCCTGGGGGCGTACTTTTTACATCCGCCCTGCGCAGTCTCCCAGATTATCTCTTAAAGCGAGAGGTCTCGGGTTCGCAGTCTCCCAGATTATCTCTCGGGTTCGACCCTGGGGAGGCCCCTGGGGTGCATGATTTCCGAATCCACCCTGGGACAAATGCATGAATACGGAGTCCGTCTCCCGCCTATCCCCTATGGTGGGCCAGCTGTGTGGGCACCGGCGGGTGGCGATCCCACCGAGCATTCGGGTTCAGCTACATGGTTCGGATCCCCTACACTAATAACTCGTTTGCTTAAGGTTGTGTTTATGCAATAAGAGGAATCTACAGTAGAAAGGAAAATTATCCTATTTCTTTATGCAACCCATTTTATGACTATTTAATGCAATACATTTTCCTTGAGAGAAATGAAAAAATGAGCTAATTTTCTTTGACACATAGGATTTCGTTTCCTTATGTGAGGGGTAGGGACACATGATTCCTTCCTCTTCATGGCGGCAATGGAATTCCAGGAGAGTTTGAATGGAAGTCTAAGGGCCTGTTTTTTTATTAGAATTTATGACTAGATTTTGCTAGCTGTTTTTTTTTAACATGATGTGACATCTTGTCTCATGGCATTTCAAATGCCATATTTTTTCACAAAATTCTATATTTCAGCCACCTAATAGGTCCCAAATGACTTTTTGGAATTATGAGAATTTCACTCTATATTAACTATGGAAGTTTTTTTCACCAAATTTGTTTATATCCTTTACAAAATAGGTGCCAATCCACTGGTAGCTCAGTTGGTGAGGCATTTCTTTTACAAAAATAATAAGGGGATCAATCCACAACTGAGGCGCTGATGCCTAGGAACTTGGGTGGTTTGTGAGAACTTACGTATCAAAAAGAATTATTCAATATTTGTGTATTTTCTTTTTAGATATTTTTTCCAAGTTCTATCTATGACGCTGGAATCTTTCTTTTCCTTTTTTTTTTAATTCAAATTCAAATTCAGAACACACGATACTAGTCTATTATGATTGTCATTTTCTCAATTTAGCAAGAACACTTTATTCACAAATATATGTAATCTCAATTAGCTATTGCATGCCAAATGTACATCTTCAGTGGTGCTATGATTTTTTGTGCCTTTTTTTAAGGTTTACAGTTTGAAGTCACTCATCCAACTCATAATACACATGTTCTTGACCAGCTGAGCAATAGCTAGGGGCGATTAGGATTATTCTTTTATATTTAGCACTAATTGCTCTTGATCTACGCAATACATTCAATAAAACAAAATTAGACTCCCATTATTTAGCAAAAATCCCATTGATCCAACCTTTCTATTTGGGAAACTAGAGACTCATGTTGTTAATGGTTCCTTGAGTAAGATGGTACTACCATTCCGAGTTTCAGCATGATCATCAATGGTTAGCCTTGTCTGATTACTTAAAATTGTGAGTTCAATGAGTTTCCTTTAATGGATAATCATGCTTGGATTAAATGTGGCTGCCTTGGACTTCAATGTGATGATAGACACACTTTCAAGGCATCCTTAGTAAAAAGGAATTATATTTGTTTTGTATTTTCCATGCCGGGTGGACATGTTTCCTAATACGTTTTAGAAAATTTTTTTTCTTAATTTATTAAAACAAATCCAAATAAGGGAATTTCACCGAAAAAACACTTATTGCGCACGTGTGACCCAATTAAGCACTTTAGATGTTGTTGCACCAATTAGAGTAATTGGGCTGAAAAACCTCTTTTTTTCAATGATGCCAAATAGGCCACATTCACTTCTCAAAATGGCATGAATGACTGATTTTATACATGAGAATTGGCTTGTAAGCAGGACCTATTGATCTCATTTTGTAAGAAACGGGTCAAGTAGATTAAAAACTTATAAAATATTAAGTATCATTTGGCAATTTTACTTTTTGGGTCCATTAGACTTAAAACTAATTCAAATATATGTTTGAGTGCCTTTAAATTATTTTAAAAAAATTATATGAATCTTTGATATGACAATAGGTTGGGTCAGGTTGGATTTAGGCCAACCCAAAACCAACTCAATTGACATATATCCCGACCCCAACTAACTCGACTCGCAATAGATATGGGTCAGGGTGGGTTTGATATAGTGAATTTTTTATTTTAGAATAAAAAGAATACTCTCCATCATGTATTATCTGCTACCAATTGTGTTTTAATAATGTTGCAAAAATCATTTGCAAAATAACTAACAAAATGTATGACTAGATGGGGACGAGTTAAAGGAATCCAAAACTTGAATATGCGTTAAACCTAACTCGGGTCAAAGTTCAAATCCCATATCCGCTTAGAACCCAACAGACCCACTATGGAACCCGTTCCCAAATAAGAGTGAGTCGAGACAAGTGCTTGTTTTAATATGACCCATTGTATCCCTATTTACTATATAATAAGTTTGCATGAACTATTTCTACTTATATATGACAAGTATGTCCATATAATAAAAATATAACTTTTATTATATGAAAGTCTACTCTTTTTTTTTTTTAGTTGAATACACCTCCCAAAAATCTATATGTAGAAAGATCTATCTAAATTAGTTCTATGTCAATGGGATAACAGTGACCTTGCTCTTGTTGGATCTTACAAGATGTCTAATCAAAGGCAATGAAAGTAGACAACTACAAATAAAGAACCAATGACTGGTTCATTATCACTGCCTTTTGATCATTCTGTTAGCCTTAAGTGGATTGGGCCCACTACCACGTTACCCAACATGGCCCCGAAAAACACCCCCACTTTGAATTCCTTCTGTTTCCTCTTCTGAAATGAAGAATGGAAAATGCCATTGAAAACCTCTTTATTCTCTCCTCAACGTATCTTTTCTCAACGGTTATACAAAGAGGATGCACTGGAGAAGAAGAGATATAGATCCAGCACCCCTATTATATTCTTCTTTTTGGCTATCACAAAAGATTTGGTCCATCCACCCATTAGCTTATTTATCAGCAGGGGCGGCTCAAAGGGGTAGGCTACTTAGGCAGTTGCCTAAGGCCCCCAATTAGGAAGGCCCAGTTTTGGGACAGTAGGGTCGATGTGGATTCCAAGACCAAATGTGGTAATCTGTTGCATACACCATACTCCCTAGGAAAACGTGTGAATCAAGAGAGAAATGGAGGCGATGGCTGTTGGTTATTAACTTCCAGACACACAACCCCACTTTCTTAGTAATTGCAAGGGATTTTGTGGGCTCTAGGAAGTAGGAACTCTCAGCATGGGGACTAGATAAGCCATGTTTTACTATTATGCATATTACTTTTCACCATCACATCAGGTAGGTGTGTAGGTTAGCTGGGTAGGCATGTGCTGTAAAGCAATTTAAAGTGGGACAGTTGTGTCATGGTAAACATTGTGGACGGTGGACCATCTACAGTACTGTAGCAGCATCAATATATTAGTACGTGGTGATTCTGGTGAAGTTTCTTTTACATAGCTAGTACTGTAGCAGTTTACCCAAAGAGATTTGCCGACCGTTGAGACATCAGGGGATTTTGCAGACCGTTGAGACGCAGATGACTTTATTTAACCGTACAAGGTGATTTTTTACTTAGTTACAAACACATTCTCTTATCTCTTCAACCTTCTCTAAACAATTTTTATTATCTTCTCTAGACAAAACTCTTTTATGGTAATTTTCTACTGGCTAAAGAAAAGGAGTTACACAATCTGGCTTTAGCCTTCTGTCTTCAAGGAAAGAAACCGGCCAACTTTCTCTAGTTACTACATAGACAATTAATCTACTCAGCCACCAGGTTCTATTGTTCTAATTTCTAATATTTCTGATTTGTATGATTGTATCAATTGGATTTTGTTTAGTTATTATTTCTTATTTGTGTCAATTTGTTAATCTTTGAAATGACTGGTAGAAAATATGCATCTGGATATGAAAAACTCAAGAAAAAAAGAAGAATAGAAAGTTTAGTGCAATCTCAAAAGGGGGCTCTTAACAAATACCTTGTTGACAAAAGGGAATCAAATTCAAATCAAGAGGTAATAGCCGAAGAACCAAGTATTAGGAGTGACTTAGAAAATAATGTTGATGAAACTCAAGAAGAAAACTTAGAAGATAATATTGATGTGACACAAGAAACTGAAATTTTGGAAGTTAACGAGACACCGATCATAGGAAATCCAAATGATGAACATGTTCATGTTGATAATGCATCAACGGAGCTAGGTAAGGATGAGACTCTCAATTGTTATGATCCTGGACAGTGGAAGGAAATTGATACAAGTTTAAGAGATATCTTAGTAGAGAAAGGTCCAATTAAAATTGATGATATTGAGTTCCCAAAAGATGAAAATAATAGACATTTTTCTAGGGAATATTATATTCGTAGACTACCGAATGAGGAAAAGCAAGATAGGAGATGGTTAGTGTATTCAACCAATATGGATAGAGTATTTTGTTTTTGTTGTAAATTGTTTGGTTCAAAATATAGTACAAGTCAGTTAGTTAATGAAGGAAGTAGAGATTGGAAAAATCTTGGCAAACAGCTCAAGTCTCACGAAATAACTAATGAGCATATTTTAAATATGACTAGGTGGATTGACTTGGAAAAGAGATTGTTAAAAAATGAGACAATTGATAAAAGCGTCCAAGATCGAATTAACAAAGAAAAAGAACATTAGGAAAAAGTTCTTGTTAGAATCATTGCTGTGGTGAAGACATTAGCTAGAAACAATCTTGCAATTCGGGGAAAGAAGGAAAAATTATATGAAGATAATAATGGAAACTTTTTAGGTTTAATAGAGATGATAGCAGAGTTGGACCCTATAATGCAAGAACATATTGGACGTATTCAAGTGCATGAGATTCATAATCATCACTTGGGACATAATATACAAAATGAGTTAATCTTAATGTTAGCCGATGAAGTCAAAAGTATGATCGTTAAGAAAATCAAAAGAGCAAAGTACTACTCAGTTATTCTTGATTGTACTCCTGATGCAAGCCATCAAGAACAAATGACTGTTATACTACGATGTGTTGATACTTCAGTAAGTTCAATAAAGATTGATGAGCACTTTTTAGAATTTTTGACGGTAGATAACACATCGGGGAAAGGACTTTTTGATGAACTTTTAAGTATATTAAGGAAATATGATCTTGAAGTAGATGATGTTAGAGGACAAGGGTATGATAATGGATCTAACATGAAAGGTAACAAACAAGGTGTGCAAAAAAGGCTTTTAGATTTAAATCCTAGAGCATTCTATACTCCTTGTGGCTGCCATAGTCTTAATTTGGTTCTTTGTGATATGGCTAATTCATGCTCTAAAGCAATATCATTTTTTGGAGTAGTACAACGTATATACTCTTTATTTGCTTCTTCAACAAAAAGATGGAAAGTTTTGTTAGACTATGTTACTTTGACTCCTAAACCTTTGTCCCAAACACGTTGGGAAAGTCGCATTGAAAGTGTTAAAGCTCTAAAATTTCAAGCCCCAAAAATTAGGGATGCTTTATTGAGATTAGCAGAAGTTAGTGAAGATCCTAAGACAAGGAGTGAAGCCAAATGCTTAGCAACCTATGAGATTGAAAGCTTTGAATTTATATTGGGAATGAATATCTGGTATGAGATATTGTTTGCTGTAAATTCAGTTAGTAAGAGCTTACAACTTCAAAACATGCATATAGATCTTGCTATGGATAAATTAAAGGGACTTATTTCTTATTTTAAAAACTATAGAGAAAATGGTTTTAACTCTGCACTGGATTCATCTAAACAAGTTGCAGTTGAAATGGAAATAGAGCCAACATTCCGTAAAAAACGTGTCATTCATCGGAAAAAACAATTTGATGAAATTGATGAAAACGCTGAAGAGGTGAAATCTGCAGAGGAATCTTTCAAAATTGATTATTTTTATTATATTGTAGATCAAGCAATATCTTCACTGCAAGATAGATTTGAATTGTTTTCGAAATATGATGACATTTTTGGTTTTTTGTTTAGTCTTGTAAGATTAAGGTCCTTTGATAATTTTTCTTTAGAAAAAAAATGTTTAGATCTTGAAAATTTTCTTAAGCATGACATGCATTCTGATATTGATGGCTTGGATTTATATTCAGAATTAAAAATTTTAAAGGAAATTGCAAAAACAGAAATTAATACTCCAATTGAAATACTTAATCTAATAAAAGAACTAAATTGTTTTCCAAATTGTTTTATTACATATAGAATATTACTCACCATACCTGTTACAGTTGCATCTGCAGAAAGAAGTTTTTCAAAACTGAAGATTATAAAAAATTATTTAAGAACAACTATGTCTCAAGATGGATTAAACGATTTAGCAATTTTATCTATCGAAAATGATTTATTGTCTAAACTTGAATACAAAAGTTTAATTAGTAATTTTGCATCTAGAAATGCAAGAAGCAAATTTATGATTTAATTTTTATTTTTAATTTTTTTAAACTAAAAGGCCTCATTTTTATGATTTGCCTAAGGCCCCCAAAAATGTTGAGCCGGCCCTGTTTATCAGGCATCCATCCTTAAGCCTGTGGACAATAGGGAGTGATTGAGTGGGAGAGATTTCTAATAAATCTCCTCTGGCCTTTTGACAAATATATTTCCTCGTCCTTCACGTGTATAGGTATTTTGCGTTGTAGCGGACTCGTGGCAATCAATCTAAAGTTTCCGCGACAATTTCCGACCAACACATTCAACCCGCGGCATCCAAAGAAGTGACTTCTTACGTATAACCAATCATATGAACTCTACTATAGGGTGGGATTAGTGGACCTGCCACATATTGTAAGAGATTTAATGTAATGGGTGTTTCAGTTGAGTTATATTGGATGGTTTTGTTTAATTGATATCTTTCAAAAGTTAGTCTCTGGTTTATTGGGCATCGAAATATTTACATTACAATATGTAATGGTGGGCCAATGTGAGGATTCTTTCTTTAAAGTTGAGTATCAATTAAAAAAAAAAAGTTAGGTTCTTAACCCTGCTCCTTTAGCTACATCTGCAGGTTAAACCTCGTCAGCAGTTAGTACTCCCAAGAAGAAAAATACCCTCCTATGAAGGTTTCATTCTTTCTCCCATGAAAGATTTCATGGGCTTTTCATTAAGAAACACATTTCAAAGGAAATACACCTTTTCATCAAGACAACATCTTCATCAAGAGACACATCTTCTAAGTAAATGGTGTTTCCTCTTCCTCAAAGGAAACATAGTTTCTCTTTCTCACTACCACAACTAGCACTTTTGGCAATGAAAATTGTCATGAGAATGTCGGTAAGGGTCTTTACCGACGAAAATATTTTCGTCGGCCAGACGTCGGTAAAAAGTCGTGGACAAAAGATTTTACCGATGAATTTTTTTTCGTTAGCAAAATTTGATTTTTACCGACGATTATTTAACTTTTGCCGACGTTTATTTTCGTCGGCAAAATAAAAAAAATAGAAAAAGATAAAATACTTTTTATCGACGAAAATAAACGTCGGCAAAAGTCTTTTCTTTTCTGTTTATTTTTCGATTTACTTTTGACGACGAAAAAAAACGTCGGCAAAAGTCTTTTATATTTTTTTATTTTACTTTTGCCTACGAAATAAAACGTCGGAAAAAGCCTTTTATTTTTTGTTTTATTTTTTAATTTACTTTTGCCGACGAAATATAGTCTTTTTTTTAATATTATGTTTATTTTTTCAAAATAACTTCCATTAAACCTGTTTATTCACCTATATCAAAAATAAACATGTTCATATACCTATATTCAACATAAAAAATGCATGCAAACAAAAGTTACTAAATAAACAAACAATCATCTCCATTTTTTATCATTAAACAAATATTATAATCAGTAATGATACAGTCCCATATAAATGTCCAATATACATATATATATATATATATATAAATAAACTGAAAAAGAAGTCAAACACCCCCACAAGTCTGCAACAGACCCCAAAGCGTCCATCAATCTACAATGACAAAAACAACATTAGAATCTTTTCAATGAATTAAATTATAAATGAGAGATAAACATGTATATATACAAAACTTTTCATAAGTTTTTCGGTAGCCTTTTTTCCAGCCTAAGTGTTGAGAATCAGGCGGTTTTTGCATCTAATTTGTTAACCAGAAGTCCGATTCACTAACCGTCAATTCCTACAAGTTACTTTGGCCTTGAACAAGGTACCCGTGCTGATTTCAGGGCTGTTCGATGGTCGTTTCCCGTTTTCGACCTACGACGGCCTATTTTCGAGACTAAGTGTTAAGAATCAAACGTTTTTAGGTCTAATTCGTTAACCGGGAGCCTGATTTAGGAGCCGTTAGTTCTTGCAAGTTAATTTCACCTCGAGCGAAGTGCTCTTGCCGATTTTTTATTTTTCTGGGGGCCGTTTCCCATCCCGGACCCCCGGCGGGCCGTTTTCGAGTGTTGGAAAATCCTATATTCTCGCTTGTAATTCTCTAACCGAGAGTCCCATTTGGATCCATCAGCTCGAAAACGGCCCACCGGGGGTCCAGAACGGAAAAAGGCTCAAAAAAAAATCAGAAACCGACATGAGCACCTCGCTCGAGACAAAATTAACTTGTAGGAATTTGACGGCTCGTAAATCAAACTCCCGGTTAACGAATTAGACCTAAAATCGTTGGATTCTTAACACTTAGGTTCAGTTTGGCATCTCTATTTTTCTCCTCTTATTGGTTTAAAACTGATTGAATTCAGTTTTAGCATGTTTGGTTGAAGCTTTTACTATGTCCATTTCAAATGGCATTAAGACAAATAATGTATGTTTTATGAAGTACAAAAAAAGTGGCAGATTCCAATCAGACAAACCCGTCTGAAGCGGATAGATGCTTATCGCTACAGTGATATGGACGTCCTCAGTGGATAGTCTGGTTTTTCATTTATTTTTTAATTTATGGAACCCGAAATCATGATCCGGACCGTTAGATATTTGCAGAAGGTCAAACACGGCCATGTATCAAAGTCTCAGTCGTTGATTTATCTCAGATCTCGAGATATTTGCCGAAAAACGTGAGCCCTTATCTAATACTCTGGACATTGTGCGCCCCATAATCATGATCCGATCTGTTGATTCTCTTTGGATGGCCAAAAACGGTCCCACGTCCAAAAATGAGCCTCTAAATCCAAGTGGATCTTGAGATATTTATAAAAATATTTTTCAACGTTGATGTACCATGATTATTGACTGAGTTTTGAAATTATAAAAGGGCAGTATGGTTTTTTCTCTTTTTTTTTTTTTTTTTTGTAAATTCAGCCACCAAAAATCATGATCCAAACCATTAGATATATTCAGAAGATCATGCACGATTATGGGTCTAAATTTTAGCCGTTGGATCATCATAGATTTTGAGATATTTACAAAAAACCATAAATATTTATATCACCTTTTTTAAAACCATGGGCCCCAAATGCAAGATCCAAACCATTAATTCTCTTTGTAAGGTTAAACACAACTACAACGTCGAATTTCAATGCTTGAATCCTCATGGATCTTGAGATATTTCTGAAAAAATCTCAACCATTGCTTTAAAAATGTCTATTTCAATCATCTTTTTTTTTTGTAACCAAACAAACTATTTATACACCATCTATTTCAAACAGGGCCATTTGAAACAGATCTGTTTCTTATAGATAAGAGATGCCAAACAAGCCCTTAGTTTCGAAAATAGGCCGTCGAAGGTCGAAAACTGAAAACGGCCATCAGACAGCCCAGAAACTAGGATGGATACCTTGTTCAAGGTTAGAACAAGTGCCCAAGTTAAGTGGAGGGTTGCAATATCACACAGCGTATTAGCAATTCCATCTTTAAGGACCCCTTGTAATTCAAACACCACATTTTGGCAAAAACTTAAAATTATATCATCAATCTATAATTATTGGATTTTAATAATTTTTTAATATAAAATATCTCACTTTTACTATAAACCAAGTCTGGATTTACTACTTTTTTATATGATAAGTTTTTGTATGCTGCTTTTAACACTAACCACGTAGAGCTCCTATTGCTAGTCTCTTTACCACACTTTATGTAAATGGAAAGAGTGAAACTCTGCAGTGGGGCTCGCCAATTTAAAACTTAAGCCACTCAAAACGAATGCCTTTGCGCAGTATAACTTTATGTACCCAGAGGTCCTATACCCATGGTTAATTCATAAGATGAATAAAACTAATTGTAAAGAGGTTAGCCAAATGTGAGATTTGAAAAAGTTGCAGAACAGGTGCCCTTATGATTTTTATAATACAGATAAATATGAACAGTGAAGAAAGAAAAAAAAAAAAAAAAAGAGGAGAACCGATTTAAGCTTTTAAATAAAGGCAGTGTGAAAAGATAACCTTGATTGTGATACTAAAGGTGGTAGGAAGAGGGTAACGTAAAAAATAAATAAAAAAAATTTTGATATTTTTTTTCGTCAGTAAAATAAAAAATAAATATAAATAAAAAAAATAGTTTTACCGACGTTTTTTTCGTCGGTAAAATAAAAATTAAAAAAACTTTTGCCGACATTTTTTTTTTGTTGGTAAAATAAAAATAAAAATAAATAAAAATTAAAAATAATTTTACCGATGTTTTTTTTTGTCGCTAAAATAAAAAACACTTTTGCAGATGTTTTTTTCGTCGGTAAAATAAAAAAGAAAAATAAATAAATAATAAAAATATTTTTAACAATGTTTTTTTTTCTGTAAAATAAAAAATAAAAATAAAAAACACTCTTGCCGACATTTTGTTTTGTCTGTAAAATAAACAGAAAAAAATAAAAAAAATTTTACCGACGTTTTTTTTCGTCAGTAAAATAAAAAATAAAAATAACAAAACTTTTTCCGACGTTTTTTTTCGTCGGTAAAAATCTTTGATCTTTTAAAAATGAAGTTAATTTAAGAATGAACTTTGCCGACGTTTTTTAGTAAAACATTATCTTTAGTAAAACGTCGGTAAAAGTCTAATTTTTACCGACAAAATTATATATGTCGGTAAATAGTTATCTTTACCGACGAATTTATAAAAGCGTCGCTAAAAGTGCAGCTTATTGTAGTGTCTCAACCACCACCTTTCCTCTATTCCATGCCTGATGTATTCCATCCCTTATTCTCTCCCTTCTCCATTTTCCAGGGTTAAGGTTTTTAGTACATTTCCAAATCTCATCTACAAATTACTCATTTCTAAAATTGAATTAGAGCAAAGCACACAATCTGAAACCCAAATTACTAATATAATATTTCCTCTTATCAGCTTATCTAACCCTAATATTGTCTTTTATTATTTTCGATCCCTACTACTCCATGTTCTATTACTCCTTTCTTGCTATATTACATTATTTATTTACTTCTCTATATTTACGGTTCTGTAAAGACAATAAAACCTCCATAATTGTTTAATCAATTTGCACGAGATTAACATATGCATCGCACATGGGCTTATGCTTGTATCCTATTGAAGTGAAATTTGGCCCCAAACGAATACATAGGGAGTTGTTTAGGGTAATGTGTTAGGAATTCTTAAAAAAGTGTCAGTTCCTTTCTATATAGTATTTTGAATTTCTTGTATGAGTGGCATTCCATAAATCCAGCCTTCTCAAATGTTACTATAACCTTTTGAATTATCTAAACGCTTGGTGATGAGCATTTGGGAATCATGTTAGGATAAGGCTTTGATGATTATAATATATAACCCTCAATAATAATTCTTAGAATCCCTACAAAACAAATCGGCCCTTTATTTGAGAGGTTTGGATTTATAGGTTATAGGCATGAATGGATTTATGGGGCTTATTATAAATTTTCTTTAGTTGCTAACATCAAGGATCCAAATAGAAGGATTTTGTGGTTGCAATGTCGTAAAAAAAAATGATTCTAACCTCTCCAATTTTTTGTCAAATGTTGAGAATTTCGTGGTTGTACTGTCGTAAATAAAAGGATTTCGTGGTTGCAATGTCGTTAAAAATATGGGGCTTACGAACCGTTGTCTCCTTAGTGTTGTGGAAAATGATTCTAACCTCTCCAATTTTTTGTCAAATGTTGAGGATTTCGTGGTTGCAATGTCGTAAAAAAAAATGTTTCAATATTCTACAAGTGCAACTTTTGTATGCTTCGATAGCACTTTTCTTTCCTAGAAAAAGGAAATGTTTAATCTAATTATTCTTTATAGTGTGGAAAGCCAATAATTTTTTTTCCAAAACCCTCCCTTCGAAAAAGCTTTTCCGTGGAGTTGCAGAAATTTTAACTCATTTTTTTTTCTTTTCTCTTTTAAAAAGTGGCAACACGCAAATGTAAAAGTGTACCCAACAGTCCTCACTTTTTTTTTTCTTTTTTTTTGGGCGGGGGGGGGGGGGGGGGGGGGGGGGGGGGGTGATAATACTCTAGTTCAATATGGCATTGGAAGCACAAAATGATAAAAAAAAAATCATCAATGATAGAGAGGAATTGAAGTTTGATAGAAAAACTCAAAATGAGGATTCTAGATTAAAAAAAGAGAGACATCGCTATCGAAACAAGACCTAACCCCAATTCTTGGAGGTTGTTCTTAGATGGTTAAGCGAGACAAGTGAAACAATACAGCGTGCGTGACTCACCTGTTAAAAATCTAAACTTGCTCAATATGAATATCCTATTCTATCATGTAATGTGGCTAAATTTTACACTTGAAGGAGCTAGTCCAACGATGAGTATAAAATATACGAATAGACTATTAAAAACTTTAATTGTATTTATATATTATCAATCATATAGTCGGGTTTTATGGTGAGACCAACTCCTTCATGAATTTTGACACGAATGTTCATTCCATGAGAAGTTTAGACTCTGAGTTGATGAGCCCCACTGTGTCTGGGGCAAGCTCAAGTATTGGCTACTCCCCGCGAACCTCGGAAAGCCTGAAATGGGCTATGGCCAGATGGCCAATGCCCCATAAAAAATAAACCGTCACCGCCCTTAAAGTACAAAATAATGAAGAAAATAATATTTGGGTCGTCGTCCGCCCCCGTCAAAAGATAATTTTGGGTCTGCTACTAAATATGTGCCTGACAGCCTCCTGATTACAGTCACGCCTTTTCGGCATTACTACATTCTAATTTTCACCTACTTCGAACTTCTAAAATACTATTTCGAGTCTCACCTGCCAAAAATCGACTTTCAATTTTCAAACAAAAAGTCTACACAGCCCGGCCAAAAAATCCGGGCTGTGTAGAACGACTAATTTTCAAATACCCAAAGTATATATAGTGCTATATCATCCAACAAATATCACACGTTGTTTCCCTCCTCGCCCATCCACCTCGATAGTGGCTACAAACCATGAAACATTCATAAATTGGTCGGATCTTTATGGGCCCTAGTAGCCTAATATAATAGATGAATTGTCCAAAAATCAACCATTAATCAAGAATTAGATCTCATAAACATTGATATGCTAAATCTTATGTCATAAAGAATAGTTGATTGAAATGTAAACTCACTGTTTCATAGATGTTGTTGTTATGTGTGGAGCCTGATTACACCCAGGTCAGACTGTTAACTCAGGTCCATTGTCGTGGATCCAACATGTAAGGGTATTTTCATAATAATATTACCCTGCGCCTTTATGTAACCCTAGTATAGCAGCCAAAGATCTGATATCTTCGTATTCTCATTTTGTATATTTGTTCTTACTTTCCTAGCAGTGTTGGGCATTGATTCTTAATTAAAGAAATGGATGGTTGAAAAATAAGCTTACCATGATTTATTATATTAGATTACCAACAAAGTTCGTTGCATTTGATTTTTGGTAAATTCTTGATCTAGAATCATCTCCAAATCTAACGGATTCCTTATCCTAATACTCCATATGTCTGACTTTTATTAGATCACCGTTTTACAAATCTTCCTAATGATTGGTCAATCCTCGGCCCCACAAACCTGCTACTTGTCTTTTAGCAGTTACAGGACAAAAGCTCTGCTCCTTTTTCCTATGAAGATCCGCACAAACTTGGATCCTCTTTAGTGAACGAAAAACTCTACCCGGATACCATGGGGTCCGTCCAGAGACCGAGTCCAAGAGTACGTCTAGGTAGCAGGGCTCTTAGTCAACTCAGGGATTTGATAATATGTGAGTGACATACTTACAAGATTTCTCATTCAAGACCTATATGTATAAACTATGGATTCCATCATGATTAGTGTGCGTATCGGTGTGTATAACTGAAAGAAAAAAAATGATCTCAGTGCATAACTCTACAAAATAAAGGATTTTCAAATCTTACGGAGGATGTTGAACTTGAAAATCTTAAAAAGAAAAATGAGTATTTGTTATTGCCCAACTCGTTTTTTAAACAAAAAAAAAAAAAAACTTGTGTGATGATCCGTACTCGATCTGCACTTATCGCCCGTTATCATCCCCAATGCTTGTTTGATAATTCTGCTATTAGAGTTAAAAATTAAAATAAGGTAAAGCTCCATTTTGCCAAAAAAAAAAAAAATCCCACCAAGAGCACTTTAATTCAAATTTCCCACCGCATTTCTAAAAAAGAAGTAACATCATTTCCCCACTAAAAGATAAAAAAAAAACTTCATTTTTCAATAAAAAAAAGTCAAAAAGATTATATCACAAACAACTAAAAATAAAATACCATCATAACCCACTTATATTTTATTATTTCTTCAAAATAACCTTTACTCCACTCAACTCCAATAGTAAAGCCCCCAAACAGGCCGGGCCTGTTTAGATAGGTAAAAAATAAAGTAGAGTGAAGTTAAATGGGCCCTAATAGTCTAAAATTTCAACTCTACCCCATTTGAATGAGTATGTCCCGTTAGATGAAGTAATGTTGTGAGCCGTATGTACTCTATTTCACTTCGACTCTAAACACTTTCATTACCTTGAATAAAAGTAAATTCTATTATAAATATTAACTTCAAAATAAATATTAAAATAAAATAAAATAAAATATTCTATTTTAATTTCAACCTATGCATTTATCCAAACAGGCCCATGGACTCACAAAGGAAGTCCAAGACTTATCATTGGGCACCTCCTCTCCTTTCCTATTCCGTTGATTGATGATGCGTTGGACAAATATTCAAATTCCTTGGAAACCCCCGAAAATCTCTCCCCTGCCCTTCCCGGCTTTTATTTCCCTCCTTCCAATAAACCCCGCCCGCTCTTCTTCGTCTCATCCCCTCTATTGACCAAAACACCCCTACAAACAATAAAAACCCAAGGCATCCTCATCGTCCATCCAGGGGTATCTCAGTCCAATTCAACTCAACAGCTTCAAAAAATTTCAATACCCCTGGCTCTATAAACCCGAACGAGCAAAAACCCCCTCCGAAAAACCTTTCTATTTTCTCGAGCACCGTTTTTGGATTAGACGTCTTCAAAATCACCTTCAAATCCATCAAATCTCCCCCAAAACTAGGGTTTTTGCTTCTGCTCTTCCTCTCATCTTCTCCATCTGTTTCAATCATGATGGAAAACGGAAAACCATTGGATGATTCAAACAAGTTCATACTCCGATCGAGCCCTAGACCCTATCAGAATCGTGATTTCTTCGATCCGGTCTCTCGAACTCGTTCCGGAAAGATTCGGATCTCTCCTTCTGCCTATGCAGTTCCTGTTTCCACTGATCTGAACAACAAGAGAATCAAAACTACTTCTTCCGGATCTGAAGGGATTTTGATGAAGAAACAGAAGGAAGGTTCTGGAATCGAAGCCCCCATTGTAGTGGACGATGGCAATGGAGGTGATTCGGAGAAGATTCCTCATCTTTCTCCCAATCTCAATCCTCCTACGAGAAGAATCACTCGATCGTTTTTGAAAACACTTCAAGAGCGGTCGATTGAGACGAAGAAGATTCCGTGGACTATTGAAGATCTTCTTGCCACTGGATTGCTGGAAGGATTGCCTGTCAAGTATGTTTATGGCGGCAATAAGGTATAAATCTTAATCTTAACACGAGTTTATGTTGTTGTTTCTCTTTGGCGGCAATAAGGTATAAATCTTAATCTTAACACGAGTTTATGTTGTTGTTTCTCTTTGGAATTCTGTTTTATGTTTGGAGCTCATGATCTTGTGCTTGATGTTATTGTAGGATGGTCTTCGAGGAACGATAAAGGGCAATGGGATACTTTGTTCTTGTTCTTCCTGCGAGGGTAGCAAAGTAAGTGCTGTTTCTGTTTGTATTTAAGCGTGTTTTCAGTTCAATGAAGTCAAATCCTTGTTCCTAACCTTGACTTACGTTGATCTGAAGATTCGATGGAGTGGGTCCTTTTTATTCGTATTTAGATTCATGTGTGGAGCGAAGTTGACAATTTCAGCAGACTAATTCATCTGTGTCCATGCTATATAAGTCCATCACAGGGCACTCAACCAAAATTTAAACCTCTCAGAATGAATGTTCTGCTTTATATTTTACTCGGCGCTAAATTTTTCTTTAATCATAGTTGGGCACATTGTCAGATTGATCGCGAGTAAAACGTAAAAAGTAAAATTTCATGTCTGGCTAGTGCTCAATTTTAAGGTGGGCCCAACTTCGTCTGGCCTTAGATGTAGACTAGTGTTAATACAAAGGGTGCAGCGCCTTTGAGGTGCTTAGGTTTTTAGGTAGGCCCCACGAACGGATTTATAGGACTCAGCTTATGCCTTAGAGAAATTTATGAGAATTGTGTAGACTATGAACTATTTGAAATTTGAAGGCCTTATTGGCGAACTAGTTAACTTGGTTTTGCATGTGTTGGGCAATGAAGCAAATGCTTGAATTTGCTGTGGCTGTAGGTTGTTGGAGCTTTTGAATTTATGCAGCATGCTGGTAGCTCAAATAAATCTGCAGCTAAATATATTCGCTTTGAGAATGGGAAGAATTTCTGTGAAATACTGAATGCATGTAAAAGAGCTCCACTGGATATTTTAGAGTCAACAATTAAAAGTACGATTTGTTTGTCATCTCTAAAGAAAGACTCTGCCCGTCAAAATTGCAAAGGTGAGGAATTTAATTGTCCATGGATGCCAATGAGGCTTAATGCATTGATGTTAGTCTGCTACTTGCTAGTGAAGTTGAAAGCTAGTTAGAGTCCTCACACATGTAATTGTGATTGTAGCTTTCTTGCAATGTTAACATGTGTGGTCATGTTTTATTTTTTAGAGGCATTGCAGTTGTCAGGTGCTGGGGAATTGGAGTTGGTATGCAATAAATCCCCCAAAACGGATCAATCTCAAGGAACTGCAGATACTGGGACTGATGAAACTCCAGCTACTGTGGCAATAAATGGCAGGTATGTTTGGTTACTGATCTTTTATATCTATCTTGTTGCTATTCCGTGTATTCTCTTTGGAGCTGTCCCTATATGTTTATTTTAAGCACCATCATATCATCTTGGCCATCTGTTTCGATGGATAATGTTATCCTCTTCAGGCTCTGTGTTATTGATAATGTGATGGATTTATCAACATGTATTGTTGTCAGAGGATCATCTTAACTTCCTTATCTAGAAACTGTATATATTTAGCTTTAAATCATGCTTGTTAATCAGCCGGTAGTGGAATATGGTTTATTAAGTGGCCTGAGTGGAAACCTCAACCTAGAGCATTAGCATATGATGTCCATTGCTCAATCCGACACCTTGAAAGATCTGGTAGTAAAATCCCCACTTGGTGACCATTTCCATAATTTCTCGTTGTTCATGGCTCGAACAATGATTCCTTCTGAGATGATAGATTTACCTAGATTGTAGGGGTGGTGATAGATTAGAAGGGTCAATATATATAAGCAGTTTCTAATTTTCTTTTAGATATTATATGGCGAAAATGAGCTCAAAATCAACAATTATTTTATTTATATGTTCGAAAAGATTCTTTTTAGCCTATCAACAAATATGTTCAATTTATATTGTGAGTCATTACTTTTGTTGTAACTATGAGTTAATATGCAATGCCTAGGGCATTATATGCAACATAAGCTCTAAAAATAAGCATATGAAGTCTAAGTTGATCTTAATAGAACAAAATAGAAAATAATAACCAAGAGAATGGCGCAGTGAAAACTGCTTGAGTAGAGGGAAAAATAATCTTGATATAGCAAGAAAATATATATAATCTTGATAACCAAGAAAATCTGCTTGAGTTTTATGGATTTTTCCAGTGTTTTGCTTGTGCCCTAGTGGTTGGAATCCATTTTGGATTCGATCAATCCTTCGGGAGATTGATCTATCGTCTCGATCACGGATCCGGGCTACGCTAATTGGTATTAGAGTCGAAGAGCAATCACCGGGAGGACAATCGTCCCTTTCGGATTCTATCCCTTACACATTCCATGTCATCTTCCATCCACCACCATTAGGAACCATCATCATCTTGCCACCCATCCATTCGTTCCGATTCCCACTACACCAACTTCTCAACCATCCACAAAACCCCAAAACCTCTACACCGTAACCCCCATCTCGGCGCCACCGAATCCTCGCACCTCGATCGACCCTCCCCCCACTTTCGAAACCCCCTTCCAGCCAAAACCTCTCACCGAGACCCAATCCCTCCAAATCCCCTTCCTACCGAAAACTTTTCTCTAATCACCATCTTCACTGTGACCCTTCATCACAGTCCTCGAGCCTTGTCAGCCCCAATTACCATCTTTAAAGGTGTTCATCGGGTCGAACCCGACTCGACCCGGAACCATTTTATGTGGGTGAAACCCACCCGAACCCGGTTGATTTGGGTCATGGGTTATTGGGTCACGGGTTGGTCGGGTCACGGGTCGGGTTCGGGTAAAAAAGAAATAGTAAAAAAATTGACTAGTGAGAGACGATTAAATGCCACAAACATGCATTTAATCATTCCTCTATTAGTATTTAGCTATGATGCCAAGGGATTAAATTTTACTGAACCCCCACCCAGTTGGTTTGACTATTAACGACCTCTAAATTCAATCACAAAAATAAACGAATGCACTTAAAAACTATTACATTTGTGTTATGATCATTTCACCTCTAATAAGAGTGGAGAATGGGTTGACAGGATAACAACCTTCCGGTCCCCTCTTCCCTCCTAGCCATAATTCCACCTAATAAAGAGACCAAAAAGAAGATTAGACAATTGCTCCACTAAAAAAACAGACATAAAATGCTCTATTACAAGAGCCTATTAAGTGGCAGTCTGATGAAAGACCCTTCAAGTCCGTTATGAATTCACCTCCAATAGCAATAACATGTTTCATGGAAAGAAAAATACAAAGAAGAGGAAAGAGCAGGTGAGACTGTGAAAGTGAGACGATGAATTTCCATGAAACCCCCCCCCCCCCCCCCCCCCCCCCCCCCCCGCGTGTCACTTCCCATAGAGAGAATTGGGAGTTGGATCCAATAAGTCCCCCATCCCAACACCCAAAGTGCAAAATTTAACACACATCCACCAATAAGAGCATATGACGCAAATCTAGCTCCAACAAACAAAACATGCCATGATTTCTGAACAGTCATGTTTTTACCATTTAGAAGGCCCTCTTGTAATTACATTTAATAATTTTTTTTTTTTTTTTGTTATCGAGTTCACGGGTCACCTAACCCGTGAGACCCGTTACCCGGTATAGACGACCATCGGGTCGGGTCGAGCACCGAAAATCTGCTACCATGACCCACCCATTGACCCATGGGTCGGGTCGGGTAACGGTTAATTTTGCACACCTCTAACCATCTTCAATGAAAAACCCCCATACCAGAGGAAAAAAAAAAACCTACCCAACCAAACCCAAATCCGCCCTTCCCTAGCCTCATTGAACCCCCTCCACCCATCTCCTTCATTTCCTGCACCACCATAGCCCATGTTGCAACCCCTTCGCCCAACTCCTTCGTCAGAACCACTCGAGACCCCAAAACCCTGGGCATCCCTAAACCCAGAAGAAAAAAATAGAAAGAGAGAAGTAGACCGAGAAGAAGAAGCCTGAGTTCGAAAGACGTACTGTGCACCATAGGCAGCAGCACACTGCATCATAGCCCCGTAGCACCTTCATCGCCACCTAGCCTATCAAATTAATATGAGACGCATTGAAGCTGTTATGTATGAGTTCAGGTATGGAAATCAGTACCACGAGAAATAGTTATATTTTGAGCAAC
Source organism: Litsea cubeba (assembly GCA_012931725.1). Lineage (NCBI taxonomy): Eukaryota > Viridiplantae > Streptophyta > Magnoliopsida > Laurales > Lauraceae > Litsea > Litsea cubeba. The sequence continues at coordinate 44,056,857 of CM022950.1, forward strand.
ATATTAATTTGAAGCAAGAAAAATTGACTGTTGATGAATAGACCTGCCGATATCAAGAGTTGGAAATCTTATGTGGCTTATGGGAGAGCGATAAGAATGATGGAGCTTGTCCGTTATATCAAAGGTCTAAGGCCGTACATACGTGCAAAAGTAGACTTTTGTGAAACCATTCCAGAAGCGTACAAGGAAGCTATTTGTGTTGAGCATATGCTTTGAAAATCTCGCATGTGTCAATCTCAGTCTCAAGAAAGAAATGCTGAGCAACGACCAAGAGTGAAAAGGAAGAAGAAGAATGGAGACATATAATCCCACACTTGTGGAAAATTTTCGCAAGAGAAGATAATCCCACACTTGTCATTTGCCGACTGCTCAGTACAAGTGAAAAGGAAGAAGAAGAATGGAGACAGACTAAGAAATTCCATACGTAGGTAACTGTCAAAGACAAGTCCGCTAATTTGATTATTGACAATGGTAGTGCAATAAAAATTTTCACGCAAGAGGTCATTGACAAACTTCTTTGGCCAACTGAGAAGCTTCCTAAGCCCTACCAAGTCACATGGACTAATGGTCATGGTATCTCCGTGACTCATAGATGTTTGGTATGATTCAAGATGGGCCATTATGAGGATAAAATTTGGTGTGATGTGATCCATATGAATATTGCTCATATTATTTTTGGACGTCCATAGCTTTTTAATTGAAAAGTGCACCATGATAAAGAGGCGAACACATATACCCGTTTGTGGAATGGAAAAAAGGTTATGCTCATTCGGATGACATCGACAATCTCATCTTCGTCTATATCATCACCTTCAAGTGAAGAACCACAATAAGAGCAACAAGTTGAATGGGAAGTCATGAGTGCGGCAAAAGCAAAGACAGAAGAAATCAAGGATGATATCGCAGAGCAAGTTCATGGCAAAGCTGATATGGTGGGTACACACAATATTGATCAAGCTAATGTCAATCAAGAGCCTCAAAGGGTTGAGGAAAAACAAGGAGAAACAAACATTGAAGACTTTGACCGCGTTACCAAATAGAATGAACATCAGATAGATTTGGTTGAAATGCCACTGCCAGATTATCCAATTGCGTCATTGGAAATCAAATTAATTGTCCCAGCGGTTTCACAAGAACATCAAGTTGTTGACGTCTCTCACATTGACTTCATCTTTAGGGTTCAACAATGGAAGCTTGAAGATTGCACTCAGATTTGGTAGATTTTATAGTTGCAGCCTCTCATGGGAAAAGCGCACATCTGAGCTAATTGCAGACATCAGAATAAGCGACACTTCTGATCTACTTTTAGACGGAGAAACAGATTGCGTCAAACTTCCAAGCCAGGCCATGCTAATGCAGATCCAAAGAAAAGACAAAAGTTTGTGCAATTGATTTTCGACCCCTGAGGACCCTTCTCAAACTTATGCTCGGATTATCTCCCGTATTATCAAGTTGTAAATTCGCTGGAGTCGAGTTTTTTCAAGCAGGGGAGAGTTGATGCAATATGGAAGGATAAAATAGCCCATGGGCCCACATGATGGACCTAGCCATCTAACCCAGTCCATTGGCTGAGAAGCTACCATGGCATTCTAATTATATCTTAAGTCAGAATTGGTAGCTTTCTTATTTAGAACTCCTAATACACTATATATAGAGGAGCCCTTCATTGTAGTAGGCATGCTTAATTTTAACCAATAATAGATTTCTGAGTTCCTTGAGAGTTTTATGGATTGTTCCAGTGTTTTGCTTGTGCCCTAGTGGCTGAAATCCACTTGGATTCTATCAATCCTTTGGGAGATTGATCTATCGTCTCGATCGTGGATCCGACCTGCGCCAATAAATCAAACAATGATGTTTGTATCTGTTTTTATTTTTATTTTTATTTTTATACAAGAGACGATTGCACTTTGGAAAGTATGTTGACTTAGATTTCCAGTTCATAAAATAAATGTGATGTCTCACTATCCTTAATGTAAGTGAATGTCTTTCTACTATTTGAGGCAAAAATACTTCTAAGCCCATTGGCAGTGTGCACATCTTATCACTACAAACAAAGGGCTAGAGCATCTTATTAGATTTTGAAACTTTATCTTAGTTTATTATGGAAGAGAAATTTTAGAGTTCTTTCAAAATTTAAGAGATGCAAGTTTCTACCGATGGGTGCAAAGGTGGATACCACGAAGAGTCTCCAAATCACCTCATGTCACATACATATAAGATCTTTATAACCCATTTGAATTAACTCGTTGACGATAGTCATCCTATTCATCATGATAGAGACCTGAAGATCTAATACCAAAATTGGCGTTAAGATCGGATGGAACAGAACCTGAAGGCCAAAACTCAAGCAAGCTTGATGATCTGGGATACATCGGTCAACACCCAAGGATTGAACCTACTATAAACAGAATTACATACAAAAGAAAACCTCTGGGATTAATAATTTCATGAGAACAGAATTTTGAAATGAGGGCTGGATGCCTCTCCTTTTCAAAATAGTCAAAACAACCTAAATTGTCGAGTCTATCAGTTTGATTGATGCTAATTAATCTTGGTTTAGCACAGAAGCAAAAACTCTGTTCCCCTAACTTAATATAACTCAAGAAGAGAAATCCTAGGCAGAAGAAGACGAAACAATGATTTTTCTATCTCTTTTTTTTTTTTTTTTTAAAGAGACAGTTGCACTTTGGAATGTATGTTGACTTAGCTTTACAGTTTGTCACGGCCCCGAACCCGATTAGAAAATAAACCGGATCCGGGGTATGAAATTTAGGGCTAATTAAAAATTTTGCCCTTAATGCCCAAGGATCGAAGTTCGCTGTGAGGATTGTATATTTGAGCCTCATTAACAAAATAACCAACGGGACTTATCCGGTAAACACATTTACTAACCTGTAGAAATATCAAAGCAAGTATGCATTTCATCCCATTATTTATATAAGTTTCAAAACAAAAGACATAAGGTTTATACACATCAGGACCATCCCAAAAACTTAGGTCCTGGAACAAAAGATATACAAAATATAATATGAGTCCAAAAGATCTAAAACCCAAAAGATGAAAGGTGAGGTGGCAAGATAACAAGTGTCCCTGTGTAACACGCACAGATGCCGGGAGTGATGATGCTAAGCTACGTCATCGGCACCCCACACACGTAACTCATCCTCCTCCCCCGGCTGAGGATCTTCTAGGATTGCCTCAGTGCCTGGGTTGACGTAGTAGTAGGTGGTGTCGTCTGCACACCAAGGATTAAAGGATCAACAATATGTTGGCAAGAAGATAAGCAATATATATATTATTCATAGCATGTTTTAAAGGAGAATAGAGACAAGTACATGATTATAAGACATTATTAAGGTAACAAGCTAGGCATAGAAGCAAGAGTAAATATAAGAATCAAGTAACAATATAAATCCTAGCAAGCTATACAAGAATAACCATCCATGAAATGCAATGTTAAGTAAGAGGAGACTCTGAGGATGTCTTAGCCATCACATGGGGGTATAAGTGCCGTCCTAGCGACTACAAATACCCTATAGTCCGGCTCTAGTGGTATCCAAAGCTACCTACTAGGCATAACAATGACGTCCTAGCCGATTGCTATGAATGCCGTCCTAGCCCGATTGCCCACCCTAGTGTCTGAGTAACTGGCTCACTCAGTAATCATCAGGACTACAGCTAGTCATGAATGCAAGATGATGATGATGGTTTTACCACGACACAAGATCCAAGACAAGCACACATGGATAGATTTCAAGGTGCAAGACAATACGTTGAGGGCTACTCCAAGTCAAGCCAAGATATAAGACAAGTTCCCAAGTTCCATGAGTAGTCCTCTTAACAAGTCTATCCACACGTGTCCATCGAATACAAGACAAAAGGTACCTAAGAATACACTCTAAGTGCGGTCAAATCCTAATTCTACAAGTTAAGCTACAATTTATACGAGTATTCAGGAGTAGAGTGTACAATAAGTCAAGCTATGGATACAAGATTTACGAGTCAAGAGTGAAGAACAAGCCAATCCTAGGTCAAGGGTTGTTCATCGTGTACTGCACGTATTCCCAACGGAGTGCTTACGAAGGATGAGTCAACGATGCTATAGTGTGGTGAGCCCTTGGTGTACACAAGTCATTGGGCACCAATTGACTCAATTCCGTTTGCATTCGACCGAGTTACAACCATACACGAAAGCCCGAACAGCCAACAAAGCACACCAAGCTAATCGTGCTCCATTTTCAATTCCCCAAGTCGGTCAGACCAGGGTAGGTCACGTGCTCCGTTTTCAATTCCCCAAGTCGGTCAGGCAAGGGTAGGTCATAGGGTGTCAACCTAGGGGTCCAACTAGGTTAAGAGTCCCTTTCCAAACAAGATAAAGGCTTGGTTCATTGATCCAAGTATCCACTTTATTTTCCAACCTTTGATCATTAGAATGAGTGGACCAATGAATTCTACGCTTCAAGAGCTTTCCAGCTATATATAGAACTCCAAAATCCGACGAATAGATCAATAGTTATGCCCGTTCGAAAATCTGCCTAAATTCGGTCAACCATTGGATTTACCAAGAGTTCGAACTCTCGGAAGGAGAGTTTGACCGTTCGTTCTAGGCCAATCACCCGAGAAGCCAAGAGTTCGAACTCCCAGAGGGAGAGTTCGAACGTTCAAGTGCAGAAAGTTCTGTTTGCTGAATTTTCGAGTTATATTCATTCCAAACCATCCCCTCCCTTTTCTAAACCATTCCAAGGGCTATAACCTGCACCAAATTGAGCCACCATGCCCTCCTCCAAACCACAATCCATTCCATCCATCAAGTCATACACCCATCATCAAATTAACCATCCATTAAGGTCCATTCAACCCATCATACCCAATCTAGCAAATATAATCAAATTAACCATGACAAGCTTGGAATTTAGGGAATTATAAGCAATTGAATTAATAAGAAACAAATAAAACACGCATGCTCAATATATAAAGCAAATCCACTTGCCTTAACCAAAGAGAATGAATTTGAGAGAAATTGAGGAGGAAGAAACTCTCCACTCACACCCTAATCAAACCAACTCTCTCAAAGCCTTCTCTTACACCCAAAGAGTAAAGGAAAGGAATTCATTACCATGCAACATCTCTACCACAATGAGGAAGGAAATTAGAGAAGGAGGAGTTGAGGAGAACTTACAATTTTGAGGTACAAGGGAAGAAGAAGAAGAGAGGGAGAAGATGGTGTAGTTGGATTCTTGAATCTCCACTCCTAATTAGCACATGCAAGAGGAGAAATGAAGAGGAGGAAGCGAAGGAGTTCCAGCAGCATACACTCTCTGAATTGAAGATAAATAGGAACGAATGAAGTAGCTGGAATGGGTTTAAAATAAGGAATGGAGAGGAAAAGTCTAAAACGCCTATCTTTGAGTGAATTTGGAGAAATGTGATTATTTGAGGGACTTTGGGGTGTCGAATCGTGACGAGTCAAGAACAGAAATTGACGAGCGCGACGAGATCTTTCCAACGAACCCAAATTCAGCGAAAACTGAATTTTCCGGAAAAATACCCGATTTTCCTATTAATCACAACCTAACCCCCTATTAGGACTAATAGCACTCGGAATCAAACGGAACTTTGCAAAGTTTCTAATTAACTAGAATCACAATTAATTAAGCTAATTGTCAAATTAAGAAGCTAAACACCCTATTAAGGTCGGGGACCTTACACAGTTCATAAAATAAAGGTGACGTCTCACTATCCTTAATGTAAGTGAATGTCCTTCTACTATTTGGGAAAAACAAACTTGTAAAATTGAAACCCCATTACCAGTGTGCACATCTTATCACTACAAACATCTAAGCTTATCTCTCTCTATGTGGACTTCAACAGGTTATCAAAGCCGTGTCTGAAAGTGAATTCTTCTTACAGTCCTTCAAAGCAGTTCTCTTTTGAAAGGAAGCATAGACATGGAAGAGTAACAAAAAAGTTGGCTTTGATATCTTTTTTTTATTTGAGTACTTTATTTTTTAATGATCCATATATTTTTTTAATTTTATTTTTCGCTACAATGCTCGTTTTAAATCATTTTCAGGGATTTGCGACTGCATAAGTTGGTCTTTATGGATGATGTATTACCTGACGGAACTGAACTAGCTTACTATGTTCGTGGACAGGTTGAACAATGATGATTTATCAAGAAATTTTGGTTTATAATGACGTTTTACGTTTGACGCTTTTGACTGATTAAGAAAGTACCCTTTGCTTGGCAGAGATTGCTTGAAGGTTACAAAAAAGGGAATCTTATATTCTGTCGTTGCTGCAACACTGAGGTACATTGTTCACTTTTGGATTTGACTTACTGACCACGTTTGTCAGGTTTTTATTTCTTTTATCTGTTAATGAGCAGGTCAGTTCCACACAGTTTTTATTTTTTATCTTTTAATGAGCAGGTCAGTCCCTCACAGTTTGAAGCACATGCGGGTTTTGCTTCACGGCGCAAACCGTGAGTTACTTCAGATTTATTGTGGCGACACCTTAAAATCTCAAAATATGTTCAATTTTGTCACATTCCTCTTTTGTGGTGTTTTGCCAGTTACCTAAACATATACATCTCCAATGGAGTGTCGCTTCATGAATTATCAGTCTCACTGTCAAAACAGAAGTTTTCTGCTAGTGATAGTGATGATCTTTGCACGATCTGTGCGGACGGCGGAGATCTTGTGCTCTGTGATGTTTGTCCTAGGGCCTTTCACAAGGGTGAATACTTTTGAACTTTTTATCATTAGTTTTTGTCTCTTTCTATGTTGAATGCTATTCATTAGCATCCTTCTCATGCATTCTCTGGTTTCACTGTTTAACAAATAGTAATTTATTTGGAGTTGATATTTTTTTGGCGATTGCATGTACTAGAGCTTAGTTATCTGTTATCAGTTTGTTGATTCATCATCATCATTGTCACCGTCACATAAAATTCTCCCTTCAATCTTGTTAGCATTCGTCAGTCATGTAAAATTCTCCCTTCAATTGTGTTAGCATTTGTCAGTCACAAAGCACTCCAGAAGCAAGTCTCCACTTTAAGCATTCCGCTTTTATGCTATGTTTGATATCTTCATCAATCTTCCCATCCTTATTAATTATTGAGCTAAGTTAACAGAAAGAATCTCTTTGTGGTATCTCGTGGGCTTCATTTCTTGAGTAGTTCCAGCTCCTTGTACATGCTCACTGAAGTTGCAGTCCATATATTTTTGTCTTTGTACGACTTATTTAGAAACCTTTGGATTCTAAGGCCTCCCGCCATCTCTCTAGTTTTGCATTTACACCGTCTCTTGATTCATCCACCAACATATCATCTGCAAACAACATACACCAACACTATATCATCCATTAACGGCTTATTAATTTGTTGTTTATTGAATACAATTAGGGAAAAAGGAACTTATTAATTATATTTTTGTTTATTGTTTTCAGTATTGATTTTAAGCACTTACCACTTTCATTAGCACATCTCAGTCCCATGTATCTATTTTATTTTTTAGTGGTGGAAAGTAGGATTGGTGTTCAGCTTATGTACATTATTCAAAATATCGGTATGGAATTTTGGAAGTTGTATTGGTTGGTTTAGAAAACGACATCTACTAGGCGATATGTATCAGTTATCGACTTTATGTATCGGTTGTTGGAGTGAATTCTTTTATGTGCCACAAAAATGAGAAGACAAAAAAGATATAATTTTGAAAAATGACAGATTTTTGTGTTTATCTTCTTTCTCAGTTAGTATATATTTATTTATCAAACCCCTAAGTATCATGCAGATTCTGTAGGAACTACAGAACTAAATCGTTGAATTGGTTAAGGTTCAATTATATCAATCAATCCATTAGCCAAAGTTTGTAGAAATAGAAGTTGAATACTTAATAATGTATATGTTAATAGTCACAGTTGTGGAATTTATTTATCAAGGTTCAGTCATATCAATCAATCTATTAGCTGAAATTTATACATGTAGAAGTCGAATACATTAATATACATGTTAATGGTTACAAAGCTTTATACAGTAAAAAAAAAGAGGTTACAAAACTTTAGTTGGTTGGGGCATTGGTTCTAACTGATGCTCTAAGATCATCAGTCACTTTTCTACTATCCCTGTTAAAAGTTAGGCATGTTTGGAAACAGTCATGGATTCCATCATGTACTATTTCACAGACATCTTCAAGTGTGGATTCCACTCCCATGGAAATTGCAAATTTTTTTTTTTTTTGTTGCAATGATGGAGAGAGAGAGGGAGAAAGCAGTCTTTTTTGGGGAAAAGGTCACAAATGTGATCACTTCCTCCCACAGACTTCAACATGCGCATGATTGCAGTTCTTTCTTTTCTGAAAGCTTCCCATGGAAAATTTTTGCACCAAACATCCAATTTTCACTTATCTGGGGAAAACTTCGGCAACCTTGCTCTTAAGACACATAAAAAGGTAAATAAGAAACTATGATGCCTAGATATATTGTCAGGCAAGGATCTGAGATAGAACATTACACTCTTTTATATTAAGGATATGGATAGGAGTTTCTATCCATAACATTAGTACTTGAGAAGTCAGAACATTTTCAAACTTTGTTTTTTGAATGGTAGAACATTTTTAAACTTGATGGCCTTCTAATATTTGACAGTGTTCAACACTAGTTTCAGTATCATATCCACGGATTCTCATTTGCCAGCCTGACAACTAAAGTAGATAACATGATAGCTACCTCAAAAGTAGACAAATACAGATAAACCAAAATCACATAGAAAACTACTAAAGAAATACTAGAAAAAAAAAAAAAACCTAAACTATCGATTGTATCAACAAATTAGCTGGTAACTACAACTTATAATTCAGCCTTTTTGCTGATGCCTAATACATATTGGACCATGATGGGTACAGAAACTAATTTGCTGCGGAAGAATGTCATTTTTTTAATATGATTGTTTTTATTATTATTTTGGATTATGTGTTATTATTATTTAGGATTATGTGCTTGGTGCATTCACATATTACATCTCTAGTTTACTTTTGGTCAATGTTTAACTTGTTGCCCCTATTTACTTGTAAATGAAAGATTTTATTGATGTGAGAGGAAAGTAAAACTACATAATCGCCGTAGTCAGGAAACTATAGGCTATAGATAATGAGATGTGCCCTCCTTGGCTTGATTATTTGCCTCACATTTGCTCATGATAACGAATGGAAGGATAAATTTCATCAATTGTATTTTGAATAAATGGAGATACATTGGAATTGTTGGCCCTGCGAAGCCAATTTCTCATGATTGAGGACAGGCAAAACACCTAACTCTGTAGGATAAATTTCAAATTGAAATAATAACCCAAAAATCCATTTTTCATTAATTGTATTGATATTTATAAATGAATACTGCCTATAGAATTGGAATCCTAAAAAGAAACAAGCTATAAATGATTATATATAATCTGATAATTAAAGAAATAGAATCTAATAAGAACTAACGAATATTAAATGGCTATGGCTAATAAGTAACAAGTTGGAAAGGAAGCAACAACTAGTAAAACAAAAAATATCTTAAAAGATACTCAATGACATCTAAAAATATCTTAATCAATCTAGAAACAATCTATCAAGATAAAGCGTGTTAACTAGGAAAGAATTTAATAATTTAGGATTGGACGATATTCTTCATGATTTGGGGGCCAATTTATGGTCCCTTGAGGTTGAGGAGATTGGAGGGTTGGTCCCCTCCACCTCTCTGTTTTTTGGAGTTCAGAGTCGGTGTATCTTTTGTTTGTTGGTACATACCGCTCTTATACCTGTACCAATCTTTTAGAATGGTTCTCATCTGTAGTCTACTTTCCTCTTCCGTTAACATAATTTCAAGATACCGATCTGGAAATAAAAAAAGCAAACTGTTAAGATATAGACAAAATGACTGATTGTAAAAAGATGTTGGGCCTAGATGGATCTAGTGCTTGACCTTGGATTTTCTTGTGGGTTTCTTCTTGGGCCACATCAGTAAATTTGACTATATGTAATAAGATAAGATGGTGAGCGCCAATTATGATATCTTATTTGATTGGGTATTAGATTGAAGACCACAGTTTCTGAAATCATAGACAACTATTTTTTAAATTTCTTTAATAGTGATATCAGAATATTCAATTTGACATTTTGATAGGAAAACAACATTACTAAGTAAAGTCCCATGTTTCAGTTTTGGTTGAACTGCTTAGAGAGTTTAAAATGTTTATCAATAAAATATAATATATGTATACCTTGTAATAGCAAACTCTGGTTTTAAAAAGAGAGAAGAGCATTGGATTACCTATAAAAGTGGAACTAGCATGAGCCAATTGCTCATGTTTTCTAGTTGGAAAACATGATCAATTGGCTTGTAAAGATTGTAACGTTATTCCAAGAGAGAGTTTAACCACACAACATAGGCTAGTAGTTTTAGATATTTGCATTAGAAGTACAAAAAGAGGGATAGTAAATAACGTGTGCCCTAAAACATGGTGAAGGGATTTGAAAGGAGAAAGAGGAATAATATTTAAGGATAAAGTGGTTGAGGAGGGAGAATGGAATTTTGAGGGAGAAACGACAACGATGTGGATTCAAATGACTAACTGTATTAGGAATATTGCTAAAGAGTTACTTGGAGAGTCGAAAGGGAAAAGACACTACAAAATGAGAAGTGGTGGTGGAGTATAGAGGTTCAGAAAGTTGTTCGAGAGAAAAGATGCTGTTACAAAGTTTGGCCGGGGATTAGGAATAAGAAAAACTATGAGATGGATAGTAAGGCAAAGAAAGAAGCTAAAAAAGTAGTAAGTGATCCAAAGTTCAGAGCATATGATGACCTATATTATAGGCTAAGAACAAGAGGAGAGAAGGATACTTTTAAGCTTGCAAAAATAAGGAAAAAAATGTAAGGACTTAGATCATGTCAAATGTATTAAAAGCAATGTCCAAAAGGTTCTAGTGAAGGACAATTATATCAAAGAAAGGTGGATGGAGTATTTTAGCAAACATTTAAATGAAGACTATGTAGGAGACATAAGAACAAGAGAGGATACTTCGTTAGCGTACATACTTTTTTTTTTTTTTTTTTCTGCAGAATTAGGATGGTGGAGTGAGGAAAGCATTGAAACAAATTAAGATAGGAAAGGCTACGGATCAAAATGACATTCCAATAGAGCCTTGGAAATGCTTAGGAGAAGTTGGGGGGATTTGGTTACGTAGGCTCTTCAATAAAATATTAATGATAAAGAAAATGCCGGGATGAGTGGAGAAGTAGTGTTGTAGTACCTATATATAAGAACAAATGAGATATACAAAACTGTACCAACTATCGTGGGCTTAAAACTTATAAGTCATACTATGAAGCTATGGGAGATAGTAATGGAGCAAAAACTTAGACGACCAAGATATCTGAATATCAATTTGATTTTATGCTAGGAAGGTCAACTATGGAAGCTATCTCTTACATAGGGCAACTAATGGAAAAATGTCGAGCAAAGAGGAAAAATCTATATATGGTCTTCATCTATTTGGAAAAAGCTTACAACAGGGTACCTATATATTTAATTTGGTGGGTTTGAGTGTTCCTAGAGATTATATTGAAATTATTTAAGACATGTATGAATGAGTGGTAACGAGTGTAAGAATTGCATGTGGAGAGACGGGCGAGTTTCTAGTGAGACCATGGGTTTGCATAAGGGATCAGCCCTAAGCCTTTACTTCTTTGCATTGAATATGGATGAGTTAACTACTAATATTCAAGATGAGGTATCTTGGTGTATGTTGTTTGTAGATGATATAATATTGGTGGATAAATCAAGAGATGGTGTGAATGCAAAACTTGAGAGATGGCGGGGGAGGCTTTAGAACCCAAAGGATTTAAAATAATCCATACAAAGAACTAAAACTACTATGAGAATTGAAGCCCTAGAGATACCACAAAGAGATTCATTCCATTACCTTGCCCCAATAATTAGTAAGGATGGGAAGATTGATGAAGATGTCAAACGTATGATAAAAGCAGGATGGTTGATTCTTTTGGAGTGTTTTGTGATTGTCAAATGCCAACAAGATCGAAGGAAAAACTTTATAGGGCGTTGATTAGATCAGCTATGAGCTATAGAGCAGAATGTTGGCCAATTAAGTAGCAACATATGCAAAAAATGGACCTACCAGAGATGACAATGTTGTGGTGGATGTGTGGTAGCATAAGGGATAAAATTAGAAAAAAAAATTGTTTGTGATGGTTTGGGCATGTCCAATGCGGGTCGGCTACAATGCCGATAAGGAAAAGTTTGGCTATGCAGGCTGATTGCAAGCAGTATGCCAGTCAAAGAGGACATGGATGGAGGTAGTAAAAAATAAATCTGAAGAAGTGCAACTTATATGAGGATTTGGCTCAGGATAGATCGGAATGGAAAAATAAAATTCATGTAGCCGGCTCCAACGGCTTTGATATAAATATATATATATATAAATGTATGAGACAATAGTATTATATTATTTATTGAATTTATTTAATTGAAGACCTTACCAAATTTTGTGTGTAAAATATAAAATGTTTCGGTCTAGAAGTAATTTCTTACACTTGGTAGTAAGCTTGTACCAAATACCAATATTGTAAAAAAAAGTACAGCTCAGAGGCTTTATGCTTATTAATATTTGGCCAGCAGGCATTTCACTTATTCTTCGAAGGGGATGGCTGGGTGGGTGAATCTCATCTATAAATATTGGTTCCCCACAGGGCTTCAGGTTAAACTTCGATGGTAGTGCCATTGGTAATCCTGGTTTGACTACCATTGGTAATCCTGGTTTGGCTGGGTTGGGTGGAATCATCCGTAATTATATGAGCTCCCATTTTCTTTCTTTCTTAGGGCCTGCAAGGGTATGCTTGGCCAATCAGGTGGAATTATGGACAATTAGAACTGACCTTAGGGAAGCTCTCCGTCTGATACTCCCAAACCTTATTGTGGAAGGGGACTCATTTTGTGCAATCCAATGGGCCAAAGCTTCTGCTAAAGACTTTGGAAGTTGGTAGGTGTGGTGGATGATATCTTGGATCTTGCTAGAAGCCTCCAAGTTACTTTTTCCCACATTCATCGTAGTGCTAATTCAGAAGCCGATTGTCTTGCTAAGGAGGGCACCTCTGTTCCTATTCTAACTGTTAACGTGTACCCTTGTAGGTTCTTTCTTGTTTTTCTTTGGGCTGGGGCTTGGCTTCATGCCTTTTTGTTACAGTATACCTCTCCGATAATGTATAGTTTTCTTTATTATATACTATACAGTCACTTTTTCAATATATATATATATATATATGGGAAATATTCATGTGCATCCATCCCTCACCATGTTATATATATATTGGTTCTGAATATTAGTAATCCACAAGTAAGCAGTGGAGGACATTGGTTTTCTCTTCTCTTAATCTATGTTTTTTGAGCAATCTGACTGCTTAGGTGCTGTGTGTGTGTGTGAGGAAGCAGATTCTTTATCTAGGGAGGGTTTTCTTGTTGTTAAATGTTTTATAGAACGTTCTTCAGGAAGCTTTTGTTTGTTCGCTGTGCTCCATGCTAGGCCTTTTCTGGCATCTGCTCTCGCAAGTGCTGTACCATATCTTTTCCTTAATAATAAAAAAATTAATTAAACTAAACTAAAAAATTAGCCTGTTTATGTGTGCAGTTGATGTTGCACTTTCTCCAGTATTCAGTGGTTTTTTTTTTTTATTTAAATCTTACCATGTTTTAGTCTGTTATTTCTGTTCCCTTTTTTGTTGTAAATGACGATAAATAGATACCATGGAATCTTCTTTATTGTTTTTTAGTTTTTTCATTAAAGCTCGACCTTAATCATCTTCTGTAAATGTATATTTATCAATGTCCTTCAATTTAATATGGTTATTATTTTCATTTGGAAACAGTTTCTTTCTTTCTAAAAAAGAATTGTGAATGTTTCTTTTGTTATTCCTGATGATAATTGAGTAGCATTTTTATTTGCTCTTTGCAGAATGCATGGGACTGTTGAGTGTTCCTACTGGTGATTGGTACTGTAAATATTGCAAAGCTATGTTTGAAAGAGAGAAACATGTAGCATATAATGCTAATGCATATGCAGCTGGGAGGGTTTTAGGAGTTGACCCTGTAGAACAAATATCCAAGCGATGCATCCGTATTGTCAAAATGTCAGAGCCTGATGTTAGTGCCTGTGTGTTGTGCAGGTGAATTATTTTGTGCTTGCTCATGCATAATAAATTTGTTATTGTTCGGTGGAAAAGCATCGGTTGACTGAGTGGACATCTAGTTTGTGTTGTCTTCACATTCCTGTCATGTTTGACCAATTTCAGCTGGATGGATGCGACCCTTTTTTTATTATTTATTTAATTTTTTTGGCGTGCATCACTTCATTGTATTTTATATTTTGTGTTTACACTTACGTAGTCTTTTTTTTTTTCCTTTCCTTTCTTCAGATGCCATCACTTCAGCAAATCAACCTTTGGTCCTCAAACTGTTCTGCTATGTGACCAAGTGTGATATCTGTTCTTGTCCACAGATGTTGGTGCATGTCTATATGCACTGCAAATTTCTTAGTGAACAGTACATATGCTTTTTAAAGATGCCTTCTAATTGTGTCATTTCTTATTTTTCAGTGTGAGAAAGAATATCACGTGGGCTGTTTAAAGGATCATAAAATGGGAGAGTTGAAGGTGTTCATTCATTTTCTAGTTCTAGTTACTATTGGCTTTCTATTATTCTAAACAATCATTTTCTTTCTGCTGTCTGTATTCTTAACCATTTTCTGAGCTTTGATATGTTATTGCAATTTGTGTAATAGGAATTGCCAGAAGGGAAGTGGTTTTGTTGTAAAGATTGCAATAAGATCCACACTGCTTTGCAAAAGTTGATTGTTCGTGGATCAGAGGCGCTCCCATATTCACTTTTAGATGGTATAAGACAGAAGCACGGTGGAAATAATTTAAGCAACAGTTTTGATCTTGATGTGAGATGGAGACTTCTTAGTGGCAAGACTACTTGCTCAGACAGTAGACTGTTACTGTCACAAGCTGTTGCTATCTTTCATGTAAGTATCTGCATGCTCAACCTAATGTCTCAAGTAGTTGAAAGCTATTTTGTCTTTGTATCTGTCCAAGGCTACAGGCAACTATCTGGTCAGTTCTTAATCTAGAACTGTATGTTATGACGCTATGACTTGAATATTTAGAAAATGTCATTATTATCGTTTTTAACAGTGACAATGTGGTTTTTTCTTGCATTGGCCTGAATGGTTATGTTTTTCTTTGCAATACAAATTTATTATTCATGGGGAGCAACAAACAACTTATCTTACCATCATTTTTGAGGGCTGTACAAGATGAACTTTCTCTTGCGAGGCTGTCAGCATGTTGCCTCCATTAAAGTGTCAAAAAGAAAATGTATGTATTTTGAAATATGGTGCATCTTCTAAACCACCTGTGCACAGGTAAGTAGTCACCAAGCCTGATTCATTGAATTGCAGAGAATGAGTCTCCTTCAATGATTACTAGTAGATGGCTCTTTTAGCTACCTGAAGGCCACCAATATAGCATGTGACTCTACTTTTCACAACTTAGGAACTGTGTCTTGCCCTGAAAAAGCATGTAAAATAGCCACAATTGTAGTTTCTTATGGAAGTCCCACCTCCATCATCCTTGACCAAACTTCCTTCAAAGTTCAATATTATTACTCCTAATGATGGGGGATCTAAGATGAGTTCCTCTTACAGTCAGCCTTACCACCAATATGAACACAAAATTCTGCTACTGAATATCCTTCAAATTCTTTAATGATAATAGCCAGCAAGCTACATTTGTTAAATTTCGATTATCACTTGATCAATATTAAAACTTCGGTTACAAAATATCGAGTTATTCAATAATATACCCGAAAAGTCAAACTAAATCAGCTCCAATTGGCATAGGGTTTTAAAAATATGATGCCAAACCATTAATTGTCATAAACTCTCTTAACTTTTTTTGGTAACAATACACCATTAACAGCCACTGGATAAAAGAAGGGTGTACGTTCTTATTTCCTAGGCATATTGAACAACCATTCACGATTGTGTCACAATAATGTAACTTTAACATATCCATGTACTTATTTTGTGAAACGTGTGACCCAACAAAATGCGAGAATTCAAGAAGCTTTAATTTAATGAAAAAGTACCATATAAAGAGGACGCTTTGACGTGACTATCATGAAACAATTCAGTGGAGAATCTCATGTCCAAATTTGGACATCCTTATCACTTATGAATAGGAATATGTTCACAAGCGACACAAGCAACTCTGGAAGATCAACCGTCTCATTATAATTTAAAGCACAGTGGGATGCAGGGACTCAAATAACTGCTAACTTTGTAATCATCTCCAACTACCAAATTTTGATCAGCAGCGTAGGAGTACAGGCGAGAAACCTGCATGGTCAAAATGTCCCTTCCACACTAGATATCCAGATTTTGACCCTACCACCCTAATTGAACACTTTCTTTGATAAGAGCCAAAGGTATCGTTGGGAACGGGTTTCCACATTCGTGGTGGTCTAGCCACTCCCCAACCATGGTAATGAAGATTGTGTTATTGAAAATGAATCTGTCTCCAAAGGTCCTATCTTTGTTCATCTCTATGCCAAAATCCCTTCCAAGCACATTTATTATCAATTTTCAGCAATCAAATGCCTAAATCACGTGCCTTCAGAGGTTTATACACTTGTTCCAGCTCACTAAGTTATTCACTTTTTTCTTTAGTATAAGTCTGAAGGAAGTTCCACTATATCTTCTTTATACATTTCATGACATCCGTATACTGAAAAGAGATAAGAAATAGATGGGCAGACCATCTGAAGCATACTTTATAAAAGTAATTCTGCTGCCAAAAGGTAAATATTTAATTTCTGCCTTTTCAGGTGGAGAAATTTTTCTCAAATCTTTCAATCATTGGACCCCGCAGTCTTCATAGACTTTCCCAAACATAATGTGGTCCGAAACAAATCTGCTAACAGCTCAGTTTCTTCACTATTCATATGAATACAAAAGATCAACACTTACCATGACTGAGTTCCAAGATTACTTCAAAGTAGTGCAGGATATCCTTATTTGTTGCTTTCAAATAATGACTGTGTCATCTGTAAATTCTGGATGGGTGACCTCTATGTCTAACTATTTGATCTTGAATCCAGGACCTAAAACTAACAACAGTCTCCTAACAAATAGGACTCCATCTTCTATTAAACTCTAACTAATAGGACTAACATGCCTGACTCAAACGTTGCTTGCAACAGCCTTGCAGTTGTTTCTGAGTGGATCGGAAGAGTTACTGGTGCCTTAGCGGTATTTCTGTCTTCTTTTCCTATATATTGATACAATTAAATTAATATTGAACCACTGAGTAAACAACACCAACCAGCTCTTCGCTTGAATGTCTTTGGAGTTTGGTTGTATGCTTTCACAAGGCAGGCTTTAGTTTGCACCTCCAGTGTTAGAAGGAAACTTATAGGTCCCATGTGGAAGGTATAGTAATCTGGTGGGGCTCTCAGAGTGGTGGATGCTTGCAGAGCAGAAGGAGCTGGATTATAGTATGGGTGCACATTATGCGTGGGCCCACATCTAATGGGACTTTGATTAGTGCAATCATAGTTATCCGAATCCTATGATTCGTATCCCGAATCCCGATTCATATCCAGAGTCTTAAGGAAAACGATTTGTATCTATGCAACGAATTCCATTTACAGATGAATCTTTTGATTCAGATGTGAATCTTACAATTCAATACTAGTTTCTAGGGTTGTAAATGGGTCCCCGATTATCCGATTACCCGAAGGTTCTGACCCGTTAGGTTCCGGGTCTGGGTCCTTATTTTGGTCCCGATAAGTAAATGGTTCCGGTTCCGGATCCTTTTTTTGGAACCATTACCTAAACGGGTCTGGTTCCGGATCCACAGTGGCTCAGACCCGTGGACCCGAGACCCAACCCAATACTAACTTAAATAATTTATTATCTATATGTTACATGGGAACCCCTCATTCTAAGCTTCTAACCTAATCTTCCGTCCCCAAACCACATATTATTGATAGACAAAAGGTTACATTTGCTTTGTAGGTGATCAAATTGAATTACGAAAAAGCATAATTGTTTTTTTGTAATGGAAAAATACAAGTATTAGGGTCCAGACCCGGAACCATACCCGGAACCGGATCCAGACCCGCCTCATATACGGTTCCGGTTCCCATGAATATTATCAGTTCCGGTTCGAGAACCAGTTTTCTGGTTCCAAACCGGGTCCGGTTCCCCTCCTTAGAAAACGGTTCCGGTTCCGGTTCCACTCTGGACCCGGACCGGAACCGGCTCGTTTACAACCCTACTAGTTTCATCGAATCTTACGATTTTGGCGATTCGGCTGAGCGAGAATAACTACAACCACTAAATTAATATTAACAATCTTTTACCTTCTTCTTTCTTTTATCATTTTTACTTTTAAAAGTTATTTAGTAGTTAATAAAACCTCTTACGAATATTCATAGCTTTGGAGAGGTTTTAGGGATAAAAAAGAACTTGCATTTAATTAAAGTGTTTGACTATACATATGGTGCTTGTCAGCCTTGTCTATATCCTCTCTTTTTTCTAAATCATTTTTTATTTTTTTCTACATAAATACTTTTTTAACTTCAAGAGATCCTACTGCGTTAAATTGATGGTTTGGATTTAATTTTTACTTTTTTATTTTGATTTAAAGATAATAAAAAATAAATATATATTGATGCCTTAAACTTATTAAACTATTTAAACATATAATTTATTATGTATTAATCTATGTCATGATGTCCTTGATGTGATTGTATGATAGACTTGTCGTTGTACTTATACTGCTATAAATGGGAAACTGGATGGTTATGAATAATTACTTTTTTCTTTTTCTTTTTAATTTGTTATTATTTTTAAATTTTATTAGAAAAATAAAAAAAAACTCCTACGATTTGAGATATGATTCACGATTCGATTCGATTCATGGGTATGAATGATTTCCGATACGATTCCAATTTTCAAAACTATGAGTACCGATAGGTGATGCTCCAATTAACCCCAACCAATAATGTACTCTTACCAAAATGTAAGATGAAAAGTCGTAGTTCTTTTCTTTTATTGTCTGTTGAAGGATTCATGGTGTCTTAATAATGTTTTAGAAGAGATGTTTTAACCTTTGTTTAACTGGGAGTAGAATTGCCCTCATGAGTAGTGTGATTCTCATTCGATTGCTTCTGATTATTCTGTATATTTTGTTCCGTTCAAATCAAGGATGAAATATGTGCTGACCTTTTACTTCATCTAGGAGGTACAGGATGCTGTGACCTTGGCTTGTTTAAAGTCCTTTTACATCTGTATAAAAGTTGTCTGTAACAGATCCAGTGTCTGTTTCTCTGTAATAAATGATGCTCTCCTAGTTGCCGGAACTGTAACTCTCTCCCAATTCAGTTTAATGGTAGTTGGTTTTCTATGAATTCTTAGTTTTATCAATGTTCTTTTAATATTCGTGCACTTCTTCAGTAGTTAAACAAGCAGTCTTTTAATTCCCTTAATGATAAAATTCATCGCATATCTTGTGTCACTGTTCCTCATGCGTTTAAATTGAGATGAAATTGAATTTTCTTGACTAATTTTCTTCTTTTACTGTATTTTCAGAACTGTTTTAACCCAATAGTTGATTCAGAAACAGGCAAAGACCTCATTCCTTCCATGGTTTACGGGTGAGAAAAAATCATTTCTCTTCAGAGAAATAGGGTCACCTTGTAGTTTGTTTATGTCTTCTTTGTTCTATTGTTTTATGTTCGTTCTTTGTCAATCAATTAATACTTCCAAGTTCTATGCTGGGCAGGAGCAAAAGAGCCCAAGAATATGCAGGGATGTATTGTGCAGTATTGATTGTAAAGTAAGGATTGCCACTATAATGTGACTGGTGTTACATTCTACATATATTTTATGTAACTATGGTCTTATACTCCTTATGCAGCTCATCTGTTGTATCAGCTGGAATTCTTCGAATATTTGGACTGGAAGTTGCAGAACTTCCCTTGGTTGCCACAAGCAGTGAAAATCAAGGAAAGGTGAGGACCATGTTAAGTTACAGATTCCTGTGTTTTATCATTTATTTTCCAGTGCTAACTCTGTAGGCATGTATGTATTTTTGTATGTATAATCTATAAAATCTTGTTTTATTTCTTCAAAGTCAACACTATGCGACTGTTTGGTGGCTATAACATTATGCCTTCCTATTTTCTTATTTATTTTATCCTCTACTGTGCTTTTTCACAAGCCACACCTTTGGGAGAACAATGAAAGAATGTTTTGCACTTGCAAGTTGCAACTATTGTTTAAAAACCTGGCCTTGGTATCAGTATGCTGGGTAGTCCTGCTAGTGAGCTGGACCCACCTGACCTTGACCTGATTGTTAAAATTTGGTTTGATATGAAATTGGATGATTATGGTTAAAGTGGGAACATTGGGGACTATGGGCGGGCATAAAATGTAGTCCTGTGAAGAGTAAGCCCTCAACTTGAGTACATGCTATGATGATCAAGAATGCAATTTTTTCCCAGTTGACCACAAATGAAGAGCTAAGGTATATGAGCATGGGCATTGCTCACAATCCAATACCTGCTATATGAGGAGTCCATTCGGCAAAATTCAAAAATTGGAACTGTGAATTAATTGCTTTTTTGAATTAATCTAAATAAATGCCTTGTTTAAGCTATGAACAAAAGTAAAACTGGTAAGAGAAACTCAATGAAAAATAAGGAATAGACACACATTATATGAAAGACGAGATCTCCTTTGGGGAACATTAGGATTGGTCATTCAGCATTCTGCTTGTCGACCAGCCCTATGTGATGTTAATGGGAAAGTTGATATTTGAAAAATAAAAAAAAAAGTGCATTGTCCTGCACTTCTTGTTTGATTCTCAACACTCAAGCTAGAGCATGAAAATCTTCTAGGCTCTGCTTCGGGAAACCCCTTTTATAAGGAAAGCACAGCTTGATCTAGTTTGTTTGAACTCTAATCATACTCCCTCTTTCAAGTAAGTCAACTCAATAGATTGTCACAATGCATAGTCATAGGACCACTTATAGTAAATCCCAACTCCCTTGGTCAACCACAATAATTCTTATGTGACATGGGCCACCACATGATACTCTGCTGCCACCACATAATACTCTGCTTCTGCTTCTGCTTCTTGATCTAGCAACTGCATGCTATTCCAAGGTATAACGCTACCAACCAATGCAGAATGCCTGTTGGTGGTCCTATCTGATCTGGATCTTTCCTAGTCTGGATTGATAAAAAATGCTATGTTCAAATGACCATGACAAAAACAGAGTGCCCATGCCTCCCTAATTCCTCAATTATTTGGAGTTTTCTGCCTGAAGAAATGGTTCTTTGTGAATTTATTCTGGTGAAAGTTATATGGAATTGTCATGTGTGGCAACTGATAGAATAAATAAATTTCAGATTGATAAAAAATGCTATGTTCAAATGACCATGACAAAAACAGAGTGCCCATGCCTCCCTAATTCCTCAATTATTTGGAGTTTTCTGCCTGAAGAAATGGTTCTTTGTGAATTTATTCTGGTGAAAGTTATATGGAATTGTCATGTGTGGCAACTGATAGAATAAATAAATTTCAGTGCATGGAAGAGTTAAAAAACTACCCATGAATGATCCTGAGTTTGGTTATTGGTTGTTGAGAATATGTTAGTCATGAATTGACTCCATGGAAGATGTTTTATCTGCTAGTTCTCAGTATTTTAAAAGTACGGTAG
The DNA here is from genome assembly GCA_012931725.1 of Litsea cubeba. Classification (NCBI taxonomy): domain Eukaryota; kingdom Viridiplantae; phylum Streptophyta; class Magnoliopsida; order Laurales; family Lauraceae; genus Litsea; species Litsea cubeba. The sequence continues at coordinate 44,078,704 of CM022950.1, forward strand.
AATTGTGGCATTTTGTGTTGCTTTGCAGATAAGGAAAACAATATTTAAGTTTCAGCTACTTAGGGTTGATCTGTTGCACTCATTTAAATATGTAAATATTACATGTGTAACGTTTACACATGAACACATTTGCTTGAACGCTTTTACGCGTCACATGTGAATTTTGGTTTGAAAATGTTGTAAATGTTTCATATCAAAATTCTTAGACCTCTCCAGGTTTGAAACCATTACACACATCGTGCCTGAAAGAGGGGCCGGTGGGATTACTACCTGCAATGGTTCACGGGATCAAATCCCATCAACCACCTTCTATTCTTTCTGTTGTCTCGTCGGTTACCAAAATTTCAATATGAACAGTTCAAATTTTTATTGAACTAATAAATCCAATATGCTTAGTTTCATATCTTAAATCTTCATAGATTTTGAGAAATATGGGAAAATACTCGAAAAAGCCCCAACTTATAGATCTGCACTTTCATATCTTAAAATTCATGATGTGAAACGTTCAATATTCTCATATAATTGATAAACCTTTAGGCAGGAAGTTTAATAACTTAGATCCTCTTGGATTTTGATAACAAGGTGAAAAAAAAACAGCTAAATCCCATATCACTTGCTCATAATAAAATTGTGCTTCTGACGAACATTGTAGTACTTTAAATTTGGAGACCCAGGGATCGATCCCTGGGCATGCGAGTGATACTAAGGTGCCAACACCACTCAACTTGAGTGTGTTTGTTACAAACATGGTAATACTCTTCACATATGTAAATCCTTCTTTTAGTAGCCCATGCGAAAAGACAAATGGCCCCTTAGATATTGCACAGCTTTGACAAGGCGATCAATCTCTGTGAGTTTACATGCTATACTTTGAAACTGTGGTGTGAGTTGTGCATATGTTGACCTTTGCGCACATCATGCAATTTGAGTTCTTAGCATGAGCCAATCGTGCATAGATTCTGATTTAGGATCCACTTCTGTTGGTAGGAGCCACATTTACCCTTTTTCTATAGTTAAGTCATCGAAACCCTTGAATTTGATGCAGTTGTTTTTAACAAATTAACTTTGGCTAGTATTGTTGGAGGCCCGGGACAAAGCTGTTGTTTAGTGATGGTGTGTGTACATGCTGCCGCAATCTTATAGGTCCAATTAAATCATAATACTTCTGCCTGTTAGCTGAGACTTAGAAGAGCGATGATGTAAATTATCCTGGTGTTTCTATAATCAGTAAGGAATGCCAGAATATTAGTGTTGAGATTTGAACACTACATGGAAGGTATTAGAGAGAGGAAAAAGCGAAGTTAGGAGAGTAAATAGAGACTTTAGGGGAAATTTTTAGGTTGGTCATTGGTTTTGATATAGGATGGAGAAATTGATATTCCCTGTATTAATCTCCACAAAACTAATAGAAGGTAAGTTAAAATTTGATGAGCAGTAAAGTAATCAATCCTTCATTTTAAATACAAAAGAAGAAAATTTGTAATTGCACATGGTAATCAATCCTTTTTGCTCAGTGCTGACTGTAGTTTCTTTATTCTTCTGGCAGGGTTACTTCCAGTCACTATTCTCATGCATCGAGAGACTTTTGGGGTTCCTGAATGTGAAAAATCTTCTCCTCCCTGCAGCAGATGAAGCTCAATCCATTTGGACAGAGAAACTTGGCTTCACAAAGATAGACGAGGATGAGGTATGTCACCCTTGAATGAGTGCGCCTCTTTTTTTTTTTAGTCAACTTCTAACTTATGGCCTTTTGCAGCTGTGTAGGTATACAAAGGACTACTCCCATATGATGACCTTTACGGGCACATCCATGCTACACAAGTTGGTACCTAAGTATCTGGTTGTTAATAAACCAACCATGGGCAACTGATAAGGTATCTCAGCGTAAATGGAATTGCTTTTTGTTTCAGATCTTCCCAATGGAAATGTACAGGGGAAGGACATTTTGTTTTGGTCTGTACAGGAAGCTAACTTCCAAACACTCTGGCCAAATGCATTTTATTTTTTTGGGTGCTAAATATTGGGCCATGGAAGGAAGAACTTGAAAAATAGCAATTACTGGATAACATTCAAAACTTTGAGCAGCATCTAACCATCAAACTCCAGCACAAAGGCCCTTGTACTTAGCTAACGATTGGGCTGATGACTGCTGTGCTTTCTTCCTTTTTTGTTTACTGCTCCTTTAAATTAGTTGAAAGGTTATCACAATGTATTTTGTTCAACTGGAAAGAACTTTATAGAACATTTTGTTTCATGTCCATATTTATTTCATTTCTTTGATCTCTCTTTCTAGCATTTGTCTATGGCTCAGTAGACCAACCGTCCTGATCCACCACTTCCATGATCACATTTGCGGGGATAGTTTCATTGTTTCAGGGTATTAGATGTTCCCAACACCTTCACCACCTTCACCAGTATCAATACTTTTAAGATATTGTAGCACTGTTATGATGATGGTTTTTTTTCTTTTTTTCTCACAATTCATCTACTGTTGTGATGTTGTTTTTTTTTTTTTTTCCTTCTTATTTTTAAGATGAGTGGGACAACCTTGTTGAGTCACATGTGAAACACATTTCAATGTCAAAATCACCATTTTCACTAATGAATTTGAATTCTAGATATAAAGCTTTTCATAAGTTTCTCAATTTTAAAACCCATGAAGAATTGAGACAATATATTTGACATCATGGCCGCTTTTAGCCATTTAATGTAGATGAATGGTTTGGATTGTGAAATATGTGTCCATAAGAATTAAAAGATAAACAAAAGTATATGAAGGTCCCATAGTAGAAAACACTATGGTAAAAATCACCGTACATCCTGTCTTTTGCATGTGAAGGTGTTTAATCGTGTGAGAAGTGATATGAAAATGGCCTTATTTTGCACACCTGATTTATGAATGCAAACGAGCATGGTGATAAGTAAATGTTATGCACGTGAATCGTTTTCACATTTAAACAAACGAACCCCCCTTCGGAGTGTCATTATTTTAATAATTACCATTGGTAGCAATGAAAGCGTTGTTCCAACGTAGTTGGGGTCAGCTAATTGAATTCTCTCTCCTTTCCTATCTATCTTGAGCTAAATCTTCTGATGAGTTAGACTTCAAATCTATTTTACTACTTGCGTATTCACATCCTATTCGACGTATCCCTTTCCCTAGATGGGCCATCAACTTACATATCCAATTTTTTTTCTCACCTGCCTGTGTTTGACATGCCCACTCTAATTTTATCCCCTATTAGTATTATTCCTAAATTACCTTGAAAGCGCTTATTTTTGTTTTTATTCTTCCAAATTTTACCACACATACAACAATATTTTCATCTCTTGCTACTTTCATTTTGTACATGTGTTTCCTTTTTATTGGCCAACATTCTGCTCTATAGGTCATAAATGGTTTAATCACTATCCTATGAGATTTTTCTTTTAATAATTTTGACATTTATCTGTCACAAAGTACTTCAGAAGCAAGTCCCTACTTCAATCATTCCACTTTATCCTACGTTCGACATCTTCATCAATCTCACCATTCTTTCTAATTATTAAGCTAAGATAACAGAAATAATCTCTTTCTGGTCTCTCTTGGGTTTAATTTCTCACAATATATATTTATGCTTGAATAGTTACTTTTATTAACAAAAGCTTAGAATCAAATAAACCTATATGAAAGATTAAGATTAATCTTTGGACCATTTTATTTTGATTTTTGAATTCAATAGTTCAATTCAAAATTGGTAGTAGCCACTGTTTATCAACCTACAAATCATGAACTATCGCATTCCATAACCAATTATTTGAAATAATTGAAATGTATTTCTCCATCCATAGCTTAGAATCAATTATACCTACATGAAAGATTAAGGTTAATTCTTGAACCATTTTATTTTAAACTCTGAACTCAATAGTTCAATTGAAAATGGGTAATAGCCAACTTTCTAAGTATTTATTTATGTCATTCTAAATATTTTTAACTTGTAGTTTTTGCCAATTAATGTCATTGTTCATATCCACATGTGTACCATCATCAGCACACACATACACTAATAGTGGATATAACATATCTTAAAAATCAAATATAAGATTTCCAATTGGTGCCTTACAATATATGCATTAAATAACTCAGTTTTATGAAATAGACTATTTTATTTATTCATTTTTTATGTAAAGGACTATTTTATTTATTGTTCTATAACATAATCAAGCATCAAAAGACAATAATTGATTGCTTTATGACAATAGTAATAAACATACAGAATCCTTTTTTTTTTTTTTTTGTGAGATTAAGATCGTTATCTTAAGTTTGAAGATGATGAAACCACATACAAGGAGCCCTTTTTTTTTTTTTTTTAAGGTTACATTGCCATTTAAGTTTGTAAAATCGTTCAAATCGTCCAAAGAAAACGCACATAGTCTCACAACAATAAACATGAGAAAAGTGTCTCTATTTTGAGAAAAAAGAAAAACATGAAATTTAACTCATTGCTAGAAAGGAGGATATCACCAATTGCCGATTATGAGGAATGTGATAGGTTGACAAGTGGTCACTAAATCATAAATGGTGGAATGAAGAGGGAGACCGTGGGGGAGCAAAAAAAAAAAAAAAAAAAAAAAGAAGAAGAGGGTAATGGAAAAGTGTTAGTGATGGCATTTAAGGAATGGGCAAAAGTGTCATTTCACATTTAAAATTACAGTAGTCGCCCACTCTATTTAGGGCTATCATTTTGAAGACGTGAAAGGTATTAAAATAGCAAAGGAGTACGATACGTGGTTAAAAATACTGAAACTAGAGATGCTATTTTCAAATCTAGGAAACCTCGGGGTAGTATGTATAAACAGAAAATTCTTTTCAAATTAGCAAGATTAAAATATCACTAGCCAAAGTTACTTAAAATTGATTTATTGTAGTTATATCTGAGTTGTTTACATACTATGGTACATTTCAATAATATTGATATTTTAGATCATTAATATTGTAAATATTGTAAACAAGAATGTTATTATCGGATAAATCTGAAAAAAAATAGTAGATTACAAAAAAGGGGTTTCTATGTAAACCATTCTCGATACTTATACTCCCACATTTATCTTCCTCCTCTTTTCTGGCCACATTTCTTTTCTTCCCTATTTTTGTTCTTCCTCATTTTGATTTCTTCTCTCTATTCTTGATCTATACCATCCATTACTTTGTGGATATTATATCTTATTTCCTTCTCATGAATTTTTTGTGTGCATAATATTTTTCAAAGTCCAAGAGTACTACAAATCTATCTCGGGGACCTCATCCCCTTTGAGACAAACCTGATGAAAAGTTACACATGATATTTTTTTCACCTATATCAATATTCAATAATATCTGGTGATTGCACATGTCTCATTTTTTTTTTTCACCTATATCAATATTCACGTGCTCGGTAATTTCTTACATCAAAAAATTCTTCATATCTCCATAGGAGACCTTATCTCCTTTGAGATAAATTTGATGAAAGATCAGACATGAGGCCTTTTCATTGTTTGTTTTCACCTATATCAATATTCATGTGCTCGGTAATTTCTTACATCAAAAAAATCTTCATATCTCCGTAGGAGACCTTATCTCCTTTGAGATAAATTTGATGAAAGATCAGACATGAGAGGCCTTTTCACCTATACCAGCAACATGTCATAATCGCACAATGTGATTTTCTCAATCAAAACATATTGCAAGCATTCTGTAAGACACTAATCTTTGAACAATGTGCATTGCTAACAATCTTTTGGACAAACAAAGGTACTTTCAAATTAAAGGAAGAAGTTCTCACGATTAAAGATAAGCTCGTTTTCTATACATTCGATCCTTAAACTCATTCTATGTCATAAGAATATAATGTGTTTAACTCATAATTACATAAATTTCTGGTCTTTGCATTCATTTCTTCATTACATGACTCATTTCATAACAAGCAATTCATTAGATGCAAACATACATTAAATACATTGAGTTCTTTGCATGCATCCATTCATACATTCGTTCATTCCTATTATTCCTACGAGGGTGGTTAGGGATGGCAATTCCTTCCGGTCCGATCCGATACCCGCTCCGTTTGGATATGGATTTTGGAGATTTTTTTGGAGATCGGGCCAGATTCGGATATGAATTTTGAAAAAAAATCGGAGATCGGATCGGAGGCGGATATGGAGATATCCGATCCGAATATCCGATCTCCGACCCGTATCCAACCCGTTTGGATATCCGTTTAACCCTTAATTGCAGTTTTCCCCCTTATCTTATATAATATTATATTTATTACACTATATATATAAATATATTACAGAGAACACTTCAGTAATTGGGATTTGTATGACTTGTGTAAGTGTGTTGAAACTTGAATGACTTTATTTTGGAAGTTTATTTTTGGATATATTTTGAATTATATTATTTTTTTAATATTTTTTTTAATGATTCGGATATCTTATTCTCCGTTTGGATATCCGATCTCTGTTTGGAGGTGGGGATGGAGGATAGAATGGATATCCGTTCGGAGATCGGAGCGGATATGGAGACGGAGAATTGGATTCCAATATGGAGGCAGATATGGCAATAACCGCCTCCGATCCGACCTGTTGCCATCCCTAAGGGTGGTTGCTATATCCTTATCAATTATGTCCTTTCCATCTGCAGTTTCACCAGGTAATCCCTCTCTATAATGGCATGTAACGGTTATACTATTGATATCCACTTGCTGTATTTCTTCCAATGTCGTATATTGCACGTCGCATGCACAATGTCATCATAGGCCGATCGAAAATTTTAGACAAGAGAACTAATGTTTACAAAACCAGTATGGATCAAGACCTTTACATTTAGTTATTGTTGTGTGGGGATGATTTCACTAAGCCGAGATTAGAGCTAGTCCTGGTCTTAAGACAGCTTAATCATGCCTCCTCTCGGCCAAGACGGACCGCGGCTGAAGGGTCGCGGCACTCGCCGAGATGAGCACCCCCGAGGTCAGGTGGCACGGGACATTGTACACCGACCTCGGCACGGCAGATTTGACAGACACCGATGGGACTGTTGACAGGATGGAGGCACGTGCTAAGGCGTGCCCTGCGACTCATCATTCTTGACAAAACGGCGTTATATAGAGCACGTGCGCCCCCAAAGCATGGCTCCAGGCCAGGCCCGATGGGACCTGGCCCAAAAGTCAAACCGCCGCCTGGCCCGATAAGATTGGCATTTAATGAGGCATGGGTAGGTGAGACAAGCATTTAATGTATTATGGGCTGAGTGGACAGAGCCACTCGAGTGGCCAGGCCCATCTTGGAACTCGCCCACGCAAGACATCTCCATCTCCTATAAATAGCATCTCCATTCTAAGGTACGCAACCCCTAACGCATAGACTTACTCTGCAATTTTCTCTCCATCTCCTTTATTCAGTCCCTGAACTGACTTAAGCATCGGAGAGCCTTGTGCTGCCCACAGCCAGGGTCCTCTGACGTGTTTTCCTCTCTTCCCCTTCAGGTTTAACCGGAGCCACGATCATCTTCATCCAAACCACTCAAGACAGGGGCCCTAATCCCTGATTCAAAGTCCGTAATTTTTAGGCACTTACAATTGGCGCCGTCTGTGGGGAAGTAATAACCCATACCCAAAAACCTTTCCCAAAACCTTTCTCAAAACTTTTCCAGTCGCCATGGCTCCGAGAAACAAAAGAGGCGGAGAGCACCCGAAGTCCCTCCCTCCAGGGCCACTGGTTCTCCCTGGACCATTGCCCTATGTGTCCCATCCATAGGAGCGCAACGCGAGAGGGGAGGCCGCAGAGGTGGACAGTTACCACACTGAGTCTGCCTCGTCCCCGTTAGAGATGGGGAGTCCACCGCGGCTGAATGCCCCCCTCCAGGAGCGCTTCTCGAAGGGTAAAGCTCCGGACAGCGGCGGGATCACGCCGATCCGAGCGCCGCTCGAACCACGAAGGTGACAGAGCCGACCCCGCTCAAGCGGCAATCAGGGCTCAGAACCTCGCCCTCCAGGAGAAGGAAGATCTTATCCGCCAGCTCAGGCAGCAGCTCCGGGAGAAGGAGACAGTCCCCAGGGGCGGTGACCTTGCAGGCAGAAAGGATCCCAGTCACCGGCAGGGACTTGAGAGAACATCTGAACGAGAAAAGCCGCGAGCGGAGTCATGCTGGGAGTTTCTGCCATAACCACATTGACAGGAAGTCAATGCCAAGATCAGAAGCGGGAGATCAGAAGGCACTGATTGACCACCTGGTCAAGCAGGCCATCCAGAGCACCCTGAAGAGGCAGGGCTCGCTCAGAACTAGCTAGACGTCCCCGACTTCGCTGGCCTCGACTCCTCTCCTTTCTCCAGAGAAATCAACGAATATTCCCTCCCAAGGAAGTTCAGCGTCCCAAGGTTCGTCCTTTATGACGGAACCTCGGACCCAGCAGCACATCTCCGGCATTTTACCCAAAAACTGTCCGTTTGGGGTGACGTCGGGCACCTCAACTGTAGAGTCTTCTCCTCCAGCCTGGGGGATCTCCCCCTCAAATGTTCTGTGCGCTCCCGAAAGGGTCGATCACGAACTGGCCTCAGTTGCGGGACTCCTTCCTGGGGAAATTCTAGGCGCACCGAGTCATCCCAAAGACTGATAGTGACATTATGGCCCTCAGAATGAGGTGGAGTGAAGCGTCACTCAATTCGCGAAGAGATTCTGGACGGTTTATAGCCAAATCGACAACTCCTCTGAAGATGTCGCGATCAGATCCTTCCAGCATGCCCTCCTGCCAGGGTGCGAGCTCCGGAAAGAGCTCGTCCGAAACCATGTCCTCTCCGTAACAGCCCTTATGGCCAAGGTGAACAAATACATCGAGCAAGAAGAGGACGAAGCGCGGGCCAACGAGAGTTTTGGCGTCTCCAAGAACTGGTCTCGGAACGAGAACCGGTCTCGGTAGGAGGACCGACCACGGCAAGAGAATCGGTCCCGGTAGGAGGATCGAACCTCCGGAAGGGAAAAGGGAACCTTCCGCAGAGAAGAGACGAGCCGAGACCACAACTCGGGTGGCCAGTCGTTAGCCGCAACTCACACTTCGGGAGGGGGCAAGAGACACAGACCATCCTACTCTTTGCGCGAAGGGTCAATGCGGTCTTCAAAGAGCCGATTCACCAGATACTGGACAAGATCCAGGGGAAACTGTACTTTAAATGGCCGCAGCCCATGAAGAACGACCCCTCCAAGAGAGATCAAAACAGGTTCTGCGCTTACTACAAGCAGAACGGGCATAATACTGAGGATTGCTACTCTCTCAAAGACCATCTCGAGAGGCTCGTTAAGGACGGGCACCTGAAGGAGTACTGCAAGGGAGCAGACAGCAGAAGCACTGAGCGACCTCGTCGTCGAGCCGAGGAGAGTCATGACAGCGACGAGTCGGAGAGAATCATAAGCGTCATTCACCTGGCCCCCGCTAAGCAAAACAGCAGCCAGGCCCGTGCCGAGACCAGGAGGGCCTCCCATGGGAAGCAGGTCATGGCAGCCGAGCTCAGACCAGCCTCCAAGAAAGCTCGGAAGGAGAGGCCAAAGATCTGGTTCTCAGACGAGGACCTGGATGGAGTCCAGCTCCCCCACAATGACCCGCTGATTATGACCCTGAAGCTAGAGAGCTGCAAGGTGCAGAGGATTCTCGTCGACCCCGGCAGTTCATCCGAGATCCTCTACTTCGACTGCTTTACCAAGATGGGGCTCACCGAAGAGGATCTCCAAGAAGCGCGGACCCCCCTGATAGGGTTCAGCGTGAAGCCCGTGTATCCAAAGGGAAGAGTCTCCCTCAAAGTCCAAGTCGGAGGCGCATCAGTGATGGCTGACTTCCTCGTCGTGGATGCGCCATCCCCCTACAATGCCATAGTGGGGAGGAGTTGGCTGCACTAAATAGAAGCTGTTCCCTCCTCCTACCATCAGAAGCTCAAATTTCCTTTGGAAAGGGATGGCAGGATTGAGGTGGTCACAGTCGAGGGTGACCAGCAAATGGCCAAACGTTGCATGATGACCATCATGCCCGGCAAAGAAGAGCCAAAGCAAGTACATATGGCGGAACTGGAGGCCGAACTGGACAGAGTTGGCCGCGATCCAGAAGAAAAGAGCATTGAAGATCTCACCGAGGTCAGGATCGACCCCAGTGATCCCGAGAGGTATTTCCTGCTTGGGAGTCAGCTCACCGAGCTGGAGAGGTCCGAGCTGCTTAGCTTCCTGTTGCAAAACAGAGAGGTCTTTGCTTGGACCCCACAGGAAATGCCTGGCGTGGACCCTGAGGTCATGAGCCACAGGCTGAACGTGGACCCTCAAGTCAAGCCTGTGGTCCAAAAGGCAAAAAGATCTGGAGTCGAGCAATCTGCGGCCGTGATCGAAGAAGTGGGAAACTGCTAGAAGCAAGCGCCATCAGGAAGGTCCAGTACCCGAAATGGCTGGCGAACACCGTGGTAGTAAAAAAGAAGACTGGAAAGTGGAGAGTCTGTGTCGACTTCACCGACCTTAACAAGGCGTGTCCCAAAGACTGCTTTCTACTCCCAAAGATCGACCAAATGATCGATGCCACTGCCGGCCATGACAGGATGAGCTTCCTTGACGCTTACTGCGGCTATCACCAGATACCCATGTACGGGCCAGATGAAGAGAAAACGACATTCATCACTCCTACGGGGACCTACTACTACAAGGTGATGCCGTTCGGACTCAAGAATGCAGGAGCGACCTACTAGAGGTTGGTCACCAAGATGTTCCGAGACCAGCTCGGCAGAACGGTCGAGGTATACATCGACGACATGGTCGTCAAGTCCATACAGTCTCACGACCATCTGACGGACCTCGGCCAGGTGTTCGACGTTTTTCGGAAGTTCGGATTAAAACTGAACGCCTCCAAATGCGCCTTCGGAGTCGGCTCCGGCAAGTTCTTAGGGAGCCTCGTCACGAGACGAGGCATCGAAGCAAACCCAGATCAAATCTCCGCAATCCTGGGAATTCAGAGCCCGGCAACGACGAAGCAGGTCCATGGCTCACTGGCATGGCCGCCGCTCTCAACCGCTTCATCAGCAGGTCCTCCGACAAATGCCGTCCTTTCTTTCAGCTGCTGAAGAAGAACCTGAAGTTCGAGTCGACCCCGGAGTGCGACTCGGCTCTCCAAGAGCTCAAAGCCTACCTGGCCTCACCTCCATTGCTGTCGACCCCGAAGAAAGGAGAAGCACTGTATTTGTACTTGGCGGTCTCGGATCATGCTGTGAGCTCAGTACTAGTCAGAGAAGATGAAGGTCAGCAGAAGCCATTTACTACACAAGCAAGATCCTCCTCGACGCCGAGACCAGATACTAGCAGATGGAGAAGCTCGCACTGGCCCTCGTCAGTGCCTCTCGAAAGCTCTCACACTATTTCCAAGCCCACACGATAGTGGTGGTTACTTAGCACCAGCTCAAGTCTGTCTTCTGGAAGGCCGACTTCTCCGGACGAGTTTCAAGATGGGCCGTGAAGCTGGGACAGTATGACATCCAGTACCAACCAAGGACGGTGATCAAAGCGCAGATTTTGGCCGACTTCATCGTGGAGTTCACTTCACCAAGTTCGGCGCCGAGCCCACTCGACCCCGAACTGGGGGGTAGAGGGCATGATTCGTGATTCGGCTTGGAAGGTCTTCGTTGACGGGTCCTCTACCTCTAGGAGGGCTGGCGTCGGCGTAGTTCTCCAGTCTTCAGAAGGGCTAGTCATTGAGCAGGCCCTGACACTTGACTTCAGAGCATCAAATAATGAGGCAGAATACGAAGCGTTGCTAGCAGGGCTGAATAGTGCCAAGATTCTCGGAGCTCAATAGATGGTGGTCTTCAGTGACTCACAGTTGGTGACAAGCCAGCTCACTGGAGATTACCAGGCTCACGACGATAGAATGGCGGCCTATTTGACACTCGCCAAGAAGCTCCTCTCTCAATTCCCGGAAGCAGAAGTCAGACAGATTGGCAGAGATTCTAACTCACACGCCGACGCACTCGCCAACCTAGCTTCCGCCGTCGAAGCTGGAAGAAAGAGGACTGTGGAAGTAGGCTCACTGACATCGCCAAGTATAGAGCTTCGCCCACCATGGCAAATCATGTGCATCGATCTCGGGCCCAGTTGGATGGATCCCATCATCGCGTACCTCAAGGACGACCAACTCCCTGAGGACAAAGCTCAAGCTCACAAAATCAGGCTCAGGGCAGCCCGGTTCTGGCTGTCTCCAGAAGGAAAGCTGTACAGAAAGTCATTCACAGGCCCTTATCTTCAGTGCGTCCACCCGAGCCGAGTTGAAGACTTCCTCTTTGAAATACATGAAGGCATCTGCGGGAGTCACATCAGAGGAAGGTCACTAGCATACCGGGCTATATGCAGAAGGACGCACAGATGTACGCCATGAAGTGCGAGAAATGCCAGAAGTTCTCGCACAATCTCCATCAGCCTGCGCAGGATCTAAGCCCACTCTCCAGCCCGTGGCCCTTTGCCCAATGGGGGCTGGACATCGTAGGGCCCCTCCACCGAGCTCCAGGGAATAAGAGGTGGCTGATAGTGGCCACTGATTATTTTACCAAGTGGATAGAGGCAGAAGCATTATCTTCCATCACTGAGCGAGACTCCAAAAACTTCGTATGGAAGAACATCATCACGAGGTTCAGCATCCCTCGAATCTTGGTCTCGGACAACGGGACCCAATTCGACTCCAGCCTCTTCAAAAACTTCTGCAAGGAGCTCGGCATCAGGAACCATTACTCAACTCCAGCCTATCCCCAGAGCAACGGCCAGGCCGACATCTCCAACAAAGTGGTCCTTGATGGACTCAAGAAGAGACTCGACGGGGCCAAAGGGAGATGGGTGGAAGAGCTACCCAGTGTTCTGTGGGCATACAGGACTACCCCGAGGCGCTCCACTTTGGAAACTCCATTTTCCTTGGCATATGGAATGGAAGCCGTGATCCCGCTTGAGATCGGCCTCCCAACGCTCAGGTCCGAACTTTTTGACCAAAGCCAGAACGAGAAAAACCTAACCCTAGGTTTGGATCTGGCCGAGGAGCGCAGAGAAGCAACGTCCATCCGTTTAGCAGCCTATCAGCAACGGCTCGCAAAAGATTACAATCAGAGAGTTCGGGAAAGGAAGTTCTCCGTTGGAGAACTTGTCCCGAAGAAGGCTTTGCCTGCGGACAAGGATCCGAACCAAGGCAAGTTGGCTCCAAACTGGCGCGGCCCGTTCAAAGTGGTCTCGACCGCTGGCCGGTCCGCATACAAGCTCGAAGATATGGATGGGAAGCAACTGCCACGACCGTGGAACGCCTCGCACCTCAAAAAATTTTACTTTTGAAATGTACTCAGTTTATGCAAATCAATGAAGAACATTTCCTCTCAGAAGTTTCTCTTACTATTCTAAGTCAAGGACCGCGGCAATAACGCAATTCTCCAGCTCGGCAGCAGTGCGAGGGGTAATCCTAGCTTCGGAAATAAAATCGGCAAAGGAATGACTTCGCCCTCTCCAGCTCGGCGAAAACATCTCCATTCGTGCGATAAGCGCATCTCGGCCCTCGCGCCAGATAGCCAGCACGGCCCCTGGTAAAGAGCCAGGGGGACATCTCCATTCGTGCGATAAGCGCATCTCGGCCCTCGCGCCAGATAGTCAGCACGGCCCCTGGTGAAGAGCCAGGGGGACATCTCCACTCGTGCGATAAGCGCATCTCGGCCCTCGTGCCAGATAGCCAGCACGGCCCCTGTGAAGAGCCAGGGGGACATCTCCATTCGTGCGATAAGCGCATCTCGGCCCTCGCGCCAGATAGCCAGCACGGCCCCTGGTGAAGAGCCAGGGGGACATCTCCACTCATGCGATAAGCGCATCTTGGCTCTCGCGCCAGATAGCCAGCACGGCCCCTGTGAAGAGCCAGGGGGACATCTCCATTCGTGCGATAAGCGCATCTCGGCCCTCGCGCCAGATAGTCAGCACGGCCCCTGGTGAAGAGCCAGGGGGACATCTCCACTTGTGCGATAAGCGCATCTCGGCCCTCGTGCCAGATAGCCAGCACGGCCCCTGGTGAAGAGCCAGGGGGACATCTCCATTCGTGCGATAAGCGCATCTCGGCCCTCGCGCCAGATGGCTAGCACGGCCCCTGGTGAAGAGCCAGGGGGACATCTCCACTAGTGCGATAAGCGCATCTGGCCCTCGCGCGAGATAGCCAGCACGGCCCCTGTGAAGAGCCAGGGGGACATCTCCATTCACGCGATAAGCGCATCTCGGCCCTCGCGCCAGATAGCCAGCACGGCCCCTGGTGAAGAGCCAGGGGGACATCTCCACTCGTGCGATAAGCGCATCTCGGCCCTCGCGCCAGATAGCCAGCACGGCCCCTGGTGAAGAGCCAGGGGGACATCTCCATTCGTGCGATAAGCGCATATCGGCCCTCGGGCCAGATAGCCAGCACGGCCCCTGGTGAAGAGCCATGGGGACACCTCCATTCTTGCGATAAGCACATCTCGGCCCTCGCGCCAGATAGCCAGCACGGCCCCTGGTGAAGAGCCAGGGGGATCGCCTTATTTGCACACCTAGTCGCTGGGCTACTATCCTAAACAATTTGATCCCGGACTAAGGCAGTTCGGCACTTATCGAGCTCATATACTTGTACAAAATTTTCTTTCTACTTTTTGGTAACACCATTCACTCGCCATCAAAACACTCAGTGCCCTGAGGACCCTACATCGCATTCTAAGAGCTACAGCTACTGAGCGCGGCTAATCGATAGCGGGTTCCCAAGGTATAGGGGGCTCGGCCATGTAGCCGAAGCGAAACACTTGGCACATTCAGATCAAACAAAAGTGCAAGAAAAGAAGAACACAGAGTAGACACAAAGGAAGGGTTTCATTCAAAGTAATAAAGTTTCATTACATTAAAACTGACAGCTTTCTACATAAAGGGCGCGATGCGCCGGAACAGAAATTACATCAAAAAGAAAGAGGAAAGCAAAGGCAGAGGGGTTTCATGCGGCAGGCAAGACGTCGTCCGCAGGTGGAGTCACGGCGGCAGGAGGGGCTTCGGATGTGGAAGCCGCGGCCGTGGTTGCAGCGACAGCAGGCGCCTTTGGTGCAGATGGGGGAAGTTCCGGTTCCGATTCAACCAAAAGGGTCGACTCAGTTCCTGGGCGCGGATACTCATCCGGGCTCACGAACGCCGGGTGATCGCTGGGGACCCCCGCCTTCTCGAGGGCAGCCTTCCACCCCATCTCCCAGGACGAGACTCGAATATCGTCGTCCTGAAAGGCAGCACTGACCTCTGCTGCTCACAGTTGGCCTGGATCCGCTTGAGCTCGGTATGGCACTTCTGGACTCGCTGCACCGAGACCTGTGCCATCTGCACAATCTGCAAAGAAAATCAAAACACCAGTGAGCAAGAGCTATAGTCAAAAGAAAAAATAAAGGGTTAGAGGAGGGTGTACTTACGCTCAAGCTCGCCTTCATCTGTGAGGCCAGCAAGGAGATGTCATCCATCTCGTCGTACTTCTCCATATCCCGCGGCAGGGCGCAGGCACTGCCCAAGCAGGCAATCACCAGCGGCCCTCCGGAGAGACGGTCCTCCACCGTCATTGGTCTCCCGGGCTGGAGCATGAAGCTCGGCCTCCAGGGGGCAGGAGAAGCCCGCGTTGCCATGCCGGCTGCCGAGGACTCCCCCACCGAGCCTTCGACCCTGGCCCTTTTCCTGGCCTGGTTGTCCCCCTGCGTGGCCAGGGGGGAGGCGACCATGGAAGTCCCGGTCCCGGTTGCGGCGAGCGATAAAGGAGTTGTCCGCACAGGAGGAGCCGCGGTGGAAGAAGGCGCGCGGGAAGAAGACGCAGCGCCCCGACCTCTGCCTCCCACGGGCAGGGCGTTGAGGTTCTTGAAGACTGGCTTCGGGCAGGTCCTCTCCATCGCTTCTTCCGAATTGCTCTCTGATGACAAGACAACCCTACCGATCGTCTCGGCGTTATCCTATTCGGATCCCGAGGTGGAGGTCTCAGAGTTGGATGCGGCACGGCCCTCAGAGTCAGCCGCGGTCTGCTCTTCCTCCCCTCTGCTTTCCTCCTCTACCTCCGCCGCGGCTTGCGTGCGGTGAGCGATATACTTCTTGTTCTTGTAGCCGCGGTACCTGGGCTGGTACCCCAGCAGCTTCCACGCCGACCTGTCCTCGTGGCCGTGGTAGCTCTCCAAGGCCCGGATCCAAGACTCGTTCAGCTTCCAGCCGTCTCGGCCTGCAGCCGCTTTCCTCTGACGAACACCTGCAGAGCAAACAAAGAACATGAGCCTGGCAATACGAAGGAACAGAAGAAATAAAAAGGCGTGCTAAGACTGTAATTACTTGGAGGGGTGCCGAAGTGACGGGGAATCTTGGAAAATCTCTCCGCAATGGGCTCGTCATCACTGAACTCCCAGTTGCCCGTAACCATCAAACGGTCGTCCCCGGCGTACTTATTGGAATCCTCCAGGGCTTGCACAAATGGCCTCCGACCCGGCTTGATGCGGAGGTAATACATATCTTTCCCGGATTTGCATATGTCATAGGCGTCCTCGATATCGTGGACGCCAAGACCAATGCCCAGGATCGTATTGAGCGCATCCGTGCCCATTACGATCATGAAACTGTTGGGCATCAGTTGGCAGGGGCAGAGGTTCGATGCCCTGAGATATTCCCTAAGTAGAGGGCGAAGGGAAACCTAACCCCGCCCTCGATTACGGCTACTAGGGGGAACGGCATCCAGCCGTTGTAAAAGTTACCAAGAATATGAGCAACAGGAGGGGCCACCATGACTTGGACCCCATCTGGTATGTTATACCTAACCTTAAGGTCAGCTAACCCCCTCTCAGACTCTATCCAGTGACTGTATACACCCATCTCCCAAATGAAAAAACTAGAAGAGGGAAAGAATATGCTGGAAGCAAAGGAAAACCCTAGACAAAGCCCTAAGAAACAGGAAGAAACAGGAATGAAGGGAAGAAGACTTACGAAAGGCGAAAAGCAGAATAATGGTCAGGCCAGCGAGAGCAGAACCCTAGCAGCGCCTCCCTCCGGCGAAAAGTCTGGGAAATCTCTGCAGCAGTCTCTCTCGTTCAGGGAGGCGAAAGCAGGGAGGGAAGAAGGAAGCTCTGGAGGCGAAAGCGAAAACGAGGAAGAAAGCTCTGGAGGCGAAGGCAAAACAGAGTTCTGGAAAATAAAGATAAGGAAGGAAGAAGAAGAAAAAGGGGCGCCCCCTACTTATAGCTGAAAATAGAGCGCCTAATCATGGCGCCTTTTCGAATTTCAAAGAAGGCGCGTCTTTTCACTGCGCGCGCCGCCATGAAAAGACGGGCCAGCCAAACCAAAGGAGACACGTGGAAGCGCCAGCCTGTTTTCCGTGCGCCATTTAATGCCTCAGACACCGAAGCGACAGCGGATAGAGATAAGGACGCAGGGGCTGCGCGGCATTAAATGGGATTTCAAAACCATAAAGCCGTTTGGGCTTCCTCCGGGTCCGGACGCAGGGGCAGCGCGGCATCGCAGCACGCCACATCTCGGCATTCCTTCTACGAGTCCTTGTTAGCTTCCGACCTCAAAGAGTTGGGATACTCTAAGAGCTCAAAAGCTGGGGGGCAATTGTGTGGGGATGATTTTACTAAGCCGAGATCAGAGCTAGTCCTGGTCTTAAGACAGATTAATCATGCCTCCTCTAGGCCAAGACGAACCGCGGCTGAAGGGTCGCGGCACTCGCCGAGATGAGCACCCTCGAGGTCAGGTGGCACGGGACGTTATACACCGACCTCGGCACGACAGATTTGACAGACACCGATGGGACTGTTGACAGGATGGAGGCACGTGCTAAGGCGTGCCCTGCGACTCATCATTCCTCCAAAACATGGCTCCAGGCCAGGCCCGATGGGACCTGGCCCAAAAGTCAAACCGCCGCCTGGCCCGATAAGATTGGCATTTAATGAGGCATGGGTAGGTGAGATAAGCATTTAATGTATTGTGGGCTGAGTGGACAGAGCCACTCGAGTGGCCAGGCCCATCTTGGAACTCGCCCACGCAAGACATCTCCATCTCTTATAAATAGCATCTCCATCTCCATTCTAAGGTACGCAACCCCTAACGCATAGACTTACTCTGCAATTTTCTCTCCATCTCCCTTATGCAGTCCCTGAACTGACTTAAGCATCGGAGAGCCTTATCCTGCCCACAGCCAGGGTCCTCTGACGTGTTTTCCTCTCTTCCCCTTCAGGTTTAACCGGAGCCACGATCATCTTCATCCAAACCACTCAAGACAGGGGCCCTAATCCCTGAAGGATGGAATCCTGCGCAAGTCTCACTTCTGATTCGTGCAAGCTTGTCGATTGAGATAGATGATGGCAATGTACTCAGCAAATCAAATTTGAAATCACATTGGAAGGACAAGTAGATAGTGCAATCAAAATGCTTCTGTCTCGGTTTGTAGATTTTTTCTAGCCCAAAGAGCAAACCATCTCTCCAATGCGTGACTCTTTCATAGAATTTATCAAATTTGCCACTCATCTTCATACTTTAAAATTGCCCACAAGTCTCTTAGCACTCAGACTCAACAATGACAAGTGCAATAGAGAACAATTTGTGATTTGCATAATGAGTGAGTAGTGATGATTGCCTTGAAATCTATCGTTATTATGATCAATAGTCAACTTTGATGTTGTCCAGAGATGTGCTATCTCCATCGTAGGGTTCGAGTAACAGTGATTTTAATTATCTGTCTAGACATAACATTGGGTCTAAAATTTACCATTGGAGCATGGATGCGCCAAGGACTGTTTTGATCACCACATCTTGCAGTCAACATTGTTCTCAGACTTAATGTTTTAGAACAACATTATTATACATCACAAATCTACATAAAATTTTGTGGCTAGTTTGGCATTTTACTTTTAAAATCAAGTGGAGCGAAGTGAAATAAAAAAAAGGAATAAAATATGTAGTGGGTCACGATAATATTTTATTTTTAGTTATTTCGGATAGAATATTTTTAACATTTTGTATGAAAAATAGAATTTTTTAGTCTTTTAGTTAATAAAGGTAGTTACTTTTTTGACCTTTTTTTTTTTTTTTAAGATGGAAAGAATTTTAGTGAAAAATGCTTTTGATGTGATGTTTAACTTGACTTCATTTTACAAGTGCTTTCACATGAGATATTTGTGTGTTAACACTATCGAATTGTGACACAATATTAGATGGATGTATACCACTACTTGGAATAGGTGTCATTCTGCCCTTCCACCGACTCCAAACGATCCATCAACTCCTTTTCATACAACTATTATTATCGTCATGTTCAGGACCTATATTTTGCTCTTCGGACTCTTTATTAGTGGCATAAGAGAAATACATATCCTCATTGCTTCAAATGTTGAAGGTTGGATAAACGTCTCTATGCATAATTCTATTTTAGGAACATCACATATATACATTGGTATGTTTAGATAATTTACGTCTAAAGTGAATTGAAGTGAATGCTTAAATTATGATATATGAAAAGAAGAGGGTCAACTTAAAGTACCAAAATTCAAAATTCATCTTCCTATGTTTTTGTCATTTTATTGCATGGGAATATCCGCCCTTGACCTTTTCGGATACAAAGAAGAGGGCTTTAGTCTTTTAGTAGAATGAGAGAATGCATTTTGACTTTTTTTTTTTTTTGAGAAAAAAGTTGTGATTTTTTCGTATCTCTTGAAATTATAGTTTTGAAAATCAAAATCGTATCGCTAATCATTTTAGATACTGAATTGATTTGCAAATCGTAGGATTCATTCTATTTTTTTCCAATATAACTTATAAAAAAAATAAGAAAAAAATATAGATATGCAAAACTCATCCAATGTCCATACATAGGCATGTTTTAATCAGGTCCACACGACAAAATTTTCTATAATAATCAGTAAATGTGATGAAATAGACCTCATTCTACTTTTAATTTTCAGTGGTACACAAATGCCTAAATAGCTTATGGTTAGTATTACTTCTCACCCTTTCCCCACTTAAAAATAGTTCACATTACCTAAATCGGTTAAGAGTTCATCTCTAACCATTTGGCATATTTTATTTTTATTAGTGTGCCCTAATCTCATACACCACATCATTGCCATACCATCCATGCCCATAATCACACATACTAATGAAAACTAGATTTTATTTCATCATTAAGAATATCGAGCAAATAAATTTATCAGAAAGAAAGCTACTGAAAATAAAAACATAATCACTCATTCAAACAGCGACCTTTTTGTCTCTGAATTTGATTTTAAATCCATTCATAGCAACCTTACTCATATGTGTCCAGTGGATTTAGAGTCAATCAACCAATTCTTATCATTGGTGTCCCCCATCATACGTTCTGGAACCATCTTAAGTGCCGTCAAAACCTCTTTAAATTTTGTGCTACATATTCTTTCTGCCAATGTTTTGGTTTTTCCAGATTTATATTGTGCCACTTCTTTCTACCCCACTGTAGACCATCATGGTGCAGCCTCATCCTTTTAGTTCTCTAACCTTTGGCTTGAATGTACACAGCCATTTTAGCATATTACTGTGACGAATAATCTTTTAGATTGTGTGGCCTAGTTTCTGTTGTTCAGAACCAAGTGTTTTTTACGGTGTAAAATATGAGGCCGCGGCTTGGTTTCTTTTCAGCATTATGCCTCCTTGAGCAGAATATGATTCATAGTTGCCATTTTCACATGGGCCAAGGTATAGTTCAGATTTTGATCAACTAATAGACCCAAATCTAGGTATAGTTTTCTTGCCCATTGCCATTATTTCTTTGGGCCTTGTGTTTTGGGGCATATATTTGAAATCACTGTGGCCAAGGGAATAGAGTCCAAATGAACCAATTTTCTGCCCACTTGTGTTCATCTACATAGACCACTAAGAGCATATTTGTTTTCACCAATACATTCCCAGTGGTTCTTAGAAACAAAAATGAAACTTACTGCTTCTTTCAATGTATGGGTGTTTGATGCAGCAACACTCTTCAAGGAAAAGAGACTTTCATACAAATTTTCCTTGCAAATTTGGAAACCAAAGGCTGAACAAACTCATTGTTCAGTTGAGAATTCCATTTTTATAGAAAAGCAAATCCGTAGCCACGCTTCCAGTGTTACACAAACAAGCCCTAAATTTCTAGTCCAAATCAAGGATAAGTCATCCATAGCCAAAGTATTTAAGCTCCTAGATTTGAATGAGCAATCCAGCCCATGAGCACCCAAAGATGGTCATTTCCCTTACTTAGGATACATTTGTACAGTGCAAAAATGGTAGTTAGGAATTTATGCTTTTCAGTGGAACATTATACCTTTTGTAGCCCTCTCACCGAAAATGCAACTCTACACAATACAGTTTGTTTTAACTTCTCTCATGTGCAAAAACCACATTATGCCTTAAGGGCATTATTTGTGCAGCCATGTTTCCACAAAAAGGTCAAGGAAAAGTAGGACACTTTTCGACAGAAAATTCTCTTGCAACTGCTTCCCTATGAAAAAAAGGGCGAAATAAGCTAAATTTTTAATGATCTCACTAAAAACCTATATCCTTTCTTTTCATTCTTTGATAATGTGAAAAAATGCATTGTGGAAAAGCATTCACAACAAATGACTCAAAATATTTCATGAAAAAAATCTCGCATTTCTGAGCTATTCCTACAGAAAAAGTGGTACCACAAATGTTATCCAAGTGCAGGAATTCAGTCCAGCAAAATTGCTAAAAGAGTAAGGTCATGTTTGCACACCTTAAGTCATAATTGGCAAACAATAACTAGGGGATTCCACACCAAGTTTCCACAAACTTGTGGAAAACCAGTGTGTGAGGATTGATATCCAACCCCTTCCCATACGATCCAAAAATCCTCATTTTATCAAAAACACATCAATGCTATTTTGTCTTAGGAATACACATTGATACACACTAATATCGATGTAAAATCCTCAACTATATAAATCCTAGTGAGTAGTCTGTAAATCTACAGATTCCTTGTATATTCCTCACATGCTATCAAACATAACCTAGGAAGGATGTAACAAGCTACTAGAAAACAGAATGCAAACCATGACCAATTATAAAAGTAAAACAAGAGAAATTGAATTTGTTATCCACATATAAAGTCTAAGAAAATTGACCTTTCCATGTTTACAGTCACTGAAGAATTTTGGAAATGCCATTGATTTGTTATTTCTTCTTGCAATCCTTCCAAGTAATGCAGTTTGCATTTTATTGATCACTCTCATTAAGCCAATTTGTGTACCACAGTCAGTACTCAATTTTTGTTTAAATTCATTGGTTTGGTTAACAACCAATTTTATCCCCCTATGTGTGAGAGAAAGAACCTTGTAGTGCAAAGCCAAATGAGCCTTCCCTTAAAAATTAGAAGTATCCATTCCAAGAACCAAGAATCCTAATCCTATAGAGGAAGACCAAGAGATTGCCATAAAATCCATAACTCTCAAAATCATTGCCAAGCAATAATTTCAAATTATTAGGCTGTCAGCCAACACACTCATGGCTGAGTGGTGTTGGCACCTTGGTATCACACATGCCTAGGGATTGATCCCTAGGCCTTCAAGTTGGAAGTATCACTCCTGGCCAGTAAGCCAACCTAACAAATATATATAATTGGGTGTCAAAGGTGAGCCCCTTTTAGGTAAACTTCAGCATATCAGAGGATTCTACGATTGAGAGAAAAACTCACTTGATGTTGTGCAACCCACTCTCTCGTAGTTTGGCGCAACACCTTTTCTGTTCAAAGGAAAAATGCATTGATTTTCCTTTATAGAGGATTCTAATTTCCCATGAGGGATAGGAATGCAAATTTCCTCTCTATCATAGGAGAGAAATAAAGAAATGAGGATTCGTTTCATGGCACTAACACTCTTTTTTAGCAATCAGCCATAACTACATTACCTCAAGCTTTGCCGAAATCCACCACTGCCTATCCAATGAGCCAAGCCCAAATATAGAATTGTGCCTTTGGCGGCGCTCAGAAGCGGGAGGATGGTGGTGTAAAAAGTGAAGTTGCACTTTTCCTAGCCCTTTGTTTCTCTAATGGAAAACTACCTTTTTTTTTTCTTGCTAGGTTGGCCCACTAGCCAAGAGTGATACTATCCACCTAAAGACCTAGGGATCAATCCCTAGGCATGTGTATGATGCCAAAGTGCCAACACCACTCAACCATGAGTGTGTTGGCATCCGATAGGAAACTTTAGTGTGCAACCAAGCATATGTAAAAAGATTGTTTGGATGTTGAGAAAGCAAATCCAAAATAAATGCACAATACAAATTTTAAGTGCAGCAGGCAATTTGCCTCCATTTTCTAGCATGTTTATTCCATCAGTGTATAGAGTAAAGATAAAAATTAAGTTGATTGAGATATGACATTTTGTTACTTTTCTAAATGCCAACACACTTTTCTACATGCACCTTTTCTTTTTCTTTTTTTTCTTTTACCAAAAAAAAAAAAACCGTGATAAAGTGTGGCAATGTTAAATTCAAGAAGTGCTCATTAATCTGACATGCTTTACCTCATATTGTCCAAATAAATATTTTACAACATCTCTACTTTCACGTCAGCATTCCTTACCTTTAGGCGTAAAAGGCAAATAATTAGTTAAAGTAAAGTGAATCCAGACAAGAAATGACAATGGGTCATTTCAAAAGTACACAATTTCAAATTTTCCTCCAAAATTAAAAAAAAAAAAATGTCAAAAAAGCAACCTCATTTCTCTACTAAAAGACAAAAAAAAAAAAAAATCACTTTTCTATACAAAAAGTCAAACAGTGTCAATACCAAACAAGTAAAAACAAAATACCATCATAACACTTTATATTTTACTCTCTCTTGATTTGATATTTCACCTCACCATACTTCAATTCACCATACATCCAAACTAGGTCCTTGGGCGTGTTTGTACGTGAATTGAAGTATGGTGAGGTAAAACATTAAATCAAGAGAGAATAAAATATAAAGTGCTATCATGGTGTTTTGTTTTTACTTGTTTGGTATGAAATCTTTGACTTTTTGTATAGAAAAGTCGAGTTTTTTTTGTCTTTTATTAGATAAATGAGGTTGCTTTTTTGATTTTTTAAAAAAAAAAATTGGAGGAAATTTTGAAATTATGTACTTTTGATATGACCCCTTGTCTGGATTCACTTTACTTTCACTTAACTAATTAATTGCCAAACACACCTTACGTTTTTCATGATGTGACATCAACCAAATCTTTACTCCAAGCATGTAAACAAACATGCACTAGGTTTGCTGATGTAAAAGTAGAAGTGTTAAAAAAAAAGGCCCCACACTTTAACACAACTTTTGTCGTTAAAAAAAGGGATTTAATATCATAGCATAAGTTTACTTTCCTACACTTTTTTTTTCTCACCGAAGCATGGTATGTATAGATAAAAAGTATCACATCTCAACCAACTTTAACTTCACCTTTACTCAACCACTTACTAAACAAACATGCATATTCACCAAAGCAAAGACTTAACAAAAAACAATCAAGGATTTTTTTTATTCCCCTTTGTTTTGATACGGTGAAGTAAAGTTGAGTGATAAAGGTAAAACCAACAATTGATTTTTTTCTGTTTACCTCATCGAGTGGTTAAAAATATGATTAAGTGAATTTCCCAAATGCCAACTCATTTCACCTTTATCTCACTTTTACCACACCAAAAAAAAAAAAATGAGACAACTAGTAAAATAATGTTTGTGCCATTTTACTTGACCTCATACAACACAAACATAAACATTACTTTACCATAATAAACTTTATCTCACACTTACCATTGATGCAATATTTACATCACCAGTAATGAAGCAAAAACAATTAAAGATAAAATAGATGTCACATCATGGTGAAGGTAGGGTAAAAGTTAAATAATCATATAATGTACTAAAGTGAGAGAGATAAAGTGGTAAACAAAGGTCCGCCGTGACAAACATGGCCCTCTTTCCTTTTCCCTTAATTGGATGCTTAATTTTACTCCAAACTACTTCTTTTATTACATACTCCACCATAAACCACTTGTTCTTTACAATCATAAAAGCAAGGTAAAGTAAACCCAATACAAAACAACTTCTTTACCACTCTATCTCACTTTAATTCACCACATATTTATCTTATTGTTACTTTATCTCACCTTTACCATGATGTGACATCTACTTCACTCTACTTTAATGACGAAATAAATTTCACATGAATGGTAAAGGTGAAGTCAAGTGATCATGAGATAAATTTTTGAATAAAGTAACATTTGTAATTTTGTATAAAGTAAAATAATGTGTGAAAGATAATAATAAAATATCACTTTTTTTCTTGAATTTAATTTAGCTCACCTTGAATTTAATTTAGCTCACATTACCCAATTTTCATGAGGTGAAATTTTGTAACCGTTAGATTATGAGGTAAAGTAGGTGGCAACTAGAGAATTACTTTGCCACGCAATTTTGTCCACCAAAAATGGTTGGCATAAAATGGGCAGCAACTAGGACTGTTGAACCTCACTTTGTTTACTTTACCACTTATAAACAAACATGCAAGGCACTATTAAAGTAAAGTAAAGTAAAGCCTACATTTAAGAGATATTAAAAGACTAGGGTGTAATATCAAAAGCACACATTCAAAAGTCCACCTACTCTTAAAAAAAAAGTTATAAAACAACATCTTTAATCCACTAAATGACCAAAAATCATCCACCATTAAACAAAAAAGTCAAAAAGATTTTTTATCAAGCCACTAAATATAAAAGACCATCAAAACCCCATTATATTTTATTCTCACTTGATTTGAGGCTTCACCTCACTTCACTCTACATAAAAAGTTACCAAACGGGTCTATTTCTTTACTGAAAACATATTGTGATGGCATTTTGTCTTTAGTGGTTTGGTAAGAAATCCTTTTTACTTTTTTTTTATAAAATACAGATTACCTTTTGATCATTTAATGGCTTGAGAATGCTTTTTTTTTTAAGGAAATTTGAACTTTTTTACTTTTGATATGACCCTCTCATCTTTTTCATGTCTCTTAAATGGAGGCTTCACTTCACTTTACGGGCTGTCTTGTTTGGCAACTTTACTAGTAAGGTGGAGTGAAGTAAAGCATCCTTAATCAAACAAGAAAAGACTAGGGGTAATATCAAAAGTACAAAATTCCTTCATTTAAAAAAAAAGTAAAAAAGCAACATTCTTTAGTGAAATGAAACATAGCATCAAATCAAGAGCGAATAAAATATAAGTAGGTTATGATAGTATTTTATTTAGTTTTCTAGTATAAAAATATTTTGACTTTTTATATAGAAAAGTGGAGTTTTTTTTACTTTTAATAGATAAAGGTGATTGCTTTTTTTACTTTTTTTGAAAAAGATTGAGAGAACTTTGAATTAAAGTGCTTTTGATGTAACCTTTTATTTGAATAATAAAGGCTTTACTTGACTTTAACTATTCTAATAAAGAGCCAAACAGGCGTTTGGCACCTCTCATGACAGAGTCAAGTAAAGTCAAGCTCCATTTCTAAAAACGAGAGTCACATCAAAAGCACTTTAATTTAAATTTCCCACCATATTTTTCAAAAATAAGTGAAAAAGCAACCTCATTTCTCCACAAAAATACAAAAAAAAAAAAAAAAACTACTTTTCTAAAAAAAAAAAGTAAAAAAGATTCATTAACAAACAACTAAAAATAAAATATCATCATAACCCACTTATATTTTATTTTTTCTTCAACATAATTTTTACTTCACTCAACTTCATTTAGTAAAACCCCATAAATGTTAAGGTAAAAGTGATGTAAAGGAGGTTATAATGGTATTTTATCTTTAGTGGATTGGTAAGAATTTTTTTAAACTTTTTATGTAAAAAGTGGTTGTTTTTTGTCATTTAGTGGAGAGATGAGGTTGTTTTTTTATAAGAAAATTTTAAAATGTGTACTTTTAATATGACCCCTTGTCTGAAAAATAGAGGCTTTACATTACTTTTACTAACCTAGTAAATTGCCAAACGGGTCTGTTTGGTAACTTCACTAAAAGAGTAGTGTGAAGTAAAGCCTCCAATTTTCAAACAAAAAGTCACATCAAAAGTACACATTTTTAAATTTCCCTCCTTTATAAAAAAGGGATTTATTCAAGTGCATCTATCCCTCACCATGGGATGAGGGACACTTCCCTTTTTGGGAAGTTTCAAGTATAAAAGTGACTTTTCAAGTACATAAGAATACTCCCTATGTACTTGAAACTTTGCAAAAAGGAGAGTGTCCCTCATCCTATGGTGAGGGATAGATGCATAGGAATACTCCCCTTTAAAAAAAAGTAAAAAAGCAACATCATTTATCGTGTATGACAATTTACTAGTAAAGTTAAAGTGAAGTAAAGCCTCAATTTTTCAGATAAAGTCATATCAAAAGTACAGAAAACTCAAAATTCTTTTAAAAAAAGACAAAAAACAACCTTCTTTCTCCACTAAATGACACAAAAAAATCCTCTTTTTACACAAAAAGTCAAAAAAATTCCATATCAAACAGCTAAAAATAAAGACTCATAACCCCCAGTATTTTATTCACTCTTGATTTGATGCTTCACCTCACTTTTCTTTAATTCACCATACATCCAAACACGCTGACAAAAAAAACACCCACTTTTTAAACAAAAAGTTAAAAAGATTCCCTACTAAATAACTAAAGCGAAAATATCATCATAACCCACTTATATTATATTCTTTCATGACCTTTGCTAGTTTGGCAATTTACTATTAAAGTAAAAGTATTTAAAGCATCAAATTAAGATAAAATAAAATATACAAGAGTTATGATGGCATTTTGTCTTTTATGGATTGGTAGGGAAGTAATTTTTTAGCAATGGAGAAAGGAGGTTGCTTTTTACTTTTTTTTTATATAAAAAAAAAAAAGGGGAGTTTTAAAGATGTGTACTCTAGATGTGATCCCTTTGTTTGAAAATATAGGATTTACATTACTTTTACTAACCTAGTAAATTGCCAAACGGGCCCTTTACTGGAATTTCTAGAATTTTTGTCTAGAGATTTTTAAAATTCTCCAACATGGTGGAATTCGTATGTGCTCCCTTGTACTTGAGCATCGAGAAATTCCACCAAAGGGCCTATTTCTTTACTAGAATTTCTCAAGGAAATTTATCATGTTGGGGTTTTTTTTTTACATGACGCAACATTTTGTCTCCTTGCATTTATAAATACCATGTTTCTTCACAAGTTTTTCAAAATTCCAACCACCTGAAAGGTCTCAAATGACCTTTGAGAAATTAGGAATTCCAACTCCTTCACTTTTTGGTGGAGTTTCTAAATGCCCAAGTTTAAAGGGAGCATCTAAGAATTCCACTATAATTGAAATTCAAAAATTGCCCAAACAAAAATTCCTTGAATTCTAGGAAAGAAACAGGCCTAAAAAGTAAAGGGGTTGGAATTTTAGAGGTCGTTTTAGACCTTTTAGTTAGCCAGAATTTTAGAATTCTTTTGCATAAACATGAAATTTGCAAATTTTAGAGGACATGATATCACATCATGTCAAAAAAAAAAAAAACCCATTGTGAGAAATTCCTATCAGAAATTCTAGTAAAGAAACATGCCCCTTGAAATGAATTACTAAAACAAGCCCGTAGGATTGCTTTGTGTAGCACTAGGGTTTTGCATTACACTTGAAGTTTGTCTCTGCCTACGGAAAACAGTTCTTACGCCCTCCATAGAAGAGGGTTTTCTACATGTTTTAGGAAATTGAGACTATTTTTCCTTGTTCATCGAACCAGGGCAAATTAGCATCAAATAAAAATTCAAAATGATTCCCAATGTTACAAAGTCCTATACACTACACAAAAATCGCAGGAGAAAACAATCTATACTAACTTTTTACTTACGATTTGTGAAGAGGAGAATAGTCTCCACTTCTTCAATACACTTGAGCAGCAACATTTCCAAAAGAAACTCTGATGTTTCATATGGATGCATTGATCAATGTTAGGTGAAGAATTTTTTCATGTAAAAGTTTATCCACAATCTTAAGTGCTTTGTAACTCCTGGAGGGAAGGTCATGCTAGTGACTTACTTTTTCCAGAGAAAATAGGCACACTAATATCCCACCTCTCCCTCTTTCCAACCAACTAAAGTTTTGTACACGTGCAGAATCAATGAAAAGCACTACATGAATTTCAGAAGCCATGTTTTCAAAATTGCATTTCAGCATTCCATAGCATTCAGAATTAGGGCTGCACAGAACCGGACCACAGACCGGACCGGACCACAAACTGGACCGGACCGGACCGGACCGGATTTGCGGTCTTAGTGGTCCAAATCCGGTCCGGGCCTTTTGTAGTCCGGTCCGGACCGGACCGCATTTATTAAAATAATTTTTTTTTCATAATCTTTGCGCCCATGAGGCATGAGCCTAGCACCCATTTGTAAAACCCATCATTCATTCATTTGACATTTGCCCACTTTTTAGATGTGAGGTGAAAATGAAAAAAAAAAAACAAAAAAAAAATGAAAAAAAAAAAAAAAAAGGAAACCGGTTCGGACCTTTACACAAATATACCTACAGCAAGCATTGGATTAGCTTCTCTTTTCACCTGCAGCATTTCCACACAAGTGCTGTGCGGGATTTTCAAATCCCCACTGTCCAAAGCCACGACCTGTCGCTTGAATGTAGAGACCAAAATTCCCTCAAATTTTCTGTGAGGAATCCCATAGGGGAAAAAACTGGATTGGCACATGCATGATGCAGCAATCTTCAGTTTTGAAGCCAAAATGTTACCACACAAACATGGTGATAATTTTCTCTTATGAAAGGAATCCAAATAAGGGAAAATAAGTGTATCTACAGAAACATTTTCTCCTCCCAATTTTCTCTTGATCCAAGTGGGCCTAAAGAAAATTCCCCTTCTAACTTCCCTGCTGTCCTCTCATCCAAACAGGCCCTATCCAAACAGGCCCTATCTATAGAAGGCCAAAGATGATGATGAAATGTCAAGATCTTGTGCAAGAAACCAGCATGTAAAACACTAAAACAACCAAACCCTAATTCCTAAAACCACAAATCAATCAAAACCAAAACTAATAGAACCAAGAAAATTTCTATATATCAGATCCACACCATACAAATGCAAACCCCACAATGTCCACCAACCAAATCCTATTTATCATCCAGTCACATCATATCTTAAGAATCAAAAGATCTTTTTTTTTTTTTCCAGAGAAAAAGAAAGGAGGAGGACAAATCAAGCAAAAGGGTCATTCATTTACCAATACCAAGAGCCAGCTGCTGCTGCTGCTGAAAGGTCTGGTTCTCCTGCTGCTGCTGGTAATTAAGAGGCCTCCGAAACAGCATTATATGAGGCTCTGGCCTGTGTATGGCGTAGTGCACCCATCCCCTGCTCTGCTGAACTCCAATCGCTCTCCACTCATTCTACACACCAAACAAAACAACCCCACAAAAAAAATCACAAAAAGCCCAAATCAGAAACCCATATGGCCTGTTAGGATGAGAAGAAAGTTGGGGGAAAACCCACAAAAAGGGATTTCTCCACATTTCTCCCCCCCAATGGAGGTACCCCACTTGTTATTTTTCATCGCATTCAAAGATAATGAACTCAGGGGGTACTTGCCTCGGACAGAAGGCGGTTCTTGGGGAGAAGCTTTGCGACTTCGGGAGGGAGGACGACGTGCCTGTAGAAATCATGAGAAACTCAGGGGGTAAATTGGAAATCGGAGAAGAAAAAGGGTTAGATGGTAGTCGAGATTAGATACCTGTATTCGTAGGTGTCATCAAAGTATTTCTCCGAGTACTGGATCTGACCCATCCCTTTGAATTCAATGCTATTTCTTCTTCTCTGTTATGAGAGGGCAATCCTTGATTTGAAGTAGAAGATGGTAGAAATTTACAAGGAAATGATAGATCTAGGTTACAAGGAAATGAGAGAGATAGAGAGGGGTACCTGAAGGCTGAGGAAAAGGAAGAGGGCAATGAAGAGACAGGGAAGATAGAAAGGGTTGTGTTTGAAAAGAGGAAAGTGTTGAGGGCATATATTTATAGGGGGATGTTCTGCAATTTTGCAATAATGGAGGGTGATGATGTGTGCTATTTTTTATTTCTAATGCAGGAGCTGTTTGTTCCACAGGTTATTTGAATGAGCAGCCTCCTCTCAAACATGACCTCAGGGTAAATTTATGAGGCCCCCTCTAGGAGGCCCCTTGTGAACTGTGAACTGTGATTGTGAAAAATCTAAAAGTATGTTTGCATTTAGGTCAAGATGGGTTTTCCCACCTACTAATAAGTACTATCCCAAAGGGTCCGATTCTTCCTATACCTTTTTCATATTAGAAAAATTTATAAGATAGGCCTTATTTATATAATTTTGTAATATTTCTGCATTATCTGACGTGGCACTAAAATTCAATTTTATTGAGTTAAATGAGAAGTAAATTTATATGATACTGCACAATTAAGAGCTTTCTAGTCCATTAAAGTTGTACGCGTAGTTGATGGAAAATATTAAAATTTTGGCTAGTTAGCGGAAAAAATCCATTTTTATATAGGTAGCATATGTTCAAAATTCCAAATTTAAACTATTCATAATGAATGCTTTCATTTAATTCAAATCCCTATCACAATTTTACAAAGACTTTTAAATTTTTACTCATTAATTCAAATCCCTATCAAAGTTAATTTGGTTATCAAAAATATTTGAATTTCTCAAAATATTTTATTAATCTCTTTTAAAAAGTGAACATCTGACGGTTGGCTAAAGTCATTGAAATTGGGAAGGCATCCACAAAACAATGAGGAAAATTGTTTTAAAATGTTTTTTTTTTTATTTTGTCAAGTGGGCTGCATTAAGAAGCCTTACAGTTTCTCCTGAGTACGTACCATAGACGTTTTCTTTTGGATAAAGCAAAGCATCTGTCGGTGGAAACAGGAAATGGACGGATGCCATTGTCTCCGCCGTATCATTTCCCTCCTTGTCATTTCAAATTTCAAATGTAGGCGGGAATTCTTGATAAAGATGGATGGGGGAGAGGAGTGGAAAAGATGGATGGCTTAGATCCACTTGCCAAATGCATATTAAGTTCGTAATTCTTTACCCAACTTGGTGCCCTACCAGGCCATCAGGTTTATTGAGGGACCAAAGCTGACTTGAACCATAGACCCAACCCAGCTATTGCAGCATGATCCCGACCTTCCTAACTGGACACGGATAGTTAACCCACAAGATGTAAGAGTTTTTTACTATATACTAAAATAGAAGATAGTCTCGTCTGAAATACACTGAACACTTCTGCTCATAATGGGTTCGGGTCGTTAATGGGTCAAATCCGTTAATATGTTAAGTTAACGGGTCGTGTACGAATTAAATTAATAACCCGTTTAACTTGTTAAAAAAATTTTAGTCCCTAAGTGTAGTTAGAATTAATTTATATTCATAAGAAATAAATTAAAATTTATTTTTTATAATGGGGTTTTAGGTAGGATCCACTCAAGATCCTCACTTACAATTTCGTGTAGCTTATATATTTTTGTATGAGTTTTATTTTAATTTTCGAAATGACTTAATTACTTAACGGGTTGGGTCGTGTAACCTGTTAAATTAACGGGTCATGTCCGGGTTGATTTTTTGACCCGCTAAGTTAACAGGTCATGTACGGGTTGAAGTGATTTTAACAAAAATTAGTTAATCCGTAACCTAAATTCGTTAACATAACACGATTGACAGCCCTACATGTCAGCCGTGGCATTTTAAGGTATAATGTTGAGAAGTTGATTTCTTGATTGATTTTCTATTTCTTGATAATAAAAAAAAATTTGAAGGCCAAGGCTCCCCTAAGCTCGAGCTTAGGGAGAAAATTTCGTAAGCTCGTGCTTGTGGAGCCTACATTTGGTCCATCCAAATTGACCAAACACATGGCCCCCTTAAATTGCATATATCCACCAACTTTTGGTAAGATCTGAATTTACTGGATCGTTGGATTGACTATATATCAATTTAAATGGATTGTTGACCATTAAACTCTTGGGCCCATATGAAGATGATAGAAATTACGGTTGTGGCTGATTTTTTGCAGGGATGAATATCATAGGGAGTCCTTGAAATCCCCCCACACTCATCCCCATGTGGGTCCCCAAGTGGTCCTCAAGCTTAGGAGAGCTGGCCTCAAATTTGAAACTCTTGAAACTCTATATATTCTCCAGTAGTTTACGAAAAGGGTAAAACATTAAAAGAAGAGGATTTTACAACAAAAAAAAAAAAAACAGCTTAGATGTCCAGTGGGTTCAAAAGGTAATTTTAACATCCATTGCACCAGATTAGTCATTTTTCACGAAATTGTATTTTTTTTTTTTAGCATTTTCAACAAGCGTCCCTAGCGACTCTAGTTTTATAACGTTAAGGGTCGCTAGGGACCCTGCGATGTACACAGAGTAGAACAAAATGGGCGTGTTTCCTCATATTTCGTTTAGCATTTTCAACTAGTGTCCCTAGCGACCTTGGTTTTATGACGTTAAGGGTCCTTAGGGACCCTGGGGTGTACACAAATTAGAACAATCGATCTCTTCCCCATTTCTCAGCAGCCAGGCCTTCCAATTCCAGTTGCAGGAAGCCATAGCCGCCTCTCTCCTCCACCAACAACCACCCCCCTCCTCCTCCTCTCTTCTCCTCCACCACCCAGATCCCATCTCCCTTAACCCGAGAAAGAATTATGATAGGATTTAGGGAGCGTTTTTTGCTACCACAATGTTGTTCAGGCTCTCTCTCTCTCTTTCCTTGGTTAGAAAAAAAGGAGGTCCGTGAGGAGGAAGTTGAAGAACAACCAGCTCCGAGGCCACAAGATAGGTCCATATTGACCAACTTTGATACACATATAGCTGGGTACAATTGGATTCAACAGGTGTGTTTCATTTGTTTCATATCAAGATTAATTTATTTGTTAATTTCTTCAATAATGTATCAATGGCCAGAAAGTTCCATTGTGGCAATTGAATGATGAGTCTGATAGGTTTAGAGAGTTGGTTTCGAGGTCCAGATTGGCCTCCTTAGTGACTGCATTATACCGCTCCGTTAATAAGATTATTGTATCGGGCCTGAAAAAAGGTGGCAACCTGAGAGTAACACCTTTCATATCCCATTTTTTCTTTCATTTCAAATAACTTTTTGCATCTCGCCAATACATTTCTATTAATGTGCCATTTGCATAATAAATGAGTAGCACCAGTGAATACTTTGTTAATGGTATTCATGAGTGACAATTCTCTGTCCGTCACAATCACATCGGGAAGATTACCATCACCAATAATAAAACTCAATACACCCTGTGCCCAAGCATAATTCTCTTACGTTCCGCATGAAGGTATGCACAGCATACGGATAAGGTCATGTCTGTGGATGTGACACTAACAATCTCCAATAGAGACATGCGATAACGATTGGTCTTGTAAGTAAAATCCATTATCAAAACATGTGGAAATGCACGCAACAAATCTAAACTGCTTGGGTGCATCTAAATCAAGTCAGTTACAGTATCGGTATCCTTACAATTCTTATGCCATTCAATGTAATTATGCTATGCTGGCTTCCCAAGCAGTTGTTGTATCTGACTTCTTCCACCCCGGCTCATTAACTTTATATCTGTATTGTGCATTGCATATTGTCTTCATTGTGGTTACATTTAATTCACTTCTCCGTTTCAACATAATCAAAATTTATTTTGGTCTAACCATGCTCTTGGACATATCAACTGTAAGGTCAGTGACCTTACTGGGTCAGTTGGGCCCAATAGTAGGCCCATTGACCCGTTTAACTTGTTATTATTTTATTTAATTATATTTTTAGATATTTAAGTGGGTTTAGATCATGAACGAACTTCTTTTAGAGTTAGAATAGTGTCTGCGAAGTTTCGTGCGATTCCGAGTTCGTTTGATCATAGCGGGGGGGGGGGTAGTTTGCAATTTAGGAAAAATTGAGTGTTTTTCTAAATATTTCAAACGTCGTGATTTTTGGGTTTGTTGGAAAGGTTTCGTCGCGATGATCACTTTTGTCTCTTGGCTCGTCGCGATCCGACGATCAGAAACCTTTCAAGTGATCCATTCTTTCACCGGATCCACTTAAGGGATAATTTAGTCCTTTTCCCTTTATTTTTTCTCTATTTAAACAAGGATTAGCTCTAATCCTTCTCATTCGTTCTCTGCAACAAAAGCAACAACAACCCCCATTCCTTCCTCTTCTTTTCTCAAGCCGAGAAGATCATTCTCGAAGATCCGAACTGCTAATCTTCATCCTCTCGATCTCCTCTTTCTTCCGGTACTAATTTGGTAAGATTTCTCACAACCTCATAATTTCAATCATATTCTTTTTGCTTAGATTAGGTTTGATCTTGATCCTTTTCCTTTCCTTCTTCTCCTATGCATTTTAGATTGTGTTTTATCGGGTTAGATTGTGGATTTTACGGTAGAAAGCTCCTCCTCGAGTTTTACCCAATTCTATCTTCTTCTTGGTTGAGGCAAATAGTTCTGCATTGTACTTTTAAGCATGTATGTTTATTTCCATTTGATTGATTATGCTTCTGCTTAGATCTCCCTTAATTCCAAGCATGTCATGATATTAAATTGGGAATTTATATGCTATGTTAGGTTTTTGGGAAATTGGATTGAAATTGATAAATTGATGATCTTAGGTTGTTAAGAATTTGTTAAGTAATGAATTATAATGTGGATGGAATGGATTGTTTGGGAGAGCAGGATGCTCAGTTTTGTGCAGGTTATAGCCTTGGGAAAGGCTTGGAAGTGGAGGAATTGAATAGGGTTGGAAGAGTTTTAGAAATGGTCTGAAATTGATCTGATCATGTGATGTCGGTCAGGTGTCGGTCGAGGTTCGGTCAGCCGAACTCAAGGTTGGCCAGCCGAACTCAAGGTTGGCCAAACGAAACCCACCTTCGGTTCTAATTCCAGAGAACGATTTTAGCTCCTGATGAAGCTCGGTCAGGGTTCGGTCAACCAAACTTTAGAGTTCGTTCAATCGAACGTGAACTAACAACTGACCGAGTGAGGTGGAAGGATCTGGGTAATTATTGGACGGTA
This sequence comes from Litsea cubeba, assembly GCA_012931725.1. Lineage (NCBI taxonomy): Eukaryota > Viridiplantae > Streptophyta > Magnoliopsida > Laurales > Lauraceae > Litsea > Litsea cubeba. The sequence continues at coordinate 44,114,817 of CM022950.1, forward strand.
CGGCTGAAGTTCGGTTAGGTTTCGGTCAGCCGAACTCATCTCAGTTCCAATTCCAAAGAGAGGGTTTTAACTCCTGTTAGAGGTCGGTCAGCCGAACTCTATATTTTTGGTCGACCGAACAGATGAGTTCGGTTAACCGAGGGCTAACCGAAGGTCAGCGAAAATTACCATTTTGTCTTGTTTATTCTAGACTAAGACTGTAACCTAGGTTTGAGACTTAGATGCTGGAAACCAAAAATTTACTATCATATGACTATTAAATGAGATTGAAATCGAAACACATGGCTTGGTGTGAATTCGATGGGTTGTCTAGGTATTCGTGTATTACGCATGGTGTAACTGAATTTGTATGGAATTGAATCGACCGATGTTTAACATGATTGTACACCAAGGGATTTCCTAAGAGCATCGTTGATCCAAATTCCACATATACTCTATTAGGACTTGTGGAATACATGGATGACACCACTTGCCTATGATTGGATTGTAATATCTCCTTGACTTGTGACTTGTATCCGTTGTTTATATTCCTTGTACACTCTCTCGGCATAAAATACTTAACTAACTATGAAACATAAATCCTTATAGGATTTAGGACTTGACCTAACTTAGAGTATACCTTAGAAAACTGTGTCGTGTATTGATAAACATGACTGACTAGCATGAAAAGGGATTATCACGTGGTTTACTTATTTTGTATTGTCTTAAATGAGATAATCCTTATAATCATGTCTTGTATATTGAGCTGGCCAGACTTACTTGTCTTATTTTCTGTGTGTCAATACCACTCTTTTATTATTCGCATATCATGGCCTTCTGCAGTTTGGGATTTTATTGACGGGCCAGTTACTCGGTTGTCGGGGTGGGCAGTCGGCGTCGGACGATGTCCATGGCATTGAATAGCTGGGAGCGGGCTAAGACCTACTGCTATTCTTAGGATCGGGAGCTAGGATCTCACTGGAGCAGGACTTTGGTATCAGTAATCTGGATAAGATTGTTATTGGTATCTCGGGAGGTGGCTTGGACATCCTTAGAGTCTCCCTCTTGATACTTGTATTGCATTGCATGGATAGTGGTTATTGCTAGATGATTGGTAGGATTCTCATTATTGTTTATATATATTACTCTTGCTTTATGCCTAGCTTCGATCCTTGTATTCACATGATTATTATACTTGTCATTACTCTATATTTGATGCATGTCATGTTTATTATGCTTTACTTATCTATTGCTCAATATGTCGTTGACTCTGTTCCTTCGTGTACAGACACCTCAGGTGGTTACTACTACTATGAGGAGCAAGCCGGTGAGGAGATCCCAGAGGATCTCCAACCAGCAGAGGAAGAACGAGAGTGGCATGCCGATGACGTAGAGTATCGTCATCATTCCTGGCATAAGAGAGAGTCACCTGGGGATACTCATTAGTTTTATTCATTCTTTTATTATCCCTTGTTGGAACCTTACTTTATTGACTTCGTTTTATTTTAATGGCCTTGTTTATTGGGTTGGCCATTGTAATAAATTAACTTAACTCTTTAGTTTTATTCATTCTTTTGTTACAATTTTAATTATTAATTCAAGTTACTATGCACTGTTGATATTCCATATGCCTAGAGTTGTATAAACTCAACATTTATTGTATTACAAGAAGCTTGAAATATAATATTCTCATAGCGGACTTACGATCCGTGGGCCTAAAGGACAAAATTTTAATTAGTCCTAAAATTCACTCTCCGGATCCGGTTTATTCTTTAATCGAGTTGGGGGGACGTGACATCAACTAGCAACTTTGTTTCCTCCTCTAATAATTTGCCTACAAATGAATGCCCCTCTAAATGTTCTGTAGCCGAATGATTATGCACACCACATAGAACCTCCAATATCCAATCATCATTTGGGTCTAATTTTTTGCCTTTTAATGCAAAAGGGCATCCACATTTTTTTGAACTTGTTTGTTTGGTCTTTTTCCGCTTATGGCCCTTTTCATGCTTATATTGTTCACTTCTTTCACATGCAAGGAGTACTCTAACTTTGACACCTACCTGAACAACATTTGAAACCTTTATCACAATGACAAAGCCGTTTTTCTTTCCTATACCACAAGTCCAATTGATCAAAGAATCGTGACTGTGAAATATCTACAATAAATAAATTTAATACGAATTTAGTATTAATGAACAATTGTAATTTGAGTAATGAATTCACATTTGTTCTTACCTCTTGAGTTATAAACTCATTGGTATATTCCATGACAAAAGTCCGATCCAACCTGACTTTCCTATGTAGAGACTCTGCAGAATGTTAACAATGTTGGACTTATATGTTTGGACAATAAACATATGTTCGGACACTATCTTCCGAACATTTGACTTATGTTCGGAACTTTAAATCCAAATATATAAAATATGTTTGGACCTGAAAGACCGTACATATCGGGACCTGTAACTTGTTCGAAGCAAGAAAAAATTTAAAAAAGTGGCAAAAACACAAACAAAAATAAGAAAGAAAAACAGACCTTTCCACTGCTGCTCTGATTGAAATGCACCATTAGATTGTTATTTTCTTCCTTCATTGCACTAGAAAGCCTTAGAGAAGGAATGAAAAAAGACCAAGTACAAGAAGAAGGAAAGATGAAGGAGATGGAGGAAGATGAGTTGCCCAAAGTCGTTGTGTGAGGGAAGTGGAGAGTGAGAAGTGGAGAGTGAGATGGGTGGGAGGGAAGAAGATGAGCTTGTGTGTGAAAAGAGAATATGTTTTGAGTTTTTGTGGAATAATGGATATTTTGGTAATATCATAAAGGGGTGAAAATGTAATAAAAAAAGAGACAAATTCCTTGTGTTGGAAAAGTAAAGATTTGTGTGCCAGTAGCAGCACTCTTCTATATTAGGATTCGTAATTCCAACCACCTGAAAAGGTCACAAATACCCTTTTAAATTCTCTGAGTTCCATCATCTTTAATATTTACAAATGCTTCTCGGCCATAAGGATTTTGATAGAAACCTAAAGAGAAAAGAGAGATAGATGATCCAATTCGAGGTTGGAGTAAAGCCTCCTAAATCGTCCAATTCGAAGTTGGACAGCCTCCTTGTGTAAGCACAAATTTTAGGGATAAATTCTGATACCTTTCTCATTATTCTTCTCTTACTAAATAGCCATAGTTGGCTTTACATGGATAGAAAGATAATTAAATAGATCACATCAAGGAAAGATCACCACATAATTTAGTAAAAGAAATCCTACTACCTAACTGGGAAAGAAATTCAATCCTATCAACACACTAACTCAATAGATGATTAGACTGACAAGTCAAGCCTCATCACTTTATTCACTTTCCTAACTTACTTGCAATCTGCCTCACATGCATGACCATAAGGTTTAACTTGTGTGGGCCAATGAATGAACCATTATCTCGCAGTTGGGTTAGGCTCCTATCAGATTTTGAAATTCTACATGGAGACACCATTTAGAGAACTTACAACTATACAAGAATTCTCTGAATTATGCTAAAAGACTAGCCCTAGGAGAAATCCTAATAACAATTTCTCATGTTGGGCATTTATGATATTATTGTGATAATTATCTCCTTGGCATTTCAAATGCATATATTTATTTTGCTGAAATTTTGAATTTGAATCCTTCAAACCCACATGAAAAATAACAAATGGCCTTTGAAATTCTCTGAATTCCAAAATTTCAAGTACGAGATGTTAGATAAGGATTTGGAATTCCACGTGGCAGCAGGATCGAAGCATTTCAAATTCTTGAATTCTAAAAACTCTACTAAAGTTCCTTGTTCGTTGGCAAAACCGGCCCGTCTCCGATGCTACCTAGATTACAGCTACCGACTTCCAGCGTCTGAATCCAGATCTTTATGAGCGCTATCAAGCGATTAACTCGCCGGAGTCGAGTTCTTTCAAAACGGGGAGAGTTGATGCAGTCCGGTCCCTATCCAAGACAGGGACCCGCAACCGCAAACCTTGACGGACCCAACTGATGGGGTCCACATGTGCCTCACGTTTCTTAATTTTCTAGATTAGTAATAGTACTTAGTTTGCTTGCTTTCTAATTTTATTGTTAATTAGAATTAGTAGCTTTCCTCATTAGCAGACATTATGCTCTATATAAACAGAAGAGCCCTAATGTAATTTTCATGCTTATTTTTCAATCAATCAATAATCTCAGTTGCTCACGTGAGTTTTTCATGTCTTCGTTTATGCCCTAGTGGCTGGAATCCCTCCTGGATTCGATCAATCCTTCGGGAGATTGATCTATCAACCCGATTATAGATCTTTGGTTGCGTCAATCTGCTGAGTTTGTATGAAAAATCTTCAGGTCAATCTATTAATCTTCAAAAGTCTTCAATATCTTTTAGTGCTAATGTGCATGAAGATGTCAAAGGTGTGTTGGCTAATTTGCTACAGGTCACTAAAAAGGTAGACCATGGCAACTATTTGGGTCTTCCTTCTTTGATTGGGAGGAACAAATCACAGATTTTTGGTTTCCTCAAAGACCGGGTGTGGCAAAGAATTCAAGGGTGGAAAAGAAAGTCTCTAAGTAGGGCTGGTAAGGAAATTCTTATAAAATCAGTGGCTCAAGTTATGCCATCTTATGTCATGAGTGTTTTCCTTATTCCTCTCTGTTTGTGTGATGACCTTGAGAAGATGATGAATTCTTTTTGGTGGGGGCTCGAATGGTGATAATGGAGGCATTAGATGGCTGGGATGGGTTCGAATGTGTGGAAGGAAGGTAAATGGAGGTATGGGCTTTAGAAGATTACATGATTTCAATCTTGCACTATTGGGCAAGCAAGCTTGGAGATTTATTACTAAACCTCATTCTTTAGCTAGCAGGATATTTAAAGCTAAATATTTTCCAACTACTTCTTTCATGGATGCAAAGCTTGGCCATAATCCTAGCTTTGTGTGGAGGAGTGTTTTAGCTGCTCAAAATCTTCTTCATGATGGCATAAGGTGGAGGGTGGGCAATGGGCAGAATATAAATGTGTGGAATGATCATTGGTTGCCAGATAGAAGTGATGCTCACCTTACTACCCCAATCATTGAAGGTTTGGAGGATTTGAAGGTGGCAGACCTTATTGAAGTTGGGGGGAAGCATTGGGACAAGATTTTGGTTGAATCTCTGTTTAATAGTAGAGATGCACAACTGGTATCAAGTATACCTCTGAGTATCCATCATATTGAAGATGTTTGTTTCTGGGGGGCAGATTCAAAGGGTGTTTATACTGTTAAAAGTGCATATGGTGTCCTACTGGAGAGAAGACAAAGTGATAATGTTGAGGCAATTCAGTTAGAAACCGAGAGTGGCATATGGAAGCAGTTATGGCAACTGAATATACCCCCTAAAGCTCGTGTTCATTTATGGAGATTGTGCAGAAATTGTTTACCTACACAGGACAATCTTCTTGCCCGACGAGTGGAAGTTCAAGTTTTATGTTTACGCTGTAACGACATCATTGAATCTTGTTTTCACTTGTTTGTAGATTGTCCATTTGCTCGGGAATGTTGGCTACAGTGTGGTTTGGGCCAAAATGGAGGAATGGAGGCATCCTTTATGGAGTGGTTTAAAGCTCTCTTTTGTAGGTGTGCAGAGGAAGATAAATGCAAGGCGGCAATGATTCTATGGAGCTTATGGCAAGGTCGCAATGATATCTTATGGAAAGGTATTTCCAGATCTGTTTATCAGGTTATTAGTTTTGCTTATTCAGTCCTTAATCAGTGGCGCGATGCTCGGAGTACGGGCATATTAACAACTGCTGTTGAAGTTTCAAGGAATATGACTGTGTGCCAAAAACCTCCCAATGGATGGATCAAATGTAATGTCGATGCGGCTATCTTCTCATGTGATAATCAGTTAGGTTTGGGCTGTATTCTAAGAGATTCAACTGGAGAATTTATTGCAGCCAGTAGTAAGCGTGTGTGGGGCTGTTCCGAAATAAAGGTTGCTGAGGCTTTAAGCTTTCGTGAGGCTCTTAGTTGGCTTAAAAATAAGGGTCTTGATAATGTTTTGATGGAGACAGATGCACTCTTGGTAGTTCAAGCTCTAGAGTCTGCAGCTGAAGATGGCTCACATTTTGGTCTAGTAATTGACGATTGCAAGAAACTACTTTTGGAGTTTAGAAACTTCAAGTATGGTTATATAAAAAGATCTGCGAATCATGTTGCTCATCTCCTAACTAGAGCAGCTGTTTCTTTGTCAGATTCTTTAGCTTGGGAGACTATTCCTCCCTCTTTTATCTGTAACTCTTTATATTTGGATTTGAAGAAATAAATTTCCATTATCTCAAAAAAAAAAAAAAATCCATGTTCAGAGATGAATAATATTTTGTTTGGGGACTTTACTAATAGAATTGAGTGAAGTAAAGATTATTTTGAATGAAGAATCAAATATAAGTAAGTTATGATGATATTTTATTTTTAGTTGTTTGTGATATGATTTTTTTGACTTTTTGTATTGGAAAGTGAAGTTATTTTGTTTTTTAGTAGAGAAAGGGGGTTGTTTTTTGATTTTTTTTTTAAAATTATGGTAAAAAATTTGAATTAAAGTACTTTTAATGTGATTTTTTATTTTAAGAAATTGATGTTTTATTTTACTTGACTGTATTAATAGAGGGGTAGAGTTAAATGAGAACCATTTCTGAACTCCAAAGCAACTACAAGAACAATCATATTTATCATCTATCTGTATAGGAAAAGATTCACACCCACATGGTACGCATGCGCACCATGCATCCCAAACGCACGCCACCCATAGCCTGTGAAAATCAAAGAAATGCCCTGCCTCCTGCCTGCACATGTGCATTGTGGGCACTGGGCAAAGGAAAGTTTTAACTTTTTATATGGCCCCTCCCAAGTCCAGCCCTAACCACCCCACTAGGCCACTGCTGTCCACAAGGCCAAGTCAATCAAAGGTTGTCACATCAATGGTCTCCACAGATGACTTAAAAAAAAAGTCTCTGACACAATAAAATAAAGAGGCAAATGCTATCAGCATGATCGTCAGCTCGTATGCTCTTTGCATCATCTGTTTCTCTTCGCTGTAAATGGAATTTATATATGGAAAAGTCGAAAGAGAGCTGAAACGTTCCTTCGTTTTTGAAACGTGTTTCTTCGTGATAAAAAAATGTTTAAAACATAGTTGCATCAATTCCTTAGAAAGAGTCAAATTTTCTCTTAAAAGCAAACTTGTCGTATTACTAAAATAACATAGACGAACTCATTTTATGATAAAAGTTATATAGAGAAATTTAATAAAATAAACACAAAATTAACTGAAAAATCACCAAAATTTTCCATTGCACCAAAATAGCCGCAATAGATTTTACGTAATGGAATCGGCCCTCCCACAAAAAATTTTTATTTTTTTATTTTTTTCTTTATTAACGAGTGACGATATCATCAATCAACAAACCTTACATATGAGCAAATGTTTATGTTTGTAAGAGGTAAAAACTTCCATCGAGCAACGATATCATCGCTCACCATATTGTTTGTAAGATATAATCATTTATGTCGGGCAACAATATCGTTATATAATTGTGTGCAACAAATGCAAACATTATTAAAAATAATATTTACAATATCCTCCATTTACGTACATCTTCCACTTAAACTTACGTCAATTTCTCTAGTAAAAAATGTAAATATTATAAAAATCATTCATCTTTCACAACAAAAAAGGAATATAATAGTTTATAAGTATATTCCATCTATATAAGAAAAAAGTTACAACAATAGAAAGAATATTAGGAAGTAAGTAATTTAGAAAGGAGAGAAAAGAGAAATTGAGAATTTCCAAATATCATTTCATAATAAAAAGAAAGAATTAGGAAGCCAAGAATATAGATAGTATAGGACATAGAAAATAGAATTCCGAAGGATAACAAAATTAAAAAAGTAAAATAATAAAGATGATTTTACTCGAGAAATCTCAAAATTCAGCCATTTATTGTGAAAGGTTCTCGCAAATTGTGTAGCACTACGATGTCCTCTCAACAGTTTTGGGACCTTGATATTTAGGTTAAATGCCATGAATGCATAAGAAGTAGGAATGACGGCCGGCCCTGATCTTGTTTGGGTAATTTACTTGCTTTTACAGTAAAGTAAAGAGAATGGTTGTCCAAACCTGAAAAAATAAAAAAAGAGTAGGCCAAATAAAGTGTTAAATGACAAAAAAGTCATATCTTTTTATCTTTTAGCAGCGTGAGAAGGCATCTTTTTAACTGTTTGGGCATAAATGAACGAGCAATGTACCCATGCATACTTTTGAATGCTATTTCAATCATAACCATTGATGGCTTGATTGTTGTTTTTTTTTGGATCGGCCATCACTCAGAATTTTGGTAAATCTAACTACAGGAAGAACCTAGGCTAACGTGAGTTTTAGTTGGATTCTATCCCTGAGAAAACCTTGTATGAAGCTTTTATATGACCCCTGATATAACTGATGTCTCCCTTGTTTCCTGTAGGTATCTCTTTGTTTTATTACAAGGATGATATAAATCCGTCGAGAATCGAAGTATTGAGTTAAATGGGCATCATCCCCATGTATGCTTTACCTCAGCTGGTAAGGGATGTCAGTGTCTGGGTTAGAGTGCCATAGTTCAAATTCCTAATGAAGCAAAAAATAATATAAAATAATAAATGGGCATCGCTACTCTAGGATTTAGGTTGTTTGTAGTAGAAGACTTTTAAATATGATAAAATTGTGGGAAAATGGAATTGTTTGCGGCTTTAGATTTCAAACTGTTACTGCCCAAAAGAAGTTCTGTATCATGGTTTCGAAACTCTGTCAAGTAAAGTGATGTAAAGGGCTAGTTTCACACTTTATTAATATAGTAAAAATAAAAAAAAAGTCTTTATTTTTTCAGACAATATGTTACATCAAAAATACTTTAATTCAAAACCCCCTCAATCTTTTTTTAAAAAAAGTAAAAAAGCAACCACCTTTATCCACTAAAATACAAAAAAAAAAAAAAAATTTCACTTTTCCATACAAAAAGTCAAAAAGATTTCATAACAAATAACTAAAAATAAAATACCATAATAACCCACTTATATTTTATTCCTTTTTCAAAATCAACTTTACTTCACCGGACTCTATTATTAATATCATATGGAGTTCACGTTTTGGCCATGACCAACATCGATTTTCTGCAACCTTAATATTCTACTTGTTCTTTATTTTATATTATTGGCATGGAACTGAATTTCTAACAATTCTAAGTAATGTAGTTCTATATAAAAGTAGTTGAAATTGATGAAATGTTTTTTTTTTTTGCTTAAAAGGTAAATATTGTATTAAAAGGAAGACAAGAAAGATACAAGGGCTGGACATATACAAGCCCCCAAAAACATAAAAAACTACATAACAGGCAAGCCAAATACTGAAAAGACCTGAGACTTATATTAAAGAGAGAACAGACTAAAGAAGAAAAAAAGGATGACTGACTCTACAACCATACTGCCATAACAACCTTTGGAGCTGGCATAGTCAGATTACTTCGAGAGAATTAAGGATCGACTGAAGAGGATTGCTTTGAACTCTAGTTGTTAGGGTTCTTAGCATCTCCTTCAAGCGGTCAACTAGGATTGACTTTGCTCTAGATAGGAAAGCCTTTTTTCCTTTGTGCTTGGAGTCATTTTTGAAGAGCCACAACATAGAAATGACGTGGAAGAAAATTGCAGCTGCACACTTTCTTCCTAAACCATCTTTGACGGAAAAGAGAGCCGCCTAAATCGAACTAGCAGAGAAGGTAGAATAAGAGGAAGATCCTGTAGTGGAGAGAAGCCAAGACCAATTAGCAGAAACTAAGGAACATCTAAAAAAGAGGTGGATGTCAGATTCTCACTACTTGAACAGATAGGGCATCTGGATGCTAGATTTGTTCCTTTGGATTTCGCCCACATGTTTGTTGGAGTCTTTCTGTGAAGGAGATGCCATCTAAAGCAAGCTAGCTTGGATTGATGAAGTAGTTCGAGATGATATCAGCCCAAGGAACCAATGGAGCTCTAGAACGTACAAGATGCCACGCCTTTGAGAGAGAGCAGATTCCTGAATTTCTCCTATCCAACTCAAAAGATTTATTATAGGCTCCTCTGGGAGAGAAATAATGGTGAAGATCCACAAATAGTTATGCAATAATCTCCCATTTAGTGAAAAATATTAATATCCAACCATTACCGGAGTAAGTTATAAATGCTGTGAAAGTTAGGGCCTCATTTACATCTCCACCTTGTATTAACACCCCCACCCTAAAAAAAGATCAAAATAAAAATAAAACTAAAACCCACAACCACAAATCCAAACATAGTTCTCCATTGAATCACAAAAAAAAAAAAAAATGCACTGCTTTAGATGATTTTCCTTGAGGAAAGCATTCGCACCGAATGATGAAAAAAGATTCCATGGAAAAATCCCCTGCTTTAACATGTTTTTGCAAAAAGCGGTTGCACAAAAGTACCATTTATCTTCTTCAATGGAACATATTTTATCATGAATTCTTAGAACTTCAATTCCATGCAAACAAATGGGGCCTAAAAAGTATTTAAAAAGAAGATTCACAACTTTCTTTTTCTAAACATTTTTTCAAGTCTTTATTAGAAAAAAAGAATTAAAATAAACTGATTTATGGGATAGTAAATTGTCTGAACCCATGTTTGAAATCTCAAAACCTTCTAAAAACTGTTTGGTAAATGCCATTTCTTTGACCTTTGTAAACTCCTAGAGCAAGAAAGTACTAGTTTAGTAAGAAGAAAATTGAAATGAACTTATTCGGAACACCATTATTGTTCACAAACCATTGTTTATGGAAGGGTCGTCATATGTGGACTTGGTAAGATTTGAGGTAGGTTTTATCTGGGAATGCATGGAGCTCTATGTTGACTTACCTTTTCCCTTATTTCTCTATAAAATACTCTCTCCTATGCTTGTTATCACAACACCAGACGAAAAAGATTATCTAGGGAAAGCTTTGGTGCTTCAATTCCAAGACTCAAAGGGATAGAAAGAAGGTATTTCTGAGGAGGCCATGATGACTTCAGGGCCTAGATCATGTTACCAACAAGATCCACAAGGCATACAAACTTATGGTATGATGGAGAACATCATTCCTTCATCTTCAACCGCAATCTCGGAGACGGCGATTCATTCAAATTCTCTCCTCTGCAATCTATCTATCCTTAGAGATAAGGTCCAAGAGGTTCAATCTCTTGTCGATGTAGTCGTTTTACCTGATCAAGGACGTGGGGCTGTGGCTACTGCCTTCTCCGGGATGGAATCTCTCATTCAAGAGATCATAGTCGCAGCATCATCGATGATGTATACATGTCGAAAAATGTCTCTTGAAGCCATGGTCCACAAAGGAGGTAAGGTTTCCAACGATGGACACTCTCAGCCTAGAATTGAGGAGTTCGATCATGCGATTTCCATAGGAGAAGGTGATGATAAAGGCTTCTTTAGCGGTGAAACCTCTGAAGTGTATCATGAAAATCTTAGTTACAACGGTAACGGTGATGATGAAGCTGAATTACATGATGGGGTACAAATGAGCAAGGGATTATGCGATTTTTCATCGATGAATAGTAATATTATTGAATTAGATGCAGCCGATCTTTTGGCTAGATACACTCATTATTGCCATATATGTGGCAAAGGATTCAAGCGTGATGCGAATTTGAGGATGCACATGAGGGCACATGGAGATCAGTACAAGTCTAATGCTGCCTTGAGTAACCCCTCCAAGAGCAGCAACAGTAGCCTCATGGGGCAAAAGGACTACTCAAGTGATTCACCGAGGAAATATTCTTGTCCCCAAGAAGGGTGCAGATGGAACAAGAAGCACCCCAAGTTCCAGCCCTTGAAATCCATGATATGTGTGAAGAATCACTACAAGAGAAGCCATTGCCCAAAGATGTATGTGTGCAACCGATGCAACCAGAAGCAGTTCTCACTCCTGTCTGATCTTCGCACCCATGAGAAGCATTGTGGCGACCTCAAATGGCAGTGCTCGTGTGGAACGACTTTCTCGAGGAAGGATAAGCTTATGGGTCATGTTGCTTTGTTCATTGGACACACTCCTGCAATGAATTGCATTGTAGAACCAGAAAGATTTGGTTGCTGATTGTGGAATATCAGGCGGATTGATTCACCAAATCTGGGTCTTGAGAGTGTTCCATTGTCACTCTCTCTGCAGCAAGAAGTGGTGAAGAGAAGTTGCGTCATACTCGATCAAGTATGCTTCTTATAAAACAAATGGTATGTGTACGACTCATCTATTATGAAACTTCAGCATGTAAATGTCTTCACTTATTTACAGTTCAGTTTCATAATGTTGCCTAAACATCTAATTTTCTCTTTGGCAATGATAACGAAAGGATGAATTAATAAAAGCTTAGCCGGACACTGAATGTCATTAACAATGGTAATTAGAGATTTAAGCTAGCTAGCAATGTTTCAATTGTTCTTCATTGATGATTTCCCCATGGATCTCAATCTCACCAAATTAAGCCTTCTTTGATTTCTCTGTTTCCAACCTCTATCAATTTAAATGTATAAAGCGAGTAGGGGTTTGAAAAATAAAAGCTTTTAGCGTACACGATTCTACCCTGCATTCGCTTTAAAGAAGTAGAGGCAAATCCTCTTAAAATGAAAGACCTCATTTCTAGGCTTATGAAAATATGGGCTTTAACCTTTCTTTTTTTTTTAATGGATCGATCGGCTCTGTTGGAACAGGAGTAGAGAGATATCAAACAAGGCCTTGGGTACCAAGCATGTGCTGATTTCATTTCCTACCTTAACATCGCCAACAGTTGATGGTGAAATGGCTCTATTTTTTTTTTTTTACAAATCTGATAGTGTTTTGATCTTATTAAAGATAAAGATTATGAATGATTTTAATGGAAATGGTTGTAACACAAACAGACTTGTATGAACTAATAGAACATTTAAAACGAAAAGTACTACAAAAATATTAGCGACATGTTATAAGGATCAGGTAGGATTTGGTATTCTGAAAATGATAGGGATCATGACACTAAAGGCAATGAATTCCAACGCCTCTCACGTGGACGTGAAGACGAGATCCATCAATATCTTAAGAGTTTCTTATATATCACGTGGATTGACATTTATGGTGCGTTTTATGCTGCAAGAGGATTTTGTTAGCTGTAGATTTCAATTTTCGCGAGAGAGATGAATCAAGCATTCTTATCTTTCACATAGGAATTTGAAATCTTATCTATCAAAGACATTTAGTTCATTTTTCTCTCTTTTTGTTGAAAAAATGTGTCACACCGCCATACGAGAAAAAAGTAGGACTGCATTGAAAAATAGAGCAATTTTCCCTTCTAGCGACGATTTCTCTCAGTGTACATATCTATACCCTTATAGTCACATTTATTTTTGTGGGCTTCCAAGAAATAATCCTTAATAATGTATAAAAGAAAGATTTCAATAATACTAATAAACTTGAAAGAAACAACTTTGTGAAGTTAATCAAGATAGTTTATCTTATGGCCACTGTCTAATATATTTTTTTGGTGAGTTGCACGTTGTCTAATATCCAACTCTCCAAAAGTTAAAGTGCATGCTACATATATCAATAGAAAAACCCACAGCTTGTATTAGATGGAGTTAACTTGACATGTGAGTCTTCATGACAATGCTTTACAGTTACACCTCACTAGTACAGGATGGCATTTTACATATATTGGTACAGAACAAGTCAACCAAAAATGTAGCAATTATCATTCTATTTGTGCTTGCTATTTATATTCACTTCAGCTTACTTGTCCCTTCTTTTTGGCCTTTTGCAATGTCCTGAAATAATTAAAAAAGGTTTATTTATATATTTTTATTTATTTTTTTGTATCCCTCCTTTTCATTTTAATTGTAAGGTTTTCTTTTGATGGCACAACATTTAGGTGTAAAGCTTGAAGAATATTTAAAAGGGATTTTTATGAAATAATTAAGTTTAAAGTGTGATTAAACATTTTGATGAAGAATGATAAGAAAAAAAAACAATTGAGTGGTTCGTACATTTTATTTTTACAATCTAGCCCCAGTTGATGATATCATCAATAGTTAATGATATTGTCAAAATGCCTTGGTGGAAAAAATCTCAAATTGATATCCCACTTTGTCTTCCTCCCCTTGAACTGTGATTTTCACAAAGGAATAGATCTTGCACCCATCTTATTTGTTTGTTTTCTTTTGTTTATCTTATTTATATAGTCTGTGTTTGATTGGGAGAAGAAAGAGAAGATGGGAAGGTGTGCCGGTAGTGCAAGCTGAGTTCAAATGATGGAATGGAGATGATGATGAAGAAAAAAAATGATGAAAACAAAGGTGTTGCAAGTGGCGGTGGTATTTATTGTGTTTGGTTTAAGGGGATGGAACTGTGATAGAGAAAAGGGTTGAAGTGGTGGTTGGTGGTTGGTGTTTGATGTATGAAGATGGAGATGATGAGGAAGATGGAGTTGTTTGCGGTTGGCAGTGGGCAAGTTGCAATGTCCTAGAGTGGAGTTGCAATTGTAGATGATGAAGATGGGTGTTGGCCGTTTGCAAGTCGGTTAAACTGTTCAAGTGTGGTGATGATGAGAAAATTGGATAAGGATGAGAAAGAGGGATGGATGAGGAAGATGGTTCAGTTGTGGTGATAGAGATGGGTGAAGATGGCAAATTTGGGATGGAGTTAGGAAGAAGATGAGTATGGTGATGAAAGACGAGGTGGGGGTTGTCTTCTGTGAATGAGTAGTGAGTTGTGCTTGTTTGTTAGTGGGGATATTTCCTAACATTTTCATCCTCAACCTCAATTAGAGCATCCATCATTTATTTCTCCACTTGATGCACATTTGTTCGCAAACTAATTTCAAGTAGAATCTAAGAGAAATGAAAGCATATAACCCACAAAAATTGAAGAAAATGAACAAAAAGATACAGAGAAGATGAAATGCAATTGAAAATTCGAGACTTCGTGATGTTCTTAATTATAGATAGTTGGCGATATCATCAACCTAACGGACGATATCATCAATTGAGCTGGCGATATCGAAAACTGGGGTATTTTTGTCCAAAAGAAATGTACGAACGACCAATTCGTGGTTTCATTTTTTCGTCATAAAATTGTCTAATTAGACTATAAGCTTAATTATTTCGTAAGAATCCCTATGTAAAATCAACATTGTTATCAACCAAGAATATGGAACTATGCAAAGACAGAGGGAGGGGAGGTCAAGAGGGGGCAATTGCTTAGGAGCGAGGGTCCCGCCGTGACTTCTGCTGCGCAACTCGCAAAACGAGTGTCTCGTGACTCGAACACCTAACCTACTAGGCTCTGATATCACTTGTAGGATCTTACACCCCATTGAACTACCACTTATCCCCAAACCAATTAGTGATAGGAAATGGCACAACAATAGTTTTATGGTCAGGGCGAGGGGCTCGACCACAATCATGACCGCTCCAGCAACACATGGGACAATGTTTTAGATTTTTTAAGGTTGTTTGGATTTATCACATATTTGCCCCTCGTCATTTACATTTTTCCTTCCGTAAAAGGAGAGAATTTAAAAGGTTTTGTGGTCAATTTTGTCTTCTGCTTGCTTGCAGAAGGTAACTCCAAATTGTAAGGAGAGTTTTAAGGAGCAAATCATTCATTTCCTCCCCTTTTTCTCTAAAATGGAAGTTTCAACGGCAGACTATATTTAAGTATATGTTTAAAATATGATGTGCTCAATCTTTTGGTGGGACCAATCCCTATTTGAGTAAAAGCGGGGAAAGTTGACTTAAAAATAGGCTATTTATTCTAAGAAGCATGGATTTACACATTGATTCTTAACCTTTTTTATGATATGGGTTAATGGCTATTAGTGGCATGCTCTCAATAATCCATGCCTACGACAGACATCGTGGCCCATCAAACAATCAGAAGTGACAAATCAATGATTTTTAACTATCAATGTCTACCATAAGCATCAAGGCCCATTAAAAGGTCACAAGTAACCAATCAACATATTTTTATTTATTAATTATAAGAAGACTGATTAACATGTGGTCAATCCGATATAGATCCTACTTTGATTAAAGTAAGATACAACTCTAGTCCCAAAAGAAAGAGTAATTGATTATTTTGAGCATTTCGAGTTCATTATAGCGAGTCCTATTATTTTTGTGCATTAACTGTTCCCAAAGTTTTGAGAAATTGTGTCTTAAAAATATTGAAGTATTTCCAAGTTTAGGATTTTTTAAAAAATATTAATGAAATTTCTTCAAATAATAAATAATTTTATTTTTAAATAATAAAGAAAAAAACTAATAAATATACAAATATAATTGATCCTTGTTAGAAAGATTCTGCTCTGTCACTGTTAGTCGACTATCGCTTCCTCCCCACAGAAAAGGAAATCCTAGCTCCATCACTCTGGAACTATATATGTGGATTCTTTGAAAAAAGTTCTTTTAGACAAGCGTGCTTTGGCGAACAAGGTTAAGTGCATGCACACTTGAGGTGGAGTTGAGGACAAACAAACGAACTCGAGCATCCTGGACAAGGGTCATTGTTGAAACTAATCAAATCTGAAGATTTGTCAAAAGGACGATGCCAAAAAACACATGAGATATTGATTCATTTTATTCACTTTATTCGTTGTGTTTCGTGCCTTATCTTATATATTTCTTTTTTGCTAAAGGTAATCTGTATGAAAGAGGAAGAAAAATACATGGGCAGATGCCCCCGAAAACATATATAGGCAAAATTAAAGCCCCCTAAAAGGCTTCTGTACAAAACATGGACAAAACATAGAGAAATAATGGACAGGCACCATGAGCACCGAAAGACACAGAACGTTGAGGTGTAACTATGCCCAAAAAATTCAGGATAGGATGAGATTGATGCATCCGAACTTGCTCAGAAAGAGAATCATACATGTTTGGAAGACGATCAAACAAAGAGGATTTTGGCCCTCACCAGAGTTGGCTTTCTGTTGTTGAACTTGAAATCATTATTGGAGAAAAGATTAGATGGAAGAAAATTGCAGCTGCATGCTTTCTTCCATTGGCATCTCTACAATAAGAGAGGGCAGTCCAAATATCACCTGGGGAGAGATTCACTGGCTTAATCTTTTATATATTTCAAATATATTTCTCATTTTATTATAAATTTTGGGATTTTTTAACACCATTTTTTATACAAGCCAATCCACTAATGGTTTAGTGGCAAGACAGCTCCAGCGCTACGGAGGTGACCAGGGATCAATCCCTGCTTACCACCCTGTTGGTTAAGGACCTGTGGTGTGTGTGGCTGCATTAGTATCGGTTGGAGCTAGAAAAAAAAAAAAAAAAATTCCATGCAGGTAAGTCTTTGTTTTTCCTTCTTTGGATAATCATGAATGAATCTTTTGTTTGTTGTGCATAGGACTTCCGTAGTAGTCCTAAACCAAGTTAGCCTTTGGCTTTTCCCTGTTTGCGTGTTCTAATTTAAATCTGTTGTTTAAGCCCTCATGAGTGACTCTTTTTAATATTCTTCCCATACTATTTTTTTAGTAGTCCTAAAAACTGCAGCATCTTCACCCATGTCATCTTCATTTGAAATAAATGAACAACTCTAGCCTCCTCTTGGAGATATATATTTTGTAAATGATTAGCATGTCATGAACTTCTTCGAAGATCAGTCTTGTGAAAAATCTTGCCTATTTGGCGCCACATCATGACCATATCTTTGATGGTCTAAGAGATGTGAGTCATGTGACCATTCACATTTTGCAGTCCAAGAGGTGAGACCTTCCATCTTCTTCAGTTTTGAAAAGCTTGGTTATCCAACTCGATGTTTCCTAAATGAATAATGGTTGAACCTAATGTATCTAGAAATAGAATCTGAGAATCCAAACTTAATAGGTCTCTTTGGTGAAAGGATGACAAAAATCCCTACATAATCTAGTTGGCTAACCTTAAAATTCCATCTCTATTTATGCATAAAGAAAGGTTGAATATTTATTTTTATTTTTCACGTTTTTCCCTGGTTGTATTTTGGGGACGTGACAATTATTGTACTAGAAGGCCAATATCAAAGTCATTAACACAATTCAGGGATATCACTATCATTCTTCATCATCTAGATTGACATGCATGGTATGCAGAAAAGAGCATTATTTTTATTTATTTATTGGGAATGGTTACTGTATTCAAAACTCGAGCAGATTTAAAGTATAAGAGATCTATATTGAAACAAGAAAAAGGCCTAGAAGAAAGGGCAAGCTAGTCAACCCATATATATATATGAAAGAGCTAAAGCCCCCAAAAAATAATGCATCGGCCCTAAAAGGGAAAAAAAAACATATCCACAATCAGAAGAAATAAACAAGGGTCTCAAGACTCCCTCTTTTGCTAGGCAGTCCACTTCTGAATTAGCAATGTGATGAAATGAGACATTAAGATTCTTAGAATTCTTTACTTCTTCTATGATATCCGCAAAGAACCAATGTGGCGGGATGCCTCCAAAGCCCATAGAATCACACATTTAGAGTCTCCCTAGCTCAATGAGTAGCTGCTGATTGCCGAACCAAGATGCTTCCCAAAGACCTACATATGTTAAAGGATAATAGCTCCGCTTTGTTGTTAGAGCAAACTCCCGCTGGACCGAGTAAAAGAGCAAAATGGTAACTTCTTCATTGTGAATGACACCCCTTAATTACACTAGCCATTCCTGGATTTTCCAAGGCATTTCCGTCAAAGTTTAATTTCTGCACACATAAAGGAGGAGAGATCTTCCTTTAGTTATGGGTAGAGCATTATTGCCTGCTTCTATCATTAGACGTTTGGCATGTGCATTCTTTTACCGTTTTGCCTTAATTTTTTTTCAATCAATTTACTAGTTGCTGGGTATATATATAAGGAGTTGATCTGAAGAGTGCTGATTACCTCTTTCATTTCACACATACTTTAAAAGATTTTTATATGATTGAATAAAAGTGCAGGCATCTCTGATGGTTTTCGTATATTTAGAACATAGAGAAGTCTTGTATCTTCCTTCAAGTTTTCTTCTGAGGCTTTAACTCCTGCATGGAAAACTTAGAAACCTTGCATCCCCTTTATTAGAGCTTATTTGAATTTAAGCCCCGACATTATTGATGAAAATTTAGGGACTACATTTTGCCAAAAACTCCAGGACTATTTATAAGAGTAAAGGTCACATTTGGTATCTCTACTCTTTTTCAGACAGACCCAGTAAAAGTAGAGCCATAAAAAGAAAGAGTCATACAGAGAAGAGGCCAAAACTTTATTTTTCAACGGCCCACTTTTTGAGCATTTGAATTTTAGAGGATTTGCCTCTAAATGTCTAAAACGGACAGAGGCCATAATGTTGTGCCAAACGCTCTTATTTTCATAACATCTGTCCGCTTTAGACATTTAGACAAGTAGAGGCTAGAAATAGAGGTGCCAAACATGGGCTAATATTGACTCTGACTAAAAAACTTTATCTAACTCCAACTAAAAACCCTAATCACATCCCTAATAGGAACCAAATCACATAATAATAGGAAATCTAATAATAATATAAAAGTAGCCTAATATAACCCAAATCAAATCTAATCCTCACTTCATATGAAATGTTCATCCTTTCCTTATCCAACCTTCTTTACAATATTCTCTTTATCTTGAAAGACATGGTGTGTCAAGGAGAATATTACAATATTCTATTTATCATGAAAGACATGGTCTGTAGAGGAGAATATTCTAAATAATTTGGATTTATTAGAAGAAGGGAAGGATGGCCTATTTGGATAAAAAAAGGTGAGAAAATAATATATTATAGAACATAATTTTTCATTTTTTAAGCTAAAAAATCCTATAAGTTTGGCAAACCAAAGCAAGTATGAAGAAAGTATTCATTTTCTTTAAAAAGTTAATATTTTCTGCTACATCTCCCTCTAGAAAATATTCTACAATATAAAAGTCTCTCAAATTGAAAGCTTTAAAAAAACACCTCGCCCTTACCCATGGAGTGCAATAGATAGGATGATAAAAACAATGATGGTGGTGGCAACGTCGATGATGATGATGAATATGGTGACAGTGTCGGTAGTGGTGGTGATGATGATGACTATGATCAATGATGATGGTGATGACGGTGGTGGTTGTAGTTGCGATGTTGGTCATAATGATAGTGTCTCACCTTCTTATATTATCAAGAAGACTTTAATCTAATCAAAGTTATTCTTTCCATTAGATTGATAATATGTAAGCATATGATTTGGGTTTTTTCCCCTCATTGCAACAATGTATTGTAGAGGTGAGCAATCTTTTGGTTTGGGTTTTTCCCCCCATTGCAACAATGTATTGTAGAGGTGAGCAATCTTTTGGTGCGGGCATAGGACTAATTAGAATGAGATTTTTTCTTAATGATGGAGCAAAACGAAAAAGTGAATTTTTGAGTAGTTTAGATTTCAAAGGCTGGACCCATTGATGATATGATGTCGATGGTGATGGAGATAATGATGGTGCGGGTGGCGGCAACTACCATGGTGATGATGATGTTGGTTGTGGTAATGATGATGCCAACAATCATGATGATGGAGACAATTATAGTAATGGTGGTGGTGGTGGTGATCATTATAATGATGGTGGTGGTAACGATGGTGTCCCACTTCATTATATCATTGATGAAAGTTTTACTCTAATTAAAGTTATTTTCACCATTTGATTGATGTTATAAAGCATGAGGTTTTTTTTTTTTTTAATCACGAGTTGTAGGCATGATCAATCTTATGGGCCTATACAACTAATTACAGTGAGGCTCTCCTATTATAAAATGAGGGGAGGTGAATTTGAGTAGTCTATATTGCAAAGGTTGGCCTCATTGATGGACTCAAAGTGATTAATCTAATACTGCACTAATCAAAAACTATAAAATGCCTTTATTGTCCTTAAACTTTTCCCAACATATATTATAATATACAGCAACTACCAAACAATTCAATTTAAATTTGTTATAATTTCTAGAAACTGCCAAATATAAAAGAATTGCAATGTTATAATTTCTATTCTATAATATTTTATTATTACTATCATTAAAACTATAGATATTTTATTCTACAGACATCCAAAAGGGTATGTTGGATATATTATGAGATGGAAAGGATGAGTTCATTTTATATTTTGATTAGATTAGATTTGGGTTATATTAATCTAGTGTTATTTTGTGATCAAGTTTCTTATTATTATGTTATTAGATTTCGTATTATCAGTGTGATTAGGTTTTCTATTTTGACTCATTGATCCATTAGTAATTCTTAATAAAATTACCATAGAAATTTGGCAAAATGCCATCTGCAAATTCATTAGTTATCAAAATCAAGACCCCCACCACGGACTAAGGTCTTACTGTCACGACCCCAAATCTCTAATCAGGATTAAGGATTAATTAAGGACTAATAGGGCCGCGAGGGTGCAGAAGAGATGTTGATAGGTGAACACTTGACCCGCGTGCCATGATTTCACCCACAAGATTCCGCTATATATGTGAGATTCTGCAGGGTCCTCGCTCCACGAGGATCATCATGGAGGAAGCTTGCAGGGGCCATTTTAGGAGATAGGCATAAAAATCAGAGTATAATGGCATCATTAGACTGGATTCCAGAAAGGAACCCATTCCATAAGTTAACATTCAGGTTTAACAAAAGATTAAGTTTAATTATCCCAAAATAAGGCCGTACAAAAACCATCAGCCAATAACTAAAAGTACAAGAGATGAGGTTCCCCAAAAAGAAACAAAAACCCAAAAGATGATATGGCTCCACAGCTTCGGACACTAATCTATGTACACTACGGTAAACTTACCGACGACATCAAAACGTCGGTAAATTATAATTTTACCGACGCTTAGACCAAAAGGTAGCGTCGTTAACTTTGTAGCAGAGATCGGAATTGGAAAGGAATTTAGTTGTGGAACTTACCGACGCTAACGGCGTCGGTAAATTTTGCTATTTAATTTACCGACGCGTATGGCGTCGAGAAGTTTTGAATTTACCGACGCGTATGGCGTCGGGAAGTTTTGACATTTAACTTACCGATGCGTATAGCGTCGGTAAGTTTTGACATTTAATTTACCGACGCGAATGGCCTCGGGAGGTTCTAGGCAAAAAATCTTTCCCGCTGCAATTTCGGTTCCCGCGTTTGACCAAAGAAGTTCCCGACATCTTGAGCGTCGGGAAGTTTGCGAAGAAAATTACCGATGCCTTACGGCGTCGGTAAGTTTATCTATATCCCCTCCCCATCCGCATCTCCCCCATTCTCCCATCCGCATCTCCCCTGCAACTGTGGCTCCCCGTCTTCATCTTCCCCCTTCTTGCATCTCTCTGCAACTCCGGCGCTGCATCTTTTATCTCTTCCTCCCATCTCTCTGACCGCCTTCTTCCACTCTTGATAAGGTATGAAATATTTATATTATCTTTTTTATTTTTTTGTTTTTCTTCGAATAATTTTTCTAGTTTTTTGTTTAAATGTTTGTCATCCACTCACTGTGCTGCTGCCATTCCTCACCCATACCAGCCCTTGTTATATCTTATAATCAGTATGTAGTTTTTTTTTTTATTGTTATGATAATTAGTTTAATAATATATTTTTATAGGTTTTGTTTTATAAAATTTAGAATTGATAATTTATATGGATAATTTATAAAAATTTTGTTATGTGTTTTAAATATGATTTTATGTCTAGGCTTTTTTTATATGGATGTGATATGAGATTGTTAAACTATGTTGTTTATTTTTTGAAAATATGAATTAATGAAAATATGTCCAATTGAAGGCCTTCACTTGGGATTCAAATGTTGGTTTAAATGTTGTTTTTTTATGGCATTCAAATGTTAGTTTAAAAATATAACATTTTAAGTTGAGACATTAAAAAGGAAGCAATGTAGGGACAAGTAAACAATTTTATAGATGATGGAGAAACGGGGAATGGCAAAGTGGGAATGTATAGAGCAAGAAAATAACACAGTAACCAAGATTGTAAAATTAGATGTCTGAGCATGAGCAATATATGATGCTCTAACAAATGGATAGGCTACAATGCAGTTCCTACATATATACTACCAACCACCCAATTGCTTCAATTGAAATTGGCATTATCAATTGACCCAATTGAAATGCCATTATTTGCTACCCTGCTTTCCAGACCCACTTTTCCATTCACATGCTAAAATGATATAGTACATTGAGGAGAAATGATCTGGGTCCAAACGGTTGGATTGCAATTTTGATCATCTTATGTGACTATTTCAGTCAACTATATATGATGAACGGCTGGATAGTTAAATATGGTAACAATTTCTTTATTGATAATCCTCACTAGTTTGGATTTTATTTATGATTAGAAAGTTATGTAAATTGATTTATATAGATTTTTTTTAAGTGTTAGTAATATGGTATGATTTTGGTATACGTAGATGACAAATAGTATACTAAATTATTAATTTAATAAATATTTTGTTATTTCAGTTGGTTAGAGATGGCTATAAATAAGAGTTGGACATCGTTGTCTAATCGATTATGTCCCGAGTACATAGCTGGGGTTCGAGAATTTATCCAGAGAGCTCGGAATTCTGTTAATTCTTCAGGGGATATTAGATGTCCATGTCGTGATTGTGGTAATGTATACACACGACCATTGAGAATAGTTTATGCTCATTTAATAGATAGAGGAATGCAAGAAATATATAAAAGAGAGACTTGGGTTTTCCATGGTGAAACTGTTGTTGATCCTCTAATTATTGACGATGTTGTGCCTAATGATGAGGTGAATGATGACTGTTACGATATGTTGCACGATATTGCTGGGTCTAGCTATGTTCAATTAGAAAACGACGATGATGAAGATTTAGTGGAAGCATCGGCCGAAGTTCTAAGAGAATCAAATGAAGCTGGAAAGTTTGATCAAATGTTTGATGATATGAAGAATCCTTTATATCCTGCTTGTGAAAAGTTTTCGGCGCTGACATTCTTGTTGAAATTGATGCATGTCAAGGTCATGAATAAGTGGAGTAACAAATCATTTGACATGTTACTCAAGTTGTTGATTGATGCATTTCCAGAGGGGACAAAGTTACCGGGTTCAAATTATGAGGCAAAATCGTATTTGCGTGTTTTGGGATTGGGCTATGAGTCTATTCATGCTTGCAAATATGACTGCGTCTTATTTTGGAAGGAGAATGCAAAGTTGGAGCAGTGTCCGATATGCAAGACGAGTCGTTGGATAGATAAAGAAACCAAGGGGAAAAAGGTACCTCATAAGGTATTGCGTTACTTCCCGTTGGAGCCTCGTCTAAAACGGTTGTATAAATCGAGTCATACTGCAAAAGATATGACGTGGCATGATGTTGGTCGGACCAAAATGGACGGGGTTTTAAGACACCCGGCAGATGCAGTAGCGTGGAAGAATTTTGATAAGATGTATCCTGATTTTGCAAAGGAGCCAAGAAACGTGAGATTAGGGTTATCATCTGATGGTTTTAATCCTTTTGGGAACTGTGAGGCCCCACCCCTTTGTGGGCCCTCCATTTGAATTTGAATGCTATATATTAGCTTAGTATATTAATTATATTCATTATGGGGGGGCTTAGTGGGGGCTAGTTATGCATTTTTTCATAGGTTATAGATTAGGTTAGTTTAATTATGTGTTTAGTAGATTAATAAGGGGGGGTTTTTCTTAGGAATTCTCTAGAACTACCCAATGACCAAAGCACCCTTACCCTAACCTTAATCCCATTTTAAACCCTAAGGGCCTTTTTGTCCTAAACCCAAAAATCCCAACCTATTTAAACTATGCCTTCCCCTACCAAACTAGAACACTATTCATCTTAATTTCCATCTCTCTTTCCCTCTTCTTCTCCAACGAGCAACATCATCTCTCTCTCTCTCTCTCTCTCTCTCTCTCTCTTTCTTTCTTTCTCTTCCCAGAATTTCTTGGACGATCAACAACTGTGCCCTCCCTGCTGCTGGAATTCTTCCCTATATAAGTGGTTTCTATTCTTCTTCTTCTCTCTTCCTCCTGTCTGCAACTGATCAAGGCAAGTAACTCTATGTAAATAACTTAGAATGCATGATCTCTTCTTCCTCTTGATTCTGCAACTTTAATTCTGTATGTGATTGTTTGATGTATCCTTGAGCCTGTTTGTTGGTTTGTTTGGCCATTGATGGATGAGGATCACCTCATTTGGATGATCGATGGTTAGGATTGATGGATGGTGGGGCATTGAAGGGTCTTCTTTGCATGGTGTTGTTTGTGTATGTGATGAATTATTGGATGGGAAATGGTCTGGGGAGGAATCCAGTGTATTAGCAGTGGTATAGGGTGCTCTGTATCAGTCCCGGAAGAGAACCCAGTGAAGAACCCATTTGTGACTTTGAGACCGGGACCCAGGTGGGCCACCCTATGACTGATCAGGGCCCCACATCTGGTAGGGGGGCCCTGGGCGACCCTAAGGGAAAGATGGATCAAGAATTTGAGGTGGGCCACTACCTGTGATGATGAGGAGGAGGCGTCGTGTTCTGTTACAGAACCAAGTTCTGTAACAGAACACATTCTGTGTGAAGTTAACTAAATGAAAGGTGGGTGATGATGACGTGTGAGACTAATGTAAGAGATGATGGCCTTGGGTGGTCCGAGGGTGCATGGGAAAAAGGAAGAAATGAGGGAGCATGGAGAAATTGTGATCCAACAACTTGTGGGGCCCAAGTAGGTCTTTGATTTCAGATCAGATCCGGACATTGGATCAGGGTCTGCTTAATGAACCTGATGATGAGTCCTGATCTAGGACTGGGACCCGTGGGGCCCACTAATCTAATGACCTATATGTTTTATTAATCAAACCTATGTTTTTATTTAAATAAAAAAATTAAACCTTAGCCTTTTTAATGAGACCCCTTGACCTAGGCTCCCTTCTTATCATGGGTTTAGTATATTAATAGGGGATTACTTACCCGGACCCATTAATTTAATTAATTAAAAATAAATTTCTTAGTTTCTATTTAAATACAATTAGACCCATTAATTTTAGAAAGTTTGAGGTGGGACCATTTAACTTAATGACCTGGGATTACTTTTAACCTTGGGTTAGTATATTAATTAAGTACCTTGACCAATTAGTTTCATTAATTAAAATAAAACCGATTAGTCTTATTAATTAAAATAAGATCCTTAGTTTCTAATTTATACCTTTAGATCCATTAATTAGAGAGAGGTCCCTTAACCCTTTTGGAACCCAATCAGAACCCTTGTGCATAATCTGGATTTTTCCTCAGACCCAGAAATCAGTGTATGTGGTTGACCTAGCTTAGTCGTTTGGCCGAGCTCAGTAGATTGACCGAGCTTAGTGTTTGGCCGAACTCCGTGTTCTAGCCGAGATCAGTGTTTGGTCGAGCTCAGTGTCTTAGCCGGGTTCAGTGTTTGGCCGAGCTCAGCATCTTAGCTGAGCTCAGTGCTTTGACCGAACTCAGTGCTTAACCGAGCTCAGCGCTTGACCGATCTCAGTGCTTAACCGAGCCCAGTGCTTGACCAAGCTCAGTACTTATCCAAGCTCCGAGCCAAAAGACCGAGACCAGGTAACCGAGATCAGGAAACTTAGAGAGAGAGAAGCTGAAACCTGGGACACCCCCTTAGCCAGAATTTGCAGTGTGCGCGGTTAACCGACCAGGCCAGGAGGTTGACCGAACACACTGGAAATTCCAATAATTCAGGACTATACCTGAAGGGTGAATACTCTCTGATCCCAGTGTGCCGGGTTGACCCCAGGCCAGGAGATCAATCGAGCACACTGTGTACAGTAAGTTTCCCAGACTTTAGTTTCTCATGTTATGATCGTTTGTTGGGCCCATTGACTATCCAAATGACTCCATCACTGTGCCAACCACGAGTCAATGGTGTAGCTCAGCCTTGACTCGTGGGGTCCACTGATCAGGGTCCATGTTATGTAATCTGAGATGATTCGACCTTTATACGTTACTAATGATGCACATAACTTCTAAGCACCAAACACAATATTCCTTAGCATATATGGTTTCACTTAAAGATCGAATTACCTGAGATGGACCTGTATCCGAAAGTGGACCATTTACCTAAGTTGGACTGTTGCTATCTCCCTATGATTCGTGTACTTGGAGGTTCATCTTCCTCATATTATCACTGTCACTCTATTGTCCTTGTGTTTGCTTATACCTATTAATTAAATGGAAAAATGGAGGACCTAAACCTAGGACTACTTAGAGGTGACCCGGTAGTGTGATTGGGGTAAACATTGACCCGTGTCTGTGGTTAGGCGGGCCCTTTTGTTGGCCTAAGTTTGGGGTGTGGATTGCCCTAGATGGGAGATGTTAGATTGAATGGGCTTGTAACCCATTATGGATATAGATGGATTATATGTTAATGGATATGGACTTGTATATCATTTGGACTGTTCTAAACTAGACCATGTATATGGTGGGCCTTGGTATGGATCCAATAATTGGGCTTGAACTTGGATCATGTTCCATGAATTACTTGGACCTCTTAGAGACTTTGTTAGGACCTTGCTCGCGCAAGGCAAAGCCTAGACAGACACAGACCTCTATTGTTTTCTAAGTCGGCATAAACATCCACTCGGTTGATTTAAGCTTAGCCAGTTTGACTGATCATCACTGGTAGGAGCTATTGATAGGATTGTGTGGCTTCATGATGAGCACTGTTGGGACGGACGGTGTGATGCTGGTTCCGGTCGTTGTGGATGATGTTGATGATATTTTACGGGGTTAGTAATCCCTAGCATTAGCTTAGGATCCCTACCGCGACTGTGTTCAGTATGGGAGGGCCGCGGCATAATATCCCGCGGTGACCAGCTTATGTGGATGTGCCATATTGTGTAGGTTTATTACTGTTATGCTTATTATGATTCTACATTGTTATCTTGCACGACTGCATAGCATATGTACCTTTGTTACTCACTTAACTTTATACATGTCTCTACTCATTTTGATGCATACATCCTATATTATCTGCATATTGTGACTTACCAGATCTTTAGATCTGACCCACTCTTGGTGCTTAGGTCTTGACCCCGAGATCGATGACGACGCGCTCGCGCTTGCGGCGGCACCCGTAGTCGGGGACTACGGATGGGGACAGGCCGACCATGAGGTCGAGCCGGTGTTTGGAGAGCCTACACCTGGGGTTGAGTGATATCTGTTGTTTTGTGATTTTTTTTAGAGAGAGTCTGTTGTAGTGAGAGGGTATTATTGTAATTAACTTTGGTTTTATATCATTGTCACATTTAGGCTGGACTTCAGCCCATTTATATTTGATATATGGATGATACCTTATGCTTCCGCTACCTCTGATATTGCTTCCGCTATACTATCATGCTTCCGCAATTAACCATTGTTATTATGTTGATGAAAAAGTTTTAAATTGGACCTCACTGCGGACCTACGATCTTGGAAGTTCTCGGATTTTCCGGGAAGTAGCGCGCCAATTTCGGTACTCTGACGGTTTTCTCGGTATCCGAAATTGGGGCGTTACAGGAACATGAGCAACTCATATAGTATGTGGCCTGTGATTTTGGTCCCATATAACATGCCGTTGTGGAGATGTATGAAGGAGTCGTCATTCATAATGACATTACTAATTCCAGGACCCACAGCTCCTGGAAAAGATATAGATGTCTATTTATGCCCATTAGTAGATGAGCTTAAGGAGTTGTGGGAGAAAGGAGTTTGGACATATGATAGTGAGGAAGATGCACATTTTCAGATGCATGTTGCATTATTATGGATGATAAATGACTTCCCTGCATATGGAAATCTGTCCGGCTGGAGTACAAAAGGATATATGGCTTGTCCTGTATGTAATGAAGATACTTGTTCATGTCGTCTTACAAGTAAAGTTGGCTACATGGGGCATAGACACTTTCTAGACACTGCACATCCGTTTCGTCGAAACAAGCAATTTAATGGATTTGTAGAAACAAGGACGGCTCCGAGGGTGAGAAATGGTGCGGACATGTTGAAGCAGCTAGAACATATTAATGTTGTTCCCGGAAAGCATCCCGATTTTGGTGGAAAGAAACGTAAGCGTGATGTGAAAGAGCTTAATTGGACGAAAAAGAGTATATTTTTTGAGCTTCCTTACTGGTCAAAACTTGACTTAAGACACAATCTTGATGTTATGCATATTGAGAAGAACATATGTGATAGTGTGGTAGGCACTTTACTTAGCATTGAAGGGAAGTCAAAAGATACTAACAAATCAAGAATAGATCTTTTAAACATGAATATAAGGAGAGAGTTGCATTTGCAAAAGTCGGGAGACAGGTGGATTAAGCCTCATGCTGCTTACACATTGACTAAAGATGAGCGCAAACGGTTTTGTGCATTTCTTAAGTCTGTCAAATTTCCAGATGGTTTCGCAGCAAATATTGGAAAGACCGTTAATGTAGCTGATGGAAAAATCTCTGGTTTGAAGTCTCATGATTGTCATGTGCTTTTACAACGGTTGTTGGAAGTTGGAATTAGGCCATTTATGACACCACAGATCCGAGACACACTTTCTGAGTTAACAAACTTTTTCAAACAGTTATGCTCGAGGACTTTACATGTCAAAGACTTAGAAGATATGGAAAAAAGGATTGCTGTTGTTCTTTCCAAACTCGAGAGGATATATCCCCCAGCATTCTTTGATATTATGGTTCACTTAGCCATACATTTACCTCGAGAAGCCATTCTTGGTGGTCCAGTTCATGCTAGGTGGATGTATCCTTTTGAACGATATATGAGAACACTTAAACAGTATGTCAAAAATAAAGCTCGTCCAGAAGGCTCAATTGCAGAGGCATATATAGTTCTCATGGTTCAAAATCTTTTGCAGCACATTGGCAAGGACTGGTATATAATTTTTCATTACTTATGTGAATTCTTTTTTATTTATGTTTATCATTTTAACTCAAAATATTATTATAGGTCAATCTCGATACTAGTCAATTCCTTGGTGACATTGAGTTTCACAGACTCATGTACACTAACCACCAGACAGGACGTTGGTGTGACCCTCCAGCGGAGCAGGACTACGTGAGTATAGTAATTAATTTCAATTCTTATATAAATGTTTTTTTTTAACAATTCCCCTAAATTTTATATATAATTTTTTATAACTCTATATATATATTTTTTTTGCAGAATGATATGCTGGTGCTTAGGGGTTCACAATCTCAGAACTCTGATGTGGAGTCTATTGGTCAAAGTCAGCAAGTTCTCACTGAAGAAGAGATAGTTCAAAAGGTTCGCAAGCCTCGTCCGGGATACATCAAAGGGAGAGGAAGAATTGTGAAAGGATCGTCTAGTTCTAATGGGGGACAAGTAGAGATTGCCGAGGTCCAGGAGCTTAAGAACAAGGTTGCAACGTATGAGGCCCAAGTTAACACATATAAGAATGAAGTTAACACCTATTAGAACCAACTTGCATCATGTACGCCTTCATCCAGCAACTAACCGCTCAACTTAACATGCAATTCCCTGGACAATTTAATCAACTTGATCCAAGTATTCTATTTCCTCCACCTCCGCCGCCACAATACCCTCCGGGCTCTTCGCGAAGTGATGATAATGATGATAATGTTTATTATCCAGAGATGCAAGGACACCCTCATTAGACTACTATATTTCAGACTTTTAAGTTGATGTTTATGGCTTTATCTTTTAGACTTCTATTTTTATACTTTAGTGTTTGATCTGATATATTTGGTTTGTAATATGTTTGATAATATTTTATAAATTTCTTAAGACTTTTAGTATTTTATTTATGATTTATTATTAATTCTATATGTGGTTTTTTAAAAGAAATGAATATGAAGTTTCCGACGCCAGTTATTGGAACCGTGGTTTTTTAATAAAAATAAATATGCAGTGGCGTCGGTAAATTTAAAAATGGCGTCGGTAACTTTAAAGAATTGTCAGGCACGGTGCATTTAATAATGGAAGGTTACCGACGCCACTGGCGTCGGTAAGTTTTAATTGTACTTGCCGACGCGGTCAACGCGTCGGCAAATTTAATCACCTACGATTTTTTCCCTACGCCATTGGTAGCGTCGGTAAATTTATTTACCGACGCATTTTTAAGTTTACCGACGCGTTGACTGCTTCGGTAAACTTTAATTTTCTAGTAGTGGTTGTAAGCTGCCCACTTTTGTATAATTGGCAGATCCTGTTGGACTGCCGCTATTCACGGATTGTTTCGGGACTATCGGGGCCAGCGGGTGTAAGAATCCGCGGGGTCCAACTCTTTCTTGACCGAAGACAAATGAACAACCACGTTTTCTTTTGTGTACGGGTATGCCTCTTCTAATCTACTTGAAAACAACAAGCGGTGATCCGTAGATCAACATTTTCATGTAGAGAAGAAAATAAGTTTTTTTTTTAACTTTTATTGCACATGTGTTAAAAAAAGAGACATGATTTGGATTTTAGATGCCGCGAAAGGCGAATTTCATTTGATTGTCGTGAAAGGCTATTTTATGTTTGCCTTGAGAAATAATTTTTTGTTGCCTTGAAAGGCGATTTACAATTTTTATCAAAAGAAAAGACGAGACTTGTGATTTTCTGTTTCTTTAAAAATACAAAAACAATAAGAAGAAAGAAAATGAGATTTGACTTCTTAGGAGATTGTGAGAACTCGTTCAGATTGACGATCGCAAGTCATATTTGGACTTCGTCGTTGATGGACCATGCTTTTGCGGCTCGGCGCGCCACCGAAGTTGGCGGACGTGAGAGTCCGTGGGGTACGACCCTTTCGCGCTCGGAGGGCAAAGCGAGCATCAACATTTTTTATATGGGTGTGCTAGATTTTCTACTCTACTTGGAATTACAAGTGGTGGTCCGGAGATCCACCTTCGTAATTAGAAACGGAAATCAACTTCTTTCAAGTTTTCATTGCACATATAAAAAACAGAGACATGTTTTTGAGATGCCGTAAAAGGTGATTTCATTTGTTTTGCCGTGAAAGGTGATGTTTTCCGTAAAAGGCGGTTTTTTGCCGTGAATGACGATTTTTGGCATTTATAGCCGATTTACAATTCTTATCAATAGTGAAAGACAAGAGCTGTGATTTTTTTTTTGCCTCTTTAAACATTACAACATACAATGAAAAATGAGAAAAATGAATTAACTTCTCAGGAGATTGTGGGGGGCCCAATCAGATTGACGGTCGCAAGCCATGTGTAGACTTTGCCATCATCCATGCAGATGAGAATAGAGGATGCTCTTGATTCGCTTGGCTTGGCTTAATCTCAGATTTTTAGAGGACAAAGACCAAGAGGAGGTCCTATGTCAAATAAAAAGTTAAGTAGACGGGCTGAAAAACCACGTCTAAACCATATAGACAGAAGGAGAAGGCAAAGGACCGTGGGAGGATGTGCCCTCCAAGAGACTTTTGTCACCTTACAGCAGTGGTCGATGCAAAACTTCAGCAGAGTTTTCTCCTTTCTTTCTCTTTGTGTGTGTGTTAATTCTTCTTGGACTGCACTCCTTTTAGAGGCCTTTGGTAGCTATTTAGGAGGGTTATAGGCTTTGAATGTAATAAAGCCATATAATGGGAGGAGTTATAATTTTTAATTCTTTTATTTTGTAACTCCTTTTCTTTGGCTTCTGATTGGTCGGTGGAGAATTAAGGGCTTTTAATTGCCTTTAATCTCCATCATGGGAGGAGTTTTATGGTTTAAATGCCATGATTGTTTGGACTTGTAACTCCTTTTTCCTTGATTCTGATTGGGCCGTCCGAAATATCTAGTTAATGACCGCAATAAGTTGCCATAAACGTGTCAATTAACAGCATTAAGTGGTCACCAGGGCAGTTGAAGAGTCGTGGGCCATGTCGCGCCTTTTGGGATTCTTCTTGCGATGATCGACAATGGATCTTCATGCTGATCGACATCAGATGACCATGCAACTTCAGACATTGATTGCTAACAGCAGGCCGGTGCTATCTGTCATGTCGATTTCTCGATCGATCGGACAAAAAATGTGTTTTCTTGATCGACCGGTTGATGATGTTAAAGCGATCAGTGATGGTTTGATACTCTCGAAGATGGACCCGTGATGTCGACGAAGATCGACGGATTTGGTGCCTCAAAAGTCAGAATTTTGAAAAACCACAAGGGCGGAACATCTAGGAATGCAAAAGGGACCAAAAAGGCCCTTTCGGCGGAAATCTGGGGTTCCGGATTTCCATGATCGCCGGCCGGCGACCATGGGCCAGGGTCGCAGGCCTGTGACCATGGGGGATTTTTCCCCTTTCGGTCACTACTTTTCGGTATTTTTCTCATCTTTTACGATTCTTTTTTTCTTCTGTATTTTTCCTAACATTTTTGTAAATTTATTGGACTGATTTTCCTGCAGAAAACTTGATGAGAATCCTTGCAATTTGGAGTGCAAAGTTTCCAATTTTTCGAGAAAGTCGACGACTTTGTCGTGCAGAGCTGCCGATTTGCCGTCAAAAGATAAAACTGAGTCAAACGATGTCGGAATGATCTGAGATTTGAGGTGAAGCCTCCTGAGCAATAAATAAGACCAACCATAGGCTTTTGTTTAAGTTTTGAAGCCGTGTGGGGTCCTGTCGCCAGTAGACTTGATTTTGTCGCGAGGGAGATGTGGTGCTTTAATGTACGGTCAACCGATGTCCGATTGACTTTGAAATTTGACAGGGAGCCTATTGGAGTCATTTTGAGACGATCCATTAGCTCTGATTTGGAAACTATGGTCCTGGGGAGCTTCGCCACCGGGAGGCCTGATTTGGCTTACAAGAGTCAAAGTCTGGTCAAATGTTGTCCAAATGACCTAAAACTTGACATGTAGCCCTTTGTAAGCATTTTGAAGTCACCCATATGCTTTGTTTGATGAGTGATGGTCTCAGTGATTCTCGCCGCCGAGAGGCTTGATTTTGCTGCTCGAGGGTTGATGTAGGGTCAAATGTAGTCGATTTGACCTGGAACTTGACGTGGAGCCTTTTGAAGGTATTTTGAGACCATCCATAGGCTCTTATTGAAGATCTGATGTCTTTGATGATGTCGCCGCCGGGAGCTCCTGTTCAGCTGCTGGAGGAATGAAGTTAGGCCAAATAATTTTGAAATGGCCCGAAACTTCATGTGTACTCCTTTTTTGGCTGTCTTGAAGGATCTTGTAGTTTTTGTTTGATTCTAACAAGATTTGATTTTTTGGAAGTAGCATTGCCTGTTTGTGGTAGGCTGCGGCTTCACGTAGCTTTCTTGAGGTTGAAGAGGCAAAGTGCCATTTTTGGTGTCAACAGCCGTCATCCTTCTGATAATAACAGTGGATGCTTTTTTATTCTCTTAGCTTGGCTTGAACCTCATATTTTTAAAGAATAAAAATCAAGTAGAGATCTTATATCCAATAAAAAACAAAGTAGACAGGCTAAAGAGCCGCGTCTGAGCCATGGAGATAGAAAGAGAGGGCCTTGGGGGTGACCCCCAAGGGTCTTCAATCACCTTGTAGCGGCAGCTGTTGCAGAACTTCTTCAACGGATGAGAGACCGTCATTGGAGTCTTATAGCAACGAAGGAGAATCTTGAAGGATATTGCACACCATGCCCTGGAAAGGTGGAAATGGCCTCCTTTTATAGGCTTTTGGTAGGCACATGGAGAGTTTATGAGCTTTAAATGCATTAATTGCATTAATGTTTCATGATGGGAGGAGTTACATATTTTTAATTTATATTTTGATCACTTCTTTTCTAACTCATTTTTCTTGAGTTTTGCTTGGCGTTGGAGAATAATGAGCCATTATTTGCATTTAACCTTCATGATGGGAGGAGTTACATGGTTTAATACCATAATTATTTTGATTTGAACCTCATCATTCTTAGATTCTGATTGGGCCGTCCATGATAATAGGTAATTAACCACACTCAATTGTCATAAAAATGGGTCATTAACCGCATTAAGTGGCAGCCGAAGCATTTGGAGAGTTGTGGGCCACGCCGAATCTTTTGGAATTCTACTCGCGACGTAGGGAGCTTTGATCACCGAAGAATTTCTCATATCAATTGTCGTCGGATGATCATGCAATTTCAGATATTGAATTCTATCGGTGGGCCTATACAAACCGCTCGGTCGATATCTTGATCGGTCGGGCATAGGCCATGCTTTCTTGGTTGGCCGGTTGATGATCGCGGGGTGTCTAATGACGAACCCATGATTTCGACGGCGAGTCTGTGATGTTGTCAAAGATCGACAAATTTTGTGCCCCGAAAATCAAATTTTCAGAAAATCACAAAGGCCAGATGGCTCTAAAATGCGAAAAGGACCCAAAAATGGGTTTTCGCCGAAATCCGGCGACCCAGGATTTCCAGGGCCACCAGCGACTATGGGCGGTTTTGCTCGATCGATTGCCTTTTTCGGCCTTTTTCTGAGTTTTTCATTTTGATATCTTTTGCTTGGTATTTTTGTATAATTTTTTGCATGATTTCCCTACAGAAAACTTGACGTGAAGCCATGCAAAAACGGAGGGCAAAGTCTCTGATTTTCCGGGAAAGCCAACGACTTTGTCGCACATGGGTGCCAATTTGACACTAAAAATCAAAACCAGGTCAAACGATGTCGGAATGACCTAAAATTTAAGGTGAAGCTTCATAGGCAAGAAATAGGACCAACCATAGGCTTTCGTTTGAATTTCAAAGCCGTTAGGGGTCCTGTCATCATAGAGATTCAATGCAAATAATGGCCCATTACTTTGCAACGGCGAATTGAAATTCAAGAAAAAGAAATTACAAAAGGAGTTACAAACCATAAATCCAAAATGTGTCATGGAGTATTAATGCATTTAAAAACCATGAACCTTTCATGCGCCCACCAAAAGCCTACAAAAGGAGGTCCCTCTCACCATTCCAAGGCATGATAAGGAAATGGCTGAAAAAGATACAAATTACACACAAATTCTCCATTGTTGCTCTCATGCTCCTACAATGGTCTCTCTCTCGTAGAAGATGTTATGCAGCAGCCACCACTACAAGATGATTGAAGACCCTTGGGGGTGCCACCCCCAAGGCCCTTTCTTTCTATATCATTGGCTTAAACGCTGCTTTGTATCCCATCTACTTGGATTTTTATTGGACATAGGATCATTCTTCAATCTTTTTTCTCTAAAAACTCGAGGATCAAGCCAAGCGAAAGAGTTAAAAGCATCATATGTTATCAATTAGAGGAACGTCGGAGGAGCCCAAACATGGCTTGCATCCGCCAATCCGAACGAGTCCCCACAATTTCTTGAGAAGTCAGATTCCATTTTCTTTCTTCTTATTGTATTTGTATTATAAAAGAGACAAAAACCACAAGTCTTGTCTTTTTCAATGAGAGTTGTAAAATCACCATAGCACCAAAATTCGCCTTCAATGACAAGTACAAAATCGCCCTTCACGGCAAAAACATCGCCTTTTACAGCAAACAAATGAGATTCGCCTTTCACGGCACCCAAAAATCCAAAAATGAAATTATGTCTCTTTTTAACACATGTGCAATAAAAAGTTAGAAAAAAAGTTTATTTTCCTTTCTACATGAAAAAGTTGGTCCACGGATCATTTCTTTTCTTTTTAAAGTAGAATAGAAAATTTGGCATACCTGTACATAAATCAAAACCCGATTGTCCGCTCACTGCGGGTTACGAAAGGGTTGAATCTACGGATTTCCACATCCACTGATTTCGGTAGTTCTTGCAGTTTCGAGCAGGAACATGGACCAATCCCTTGTACATAGGTTGGGAATAACTCTCCATTCTAATGAGCCAATAGCCAAAGAAAAATATCATTCCCTTGTATTGCAAACTTAAATTCTTGTAGTCAAGTCATGTTACCAATAAAAAATTCTAAAGTAAACAAATAAACAAAAGGACAGCTAATCATTGTTAATCAAACATAAATACTATTTATATCAAGTTAAAATTTTAATATATTAGGTTATAAACCTATTAGGCATGGTTCAAAATCACAGTTCGCGGTCATTTTTATTTGACCCCAAAAAAAATCCTAAAACATATCCATGAAATCCAGAATATTATAAAATGATAGAAAACGATATTTTTTTTCCATTAGTGCACACTTTAAAGAATAATTACAGTCTCTTCAAGTTATAACATCCTGTATCATGGCTGTATCGCTGTATATACTAAAATAAGTTGAAATATAAAAAAATTTACATAATGCAACCATAATTTTGGGCAAATGAATAGTGTAAAACATTTAAAGCCTATATCTAGCACAAATACTAATGGAGTTAGTGCATGTACAATACTCAACTCAATAACTCAGTCATCAAGGTGTGCTCTCCTTCAAGTTTCAAGTTTAAAGTAACATTCACTACATCAAAATGAATTAACTTGCTAACTTAAAGTAGTGGAGTTTGGACAATTGTAACCTACCTTGACTTGATTTTTAGGATGAGACATGAATGCCCAAGAGGTAGGCCCTGAGCCTAATGCCAGAACGAGTGGCGTCCTAGCTCGACATCATCATCATCATTATTTCTTAATGGGTAGAAATAGGCACCAAATTGTTTTGTAGCACAACCCGCACTCCCATAGTTCCCATAAGGTTGTTGTGCATGTGCGTGCAGTTGAGGAACGAAGATTGCTTCATAATATGAGGCCGAGTCATTAGTAGACTGAGATGACTGAGGGTAGTCTTGGTGCTAAAATACCAAAAGTGCTAAAATCTACAGTATAGCACTCCAAAACTCTATATCTAACAAGCCTCAAGCATTTCTAAGCTATTTTGAGGTCCAATCTTGGGAAAAAGTCAAAAGAATTACAAAAAAATCTCACAAAATAATATCCCTTGACTTTCTTGTTCTTTCCTACAGAGAAATCCACCAAAATTTTGAGAAAGTCTTGAGTTTTTTTTTTTTTTTTTTTTTTTTGGGGGGGGGGGGGGGGGGGGGGGGGGTGTTGGGGGTTATACACAGTGAGACGAAGGCTCATGCTTGGTTTGGAGAAAAAAGGAATGAAATAGGAGTGAAAACGCAACTTAAAAAAAAAAACTATCAACCGATATTTTCAAACTATCGGCATTATAAAGGAAATATTGACACGGTAACTGCCGTTATTTTGAACCCTACTATTAGGACAAGTTTGGTAAAGATTCTCGAAGAGGAATCCTCTCTAATTTTCCTCAATAGAAAGGAAAACAACGTTTAGTAATTGCAGGGACCAAGAAAAATAGCCCTCGGAAAACCGAAATCTTTGGTTTTGAGGCTTAACAAAGCTATAGTTAGTTTTATGTCTTTTGGGGGTTGCTTGAGTTTTTAATTTTTTTTCACTCCTATGGGCCTTCAAATCAATATATGAACCATTCATCTACTTCAGAAGGCCAACAAATGGCTACAAAATCAAGTTTCAGGCGTTAATTGGTTTATCACCGATTTTGACATATTTGCCAAAAACTTCATCCCTTAAAATATGCCATTTTGAACTTCTTTGGCCCCTAAATCACAATATGGACTAATCATTCTCTTAGAATGCCAAAAATGGCGAGAGGCTCAAATTTGAGAACTTGATTCATCATGGATCTTTAGAAATTTGGGGAAGAATCCAGATAGTTGATCTACCATGGTGCAAAAAGTTATTTATTGGCAGTCAATTTTTTTTCAATTCTTTATTTGTATGGGCCCTAAATAACGATTTGAACCATTCATCCTCTTCAAAAGGCTAAAAATGGCTTGTGGATAAAATTTTAACCATTGACTCACCATGGATTTTGACATTTGTGAAAAAAGTCCAAACCCTAAAAAGTGGAATTTTTTAAAATTCTTATGGGCTCCATTTGCACGATTTGAAAAATGGCTAAGGGTGGAGTTTCAGCAATTGGTTCATCATGGATTTTGATAAAGTTGTGGAAAACATATGACCGTTGGATATAGTATAGTGTATATGTCTAAATTCAGGTGTGTTTTCCAAACATGGAAATACAATGATTCCTCCCCTCAGAAATCCTCATTGAGGATAGCCGGGGTCCGGTGGAACGAAATCACCTTCCATTACTCAACGTGCCCTTAGAAATAATAAAAATGGGTCAAGATAGGTTAAGTAGGTTGATCCTGGTTGACCCGTTTGACGATATATGGCTACGGTAAATTTAGGCCTAGCCCGACTTTAGTAGCACAAGCCCACATCTTGCCCAAGCCTAACATGACCCTATAGGTTAGGCCCAGGCCCATTCATTTGGTCAATCAAGTTAAGCCAAGCCGAGCTTTTTATGAGTTGTATGCTCTCTCTAGCAATTGCTTGGACAAATTATCCCTAAAATGAAAGGCTTGTTCGTTCGAGCTGGGCAACAAGGTATCGATGTTTCTATCACTTAATCCAAGCTCGGCCCAAATATTAAACAAACTCATATTTTATATCCAAGCATGCCCAAAAGCGGGCAAGGTCTGGATCGGAC
Source organism: Litsea cubeba (assembly GCA_012931725.1). Lineage (NCBI taxonomy): Eukaryota > Viridiplantae > Streptophyta > Magnoliopsida > Laurales > Lauraceae > Litsea > Litsea cubeba. Next base: position 44,154,291 of record CM022950.1, read on the forward strand.
CAGGTTGGCTAGGCCCATGAGCACCCCTATGTAAGTAACATATATTGTGAACTAGTGGTGGTTCAAGCTTGGTTAAGGTTTGGTTTCAGTTTTGACCCCTCCACGGGTCTAATCTTTGAACCCCTAGTTGAGTTGCCTGATTGCATTAGGAATTACAAGGAGAGTTGCAAATGCCACAACCCAAACTTCTCTTTCCACATCCATTCTCCTTCCAAAATTTATCTCTACACACCCCATTGTTTACAAAATACACTTCTCTCCCTTCTCAATTCACTCCGCTTCTTCCCCCATCTCCCTATCGCCGCCCTCCCTCCCTCCCTCTCCCTACTGCTGTCCTCTATCCTCTCCCTCTCGTTCTCCCTGTCTCTCTCCCTCTCCCTCCCTCTCTATCCCTCTCCTTGCCACCGCCCCGCCCTCCACCTGTCGCCCTCTCTCCCTCTCCGTCTCTCCCTTTCTCGTTCCCTGCAGCCACTCTCTCTCCCTCTCCCTCTCTCCTCCGGCGGTGCTGTCGGATGGGATGGTGGTGGCTGGGGTGGGGGTGAGTGAGTGTTGAAAGAAGTTAGAGAGGGAGAGATTTTGATAGATTTCCTTTTAGGTAATTTTACACAAAAATATATTGGTCATATAAAAAAGGAATGTGGAAAGAGAAGTTTAGGTTGTGGCATTAGCAGCTCTTAATTACAAGGGTATGTTTTGTTTCCTATTCCATCCACTCCATGGTAATTGTGTATGCATTTGCATTCAATATTTTTCTCTGTTATGCGCCGGCGCTTACATTTGAAACCTAAAATGACATGCTTGGTGGGAAATGATCTGCTATGACAATAGCCACCGTCCAATGCCTTGTTCCCACTGAAATGCTTTTCAATTACTCATAAGAAATCCGTGAAGGGGCTGGCCCAAGTATCAAAAATATAGAATTTCAAGAAATAAGAGATACCCTTGCATCTTTGATCTCACACAACTACTCATGGATGAATCTGAAAGTTTAGGGTCTACGATTTCTAGATTGGTTTACTCAAATAATCAGACAAAAGTGTGCAAAAATAATAACTATACAGTGGAAATAAAACTCAAGCACACACCACAATGACACCAAATATAAGGTGGAAAAACCTAACCGGGTAAAAAACCACCGATCCGACCTGGATAAAAAATCAAGCACTATGAATCTCGCAATTACAATAAACTCAAATTTCCTCCCCAGATATCCCTTACCTAAGGACTGAAGTTACCTTGTGTCTTCAACGACTTCACACCGCTGATTGCAACAGACTCAATCCAACACTTGACTCCTCAAATCTTCTACGTAGGAAGATAATTTTCTACAAATGATGCAGAAGAAACTAGCTCTAGAGAACTTGGCAGCACAACTTCTTAAGAAATCTCTAGAGAATAATTCGCTCAATTAAAATATCTAACTCAGAACTTTGAGAGGTGAGGTGTGTCTTTAGAATAGCCCTTGAGTCCTTTAAATAGCCCTTAGGTCATGCTTAAAGTTACCTAACTTGATTGTGATTAAAACAAGTAGTTTGGGCACAATTAGAACTCAATTTCTAATTTTCGTAGGGCTCTCTGCGCCTTGTCCGCTCGAGTGGATGAGGTTCTATTTCAGCGCTGGCCATTCTGCCACATGTCCACTCGAGCGAAGCTTGGACCTCTCGAGCGGACTCCATTCTGGATGATCCAGAAATTCAGCACTCTTTTATTCTCTTAATTATTTCAAACTTTCTTCTTAGAGTCTTTCCCATCTTCTATCTTCAGAGTCCTTTTCTAAAATAAGATAACAACTCAAAAGACTCAGAGTTTTGTCCAACCCATCAATCAGCCAATTAAACAAAAACCTAACAATCTCCCCCTTTGGCAATTCATGGACAAAACTCCCTAAGACAATACAATTTGATCTACCCACAATACATGGAATTAAAAAAAATTGGAAATTGGCAATCATCACTTGGCAATCAGCACATGTAGATCTGTAAAGTCGTAAAGTCTTTGACTCTTCTGAACTTCTTGTTCTCCCCCTTGATCTGCCACCTTTCTCCCCCTTTTTGTCCATAACTGACAAAGCTAAAGATAATAACAAGCAGCTTTCTTATCAATTAGGATCAATAGCTCCCCTTCAAAAGCAACTCCCCCTGAATGTTTCTTCGTAGCAGCGCTGGGGGTGGGAGCTTGATCTCATTCATCCGGGTTTTTTATATATAGCCATCCACACTTATTTAGTTTGATCTTGCAGTATAGTTGATGGACCGCGCTCCCGGATACCCGGGGGTTCCTACCGAGGTCGGCGGACGTGGGAGTCCGTTTGGTTCCGACCCTTTCGTAACCGGGGGGCAAAGGGGGCGTGCATCAACATTTTCTTTTTTTGTGTGGGTGTGCCAGATTTTCTATTTTTACTTGGAATTGCAAGTGGTGATCCGGAGATCAACCTTCGCAAGTAAAGAGGAAATCAACTTCTTTCAAGTTTTCCATTGCACATATATTTAAGAAAAGAGACATTTTCTTGATTTGCCGTGAAAGGTGATTTTTTTGGCATTTATAGCCGATTTTGGCGTTTATAGCCGATTTTTGGCGTTTATAGCCGATTTTGGCGTTTATAGCCGATTTACAATCCTTATCAACAATGAAAGACAAGAATTGTGATTTTTGTCTCTTTTGAAAAAATACAAACTACAATGAAAAGCAAGAAAAAGGAGGATCTAACTTCTCAAGAGATTGTGGGGGACTCGTTTAGATTGACGGTCGCAAGCCATATGTGGGCTTCGCCATCATCCATGCAGATGAGAACAGAGGATGCTATTGATTCGCTTGGCTTGGCTATAACCTCAGGTTTTTAGAGGACAAAGACCAAAAGGAGGTCCTATATCCAATAAAAAACCGAGTAGACGGGCTGAAAAGCCATATCTAAGCCATTGGAGGCAGGAGGAGAAGGCAAGGACCTTGGGGGGGGTACCCCCCAAGGGACTTTTGTCACCTTGTTGCGGTGGCCGGTGTAGAACTTCCGCAGAGTTTTCTCTCTTTTTCCTTTCTTTGGATTTCTGTCTGTGTGCTTGTGCTTTTTTCTCTGATGTTTCTGATGTCTGTCTGCTGTCCTTTCTTCTTGGAGAGCTCTCCTATTTATAGGCTTTTAGGTAGCCTTTTAGGAGGGTTTATGGGCTTTTATTGTCATTAAGCCGCATAATGGGAGGAGTTACAAAATTGAATTGTTTATTTTGTAACTCCTTTTTCTTGGCTTCTGATTGGCCGGAGGAGATTGAGGGCATTTAATCACCTTTAATCACCATGATGGGAGGAGTTTCATGGGTTAAATGCCATGAATCTCTTGACTTGTAACTCCCGAATGCTTGCTTCTGATTGGGCCGTCCAAAGAAATGGATTAATGACTGTAATAAAGCTAGTCAATTAATCGCATTAAGTGGTCGCCGAGCAGCTGAAGAGTCGCGGGCCATGCCACGTCTTTTGGGATTCTTCTGTTGATGATCATCGATGGATCTTCATGTAGATCGACATCAGATGATCATGTAATTTCAGATGTTTGTTGCCAACAGCGGGTCGGTGCCATCTGTCCTGTCGATTTCTCGATCGGTCGGGTAGAAAGCACACTTTTTTTGGTTGACCGGGTGGCGATCAATATTGTCTTCGATACTCTTGATGATTTACCCGTGTTTTGGACGGATGTCAGAGGACTTGGTGTCTCAAAAGCATGAATTTTGGAAAGTACCAGAGGCTGGGCTCCTCGAATCGCGAAAAAACGGCGAAAACCGGGGTTTCCGGGGCTTTCCCGGCGACCCCGGGTTCCAAGGTCGCCGGCGACCCTGGCCCAGGGTCGCAGGGGTTTGCGACCCTGGGGGGGTTTTCCCCCTTTCGTGTCCCGTTTCGCGTCCGTTTTTGCTGTTTTTTGATTCTTTTTTCTTCTGTACTTTTCCTTGACATTTTCACCATTTATTGGCCTAATTTCTTTGTAGGAAACCTGATGAGAATCCTTGCATTTTATTTTGCAAAGTTTCCAATTTCCTGAGAAAGCCGAAGACTTTGTCGCGCAGAGCTGCCGATTTTTCGTCAGAAGCTGAAACTGGGCCAAACGATGTCAGAATGACCTGAAATTTGGTGTGAAGCCTCCTGAGCAATAAATAAGACCAACCATAGGCTTTTGTTTGAGTATTGAAGCCGTTTGGGGTCCTATCACCTGTAGACTTGCTTTTTGTCGCGATGAAGATGTCGCGGTTTGATGTGCGGTCAATCGATATCCGATTGACTTGAAATTTGACAGGGAACCTATTGGAGTCATTTTAAGATGATCCATAGGCTCTGTCTTGGAAACCATGGTCCCGGAGAGCTTTGCCGCCGAGAGGCCTGATTTGGCTGTCGGAGAAGCGAAGTTAGGCCGAATGATTTTGAAATGGCCTGAAACTTCTTGTGTACTCCTCTTTTGGCTGTCTGGAAGAATCTTGCAGTTTTTGTTTGATTCTGATAAGATTTGATTTTTGGAAGCAGCATTGCCTATTTATGGCAGGTTGCGACTTCATGTAGCTCTTTGGATCTTGAAAAGGCAAAGTGACATTTTTGGTGTCAACAAATGCCCCCTCGAGGTACAGCGGCGAGTTGCTTAACTTTTGTAGTCGATGTGCCTCGAAGAGATTTTTTGAAGGAGAGCCTGTGACTTGACCAAGAGTCTTTGAGCAGTCTTTCTTTTTGTTATTTGTAGCCTTTTGAGCTTCCAGGGGAATTTTATGGTAGTGAAAGGGATCACGTACCATCTCGAGGCAAAGTTTTGAAGATGACATCAGGGATGTGGATTTGGGTTTCGACCATGTGACCTAACAGGCTATATGTGGCAGGTTAGGGGGTCGGGTTTGGTTTTGATCGTGTGACCCAACAAGCTGTATGTGGAATGTTGGGGGATCAATTTTGGTTTTGATCTTGTGACCTAACAGGCTGTATGTGGCAAGTTAGGGGATCAGGTTTTGGTTTTTGGTTTTTTGGTCTTGTGACCTAACAGGCTGTATGTGGCAAGTTAGGGGACCAGGATTTGGTTTGATTTTTGTGGAATGTCAATTTCAAGATTTTGGCTCAATTTGGTAGATGAGGCTGGATGGTTTGATTTTTGGAAGCTCATGGGGCTTGGAATTTTCTTTTGTATGGTCCAATCAACTCAAAAGAGGCATGGAACCATTTTTGTATGCTCTTGGTAAGAGGGATTTCTCTTTGACTAAAAGCCCAAAATTTATTTTTTTTTTTGTGTGCCTAGGTGGTCAAACCTGGCTCATATGGGCTAACCCATGGGACATAAAGCTTTTGAAATGACTTAGATCTCATATGGTGTCATTTTTGTAAAGAATATCCAAAAATATCTCATTTGGATAGAGAATATCTAAGAATATCTTTACTTGGAGAGAATCTCTCATGATCCCTTTATTTTGGGATAGAATATCTCAAGATATCTTTCTTTTGGGAAAGAATCCGTCATAGATTTCTTTTTGGGAGAAAATCCTTCAAGATATCTTTCTTTTGGGAAAGAATCTTTCTAATCTCTTTCTTTTGGTAAGGTTACTAATTAGTAACACTTACCTCTTTCTTCTTTCCTTCTTTGGTTTGCTCTCCTCTATAAAAGCAAGGAGAAGGTTGGATCTCTTGCTCTTATTACTTTCTTTTGCAATAATCTCAAGAGGGCTTCAAGACCAAGAGCTTTTCTTCTTCAAGATCTTCAAGAGTTTTCTTCTTCTTCTCCATCAATGGCTTCAAGTAAGTTCTCCCTTTTTTTTCAAGAAAACTCCATTGTAGGAAAAATAAAGTTCTTTCTTTTTTTTTTTGTTTCTTTCTTTTCTTTTCTTCTTTTTTTTTCTTTTCCACGTGTTTGCCTCCCCTTTTTTTCACACGGTTTTTTTTTTGCTTTCTTTTCTTTTCTTTTTTTGTTTTGTTTTTTTTTTGTGTGGGCCGTACGGACAGATCCGTACGGATCTGGCCATACGGCCACGTGGCCTGTGGGCCAGCCCTCTTTTTTTTTTTTTTTTTCTTCCCCCTTTTTTTTTGAGAGAGTTTCTTTTCTTTTTTTTTTTTTGTTTTCTTTCCCCCTCTCTTTTTTTTAGAGAAAGTTTCTTTTTCTTTCTTTTTTTTTTGTTTTCTTTCCCCCTCTCTTTTTTTTTTTAGAGAAAGTTTCTCTTTTTTTTTTCTTTTTGCTCATCATGATAATGCATTTTTTTTTCGCAAACCAAGATGTTCATGCATGCATTCAATTTGTAAATTAAATTTGTAGCATGATGTGATAGCATACCTGAAAGTTTTTGCAAATTTGGGAACTTGGAGCTCGCAGTGATGTTGAGCCCTTCCTGATTTTGCGGAGACTTTTAGGTTTCGAAAGTTTTGGAGTTTCGGAGCTCGCAGCGATGTTGAGCCCATCTTCAAGCTTTCTATTTCTTTCGGGATAGTTCCTTTTCTTCGGAATTGCCCCGTCATCATGTCAAAATTTCGCCAGATTTTTTTTTAGCGAGATTTTGTCATTTGATGTTTGATCTTTTTCTTTTCCATCCTTTTCAGGTGGTTCCTCCAGAGCGAACAAGGGTAAAGAGCCTGCTACAAGCGTACCTCGTCGGTCTTCTAGATCTTCTAATCCGGCCGTTCAGCAGGCTTTTGAGAAGGTCCAGTATGTTGAGAGAAATCTGGAAGAGTGCGACTCCCTCAACAGAGATGAGATGAGGCAGCGACTGATCACTCTCAAGGGAGAGGAATTCTATAAGATCATGGTAAGCAGTCGTCCATGGGTGATGGAAGATCAGAGCATTTTGCCCAAGCCTACTACCTTCTTCTTTGGTGATGCAGTCCCTGATGACATGACATACCAGAGGAGATGTTTTCAGTTTTCCTTCACAGCAGATGGTGAGAAGAAGACTGTTGCTACCCGGTCGACGTTTGATCGCACCGTCTCGATTCTGAGCCTTGCCCCCACGTGCCCTTAGAGGGAAGATCCTCCAAGTTGGGTGAGAAGGACAAATGTAATCAAGACCGGGGTTTTTGTTGGCGGTTCTCCTGGATATACGGAGAGGTCGCCTGTTGACATGGACCTGTTGATGCCATCAAGCGGCTACCAGGGCTCTGATTATCCGTCGGTCGATTTGAGACCGGTGGGCCTTGGTATTTTCAGTGGTGACGGCAGCAATTGGATCAAGCCTTTTCGACTTCGAGGTCGTTTCAATGCTGACTCCGAGTGGAAGTCGTGGACTGATCGCGTCCTGCTGATTGGTGGCGCCGTTTTGAAGGAAGCCGGGATTTTTGATGCGGTCCGCGCCTTTAGGGAGACAGTGATCTTTTCCGACGAGGCTTTCATGGCTATGCTGGAGTCATTCCTCCCTCAAACCAATACCTTCGTTGTGACGAATGGTGAGATTGGTTTTTCTTTGAAGGAGCTGAGCGCCATTACTGGATTGCCCATCCTCGGCAAGCTCTATGAGGAGTTTATGCCGATTGACAGCGTCCTCGAGGGGCAGTCTGAGGAGTTCAGGCTTCTATACTTTCAGCTTGTCGCCTTCTATGATTTTTTGAAGGAGAAGGAGGGTTTGAAAGTTAGATCCAGCAGTTGGAAGAGTTTTAGCTCTTCATTCCCCAACTTTTTTGATAGCAGGGAGCCTTCTGATAGCGTGACCCAAGAAGCCGGAGCTCAGGATCCAAGTTCAAAGAAGATCTTGGCCATGCAAGAAGAGTTGAGAGATTTCTGTGCGAGTACAAACGCCATATGTCCTGACATTGCACTACGGAGAGATCTCGCTGTTTACCTCACTTATTGGCTTGGTGAGGCTGTTTTTGCTGGAGGAGATGGAACGCACATCAGGCCGCATTGTATTTTCCCGGCTTGTCAGATGGCGTTTGGAGAGCAGCTTGCTTTGGTGCCAGCTCTTTACTCCTACTTGTGTACCGAACTGCAGGCTGCTGCTTTTCTGGTTCGGCTTGGGCTTCCCATGAATAGGGTATTTTCAGCCCATATATTTTATTCGTGGTATGTATACCACTGTCCTGGCTTCCATCGGCTGGGTGCTGCTCAGGATGATGATCCTCTGATGATTCGACTGGCTAAGGGCAAAGCCGTGTCCGAATCACTTTTGTTTGCCCGTATGAGGATCCGACGGTTCAGGGACGTCGAGATGGGGCAATCTTCAGTAAAGCTTTCTCCGGAGTTGCGGAAGAAGGCTTTTGATTTTGGTGCCTCCCGAGACTCTACCAGGGCGGGGTCGGGAAGGCATTATTCCTTGACAAATGCAGAGAGAGAGTGGCTTTTCAGCATACGTGTCGGCACAATGGTGTACCGCAGACATCTTTTCGTCGACATCCAGCCGTATGTACCCTCTCGCTTTGCTTTGCAGCTGGGCTTTTCTCAAGGCGTTGTTGGAGTGCCTTTAAGCATGGTGAAGCGCTTTGGAGGCTTACAGGACGGGAGAAATGCATGGGCTTTCTATAGTGCTGAAGACACTACAGCCATGATTTCTTATCCTGTGTTGCTGACTTCCCGGACTGCCGGCTTTGCGAAGTGGTTCGCGGAGAGCTTTTCGGCATATTGGGGGCTTTCCAAGAAGGAGCTTGATGTGAAGCTGGCATCTGGAAAGGGCCTTGGAAAGTCGGATGGCATCCGGCGAGAGGAAGTTTGGGCCTTCCTTTCTGGAGAGAAGCACAAGATAGGCTTTCTCGATGACCAGGGCGTCATTGGTTCTGAAGCTGTTCGAGAGATACCTGATGAGGCTTTGGAGCAGCTAGAACAGGAGGAAGCCGAACTTGGCGCTTGGATGCAAGCGGCACAGAGGCAAGCTTCCGTGGAGTCTACTGGCAAGAGCAGACCATCCAGTGAGGAGTCGAGTGGTAAACCTGACTCTGACAGCGGGGCAGGTTCCTCTAAGAAGCGAGCCCGCAGAGGTAAGAGGAGGAGGAGTCATCATCGCAGCAAGGGGCAGCATGAGGAATCTCCTGACTTGGAAGTTCCTCTTACTATCAATGAGGATGTGCCAGTGGATGCTGACGAGCCTCCAGAGAAGAGAAGCCGGGAAGAAGAGACCGTCGGTGAAGGTATGATTCTTCCTTTTTCTCTTTCCATTTCTTTTCATGGGATTTTTTCCATGTTATGATTTGCTTCTTGTTTCTGCTTTTCTTCTTTTTTTTTTTAGCAGAGGAAGACTTGGTGATGCCTGAGGTCCCAACCGATGAGGTGGTGATGGATCCTGTCGAGGCACCTGAAGAAGAACCGAGGGACTCTGGAGTAAATCCAGAATCTCCAATTGGTACGACTTCTTTTGCTCTCTTTTTTTTTTTGTTTGTGACTTGGCTTGCTAACACATTTTTTTTTTTGTTGTCAGCTGACTTGCCACAGGGTTCTGATGACTTTGAACCATCGATGGACGCAAATGTTGATGATGCTTCCGATGAGTTCATGGAGGAAGAAAGTGTTCCGCCAGTCGTCGAAGAAGGTATTTTGTAATTATAACCCTGATATTGATTTTCAAACAGGGTCATATTCATACCTTTTTGTGTTTCTTTTGCAGGTTTTGAAGTGGCAGAGGAGGATCCGTCGCTTCCAGAGCAAGAGATGCCAGAGGTTGATCCAGAGGTAGAGATTCCTGGGACCAGTTCTGACAATATTGAGGAGATTCCTCGTGCTGAGATTCCTTCCCGAGCAGGAGCAGCTTCAGCTAGAAAGAGTTCTTTTGCTACTCTTCCAACAGATGATGACATGAGCAGTCGACCAACGGAGTTGGGCGAATCCTCAGCTGGGCCATCTCTTCTTTTTGCGAAGAAGGTGGTGATGCGAGTTCTGAGCTCTTGGATTGAGACTCTCTTTTCTGGGCACTTGGAAGCCGGATTTGGCATGATCCAGCATGTGCAGGAGATTCTCAGTGATGCTGAAGAGGCTGGTCTGGATGTCACAGGTGCCAGGGCGATCGTTGATAGGATCATTGCACTGGGTGACAAGTGGTTTGAGACCGTGAGTTTGGCTGATGACCAGTTCTTCAAGGAGATGTTCCTGGACCCTGCTGATAAGGCTAAGTCTGACCTGGATGAGGCTACAGAAAGCAAGAAGCAGGTAGTCCGAAAGAGGAACTTAGAAGAGATAGCCATCATCAGGCTGACACATGACCTTAACATCCTTGACAGGGAGGTCGATGAGGCCAGGAAACGTCTTGAGCATTTGCAGGCACAAGTCGCTGCCAAGTGGACTGCCATAATAGAGGCTCGCGACAGGGAGAGTGCTCTGATTCACCAAGTTGCAGATGCCGAACGGGTTCTCAAAAGGAAGTCTGATGAGGAGGAACAATGGCAAACTGCTCGAGGTAAGCTTCCTGGTGTGAGAGAAGGGGTACAGCCCACTCCAGCATCTCATGGCAGGTTCCTGAAGAAGCGTGCCTTGGAATCCTTGACGGCTGAGGCTAAAAGTTTGCTTGGGGAGCTGAACTCTTGGCTGGAGACCATTTTTGATTGAGCTCCTGTATATTTTTTTTTACAGAAACCATCCTTCTCTCTTTTCTTTTTTTTTGGTACCACTTGTATTTTTTTTTGGTACTTATTTTTTTGTAGTGCTTGTGAACACTTTCTCTCTCTTTTTTTTTGGTACCACATGTATTTTTTGGTACTCTTTTCTTTTTTTTTTTTGTTATCCCTACGCTCACTTGAATGATAAAAGTAATTGCTAAATGGGATGTTCTTTTTTTTTGTTATCCCTACGCTCACTTGAATCTTTTTGTGATAAAAGTAATTGCTAAATGGGATGCTCTTTTTTTTTGTTATCCCTACGCTCACTTGAATCTTTTTGTGATAAAAGTAATTGCTAAATGGGATTTGATCAAAAGGTTGTCATTTTGTGAAAATCTTTTGTCAAGTGATTGTTTTGGCATGAAAGCCAGGTTTTTGTTTGTGGCATGGAAGCCAATTTTGGCATGAGAGCCAGCTTTTCTTGTGGCATTGATAGCCGAGTTTTTTTTTTTTTTTGTGTGTGTGGCATCTATAGCCAATTTTGGTGGCATTGATAGCCGAATTTGTTTTGGTGGCATTGATAGCCGAATATGTTTTGGTGGCATTGATAGCCGGTTTTGTTTTGGTGGCATTGATAGCCATTTTTTTTTTAAATCCAAGTTTTTTTGTTTGTGGCATTGATAGCCGGTTTTGTTTTGGTGGCATTGATAGCCGGTTTGTGGCATTTATAGCCTGTTTGTGGCATTTATAGCCTGTTTTGATGGCATTTATAGCCGGTTTGGTTTTCAAAAAAATGCAAGTATCGACTAAAAGTCGCCTCCCTGCTGAATGTTCTTGCAAGTATCGATGGAATGTCGCATCCTTGCTCATTCGGTTGCGAGTATCGATGGAATGTCGCATCCTCGCGGATTTGGGTGCAAGTATCGATGGAATGTCGCATCCTTGCTTTTCAAAAATTTTGGTTTTGCGGGTACTGATTTGATGTCGTTTCCCCACGATTTTTGAAATTTGTGGTTTTCTCGAACCTTTGGGTTATGGATATCAACTGCAATGTTGCGTCTCCACAGTTTTTTTAGGTTTTTTCGAACCTTTGAAATTTGGGTTGTGGATATCAACTGAAATGTTGCGTCTCCATAGTTTTGTAGGTTTTTTTGAACCTTTGAAATTTGGGTTGTGGATATCAACTGAAATGTTGCGTTTCCACGGTTTTGGATTTTGCAAGTATCGACGAAATGTCGCTTCCCTGCGATTTTGGAAGTGTCGAACGTGGTTCGCTTGCTTCCGATTTGTGCGAGTATCGACTAAGCGTCGCTTCCTCGCGGTTTTTGAAAAATCATTTTTTTTTGTTTAAAGACACGAGGGTCATAAGTTTTGACCTAAAACCATTTTGGCGGTAAAAGGCAGGGTGGACTAGGGTGGAAATCCCTGAATCCGGATTTTGTTTCAAACCATGAATTTTGGGTTCAAGGGTTGAAAATTTTGGTCAAGTTAGGGAAAGGTTCCTAAACTTGGATATATTTTTTTTTTGAACAATGAAACGATGAAAGTAAGCATTGTTTTAGATTTCTAGAAATTTCAACATTTGATATGAAAATTCTAAAAATGGTGGGTTTAGCGAGCGTGTACCTGGAAACCGGTTTTGGCCGTACAGGCATTGCTCTTACCCAGTTGGGTAAGTCTTCAAGGGTAGTACCGCTTTAAGAACTTGCCATTGATGTGCAGCATACATCTGTCACCTTCCATGTTTAGGAGTGCGTATGCGCCATTGGAGAAAACTTTGTCGATGACGTAGGGTCCCTCCCATTTTGGCTCAAATTTGCCTTTGGACTTGTGAGCGAAGACCATTGGTCTTTTTACCGCAAGAACCAAGTCATTCTTTTTGTAGGCGCGTTGCCTGACTTTTTTATCGAAAGATCCTGCCATGCGTGCTTGGTAAAGTTCAATACTTTGTTAAGCTTCGAGCCGTCTCTCATCGAGATTGTCCAGCTCATGGAGCCGCAATTTGACATTGCTTTCTTGAGTCATGTCATTTTGCAAGGATACCCTCAAGGAAGGAATTTGTACTTCCAAGGGCACGACAGCTTCGCATCCATAGACCAAGGAGAATGGTGTGCTATGGGTTGGTCCTCGAACGGTGGTTCGATAGGCCCACAAAGCTTCAGACATTTTGTCGCTCCAGTCTCTTTTGTGACTAGAGACCATTTTTTTTGAGGATTTTGCAGAGTGTCTTGTTGAAAGCTTCTGCTAATCCGTTTGCTGCCGGATTGTATGGAGTCGAAGGACAGCTTTGGATTTTGTATTTGTCGCAGAACCTGTAGAATCGATGATCCCGGAACTGTGGTCCGTTATCATGGACGAATCTTTTGGGTATGCCGAAACGACAAATGATGTTGGTGCGTAGGAACTGAAGGACTGATGAGGTCTTCATTTCGTTAAACGCAAATGCTTCTGACCACTTGGAGAAGTAATCCGTAGCGGCGAAGATGAAGCGATGACCTTTGCTTGAAGGGGGAGAAATAGGACCTATGATGTCCATACCCCAGGCTTCGAAAGGCCATGAGATCGCTGTAGGATGCAGCCATTCTGGAGGCATGTGAATGTAATCTCCATGAACTTGGCATTGTTGGCAGCGCTTAGCAAATTGCATTGCGTCAGCTACCATGGTAGGCCAGTAATATCCTAACCTTTTTATCTGATCATAGAGCTTAGGTCCAGCCTGATGAGCTCCACAAAGACCAGCATGAACTTCTTTGAGTGTTTCTTCAGCCTCTTGTTGTGACAAGCAGCGTAGAAGTACTCCGTTGAAGGATTTCCTGTAAAGGATTTTTGAAGGAATATCCAAATGAAAGCTTGGGGTTCGCCTTTGGATGCTTACCCGTTCTTTTGGATCTTCAGGTAGGATTCCGAACATAATGTAATCAATGAACGGATCCCTCCAGTCGCCGATTGAAGTTTGAAGGATTGAAATCCGACTTCCGACCACTTGGTGGCATTCAGCAACTGCTTGGTGTGTGTTAAGAGGAGGAAGGATTCTTCTTTCGCACACTGTGACTTGCATGTTTTCCCCTTCCTGGATTGCCATGGATGCGGCAAGTCCGGCTAGGGCATCTGCACGTATGTTTTCACCTCTACGAATGTGGGTGATGTGACAGATGTCAAACTTTTGCAGAAGTGATTGTGCCTTGTTGTAGTAGGGGCAGCAAATCTGGCTTCCTGACTTCAAATTTTTGATTCATCTGGTTGACGATCAGTTGAGAGTCTCCAAAGACTTCCAGCATGGTGATACCGGATTCGATGGCGAGTTCCAATCCTAAGATCAGAGCTTGATATTCAGCTGCATTGTTTGTGCATGGTTCCAGTAGCGAGAAAGCGTGTGGAATCATGTATTTGTCGGGGCTAACAAAGAGGATGCCAACTCCCGAGATCAGCTGTCTTTTTTCATTTGTCCTGGTTGCACCGTCAAAGTACATGTCCCAGGAGGCACTTTGTGAGAAAGTCTCCACATTGTAGACGGGTTCGTCTGGGAGATCATCTCTTAGTGGAGAATCTTTAGGCAATGGATGCTCTGCGAGGAAGTCCGCTAGAGCTTGCCCTTTGATTGCTTTTTGTGGTACATACCTAATATCAAATTGTGACAGAAGGATGGACCATTTTGCCAGTCGAGCATTGAGAGAACCTGCCTTTGTGACAAGGACCTTCAAGAGGTTGACTCTCGAGACCAGGTAGACTGTGTTGGAAAGCAAGTAGTGACGCAGCTTTTGTACGGCGAACATCACTGCAAGACATTCTTTTTCGACTGGAGAATAGCGATGCTCTGCACCTACTAGCATGCGGCTGAGGTAATATAGAGCAGCTTCTTTTCTTTGATCATTTTCTTGCGCAAGCAGAGCTCCCAAAGAGTGATCAAGGGCTCTTGTGTACAAGATGAATGGTTTTCCAGTGGTAGGAGCAGCTAATACTGGAGGTTTTGTCAGGTATGACTTGATGTCTTGGAAAGCAGCTTCACAGTCAGCATCCCAGACAAAGTTTACACCTTTTTTCATCAACCGGGAGAATGGACGGCATTTCCCTGAAAGATTGGAGATGAACCGTCTGATGTAGGCTAATCTCCCATTGAAGCCCTTTGAGTTCTCTCAAGGTTCTTGGAGAGGGCATTTCTAGAATGGCTTTGACTTTTATGGGGTCAAGCTCTATTCCAGCTTTCCGAACTAAGAATCCGAGAAACTTACCCGACGAGACGCCGAAGAAGCATTTCAATGGATTCATTCGCAGTTTGTGTTTGCGAAGCCGGAGGAAGACTTCTCGAAGGTTTTCGAGATGATCTTCTTTTCTTTTGCTTTTGACGGCGAGGTCATCAACGTAACATTCAACCGTCTTGTGCTGCATATCTTGGAATATTTTCATCATAGCCCTCTGATATGTGGCACCAGCATTCTTCAAACCGAATGGCATGACAGTGTAACAATACACGCCAAATGGGGTTCGAAAGGATGTATGTTTTTCATCCTCAGGATGCATCTTTATCTGATTGTAGCCAGAGAAACCATCCATGAATGTCATTCGCTCGAATCCACAGGTATTATCAATCATTACCTCTGGTATGGGGAGCGGAAATTCATCTTTTGGGCATGCGCCATTCAGGTCTCTATAGTCAATACAGACCCTGATCTGCCCATTTTTCTTTGTCACGGGGACAATGTTGGCCAACCATTCAGGATGTTGTTCCTCACGGATGAAGCCGACGCTTTTGAGTTTTTGAACTTCTTGTTCAATTTTATCCATCACATCTGGACGGAATCTTCTTTGGCCTTGCTTGACAGGCTTGATGTCTTCTTGAAGATTGAGTTTGTGAACTGCTATTTTAGGGTCTAAGCCTAGCATTTCAGCATAAGACCATGCAAAGCAATCAACGAACTCACGAAGAAAAGCGATATACTCGGGTAACTCATCATCCTTTATATTCTTGCTTATGAATACAGGACGTGGGTTATCTGGTGTTCCCAAGTCTATCTTTTGAACAGGATCTTCTGTTGGAAGGTTCGAAGGTGGTTCCTCCACAATATTTTCGGAGGCTTCCAGCTCAACGAAACCTTCTGGGGTTTCAAGGGCATTTCCAGACCAAGGTTTTGTTCCTTTCCACGGGTCTTCTTGATCGGTAATTTTCCCAAGGCTTGCTATGAGATGATCCCAATCGCCTGTTGAAACCGAGTCGAAGTAGGCTACTTCTTTTGGAGATGAGGGTTCTTCTGGGTCAGAAGTCCACACGTCTGTGCCATCGGACAACACCTCTTCATTTTCGGAGAAATCGTGCCAATTGGATGAGCTTCCTGGATCTTTGTCAGGTGACTCATCAAAGAGATATCCAGGGAGATCGATGTCTTCATGGACTTGAGATGTTGAGGCTTGGTCAGTATATTGACTTTTAAGCCTTTGTGTCAACTGTCTCAAGGGAGTGTCAGGATCATACCCTAACCCGTGTGAAGACTTTTCTACATAGCCGTAGAGTCTCCAATCTTCCAGCTGGCTTTTGGTCAAGACGGGCCCCAATGGCGTGAGAATACCGCGTCCTTCTCCCAAACCGACTGGGTTTTGAGTGTCATAGCCCATTTTCTTCATAATAGCTTGTGCCACAAAGCTGTATAAGGATAGTTGAGGCGTACCTTTATTTTGGAAAGGTTCAAGCATGGAGTTTGATGAAGAAGCATCCGATCTATGGAAGAAGATCGGTTTTTCCTTTGCTGAAGTTGCTGGAACAACGAAGGAAGCTGACGTAGGATCTTCTATGTCAGAAGTTGTCTCCATTGGAGTAAGAGCAGGCTGAACTTGCTGAGTGTCAGCTTGGCTTGACGATGTGTCGTCTTCTGGCTCTGAATCCGAGTCCGTGTCTTGCATGATAGACACGAAAGAGACAACAAATTTGCCCCCAGGCTTTTGTTTTGCCTTCTTCACTTTAGTTGTGATGACCAAAGGCTTTGAAGATTTGAGGGAGATGATGAAGGGAGTTTGCATGCTCTCTTCAGATTTACCGGATGGTTTGTTTTCTTCCGGTGATTGTTGAGGAGCTTTGCCTTTATCTTTCTGGAGATTTTTGGCAAAAGATGCTGTATGCTTCTCCTCTTCTTCTTTTTCACCTTCATACATCTGTGAGTCTGCGAAGTGGATTTCTTTACCTTTGAAGGGTTTTCTGTCCGCAAAGACTCGATGTATCATGCCGTCGTCGCCAACAAACTTGATGCATTGATGTAGAGTTGAAGGGACAACACCATTCTCATGGATCCAAGGGCGTCCGAGAAGGATGTTGTAGCATGAAGGGGTCTTTATTGCATACACTGTGACCTCAGAGATAAGATCACCTATCTGCAATTTGAACCTGATTTTGCCGATAGGCCTTTGAGTACTCCCATCGTATCCAAAGATAGATACAGATGTGTGGCTCAGTTTGCTGGGTGGGATGCCCAACTCTTCAAGAGCCGATGTGGAGATAAGGTTGAGTGCAGAACCTGGGTCGATCTGAACTCTATGCATAGGCATTTCTTTGATATACCCCTGTGAAGTACAGGGGTCGGTTATGCCTGGTTTCGCCAAGTAGGAGGTCATCCTTTGTGAAGGCGATGGTTGCACTGGCTGCTTTTTTAACCGAGAGGCATTCAATGCATGATCCCTCAGTTTTCTTCTTTTCTCCCTTTGAGGAGGCTTCTGAGTTTTTGACCCGGTAATCCATTTCAATTTGGAGGACTTGCGGGGCATGTTTGTCGACATCCTCATTCAGCTTTTGTAATTCCGAAATGAGATTATCACGAGTGTGCGGAGACATTCGTAACAAATCTAGGATGTGCAGACGTGCAGGTATGTGCTTGAAGTGTTCAATCAAGTCATACTTGAAAGCCTCCTTAGGGCCTGCATGTTCATCATTGTTGCCACTAGGGGCGCTTACAACATCTTTTCCCGAAGGATTTACATATGTAAAGGAAGATTGGTTGTAATTTTTGTGGTAATCCCGGCCTGAGCGAGTGCCTCTACCAACTTCGAGAGCTTCTTGAGAAGGGTCTTCGTTTGGAAGATTGTCTTCAGGATCAAGAGGCTGTCGTTTTTCATTTGCTGAGGATGCATCAGCAGCAGAGTTACCATCCTCAGTGATTGTGTTGCATGGAGCATTTTCCGGGAACAAGTCCTGAACAGCATCCAGCAATCTTTCTTCTTCGTTGACTAATTCATCGTCCCAAGCATCAATGGTTGGGAATTCTTCAGTCAGGAAGGGTGTGAACTTTGAAGTCACAGTCTCAGGAGAAGAAACCTGAGAGGGTGTCATCTCAGTGAAAGTCACGTGAGACGAGGTGGCTCCAGAAGATATATTGCTAGGCGTCGCCGGAGTGTAAGTGCTCTCATCAGACGATGCTTCGGAAGAGCTATAATCCCGAATTATCACATTACAGGAAGCTCTGACGGGAAACGTTGCCTGATCGGAGTCAGACTCATCCTCGGATGTGAGAGGATCGTCTATCCAGCAATTTTCTCCATTTTCAGGAGTTAAGGGAGGATGTACCTGGTGGTCTTCAGGGACTTCTGGCTCTGGATTGCGAGGAGGCTCGTTGACGCGTTCTTGCTCTTGTTCTAGAGCGAGTCGCTGCAAGATCCTTGCATATTCTTCAAGATCAGGTATGGGAGCCGGATCTTCTTCTTCATCATCTCTTTGTGGCTCAACATTGTTGATTTCCACTGGAGTAATGAGAGGTGCTGGGTCAGCAAGCATTTTCTTGTACAGCTTCTTGGTCTTCTTCATCATCAGACCAGGATCCTTGTGGCTGTAGGGGGTTATACCAGATTACTGGCATAAGATGAGACTCAGGAACCCATTCTTCATCGGAGAGATATTCTCCTGTTTCAAGGGATTCCTCCCACTCATCTGTGTAGTTGGATTAGAATCCATCATCGGTGTCGCTGGACTAGTATCCATCAATGGAGAATCCAACTACTGAATTGCAAGAGTATGATGCCTCCTGCATGGCTTCTTTAAATTGAGGTTGGCATGAAATCACTGAGAGTGAATTTCCTTACCCCCTTTGAAGTCTCTGGAAGGGATGTTTTTGTTACCTCCAGTGAAGCGGTAGAGGAAGCCTCTGCCTTTTCTTTGACCTCTTAGTTTTGGCTGGGTCTTCTCTTGCCGTTTGAGCTTGAGGAGATGTTTCCTAGCCTGCCTTTGCTGTTGAGCTGTAGGCTTTGTTTTCACGACCTCCCAATTTTCATCTTCCAGGAGATCGGGATGTACCCATATCGGTTGTCCGTCTGGTGTCGGGTAAGGAACCAGTTTCTCGGACGCTTCGATTGAGTTTATCACCTTGAAGGAAGTAGTGATCTTCTTCTTCGTGTGATCTTGATGTTTGTCCACATGTCACCATGTTGACGGAGGGCAGACCCATAGTTTTTGTCAAAGGTGATGACCCGTTTTTCCACATCTCATTTATTTTCTCTCTCACAACGAAGCATTGATTGAGAGGATGCGAGATCATCTGGTGGTATGGACAGTACCGAGGATCGTTGGTTTTGCCAACATCACCCGGTCTTTTTGGTTCAGGCAAGGTGAGCTTGCCGTTTGCCACAAGAGCCCCGAAGATTTCATCAACATCTTCATCAAACGGGTATTTCTTCTCTACTCGTTCTTTGAAGGCATCAGAGAGTTCAGGTCTCTTACCCAGCTTTGTTTTCAGCTTTCTTTGGTGGCTGAGGAGCTGACTTGGTCTGCACATTGAGGACCTCTTTCTTCTTTGGTTTAGAGGTTGCAATGGCGGTTGGCTCTTTTCTTGATGATTTCTGACTGTTGAGGTCTTTAATCACCGTTTCAGCTTCCATGGAAGCTTCTAGGAGTTCTCCCAGGTTTTTTGATTTGTTGCCGATGATCATGGAGCGGATTCTGGCTCTCATGTTGTTTCGGCAGATGTCGACTAGCGACGCTTGTGGCAATACATCAGAGCATTTGTATGCCATTGCTTTCCACTTGTGAATGAAGTCATATGTTGATTCATTCTCCCCCTGTTTTAGGCTGCACAGCTGAGCCATAGTAGCGGGATGATCTCACCTTTGAAGTGAGTCAGGAAGCGTGTCTCTAGCATGGCCCAGTTTTGGATTGAGTCCTCCGGCAGAGTGGAGTACCAATCGAAGGCCGTACCTTTTAGGGTACTTGCAAAGAGGCGGATCTTGAGTGCATCTTGATCCGCGATAGCTCCCGTCAGGATCTTGAAGTGGATGACGTGCTGTCTGGCTGATCCTTTCCCCGTATATGTTTGGAGAGTAGGATGCTTGAATTTGGTGGGGAACGGGACCGAGTCCATCCATAAGGGATATGGTGGCTTGATCCCATGCTCTTGAGTATATCCTCTTCTTTTGCTTTGGCGAGGATACCGTCTACGTCCTTTTTGGTAAGGGCGCGTGACTCATTTTCTTCTCTATTTACCTCGTCGTCTTGATGATTCGGAGGAGGTTCATTGTTCGCCTGATTTTGGAAG
Organism: Litsea cubeba; assembly: GCA_012931725.1. NCBI lineage: Eukaryota > Viridiplantae > Streptophyta > Magnoliopsida > Laurales > Lauraceae > Litsea > Litsea cubeba. The sequence continues at coordinate 44,174,237 of CM022950.1, forward strand.
GCGAGGAGAAGGTTTTCCATCAGAGTTTCAATCCTCTGCTGGCCCTGTTCCAACTGCTGGATGCGGGTGATCGCATCTTCTGGAGGTGGATTGCGGGGTGGTGGCTCAGAATTTGTAGCCAAGACATTCATCCTTCGTGATTCGAACGAAGAAACTGTCCTGGTGACTGAGCTGGGGCTCATTCTTTTTGAAGAGGAGCTTGAGGAAGGATCACTCTGCTGTCCTTTGCTTGAAGGAGCAGGGGATTCTTCTGAATGTCTTCTTGTCCTGAGACGCTGCGGGTCATCGGACGTCGGACATGGATTTTTGTTGCTGATTTTTGGCGCCTTCTGGTTTTTCCAACCATATGGACGGCAGCAACTTGGTTGGGTCTTTCTTTTTCGACCCATTTGGGAGAGACTTGAAGTGTGGGAGGCTGGGTCCTTTGCTTCTCTAGTCTCTTTTGTCGGTACGACGCGCGGCGGCGTATACGACGAGCAATTTGAGCTTCGGTCAGCTCTGACTGGGCTTTGACGATGAAGGATGTGCTCCCTCGGGCGCAGCAGCCGAGCCTGTCTTCTTTGTAGCTGGGCAAGGACAGGATGCGAACCCTATCCTTCGCCAGTTGCAGCGAAGCTTTGAATTTTGAAGTTCGGCCCCTGAGAGATGAAGGGTCGAACTGCAGTTTGTAGGCCTTAGCAGGTGCT